>CM058234.1:17801696-18450537 GCA_030180135.1 Orychophragmus violaceus
TCCATAAGTCCATTGGAAATTTTGTTAAGTCAACAAAACCATCTCGGCCCAAGAAGACAAGCCCGCCAAGGAGTCAATGGCCTAAAAAAGAGTCAGCATCTAAGCGCTATAAATAAGACCCTCCACTTTTCATTTTGCACATATTGTAACTTGCGAGAGTTCCGAGCTACTTCTATAAAGCTTCGACCTCAAGCAATATTTAGGGAGCACGTCATTTGACGGACTTCCTTCTCGAACCATCCTGTTCATCGCTCGTAGTTCGGACATTTTATATCATAGCCCGGTTTTTATTACTAAATCGAATTTCCGTAACAACAGATATGAAACAGAAAGAATTTATTCAGCTTGCGATGCCAAAATAGATAATGATTCGAGAAAGTTAATTTAGATCAACAATGCTTAAAGTGGTAAATGCGTGTTGATAAAAAAAACAAAAAGTGGTAAATGCCTTTGAAAACCTGAGACGACTAAAACAAATATTAGATCAATCTATGCAACTGGTTTTTATGTTTGACGTGAAATCACTGGATCGTCAATACACATTTCATTCGTAATTTACCAAGGATCTTATCAGTTTCACAATTTTATTCCATTAAAAGGTATTGTGATAGTGATTATTGTATATGTCCCGAGTGTGTGATTGATGCGATATTTAGACAAATTTATTGCTCTCAATACAGTAAGTGTGTGGTAGCTTCCGAGTAATGTGATACCTTTGTGATGAGACGGGCCATTATATGTCCTTGTAGACACAAATTCTATAACTTTGTTTGTTTTGTTCCACCAACTTAGATAACTTTATTATTTATCAAAGGATCACATCATTCATATCCAAATCTTTGTTTAACTGATTATTAGTTAGTTAAACTTAAATAACTATGAAATCAATTCTTTTTAAGGTTCCTTTCAAGTGGATAAAAGAGATAACATAATTATTTTATGTTGGGATAGATTTTCGGGATCTACTAGAAGATATAGGCATCTAGCACACAACAAGCATATTCTACGTGAATAATATTTAAATTATATATCAAGGCAACACCATGTCTGGTCCTAAAGCCAAACAAGACATGCTTAGGCTTGCAATCTTAAAAAAAATCAATATATTTTCATCATAGTGTTTCGGTGGCAAGAGGTCTAGAAGTTATCCTCCACAAGAAATGCTTGAGCTTAAACCATTTTCAAAGGAGAGTTTTTAGTGAGGTTCCAAAAAATGAAAATAAATAAAAAAGAGAGAAAATAAGATGGGTTTTGAATAGATGTGATGTATGTTTTGTTTTCATTGGTCCAAATTTATTTTTAAATCTAGTTATAATTATATAACTAAACTAAATTCTAGTATTATATTAGTAACAACCTCAAATTGAAGTTCTTACCATTAGGAGCTTCCGAATTTTATTTTTAATACCAAGATTAGCATGTGAAGAATAAATTGCTGATGTAACAAGATCCATTGCCCACACCATTTTGTAATCCGATCGGACATAATAAATTCCATTGTTGTTAAGCTCACATAAGAGTATCATTCCCTCTTGATCGCAAAAAGGAAGATTACAAGATCTCCTTCTTCATGTTGCATATATGTATCAAGAGCTTCATCATTCCATACTCAAACCATCCCTGATAAATATAAGAACGCTAACTCTAATATCTGAATGAAACAGTTGTGGATTTCTGTTGGCAAAAAAAAACAGTTGTGGATTTCTAGACGCAGGGCGAGATGGCAGCCAGTTATCTCTGAAGACCCTAATTAAAGAGCCACTTCCAATGTTATATTTGATCCTTTTTAGTAACTCCAGACTAACAAGTATTGATTACGAACCAAAAGATTGAAGTCAACGTGATTTTGCTTCGAGAACACAGAACAATTACGATAGTATTTTGCCTTAACTAGTCTTGCAAACAGGGTATTGGGATGAGAAGCTAAGGAAGAACATACAATTATTAATGAGTAACTAGATTTTGACCCGCGCTTAGAAAGCGCGGTTTACTTTTCTTTACAAATTTAAATTATATTTATTTTATTATTAGTAATTAAAATTGTTAATTATGCAATCTAATTTTATTTATAATTGTTTAATCCGCATTATAAAAATAAATTAATAATTTAGGTTTAAAAAAAGATTTGTGTGTTATTTGAGAAGAGCTATATCATAAAGATAAAGAGATTGAAATAGCGATTTTGTATTATAAGTTTTTATTTTGTTTTAAACTCGTGCAAAGTTCATTTTTAGAATTCGAAATTGGCTAATTTATTTTTCAACCCGCTCTTATAATAGTTTAAATATTTTGCAATATGATGTAACAACCCGCTAAAAATGCAATAGTAAAAACAAATTCTAAAATTTTATTATAATATAAACATAAATATTTATATTTGAAATAAAAAATAAAAAATATATTAAAATATATTATATTTGAATTTTAAATATAATCATAATTAAAGAATATTATCTTATATATACAAATAGTTGATGTTTAAATTATTTAGTCATGATGCCAAAAAAAAAAAAATTATTTAGTCATATTTATCAATTGATTTAATAGTTTAATGTTTATATTTTTAATTAATTAGAAAAGTGAAACCCATTAAATTTAGTTTGTTTGGATACATGTTTAGTAATTGTCATGTTTGGAAATATGGATAGTAGAGAAATTGTTATATTCCTTAATTACCCTTAATAAATATTAAAAACACTCTTAAATCTCTAGTGGCACAAATTGTAAATAACACATGCCACAAATGTTAGTTTCTTAATGACTCTAATTTTTTAATAGTATTGATGACTAGGGATATTAATATGGGCTTTTGTTAAATGGGTTTTTAATGGATAGCTGTCTTATTACTTGGCGGGAAAATCCAATTCTGCATTTTTTATGGGAAAACCCAATTCCGTTTTTTGGCGAGAAAACGCAATTCTCCGTTTTTGGCGGAAAAATGTGCCTCCACTTTTTTGGCAGAAAAATGTAATTCCGCATTTTTGACAAAAAATAGAATCACGTTTTTGGTGAAAAAATTTGAATAGCGTTTTTGCTAAAATATATTTTTTAAATATTATTATATTTACTTATTCATAAAATATAGTTAATTACACAAATTAAAAAATTAGATATTAATTGTTCATGTAAATATATTAATATTAAAATAAAATTCATATAATTTAAAAAGGTTAAACGGGTTTAAATGGGTAAGTGTAAAATTAATAGATCTAAATGGATAAATCCTATAAACCTTTAAACTAAATGGGTGGTTTAGATCTAAATGGGTTTGGGTTCAAATTAGGTGGGTTTATCCATATTAACATCCCTAAACAGAAAGACTAAAATATTGTGACCATTTGTTGTTACTGAAATCGTCATCTCCAACTCGTAACGTTAGGCACGTTCACGACAGCTTTTGAAAAATATCCCATAACGCACAATCCTTGGGCATAAACCTGGTAAAAAGTACCTTACTACATGGAATAAATTGTCTTTTTTATTTAGGAAACAAAGGTGACATGGCGATAAGGAGCCCATCTACTAATGGCCATGTGTTGGCAGAGCCATACATTATAAAGTTAGTTTAGTGATAAGGGAACGATGATGATGTCATCACTAGTAGTCGTTGAGTTGGGGATAGAATGGGGAAAATCAAGAAAAGTATGAATGAAAGGGAAAACGTAAGTTTTCTGGCTTTTGAGTCTTCTGTGTCGGGACAAGACATGCATCAGAGTCATAGATCCGTCCGTGACTCAATGTTTTATCCACCAGTTTGTGTGCTTGTGAGGTTGATCTCCTCGTTGAATATTTGTTAGGTGCTATTCAGGTAGTGTAGTTAGCACCTAGTAAAAAAATCAGAGAATAACTAAATAGAATTTACACAAACGAAATTTTGGATATTTGTTATATATAGGTTTAATACACATCCAATTAGCTCGGCCCATAAATATTTTTTGGACAAAGGGTTGATCCAACAGAAGCAAATTTGGTCCAAAAACAAGAATCGCTCGATCATCACGATCGTACGATAACTCATCATGTTCGGCTCGGCTCGGCTCGGCTCGGCTCGGTTCATACAGATTATCCCAACTCGGCTTGGCTCGCAACTACAGACTAGCTCGGCTCTACTTACAGACAAAGAATAGTTCGGCTTGGCCCATCTCGTCATCAAAAGTATGGCCCATCCGCACGAGCTCGACAAAGAGTCAACGGCCCGTACGAAGTACGACCGTATTTTACTATAAATATGAGTGATCACTGTACATTAATGTAACTTTTTGGGACTCGTGCAGTTACTACTTTCTCTCTCCAGAATTAACGTCTCAAATTGTAATCTGGGCTCGTCTCTCGACCTGCTCGGACCCCTTTTCACTTCAATATAAGACACGCTCGTCTTCCGAACGACATTCATAATTTCATGTTCGTTTCCGACCTTATTCAGTTCCTCTTAAGAAAAACTTAGACCCGCGGATCCCCGAGCACGTCAACTCTCACCAAGCAAGACGAACATTTGGCCTTTGTGACAAACTCGGTTATCACAACTGGCGTCGTCTGTGGGGACTTAAGTTTTTCTTCACTAACGGACAAGTTCGATAATGACGGGACCTCCAACGGCAAGGATTTCATCATCATCCAAGACAAATCAAGTTCGGGAATGACCTTGCAAGCAAAGGGCCAACCCGACAATGGTCATCACGTTTCTCAGGTTGTTAACCCGATCATCCAACCCGCGAACACAGAGACACCCTCAAATACCGAGCAAGCTCGGCAGGTTACAAGCAACCAATCCAACGAGCTGGACATGTCTGTCCTATTGAAGGCTCTCATGACCCAAGTAGAAGAGCTATCCCGAGGGAGCAACGCTCGTTTTGACCAGCTCGCCACAGCACAAGCATTGTGCCAAGGAAAGATCAGCGATCTACAAGCATCGGGTCAACAATCGACTGTGCCTCGGACGACCAACTTCATACCGCATCTTCAAACATCGGACAAGGCAGACGAACGGTCCCGCATTATTCAATACAGCAAACCGAGGAAACCACAGATCAACCTCTCATCACTGAAGCCCTGAGAGGCTCAGCAGAAGACGCTCACAGAGACAGCGAGATCAAGGACCTAAAATTAATGCTACGAAGCATGACATCAAAAGTACACCAAGCGATCAGCTCGGCACCCGAGATCGACCGCATACTTGAAGAAACCCAAAACACTCCTTTCACACGCCGTCTCACGGACGTTCAAGTCCAACATCCTGGAAAGATCAAAATGATAACATACGATGAACACTCCGATCCAAGGCAACTTATGACCGCATTTCGCATAGCGATGGGCCGAACAAAGTTCAACCTCAGGGAACGCGATACAGGCTACTGCCAGTTATTCGTCGAGCATTTGACCGGATTCGTCCTAGATTGGTTCTCTCGCTTAGAACCGAACTCGATCGACGGATACCAGGGCCGAACCTTAGCATTTCTCAAACACTACTCAATGTATATCCAGGAAGAAGTGTCTAACGCCGGCCTTTGGGGCATCACGCAAGGAAAAAAAGAGAGTCTCCGATTATACATTACCCATTTCAAGAGCATCCTCGCAAAGATATCAATTACTGATACCGAAATCCTGCCCGCACTAAGGAACGGCCTATGGTACGAATCCAGCTTCCGCGAAGAGCTAAAGAAAAACAAGCAGAGCTCGCTCGAAGACGCTCTTCACAGAGCAACAATCTTCATCGACCTCGAAGAAGAAAAGGAAACCCTAGCGAAGAAGTTCGGACCAAAAGGCTCCAACTCAAAAGAAAAGGCAGGGAAGAGCGCTGAGCAATACGAACCATACCAACACTATGATCAAGATAACAAAAGGACGAAGGAGGAGGATATCGCAAAAAAAGGGAAGTCGGCATACTACGTCAGCGATCAATCGCAGGACTACCAGAAAGAAGAAGAGCGACCCACCCCAAACTATGGCCAAGATCACCCGCCCCAAGGTTACCATCAAGATCATCGCCCGCCCCAAGGCTATCAACAAGAACAAAAACAGGGCAAGTCATGGACCAATAAGTTCGTTCGGGGAGGTGAAGAAAGCAAGCTCTACTGCGACTATCATCAACGAGCAGGTCACAGCACGGCCGAATACATAAAATTACAAGCTTTCCTTTATGCCGACTACTAGAAGGATGGCAAAAAGTTGGCGGCAAACCGCAACCAACCTCCCGCGAAGAAAGTCAACCAGGCGACGCAGCCAAAGAAGGAAGCCGAACATTTCAAACTTGCCCAGGAAGAGAAGAAGAAACAAGTGGCCCACGCAGAGGAAATCGAACAGATAAACGCGAATACAGCAACAACACATAAACGAGCTCGTAATAGAAGACAAGTAACGAACGCCTTCACCGAGAAGACGCATCAATATGATAATAGGAGGTCTACCGCTAACCAACGACTCAGTACGATCGATCAAGGAGTATGAGCGCCGAGCGTACATTCAACAACAATGGAATAGAAACATCTATGATCTCAAAATTGGCAGCGACATCACCTTCACCGAGCAAGACGGAGAAGGGTTAAACCGACCACACAACGATCCGCTCGTCATCGCACTTCGAATAGGCGACTGAGTAGTCTCCAAGATTTTAGTCGACACCTAAGCTCGGTCGACTTAATCTTCAAGGAAACATTGCAACGCATGGAGCTCAGTAATTACCGAGTAAATCCATCCGCGAAGCCCCTAACAGGATTCTCTGGAGATTCGATCACCACGATCGAAACAATCAAGCTTCATGTTTACGTCGGCAGGATATCCAAACTCATCAAGTTCATGGTCGTCAACCGACCGGCCATTTATAAACAATCAAGCAATCAACATTCTAATCACACAAAAAAATAATCACAACACGACACAACTAATTAATTAGATTTATTTCTTAACCTTAACTCATTCAATCCGCTACCTTGGGATAAGGGGATTATTAATCCCGTAGACGGCTTAATTCACATTTAATTAATCTTATCCCTTAAATTCTTAATCTTAACCTCTTCGATCCGTCACCTTGAGATTAGTAAACTTACTAACCTCCTGACTTCACATTATTATTCAATTAATTCATTTAACCTGATAACCCCGACTACTGACTAATTAACCCACTCCATTATTATATTCTAAGTGTGTTATGTGTCTTAGCCATATTTTAATCAACTCACAATTTCTCATATATAGATTCATTTAGATATGTTCTTAAATACTTATATATGCATATATGTCCTAGCATGCCGTTCTATATGTATGCAACACACAATCAAGCAATCAAGGAAACTATCAATCAATTACCTATATAAGCTAACTAGCATGCATCTCCTTAACATAACCATTTAATTAGTTAACCGAGTTATTAATCAACCTAGCCGTTCTAACAAATTCAATCATCGAGGTATGCAACATAAATCTAAGGTTAATGAATCCAAGGTCAATATGTTCTAATCTATATGCAACACACGATGTAGCCGACTCACAGTGTTATGATGACGACGGATGGACGGATTGACAGAACTACGAGACCCAGCACGAACCCGATGCTAACCCGAACCTTCCCCGAACCATTGACTTGCTTTGACCCAAACTTGACCCAACAGTTGAACCTAGTAAATATGATCCTTCCTCCACACGAACCTCCGGACCAGCCACATACATCGTCTACTACAACCGTCTATAAGAGAAAGTCGGTACGTGGGATGAACGTTGAAAATCTCCGCTTAGGAAATATTTCAACGTTCCTCCGTCACCATCCCATCTCTTATCTCTCTCTAACCTCACTTTCTCTCTCCTCTTTCTCTCCTTCTTTCTCTCTCCTTTCTCTCTCAGTCTCTCTCTCTTCCGTCTCTCCTCCTCTCTCTCTCCTCCTTCTCTCTCTTTCTTCCTGTTCTCCTCCATCTCTCTCTCTTCTCCGGTTCTCCTCCTTCTCTCTCTCTCCTCCGGTTCTCCTCCTTCTCTCTCTCCTTTCTCTGGCTCTCCTCCTCCTCTCTCTCCCGTCCAGTTCTCCTTCTCTCTCCTCCGGCTTCTTCTTCTTCTTCCTCCTTTCTCCGGCATCTTCTTCTTCTTCTTCTTCTTCTTCTTCTTCTTCTTCTTCTTCTTCTTCTTCTCTCTTTCTCTTCTCTCTTTCTCTTTTCTCTTGTTTTGGTGTGCTGAAAAGTGAAGGGGATGGAGCCTCTTTTTATAGCTGAAGCCTCCTTTATGGATTGAAGACATCTGTCCCTGCCTCTTCATCAGCAAGCCACGCCACCCGCTCCAAGAATCAGCCACATTCAATGTTTGCTTGGGGAGAAAGCTTCCTTCATTCATGAATTAAACTTATTCTTTGCATCAAATAAAAATAGGTGGCGCCATATGAATGAGTGATGGAGTACACTTGGCTCTCCAGGATTCAATCTTGCCAAAACACTGCACCTATTCGTTTCTAGAAGCTCCTCAATCCCGAACTATTCTGACGTACCAATATTGCTGTTTTTGTGTTTAATATTTTATAAATTCCTTAGCTGCTTCTATAAATTCATGCATGCATATATTTTGAGTCTTCTGTGTTGGGACAAGACATGCATCAGAGTCATAGATCCGTCCTTGACTCAATGTTTTATCCACCAGTTTGTGTGCTTGTGAGGTTGATCTCCTCGTTGAATATTTGTTAGGTGCTATTCAGGTAGTGTAGTTAACACCTAGTAAAAAAAATCAGAGAATAACTAAATAGAATTTACACAAACGAAATTTTGGATATTTGTTATATATAGGTTTAACACACATCCAATTAGCTCGGCCCATAAATATTCTTTGGACAAAGGGTTGATCCAACATAAGCAAATTTGGTCCAAAAACAAGAATCGCTCGATCATCACGATCGTACGATAACTCATCATGTTCGGCTCGGCTCGGCTCGGTTCATACAGATTATCCCAACTCGGCTTGGCTCGCAACTACAGACTAGCTCGGCTCTACTTACAGACAAAGAAGAGTTCGGCTTGGCCCATCTCGTCATCAAAAGTATGGCCCATACGCACGAGCTCGACAAAGAGTCAACGGCCCGTACGAAGTACGACCGTATTTTACTATAAATATGAGTGATCACTGTACATTAATGTAACTTTTTGGGACTCGTGCAGTTACTACTTTCTCTCTCTAGAATTAACGTCTCAAATTGTAATCTGGGCTCGTCTCTCGACCTGCTCGGACCCCTTTTTCACTTCAATATAAGACACGCTCGTCTTCCGAACGACATTCATACTTTCATGTTCGTTTCCGACCTTATTCAGTTCCTCTTAAGAAAAACTTATACCCGCGGATCCCCGAGCACGTCAACTCTCACCAAGCAAGACGAACATTTGGCCTTTGTGACAAACTCGGTTATCACAACTGGCGTCATCTGTGGGGACTTAAGTTTTTCTTCACTAACGGACAAGTTCGATAATGACGGGACCTCCAACGACAAGGATTTCATCATCATCCAAGACAAATCAAGTTCGGGAATGACCTTGCAAGCAAAGGGCCAACCCGACAATGGTCATCACGTTTCTCAGGTTGTTGACCCGATCATCCAACCCGCGAACACAGAGACACCCTCAAATACCGAGCAAGCTCGGCAGGTTACAAGCAACCAATCCAACGAGCTGGACCTGTCTGTCCTATTGAAGGCTCTCATGACCCAAGTAGAAGAGCTATCCCGAGGGAGCAACACTCGTTTTGACCAGCTCGCCACAGCACAAGCATTGTGCCAAGAAAAGATCAGCGATCTACAAGCATCGGGTCAACAATCGACTGTGCCTCGGACGACCAACTTCATACCGCATCTTCAAACATCGGACAATGCAGACGAACGGTCCCGCATTATTCAATACAGCAAACCGAGGAAACCAACGATCAACCTCTCATCACTGAAGCCCTGAGAGGCTCAGCAGAAGACGCTCACAGAGACAGCGAGATCAAGGACCTAAAATTAATGCTACGAAGCATGACATCAAAAGTACACCAAGCGATCAGCTCGGCACCCGAGATCGACCGCATACTTGAAGAAACCCAAAACACTCCTTTCACACGCCGTCTCACGGACGTTCAAGTCCAACATCCTGGAAAGATCAAAATGATAACATACGATGAACACTCCGATCCAAGGCAACTTATGACCGCATTTCGCATAGCGATGGGCCGAACAAAGTTCAACCTCAGGGAACGCGATACAGGCTACTGCCAGTTATTCGTCGAGCATTTGACCGGATTCGTCCTAGATTGGTTCTCTCGCTTAGAACCGAACTCGATCGACGGATACCAGGACCGAACCTTAGCATTTCTCAAACACTACTCGATGTATATCCAGGAAGAAGTGTCTAACGCCGACCTTTGGGGCATCACGCAAGGAAAAAAAAGAGAGTCTCCGATTATACATTTCCCATTTCAAGAGCATCCTCGCAAAGATATTAATTATTGATACCGAAAGCCTGCCCGCACTAAGGAACGACCTATGGTACGAATCCAGCTTCCGCGAAGAGCTAAAGAAAAACAAGCAGAGCTCGCTCGAAGACGCTCTTCACAGAGCAACAATCTTCATCGACCTCGAAGAAAAAAAGGAAACCCTAGCGAAGAAGCTCGGACCAAAAGGCTCCAACTCAAAAGAAAAGGCAGAGAAGAGCGCTGAGCAATACGAACCACACCAACACTATGATCAAGATAACAAAAGGACGAAGGAGGAGGATATCGCAAAAAAAGGGAAGTCGGCATACTACGTCAGCGATCAATCGCAGGACTACCAGAAAGAATAAGAGCGACCCACCCCAAACTATGGCCAAGATCACCCGCCCCAAGGTTACCATCAAGATCATCGCCCGCCCCAAGGCTATCAACAAGAACAAAACCAGGGCAAGTCATGGACCAATAAGTTCGTTCGAGGAGGTGAAGAAAGCAAGCTCTACTGCGACTATCATCAACGGGCAGGTCACAGCACGGCCGAATACATAAAATTACAAGCTTTCCTTTATGTCGACTACTAGAAGGATGGCAAAAAGTTGGCGGCAAACCGCAACCAACCTCCCGCGAAGAAAGTCAACCAGGCGACGCAGCCAAAGAAGGAAGCCGAACATTTCAAACTTGCCCAGGAAGAGAAGAAGAAACAAGTGGCCCACGCAGAGGAAATCGAGCAGATAAACGTGAATACAGCAACAACACATAAACGAGCTCGTAATAGAAGACAAGTAACGAACGCCTTCACCGAGAAGACGCATCAATATGATAATAGGAGGTCTACCGCTAACCAACGACTCAGTACGATCGATCAAGGAGTATGACCGCCGAGCGTACATTCAACAACAATGGAATAGAAACATCTATGATCTCAAAATTGGCAGCGACATCACCTTCACCGAACAAGACGGAGAAGGGTTAAACCGACCACACAACGATCCGCTCGTCATCGCACTTCGAATAGGCGACTGAGAAGTCTCCAAGATTTTAGTCGACACCTAAGCTCGGTCGACTTAATCTTCAAGGAAACATTGCAACGCATGGAGCTCAGTAATTACCGAGTAAAGCCATCCGCGAAGCCCCTAACAGGATTCTCCGGAGATTCGATCACCACGATCGGAACAATCAAGCTTCATGTTTACGTCGGCAGGATATCCAAACTCATCAAGTTCATGGTCGTCAACCGACCAGCCATTTTTAAAAAATCAAGCAATCAACATTCTAATCACACAAAAATCATCACAACACGACACAACTAATTAATTAGATTTATTTCTTAACCTTAACTCATTCAATCCGCTACCTTGGGATTAGGGGATTATTAATCACGTAGATGGCTTAATTCACATTTAATTAATCTTATCCCTTAAATTTTTAATCTTAACCTCTTCGATCCGTCACCTTGAGATTAGTAAACTTACTAACCTCCTGACTTCACATTATTATTCAATTAATTCATTTAACCTGATAACCCCGACTACTGACTAATTAACCCACTCCATTATTATATTCTAAGTGTGTTATGTGTCTTAGCCATATTTTAATCAACTCACAATTTCCCATATATAGATTCATTTAGATATGTTCTTAAATACTTATATATATGCATATATGTCCTAGCATGCCGTTCTATATGTATGCAACACACAATCAAGCAATCAAGGAAACTATCAATCAATTACATATATAAGCTAACTAGCATGCATCTCCTTAACATAACCATTTAATTAGTTAACCGAGTTATTAATCAACCTAGTCGTTCTAACAAATTCAATCATCGAGGTATGCAACATAAATCTAAGGTTAATGAATCCAAGGTCAATATGTTCTAATCTATATGCAACACACGATGTAGCCGACTCACAGTGTTATGATGACGACGGGTGGACGGATTAACAAAACTACGAGACCCAGCACGAACCCGATGCTAACCCGAACCTTCCCCGAACCATTGACTTGCTCTGACCCAAACTTGACCCAACAGTTGAACCTAGTAAATCTGATCCTTCCTCCACACGAACCTCCGGACCAACCACATACATCGTCTACTACAACCGTCTATAAGAGAAAGTCGGTACGTGGGATGAACGTTGAAAATCTCCGCTTAGGAAATATTTCAACGTTCCTCCGTCACCATCCCATCTCTTATCTCTCTCTAACCTCACTTTCTCTCCTTCTTTCTCTCTCAGTCTCTCTCTCTCTTTCGTCTCTCCTCCTCTCTCTCTCTCCTCCTTCTCTCTCTTTCATCTTGTTCTCCTCCATCTCTCTCTCTCTCTTCTCTGGTTCTCCTCCTTCTCTCTCTCCTCCGGTTCTCCTCCTTCTCTCTCTCTCCTTTCTCTGGTTCTCCTCCTCCTCTCTCTCCCGTCCAGTTCTCCTTCTTTCTCCTCTGGCTTCTTCTTCTTCTTCCTCCTTCCTCCGGCATCTTCTTCTTCTTCTTCTTCTTCTTCTTCTTCTTCTTCTTCTCTTCCTTTCCTTCTCTCTTTCTCTTCTCTCTTTCTCTTTTCTCTTGTTTTGGTGTGCTGAAAAGTGAAGGGGATGGAGCCTCTTTTTATAGCTGAAGCCTCCTTTATGGATTGAAGACATCTGTCCCTGCCTCTTCATCAGCAAGCCACGCCACCTGCTCCAAGAATCAGCCACATTCAATGTTTGCTTGGGGAGAAAGCTTCCTTCATTCATGAACAAGCTTATTCTTTGCATCAAATAAAAATAGGTGGTGCCATGAATGAGTGATGGAGTACACTTGGCTCTCCAGGATTCAATCTTGCCAAAACACTGCACCTATTCGTTTCTAGAAGCTCCTCAATCCCGAACTATTCTGACGTACCAATATTGCTGTTTTGTGTTTAATATTTTATAAATTCCTTAGCTGCTTCTATAAATTTATCAAGCCCAAATTTCAGATTCTAGATGATCTAATATGAATTTAGAAATTTGAATCACTCTGTTTGGACACTCGTAGCTCCCGTTATGAATTTTACAGTCCGCTTCCACTATTCTTGGTCTTCTAAATGTTTTCTTTATTTAAAAAGAAGAACATTTGGCCCGTCTTAGCTTTCGGCTCGTATTTTGGTAAATTACCAAAATGCCCATTAAGTCTTGAAAATTACGAAAATGCCCCTCGTTGACTTTTATGCTGCCCGTTGACCATTTTTGAAAGATAGTGTATTACATACTCCGTCCCGCACCAGAGTAAGTATCTACCAATACAGTCTACTCGGCCCAACACCGAAGTAGATAAACAATCAAACAATCAACAGTCTACTCGGCCAAACACCGAAATAGATAAACAATCAAGCAATCAATAGTTTACTCGGCCCAACACCAAAGTAGATAAACAATCAAGCAATCAATAGTCTACTCGGCCCAACACCGAAGTAGAAACACAATCACACAAACAATAATCACAACACCACACAACTAATTATTTAGGTTTATTAGTCTTTTAATCTTTTCTTAACCTGAACTCATTCAGTCCGCTACATGGGGATTAATGGATTACTAATCCCGTAGCCGGCTAATCTTATCCCATGAATTCTTACCCTTAAATTATTATTCTTAATCTCTTCGATCCGTCAGCTTGAGATTAGTAAACTTACTAATCTCATGACTTCACATTATTGTTTAATTAATTCATTTAACCCGATAACTGATAGGTCTAAAGTTTTATCCTATTCTACTGCAAGTGCACAGTCAATGCAATTATAGTATATAGGGTTATCGAATCCACAAGGACTCTAGGCAACGATAGAATTAAGAACAGTCGAGTTAAACTAGGTGAATGTAGTGAGAAACTAAAAGGCAAAACAGTAAAGTAAATCAGTAGCAAGAGTTGTTTGAAGGCAATTAACTAAAAGCGCTAAGTCTAGAGAGTTCTCAGGAAATCAGACAAGCAGATAAATCATTCAATCAAGATCAAATTAAGCACAGTTCTAGAACTCAAACACAGATATAGAATTAACCAACTTTCGTTGTGAGAATTCTCTAAGCCTAATTGCAGAAATCCAAATTTCTTAATAAATCCTAACAGATTAAACCAGCTTTAAGATTAAGTTCGATAAGTTCACAATTCAATTAAACAAAATTTCTTTGCGAGTAATCCAATTGCTCAACCTAAATAGTTCAGATTCTAAACCACACTTTCGTGTCAATTTAACAACATAAGATCTAGATTCTAAGTGATCAGGTTAGAAACTAGTGTTAAGCACAATTTAGATCGAAGAACAATTATTGATATGAATCCTTAACTGAATTAATTAAATCTAGCAAGCCATAAAATCCTTAATGAGAATCTCTAAACCTAACTATGAGTCTACTCAGACATGGAATATGAAAACATAATCAATGAATTAATAGATTTCATAAAAGAGAATAAAGAAGTAAAGGGGTTCGAAATCTTCTCCAAAAAGCAGAAAGTAGTACATGATTAGATCAGCCCCAAAAAGCTCTAAAAACAGCTCTACGTATGAAAGCGTATCTAATTAAAAACACCAAAACCTAATTATATAGGCCTAATCTCGTTCTGGGGCTTCTTTGTAAATATCAGGAACTTCTGGGCTTTAGTGCAATTTCCACATTCTTCATTAAGTCTCGCGAGAATTGCCTGGTCACGCTATGCATCGATCGATGCCAAATGTGTGTCGATCGACACATCCGTCAAATATGGGCAGTGACTTCTATCTCTCGGCTCAAAACACCAAAATGCTCCATAAAGCTCCATAATCTCCAATTTAGCTCCAAAAGTGCTTAGACCTGTTAAATACCTGAAATGACTCTAAAACAGAGTAATAGACTCGGAAATAGAACATATACCATGGTTAAAAGCCCTAAAATCCATGGTATATCAACTCCCCCACACTTAGCTCTTGCTTGCCCTCAAGCAAGTAAAGAACCAAAATATAAGAGAAGAAGTTTGAAAACACAGAAACTCATTTCGTCCTAGGAATTTTTCGCATTCGCATTCACTTAGTAAGCCACTGAAAAATTCCCTACAGAACTCAAGACCACAATGTACTTCCCCCACACTTAGCGACTGTCCCAAGTAAACTCCACAATCAAGTTAGGACATTCAAATTAACCACACTAGCCTCTGTATACAATTAGGTGCGGTCTCACAGAGGGAGTATCGAATCAAAGGACACATGGACTCAACCTATTCAGTGTCTGGCCACCAAACTATCGGTTTCTGGTTTCTTTCTTTTCCCTTTCTCCCTTAGCAACTGATTTTTCTCCATTGGGTATCATTTTATTTTGTTTATCAGTGCTCTTCCCGTTATGGGGTGTACTTTGGACACATTCCATGAATGCACATGAGGTGATAGTGTTTGCTACCACTCCCGTGACCACTTCGGAGCTACTAGCTCATCCTTAGTTTATTATTCTTCTTTTTTTTTTTTACTTTCAAGGAAGGGAAAAATCGGAAACCATACTTTGGAACAGGATCATAGGCTGTGCCAAACACATCAAAGGAATCCGATCCAAAGATTACCAAGCCCCTAAGCGAGAAATTAAGGTCAAGATTAAAGTGAGACTAGTAATGGATCCTCTGAATACCTGGTTAGATATGGGTGTCCTTGGTAGGTTGATCTGTTTGGGGTTTTCTAACAGTCATAGAGGCTTTGCAAGTATGTCCAATGGTTACTTAGTTCCTGTTCAAGCGAAAAGTTTCCTCGGAAAATCATTGTTTCATACAGATTTTGACTCAATAAAACAATTTTGAAAAACAAAGTGACTGACTCTAAGAAAAAAAAAGAAGATAGGAGTCATTACCACCTCCCCCACACTTGAAACACACTGTCCCCAGTAGTGTCAAGCTAAGGTTTGGTAAAAAGAAAGAAAAAATATTATGGGATGAGTTAATGTTTCTGTCGGGTTTTACCTGTGTCGCTCCTGCATCGACCGTTGCACTAGGTGCGTCGATCGTTGCAGGGCAATTGCGATATAAGTCGATCGTTGCTCAGGACCGCAACGATCGCTGCAATGCAATTTTTGTGTTGTGACGATCGACACACAGGACCGTGTCGATCGTTGCATTGCGATATCCGAGAACAGTCAGCAAGTTAGCAGGTTAGTCCGTGAGAAATTATAAAATTTCAAACCTGCAAGCTGAAAATCAACGCAAACAAGTAGAATCAAAGCAACAGATAGTCTCAATATAAAAACATCATCCAAACATAAGAATCCTAAGAAAATCAAGAGAAAATGCAAAAGAAAAGATGAAAAAGAAAATACAGAACCGTAGTCTAGAGAATGCCACTACTCTCACTCGTCATTTATGCCATCATAGCGATTAGTACCACTCGAAGAACCGGGAGTCGGAGATCGCTGTCTGCATCGGCGGGAAGGTCCGGGATGATGAATCTGTGGCTGTCTCCTACAGGTGCAGGTACGCATGAACTCCCAAATCCTCTGGAGTATACCATATTGTCTCTCTCTCCACTCAGTCTCAGACATCTCGCTAAATGGCACAGATGGAGCTGGATAAGGTCCGATATCAGAAGCATCAGCAGTAGGGTCAGGTGCAGGCGCAGATGAAGAAGAAGGGCGTGTAGAAGGCTCTCCCAGCGGATGAGCCATCGTAGGCACACTGCGCTGATCTTGCGTAGGAGGCTGAAATCTCAAGGCAGCCAGCGTATCAATCTGTGTCAGACCAGCAGCAGGAAGATCTATACCACGCTTCGTAGTGGTGTCGAAATAGACTCATATACGTCCCTCCTTCAGCCATGTAGCACTCTGCAGGTGGGTAAAATCAAGGAATTCCTTGCTGTCATTGCACTCTGTACCCTCTAAGGGAATCCTGCAATGCACGAAAATGGGAGTAAGCAGACTCCCTACTATCTCAGTGTCCTTCCCATTGAATGGCTTCTTCTGCAGTGAGCACAAGTGATGAGCAAAGACAGCTCCTAAGTTGAGTCCTCTGGTGGGATCTCTCAAATCAGTCTCAGTGAACTGCTCCCTTAACCCAATGAAAAGCATCTCTAGCTCGTTCTTACGCATCTTGTTGGCTTCAGCTTTGCACAACAGAGTACATCCCAAGATGCGCAAGACATATCTGAGAACAGGATGCCTAACCTGTATCAGCTTCGTCGTCCTCGAGCATTACCGACCGTTGCCAATGCAGTCCCAGAAATACTGAGCTTCCGGCACATCCCACTCAAGAGACATACCAATACGCGCATGCTCAACGCTGAATCCATAAATCCGACAGATATCAAGAAGGGGAATCCGATACCTGGCTCCTAAGCACATGAAGGTAAAGAAACCTCCTGAAGCTCTCCTGCTCTCTGGGTCAGGATAAATAACTCTGCAAGTGGCCAGCAGCTGTCTCACCAGATCAGGATACAACTCATAATGCTGCACAGGCATTGTTCCCAGACCAATGCCCTTAACCAATGCTAGTATCTTCTCATCAATGCCTAGCCCTTGACAAGTCCAATAGTCAACAAACTTGGATGGCTTGATTTTCATATGACACCAGCCATTGTAGAGAAAGGTATCGAACTCGTCCCAGTGGTCAAGTAACGGCCTCTCAGTGAATGTGTCAGTCTTAAGCAGCTCGCTAATCTCCATACCCCATACCTTGTCTGTTGGGATCTGCCCTTATCTGCCCTAGGCCAAGGCAACTGTATGGCCTGATAATGTCGCACATATGGCTCAGGTAACGGTGAGTCGCGTGGAAACCACTCAACTGGTGGAGGATGATGAGCTGTAGCTGCAGCTGTAGTAGCTCTACGTTTGCGAGGTTGTCGAGGAGGCATATGCAATCAAAGAAATAAAGCTCAATTAGTCACGCAGAACTCTCTGTGAAATCGCAATGCAACGACCGTTGCACAAGTGCATCGATCGTTGCAAAGCGATTTCACAGTCGCCAAACAATCCTCAAAAACGTTTCTAAATTTGTTCCATAATCTCACACACAGCATTATTCCATTACCAATCAACCCTAATCAAGTTTATAACAGTACGGAATCATCATTTTCAAGCCAAAAATTTCTAATTTCAAAACCCTAGAACCGAATCCGAAAATGATGAAAATGAGATCTCTTACCTTGGAATCACTTCAAATGGGTTAGAGAAATAGATAGAGTAAGTAAAAACAAGAAGAATGAAGCTTTGAATCAGTGAAAATGATGAGGAAATGGGTGATTTAGGGTATAGGAGTCGCGGTTGTACGGACGATGAAATGGGGAAGAAGGGAAGAGATAAAGGGTTTAAGGCACTTACCTGGATTGTGGATGCAACGATCGATGCACTAATGCAACGATCGTCGCTGATGAACCAAATTGATTCCGGTTTAGCACGCGTACCTTAATTGTATGCAATTGAACCATTTGCAACGACCGTTGCACAGGACCGCAACGATCGTCACAAGGCGATCCCATCTCTTCGTAATTTCTCCCTGCAACGACCGTTGCACATTAGGCAACGATCGTCACACATCTCTAGACAGTGTTCTGTAACGAAAAACTTAGCAAAAATAAAATCAAAACGTGAAATCTTAAGAAAAACACCAAAAATAAATAAGAAAAACACTAAAACCTAACAGTGGCTTGCCTCCCACTCAGCGCTTGTTTAAGGTCATTAGCTTGACCGGACGAACAAGATCAAGCTCCTGGAGGTTTCAACAGAGACTGTGATTGTCTCTGCGAAAGTCTCCTCATCCAAGTCGGAGAGTAAGCTGTCTCAATGTGAGCTAGTCCAAGAAAAGAGGGAGTAAAATGATCTCCAGGATCTGAAACCAAAGTCTCACTTATCTGCTCTCCATATCCATCCTTAATCCTGAAGGTTTGCCCATCAATCTGCGGCTTGCGCAGCATATCCATCTCAAAGTGCAGAGGTGAAGGATTGTTTAGTTGATCCTGATTCAATTCTTAGATTCATATCAACCTAAACATGCGGATCTAGGTTCTTCTCAGAATAGAAACAAATGATGATCTCACCTTATACTTGTTTGCAGCGGAAAGAGATGGTATGTCTGAGATCAGAGAAACACCGAGGGATGAATCCTCCAAAGGTTCACACACGCGATCACAGAAAACGGCTGCTAGACCACAAGTGGAACTCGGCGCAGAGAGAGAGAGTTTTCGGCTGGAGTGTTAGGGTTAATTGTTCTGAACTCGAGTTTTATCTAATAAAACTTGTCCGGTTCCGTTTGGGCCATTTGGCCCAAACACCAATTAACTCGACGGCATTCGCGCACTGTGTCGACCGACACACCTTGTGTATCGATCGACACACAGTGCCTAAACCGTTTTATTCTCTCTAAGTACAGTAAATGCCTAGCACTTTTACCGTACTTCTGCTAAACCGTTCCTACACATTTTCCTGTTAGCTTAGGCGTGTGACCCATATGGGATCATATAATAAAGGCAATAAGTCCAAGACTTATAGATCATGAGCGGACTCTAGCAAGCCATCATGACCCCCAGTATTATATGACTTATGTCTGATCATTGACATACTCTTACTTTCTAGAGACAGTACCGAGATTACTGGACACAATTCCAACAATCTCCCACTTGTACTGGAATCTCTGTATTCATAATCCTTTTGTCACAATATCTCGATTAGTCATAAGGCAAGATTGGTGTCATCCTTATAAAGCCTAATCTTGTTCATCGGACTCTGATTTGATACTGACAATCCAAACGACTCGGGAAAGTCCGTTTGAGCATGGCCATGCATTTTCTAGTATTCAAATCTCCGATTGGCCTAGAGATATTCACTCCATTTATATTGGAGGGACAAATTCCGTCTTGTTCCATCACTGTAAACTATTCATTTCATAATGTACCCAAACAAGGTCCTTATAACTATCGCAGAACGATAGCGTTAGACAATGATCAAAGTGCATCAGTCCATGTGCAGTCACATGCATGCGAACTCAGGTCTAAGGACTATACTCTATAGTCGTAGTAAGAATCTCTTATGACACAGATATAAATATCCTGAAGAGTTCTTATAAGCGGGTCTTGTCCGGTCGTATGTTCCCAAACATACACCTATGTACTGACTTTGATGCCGCGCATCTATGACACACTGAGACTTTGTCATAAGTCACGTACCAATCCAGTCTCACACGGTTGTTGGTGTTCCAATTTCAACAACCTTCGACTAGGGACGGGATGATATAAAACATCTATCAAATATAGGGTCTCATGATCAAGCTAAATGACTTCGATGACTCAAGATCAAGTCATTTACTTCGATGACCTATAAAATGGTTCATATCACTTTGGAACGATTATTTCATCACAGTTAAAATAATCTTGAAATAATAATTTCATTAAACATAAGAATGTTTTACAAGAACATATCAAATAACTAAATAAAAGCCCTCAAACTCCCACTCAAATTTAGATTACATTTCAATGTCTCTAATGCCTACAGCTTCAGTCAGAAACTCGAGCTTAGGCCTTGGGAGTGGCTTTGTCAACGGATCAGCGACGTTATCATCAGTCTGAACTCGGCTGATCTTGACTTCCTTTCTATTAATGATGTCACGTATCAAGTGAAATCTTCTTAGAATATGCTTGGATTTCTGGTGTGATCTTGGTTCCTTTGCCTGAGCTATAGCACCATTGTTGTCACAAAACAGTGCCAGAGGCTCAGCCGCATCTGGTATCACACCTAGTTCAATAATGAACTTTCGTATCCAAACAGCTTCCTTCGCAGCTTCTGAGGCGGCGATATATTCAGCTTCTGTAGTGGAAACAGCAACGGTGTCTTGCTTGGAGCTTCTCCAACTGATTGCACCGCCATTCAGACAAAAGATATAACCGGACTGTGACCGGAAATCATCTTGGTCTGTCTGGAAACTTGCGTCCGTGAATCCACTGACTTTAAGCACATCACTTCCACCGTACACTAAGAACTTATCCTTAGTATGTCTTAGATACTTCAAGATATTCTTTACGGCAATCCAATGGTTTTCACCTGGATTTGACTGGTATCTACTCGTCATGCTCAATGCATAAGCAACATCAGGACGAGTACAGATCATGGCATACATGACAGATCCTATTGCAGATGCATAAGGAATATTCTTCATGCGCTCAAGCTCAGCAGCCGTCGTAGGGCTCTGCTTCTTGCTTAGCGTTGTGCCATGTACCATTGGCGTGAAGCCCTTCTTGGAATCCTTCATGCTGAATCTTTGTAGGACTTTGTCAATGTATGAATCTTGACACAAGCCTATCAGCCTTCTAGATCTATCCCGGTAGATCCTGATTCCAAGAACGTATGCGGCTTCACCCATGTCTTTCATGGAAAAACAACTTCCAAGCCAGTCCTTTACCGACTTTAGCATTGGAACGTCGTTTCCGAGAAGCAGTATGTCATCGACATACAGAATAAGAAATACAATCTTGCTCCCACTAGATTTCTTATACACGCATTGTTCTTCTTCGTTTCTGATGAAGTCAAATTGCTTGATCGCTTCATCAAAACGAAGATTCCAGCTCCTCGATGCTTGCTTCAATCCATAAATGGATTTATGAAGCTTGCATACTTTTCCAGCATTCTTTGGATCTATGTAACCGTCAGGTTGTGTCATATACACATCCTCTTCCAGAATACCATTCAGGAAGGCGGTTTTCACGTCCATCTGCCAAATTTCATAATCATGAAAAGCTGCAGTTGCTAGTAGAATCCGAATAGATTTCATCATAGCCACTGGTGAATAGGTTTCATCGTAATCCACACCGTGAACTTGTCTGAAACCTTTTGCCACCAACCTGGCTTTATAAATCTGGACTTTTCCATCCACGTCAATCTTCTTCTTGAAGATCCATTTGCACTCGATGGCTTTTACACCAGCGGGTAAGTCAACCAACGAAAACACTTGGTTGACCGACATGGAGTCCATTTCGGAATCAGTGGCCTTGCGCCACTTAGAGGAATCTGGGCCCATCATGGCTTGATTGAAGTTCGATGGTTCATCACCATCAATGATCAAAAGATCATGACAGTCAGTCACGAGGAATCCTTGATATCTCTCGGGTTCGTGACGGATCCTCCCGGATCTTCGAACTTCAGGTACTACAGGTTCAGGCTCTACAATTTCTTGTAGGTCCTCCTGCTGCTCTTCCTCATTAGGTTGAGCAGTATCCTGTTCATCTTGAGTTTCTTCAAGCAGTACCTTACTCCCACTGTCTTTCTTAGAGAGAAACTCCCTCTCAAGAAAGTTACAATCCCGGGCAACAAAGATCTTGTTCTCGGAACGTAGATAGAAGTAATAAGCCTTGGTTTCCCGTGGATAACCAATGAAGTAGCATTTGTCAGATTTTGGTGTAAGCTTGTCTGAGATCAATCTCTTGACATAGGCTTCACAACCCCAAATTCTGAGATAAGACAGCACTGGAGCTTCTCCAGTCCATAATTCATATGGTGTCTTTGCTACTGCTTTCGATGGCGCTCTATTTAGAGTGAACACTGCTGTTAGCAGAGCATATCCCCAAAGGGATATTGGAAGGTCTGTGTGACTCATCATAGATCGAACCATATCCAATAAGGTCCGATTTCTCCTTTCAGACACACCATTCCATTGAGGTGTTCCAGGAGGAGTGAGTTGGGATACGATCCCACACTCTCTCAGATGATCACTGAATTCTTGGCTTAAGTATTCTCCTCCTCGGTCGGACCGAAGAGCCTTAATGCTTTTGCCAAGTTGGTTCTGTACTTCATTTTGGAATTCTCTGAACTTCTCAAAAGATTCAGACTTATGTTTCATTAAATAAACATATCCATACCTACTGAAATCATCAGTAAAGGTAATGAAGTACTGATAGTTTCCTCTTGCATTTGTGGACATTGGGCCACACACATCAGTGTGTATCAGGCCCAATAAGTCACTGGCCCTCTCGTTAGGTTTATTAAAAGGGGCCCGTGTCATTTTGCCCATCATGCAGGATTCGCATTTCTCACATGACTCAAAGTCAAATGAGCCAAGAAGTCCATTCGAATGGAGCCTCTTGATGCGTTTCTCGCTGATGTGCCCTAAACGACAATGCCATAGAAACGTTCGGTTCTCCTCATTAGGTTTGAACCGTTTGGTATTAATGTTATAAATTGGCGCGGATTGATCGAGTATGTAAAGCCCATTCATAAGAGGGGCAGAACCATAGAACAAATTGTTGCGATTGAAGGAACATAATTTATTCTTAACTGAAAAATCATAACCTTCCAAATCCAACAAAGAAATTGAAATAATATTTCTGCTTATAGCAGGTACAAAATAACAATTATTGAGTTCTAAAATCAATCCCGAAGGTAAAGACAACAAGTAAGTGCCTACAGCTAGCGCTGGAACTTTCGCTCCATTCCCAACTCGTAGCTCCACTTGTCCTTGCTTCAGCCTTCTACTGTTGCTGAGTGCCTGCATATTAGTACAAATATGAGCCCCACAACCAGTATCCATAACCCATGAGGTATTATCAGAAGTAGTTGTATTAACTTCTATAACAAAAATACCTGTTGAAGAAGTCTCAAAAGTCTTCTTCTTCAATTCCTTTAGACCTTCCTGGAATTTCTTACATTCTCTCCTCCAATGCCCTGGTTCTTTACAGAACCTGCATATGTCAGTTGGCCCAGCCTTGGACTTGGGCTTGGGCTTTGGCGTGTCCTTGTCCGCGACTTGGACAGCCTTGGCCTTTCCCTTATCCTTAGCAGAGGATTTCTTAAACCCCTTGCCCTTCTGCACCATCAGCACATTGGGGTCCTTGGCGGTTTTCCTCAAATTGGGCTCCGCAGTCTTGAGCATTCCGTGAAGCTCAGGCAATGTCTTACTCAAGCCATGCATGTTAAAGTTCAGAATGAACTGATCATAGCTTGCAGGTAATGACTGCAGAATGATGTCGCAGGCAAGTTCCTGGCTGATTGGGCAGTCGAGTTTCTGAAGATGATCGAGATAACCCATCATCTTCAAGACATGAGGACTCACTGCCGCATTCGCAGCCAACTTGCAGTCCAAGAGGTTCTTAACTGTTTGAAACCTCTCAGTCCTAGCCTGCTCCTGAAAAAGCGATTTCAGGCTTGCCATTATCTCGATGGGTGACAATACACTCTCGAACTGTTTTTGCAGCTCAGGAGTCATTGTCACCAACATCAGGCAATAGGCATCATTTTCATCTGACGAATGCTTTTCCCAAGCATTATGCAGAGTCCTGGCGGCATTGGCAGGAGGCCTCTCGGGGAGAGGATCACGAAGGACATAATCCTTCTTCTCCTGCTTGAGGACTAGCCTCAAGTTCCTTGACCACGTCAGGAAGTTCGTTCCAGTCAGCTTCTCCTTTTCGAGAACAGACCGGATCGAGAATGTGTTTTGTGTGCTTGTAGTAGTCATATCTGAAATATATAGATAAAAAGGTTATTAGTTAAAATGTTCAATATGATTAATCTCGTATTAAATTTAATATGATTAATCACGCATTATATTCAATAACATAAGTTACCCTCAATAGAATATAATGATTCCAAGATCCACATATAACTAAGATTAAAGTGGGCCACTGGCCGTCACCAAACCTTAGCTTATATCGGTAAGCCCTATATCGGCTAATCATATCCGTGATATAACTCTTGGTTGTGAATCTGGGCCCGAGGCCCAATCCACTCTGATGTCTCAAGGCCCGGGACTCCCGATGGCCCAGTCAAGAAAACCAGACTATACAGTCATGTAATCATTAATGTCTGGGACTCCCAATGACATTTATGAATCACAAACCGTCTTATCCACGCAAAAGCAGACACCCTCACACTGTAAGGCCATGAATACAATTGAATGGGCTTCGACAGCTGACATAGAATGGACAAGACATCCAACGCTTGATATTATTTGAGGTTCGTAGGTTTATTTAAAAATTTATTCCCAAAATAGAAGATTACTATTTCGGGAAACTTTCCATTTTTGGAAACCTACTATTTTTGGAAACTTTCTAAAATTGGAAACTTTCTAAAACCGGAAACTTTCTAACTTTAGAAATTTCTTAAAATCCGAATCATGCAAATCTAGAAACTTCTATAAATTCAGAAACTTTCTAATTTCAAAATATCGGAAACTTTAATTTAAAATCGATTTATATTCTTTATAAAATAAATTTTAAATTAATCTGAAGAAAGACTCAAATAATTGGCCCAATTGTTTTAACTTCTTGGCCCGAGGCCCAAGAATTGGTCCATGTTCAAGACATGACCCAATTGTCCAATTAAATGACATAACCGGTCTGGTTCATTAAAATTGGTCTAACCAAATTTTAATTACTACGATGACCACAATTGTCAACCGGTTATTTACTAAACCGGATTTTCTCAATTTATTTGGTCCAACCAAATCAAATTAGAAAATCCTGGTTTAGGCACTAAATCCAATAATTCTTTCGACATTGGATTTCTTGTCCCGGTTTAACCAGACTTAATAAAATTATTAAATCTGTTTATTAAACCAGGACGAATTAATTTTAATCAAAAATTAAACCGAGCCTTAAACCAACCATGTCGATCGATGAACCAACCGTGTCGATCGATCCATCAACCGCATCGGTCGATGCTCTTAGCATCGATCCTGCATCGACCGTGCATCGATCCTGTATCGATCGATGCTCTCACGCATGCACTGAACCGAGCCAAAACCCTAACCGTGTCGATCGATGCACCAACCGCATCGGTCGATGCACCAACATCGAACCTGCATCGATCCTGCATCGATCGATGCTTTCACGCGTTAACAGGGTTAGCCGATAGACTGTATCGACCGATCCATGCGATCGTATCGATCGATCCATGCGATCCCAGTCGATACTGACTTATGAAAATCGCATTCTACCAAATCAAAATAGCTTGGTTTCTGCGATTTTAGGTGTGTTTAGGTTTTAATTCTTGTTGCTTAAGTGATTTCTCTTATCAGTAGTTGATTCAAAACACTTTTAAACAAGAAAAACAATCCTAAACTTGAATCTAAACAAGAAAAACCAGAACCAATGGCTCTGATACCACTGAAGGATTGTTTAGTTGATCCTGATTCAATTCTTAGATTCATATCAACCTAAACATGCGGATCTAGGTTCTTCTCAGAATAGAAACAAATGATGATCTCACCTTATACTTGTTTGCAGCGGAAAGAGATGGTATGTCTGAGATCAGAGAAACACCGAGGGATGAATCCTCCAAAGGTTCACACACGCGATCACAGAAAACGGCTGCTAGACCACAAGTGGAACTCGGCGCAGAGAGAGAGAGTTTTCGGCTGGAGTGTTAGGGTTAATTGTTCTGAACTCGAGTTTTATCTAATAAAACTTGTCCGGTTCCGTTTGGGCCATTTGGCCCAAACACCAATTAACTCGACGGCATTCGCGCACTGTGTCGACCGACACACCTTGTGTATCGATCGACACACAGTGCCTAAACCGTTTTATTCTCTCTAAGTACAGTAAATGCCTAGCACTTTTACCGTACTTCTGCTAAACCGTTCCTACACATTTTCCTGTTAGCTTAGGCGTGTGACCCATATGGGATCATATAATAAAGGCAATAAGTCCAAGACTTATAGATCATGAGCGGACTCTAGCAAGCCATCATGACCCCCAGTATTATATGACTTATGTCTGATCATTGACATACTCTTACTTTCTAGAGACAGTACCGAGATTACTGGACACAATTCCAACAAGAGGCTCATCTCCCAGATAGAGATCAACAAGACTGTTCCTTACGTCAATCACTGCTTCAGCTGTGGCTAAAAATGGTCTTCCAAGTATCAAAGCATCATCCTGCTCACTGTCGTACTTAAGCACCAAGAATTCTGTCGGAACCAAGTAGTTTCCAACCCTTACTGGGACGTCCTCAAGAACTCCTTCCGGAATCCTTATTGACTGATCAGCTAGGACAAGAGAGGTCCTAGTGGATGAAAAATCCATCATCCCCAGCTTCTCTGCCACAGAGTATGGCATGAGACTTCCAGCAGCTCCTAAATCACACAAAGAGCGCTTGAAACCTTCCTCAAAAATAGAACAACTCAACACAAATATCCCAGGATCAGGTAACTTCTTCGGGATCTTAGTTAACAGCACATCACTTATCTGTTGAGGGACCACTATCACCCAATCTTTCAGCATCTCATCCATTGGCAGCATCTTCTTCAAGTACCTTTGCACACAAGGGTGATAAGGTGGATCATTAGATGATGGAACTTCTTTCAACTCTTCACCAATCTCTCCTATCTGTCGGACTTCATCAATCTCCTGCTGAGTTATCTCAGACACTCCAGGGAATAATCTAATAAGCTCCAGATCCGTTTCTGCATCAATGCCATGAGACTCAAGTAAATCTGCCTGTCCACGGCATGCAACGATCGACGCTATAGGTGCATCGATCGATGCAGATAAGTTTTCACAGATTCCACCCGAGAGATTTTCCTCAATTTCAGAATTTTCAGCTTCTTCCACCAGTTCAGCTGTATTTAACTCGAAATTTTCACCTTGGTATGATCCATCATTGATATAGACTGACCAAGCCTTGATGTGGGTGTCCACGACACTCTTTCCTTTAATAGAACTTGAAATTTGGCTCACCTCAGTGTCCAATTGCTTCACATGAGTACTTAAGGACTCAAACTTCCCATTAAGGTCCTCATACACAGCATCTAGTTTCCTGTTGCAGTCCACATCAATCTTAGTCTGTCCTTCCAGTAGCTGCTCCATCATACTCTCCATCTTGCTCTCATGAGCATTAGCAGCAGGAGGTGTTTGGTAAGAAGAAGATCCATAAGTCCTCTGATTACCTTGTTGAAAAGGCTTCTGGACACCAGCATTCTGTCCAAAGCCAGAAGAGTTTTGATTGCTTGTGAAAGCACTCTTCTGTCCACCATTTAAGAACCTATTACCTTGCTGTCCTCCAAACCTGTTTCCTTGGAAACCAGATCCTCCAATGTAGTTCACATCCTCTTCCTGACCATCTTCTTCAGCTTGTATCACTTCAACATCTTGAGCAAAATGGACAGCTTTCTTCCCAACCAACAAATTACAGACAGTGTCCAACTTACTCCTAATATCAGCAATCTCCAAATTATCTATCTTTCCACCATATTCCTTCCTTCTCCTATCAGCAGTCTTGCAACTATTACTGCTTACTAAGTTGTCTATCAGTTGCTTAGCCTGCTCATGAGTCCTAGTGTTGAAATTTCCATTGTTGGAATTATCCAACGCAGTCTGGTATGGGAGATCTATACCTCTAAAGAAAATACCCAACAATGTTTCCTCAGTGAATCCATGATGCGGGCAGTCACGTTGGTATTTCTTAAACCTCATCCAAGCAGTCTTAAGAGGCTCTATTGGTCCTTGGGAGAAAGTGAGAATGTCCTGTCTCGACTGATCAGAGCGAGCATCATCATAGAAGTGTCTCAGAAACTCACTCTTCACAGCATCCCATGTAGTAAACTTCCCAGGTGGAAGTTGCTTCAGCCAGGCAGCAACATCTCCAGCGAGAGAGTAGGGGAAGAGTTTGAGAAACAAATAGTCATAGTTCACTCCATCATACTTCATCCCAGTGACTATGTCTTCAAACTCATCAATATGATCCATTGGCTGCTCATTAGGGAAACCATGGAAGGCATTCTGCCTCAGAATAGAGTAGTAGATGGTCTTGATCTCAAAGTCATTCCTCTCAAAACCAGGAAGCACAAGAGCTGATCGGTTAGCATGAAACTCATTCGGACGGTTATAGTCAGCTAAGGTCCTCTCATTAGCAACATGATGATTAACCATCTGCCTCTCACCTTATCCTTGCTCTTGTTCAGGCTCAGGGATCACATTCCCTTCAGCATCAATCCTTTGCCCAGCAGCATTGTACGGATTGTTTTGTGGGTCTCTTAGGGTACCTTGAGCATCAGGTTTCAAAATCAGACGTTCTTGAACCATTCTTGCTCGTTGAACTTTCCTGTTAGTCCTCTCTAGTCTAGCAAACTCTTCAAGTTGGAGATTAACGAGATTAGTATTCGGATTACTTCTGGTATCACGCGTCTGCATAAACCGTCTGTAATCGCAGTGCAATGATCGATGCTAAGAGTGCAACGATCGACTCAACTCCAGTCGCTTAGTAACGATCGACACAAAAGAGGCAACGATCGATGCTAGGCGAATGTCAAACCTGCGACAGAGAAAAACAGAGAAAACTAGTAACCAAAAAAAAAAAAAAATCCTAGTTTAAACCCTAAGTTCAAATCTATCGAAGACTCCAAAGAGTCCCCGGCAACGGCGCCAAAAACTTGATAGGTCTAAAGTTTTATCCTATTCTACTGCAAGTGCACAGTCAATGCAATTATAGTATATAGGGTTATCGAATCCACAAGGACTCTAGGCAACGATAGAATTAAGAACAGTCGAGTTAAACTAGGTGAATGTAGTGAGAAACTAAAAGGCAAAACAGTAAAGTAAATCAGTAGCAAGAGTTGTTTATAGGCAATTAACTAAAAGCGCTACGTCAAGGGAGTTCTCAGGAAATCAGACAAGCAGATAAATCATTCAGTCAGGATAAAATTAGGCACAGTTCTAGAACTCAAACACAGATATAGAATTAACCAACTTTCGTTTTGAGAATTCTCCAAGCCTAATTGCAGAAATCCAAATTTCTTTGTAATTCCTAACAGATTAAACCAGCTTTAAGATTAAGTTCGATAAGTTCACAATTCAATTAAACCAAATTTCTTTGCGAGTAATCCAATTGCTCAACCTAAATAGTTCAGATTCTAAACCACACTTTCGTATCAATTTAACAATCTAAGATCTAGATTCTAAGTGATCAGGTTAGAAACTAGTGTTAAGCACAATTTAGATCGAAGAACAATTATTGATATGAATCCTTAACTGAATTAATTAAATCTAGCAAGCCATAAAATCCTTAATGAGAATCCCTAAACCTAACTATAAGTCTACTCAGACATGGAATATGAAAACATAATCAATGAATTAATAGATTGCATAAAAGAGAATAAAGAAGTAAAGGGGTTCGAAATCTTCTCCAAAAAGCAGCAGTACACGATTAGATCAGCCCCAAAAAGCTCTAAAAACTCTCAGCTCTAAGTATGAAAGCGTATCTAATTAAAACACCAAAACCTAATTATATAGGCCTAATCTCGTTCTGGGGCTTCTTTGTAAATATCAGAAACTTCTGGGCTTTAGTTTAATTTCCACATTCTTCATTAAGTCTCGCGAGAATTGCCTGGTCACGCTTTGCATCGATCGATGCCAAATATGTGTCGATCGACACATCCGTCAAATATGGGCAGTGACTTCTATCTCGGCTCAAAACACCAAAATGCTCCATAAAGCTCCATAATCTCCAATTTAGCTCCAAAAGTGCTTAGACCTGTTAAATACCTGAAATGACTCTAAAACATAGTAATAGACTCGATAAATAGAACATATACCATGGTTAAAAGCCCTAAAATCCATGGTATATCAATAACCCCGACAATTGACTAATTAATCCACCGTTATTATATTCTAAGTGTGTTATATGTTTTAGCCTTATTTTAATCAACTCATAATTACCCATATATAGATTCATTTACATACGTTCTTAAATACTTATATATGCATATACGTTCTAGCATGCCGTTCTATATGTATGCAACACCCAATAAGGCAATCAAGGAAACTATCAATCACTTAAGATATAAGCTAACTAACATACATCTTTTTAACCTAACCATTTAATTAGTTAACCGAGTTATTATTCAACCTAGCCATTCTAACCAATTTGATCATCGAGGTATGCAACCTAAATTTACGATTAATAAATCCAAAGGTCTATATGTCCTAATCTATATGCCACAAATAATTTAGCCGACTCACAGTGTTATCATGATGACAGATGGATGGATTGACGGAACTCCGACACGAACCTGATATGCTCAGAGTTTACTTCCCTAAGTTTAACTGCAAGTGCACAGAACAATTGTAGTATCTAGGGATCGAATCCACAGAGACTCAAGAAATCTTACGGTAGACTATAGAATGTCAAGTTAAGCTAGGCAATACTAATCAGAAAATAAATAACTAAGCAGAAAGTAAATCAGTAGCAAGAACGGTTTTGTGAAGCAAAGTACTAAAAGCGTCAAGTCTAGGGAGTTCTCAAGAAATCAGACAAGCAGATCAACTATCAGTCAGGATCAAATTAAGTTCAGTTCTAGAACTCAAACACAAGACAGAACTAACCAACTTTCGTTGCGAGAATTTTCTAAGTCTAATTACCAGAAACCCAAATTTCTTTGCAATTCCTAACAGATTAAACTAGCCTTAAGTGCAAGTTTGATTTGTTCACAATTCAATTAAACCAAATTTCTTTGCAGATAATTAAATTGCTCAACCTAAATAGATCAGATTCTAAATTACACTTCCATGTCAATTTATAAACCTAGAGTCTAGATTCTAAGTGATCAGGATAGAAACTAGTATTAAGAACAATTCAGGTTGAAGAACAAATAAGATGTGAATCCTTAACTGATAAATTAATCTAGCAAGTCATGAAAACCCTTAAGAGAATCCCTAAACCTAACTATGAATCTACTCAGACATGATTAATGAAGCACAAATCAATGAATAAATAGATATCATAAAATCAAAGAGTTAAGAGTTAAAGAGGTTCGAAATCTTCTCTCTAGAGTACAAGAACGATCAGACTCTAGGTCTCTCTCTCTAAAACGCTAATAGTATAAATGCGTATCTAAAACAAAACACCAAAAACCTAATTATAAAGCATTAATCACGTCTTGGGTCTTTTCGCAAATACTGGAACTTCTTGGGGCAAAACTGCAAATCTTCATTAATGAGCTGGCGTCGAGGTGTGTCGATCGATGCCAATGATGCATCGATCGTTGCATGTGTCGTCCAGAGATAGTGAAATCAGCTCCTCACGGCCTTTGCTCCAAAACTTGTCCCAATAGCTCCAATATCTCCCAAAATCCTCCAAACGTGCATGTAGCTAATAAACACATGTAATTGACTCGATAGACACCACAAATGACTCTAAAACACATTTATATCATGGCTTAAAACAGGTAAAAACCATGATATATCAACTCCCCCACACTTAGCCTTTGCTTGCCCTCGAGCAAAACAGAAAACTAGAATGTGGTGAAGAAGTTTGAAAACTTCAGAAACTCCTTTCATCTTAAAAGCACAACACTCAGATTCCCCTTAGTAAGCCACATGAAAGATTCACCTGCAAAAAATCAAGACCAATCACATCCAGAGCATTCAAATTCACCCTACTGACTTCTATAAGCTATTAAGTGCGGTCTCACCTAAGGAGTATCGATCAAAGGTCACATGGACTCTTACTCCATTAGCTCTAGACCACCATACTATCTTTTTCTGGTTCCTTTCTTCTCTTTTTCCTTCCTTAGCAACTGATCTCTCCCCATTGGGTATCATTTTTTTTTTCAGTGCTCTTCCCGTTATGGGGTGTACTTTGGACACATTCCATGGATGCATATGAGGTAATAGGGGTCTCTACCACTCCCGCGACCACTTCGGAGCTACTAGCTCATCCTCAGTTTATTATTCTCTTTTTTTTTTTACTTTAAGGAAGGGGAGAAGGGAACCTTACTTGGACAGGTTTACAAGCTTTGTCAGAACTAACAGAGGAATCCGACTCAAGGTATACCAAGCCCTTAGGTGAGAAAAGTAAGTCAAAATTAGGGGTGAAGTCAGTAAAGGATCCTCCGAATACCTGAATTGATATGGGTGTCCTCAGTAGGCTGATCTGCGTTTGGGGTTTTCTAATAGTCATAAATGCATCTGCAAGCTCATCCCAATGGTTACTTAAGTTCCTACAAGTGTTGTTGGCTTCTCAAAAAATCAGTGTTCCTTACTCAAACTGTTTCACTCGATAAAACCGACACAAAAACACAACTGGCTGTAAGAAAAGAAAAAGATTAATGTCAGTACCACCTCCCCCACACTTGAAACACACTGTCCCCAGTAGTGTCAAGCTTAGGATCGTAAAAGAAGAAAATGTTAAGGGATGAGTTGGGTTCTGTCGATTTTTACATGTCTCGCACCTGCATCGATTGTTGCGCATAAATGCGACGATCGATGCAAGACGATTATGCCTGCGGTTACGTAGATAACCGTTGTATGAACCGCAATTGAATCGGCAAACCGTAAATCGCAACTGTTTCGACCGATGCACTATGTGTGTCGATCGATGCAGAGTGATTCTGCCTGTTTCTCACGCTTTTGAACACATCAAAACAGAAAATCAAAACGAAAAAATGAAAATAAAAAAGAACCTATTAGTGGGTTGCCTCCCACTCAGCGCTCTTTTAAGGTCATTAGCTTGACCGGACGAACGAGATCAGGCTCCCGGAGGTTTCGACAGAGGCTGTGAGTTCCTCTGTGAAAGTCTCCTCATCCAAGGTGGAGAGTAAGCATTGTCAGTGTGAGCTCATCCAAGAAACGAAGGGATGCGATGTTCTCCTGCATTCACAGCAGTAAAGTCAGTAGAACTGAATTTGGAAGACGCGTACCTTTGCTTTGGTGAGGCTCTGATGTTAGGAGCTTTCTGCTTAGAAACAGTTGCAAGCTCTGAAGATGTTAGAGTGGAATCTTCAGAAACCACCATCCTCTCCTCTCCAGGATCAGAAACTAAAGTCTCACTCTCCTGCGCTTCCTGTCCATCCTCAATGCTAAATGTTTGACCATCAATCTTTGGCATGCGCAGCATATCCATCTCAAAGTGTAGAGGCTCATCTCCCAGATGGAGATCAATCAGACCATGCCTCACATCAATCTCCGCTCCAGCTGTGGCTAAGAATTGTCTTCCCAGTATTAGAGCATCATTCGGCTCACTATCGTACTTAAGCACCACAAAATCTGTCGGTACTAGGTAGTTTCCAACTCTAACTGGGACATCCTCAAGAACTCCTTCCGGAATCCTTATTGACTGATCAGCTAGGACCAGAGAGGTCCTAGTGGGTGAAAAATCGATCATCCCCAGTTTCTCTGCCACAGAGTATGACATGAGATTTCCAGCAGCCCCTAAATCACACAAGGAACGCCTGAAGCTATCCTCAAAGATGAAACAACTCAGCACAAATATACCAGGATCAGGTAGCTTCTTGGGAATCTGAGTCAGCAACACATCACTGACTTGTTTAGGGATCACTATCACCCAATATTTTAACATTTCGTCCATAGGTAGCATCTTCTCCAAGTATCTCTGCACACAAGGGTGATATGGTGGATCATCAGGTTGTGGATCTTCTTCCAACTTCTCATCCATTACTTCCAGCTGTCTGGCTTCATCAAGTACTTGTTGAGATATCTCAAACACTTCCGGGAAAGGTATAGTAGGCTTGTGAGCCTTCTCTTCAACAATACCACGAGAAACAAGTGAGGCTGATTCTTCACAATATGCAACGATCGCTGCACTTTTTGCAGCGGTCGATGCAGTTAATTTATCACTGATGTCGACCGACACTTTTGTTTCAGTCTCGGGTTTTTCAGCTTCTTCAACGAGTTCAGATGTATTAAACTCAAATTTCTCTCCTTGGTTTGATCATCATCAATCTGAACTGACCAAGCTTTGATGTGGGTGTCCATGACATTCTTCCCCTTGATTGAGCTTGAAATTTGGTTCACTTGTGTATCCAACTACTTCACATGTGTACTCAAGGATTCAAACTTCCCATTCAGATCTTCATACACATCATCCAGCTTCTTGTTGAAGTCTACAACAGTCTTAGTCTGGCCCTCTAGCAACTGCTCCATCATGGCTTCCATCATTCTCTCATGAGCACTCGTAGCAGGAGGTGCCTGATAGGAGGATGATCCATAAGTCCTCTGGTAAGAATTACCTTGCTGAAAAGGTTTCTGATAACCAGCAGTCTGTCCATATCCAGAAGAGTTCTGGTTGCTTGTGAAAGCACTCTTCTGTCCACCATTAAAGAACTTGTTGCCTTGCTGATTTCCAAACATGTTTCCTTGAAATCCAGAGCCACTGATGTAGTTCACATTCTCTTCCTGGTGATCTTCTTCAGCCTTAAACACTTCAACTTCATGAGCAAAGTGGACAGCTTTCTTTCCAGTCAACAAACTGTGAACAGTGTCCAGCTTATTCCTGATATCAGCAATCTCCAGATTATCAATCTTTCCACCAGACTCTTTCCTTCTTCTATCAGCAGTCTTGGTGCTATTACTGCTCACCAAATTATCAATCAGCGTCCTACCCTGTTCAGTAGTCCTTATATTGAAATTGCCATTGCTGGCAGTATCCAATGCAGACTGGTAATGGAGATCAATTCCTCTGAAGAATATGCCTAGCAGTGTTACTTCAGAGAATCCATGATGAGGACAGTCACGTTGGTACTTCATAAACCTCATCCAAGCAGACTTAAGAGGCTCTATAGGACATTGGGTGAAAGTGAGAATATCCTGTCTCGACTGATCAGAGCGAGCATCATCATAAAAGTGCCTCAAAAACTCCCTCTTCACAGCATCCCAAGTAGTAAACTTCCCAGTTGGAAGTTGTTTCAGCCAAGCTGCAGCCTCTCCAGCGAGAGAATAGGGAAAAAGTTTGAGATACAGGTAGTCATAGTTTACCCCATTGTACTTCATTCCAGTGATGAAGTCTTCAAAATCATCAATATGATCCATGGGTTGCTCATGTGGGAGACCATGGAAAGGATTCTGCCTCAGAAGAGAGTAGTAGACAGTCTTGATCTCGAAGTCATTCCTCTCAAAGCCATGAGGTACAATTGCTGACCGGTTAGCATAGAACTCATCAGGACGGTTGTAGTCAGCAAGAGTCCTCTCAGCAGCAGGAGGATTAATCATTTGCCCTTGACCTTGGGGCTGTTCAGGTGCAGGTTCAGGGATCACATGTCCCTCATCATCAATCCTTAGCCTGTTATCATTGTACCGGTTGTTATGTTGGTCTCTCAGAACACCCTCAACATCAGGTCTCAAAATCAAGCGATTGTTCATCATCGTTGTTCGTTGACCTTTTCTGTTTGTTCTCTCTAGTCTAGCAAGTTCCTCAAGCCTGAGATTCACGAGATTCGCGTTCGGATTACTTCTGGTCTCACGCTTCTGCATAAACCGTCAGTAATCGCAATGTATCGATTGATGCTAAGTATGCAACGATCGTTTCAACTCGGGATTCGCCTTGTGTCGATCGATTCAAAAGATGCGTCGATCGATGCTAAGCGATATCAGACCTGAAACACTCGAAGACAGAAAAACAGAGAAATTAGTAACAAAAACAAAAAAAAACAAAAAACCTAGTCTAAACTTTAAATTCAAATCTATCGAAGACTCAAAAGAGTCCCCGGTAACGGCGCAAAAAACTTGATATGCTCATAGTTTACTTCCCTAAGTTCAACTGCAAGTGCACAGAACAATTGTAGTATCTAGGGATCGAATCCACAGAGACTCAAGAAATCCTACGGTAGACTATAGAATGTCAAGTTAAGCTAAGCAATACTAATCAAAAAATAAATAACTAAGCAGAAAGTAAATCAGTAGAAAGAACGGTTTTGTGAAGCAAGTACTAAAAGCGTCAAGTCTAGGGAGTTCTTAAGAAATCAGACAAGCAGATTAACTATCAGTCAGGATCAAATTAAGTTCAGTTCTAGAACTCAAACACAAGATAGAACTAACCAACTTTCGTTGCGAGAATTCTCTAAGTCAATTTGCAGAAACCCAAATTTCTTTGCAATTCCTAACAGATTAAACTAGCATTAAGTGCAAGTTTGATTTGTTCACAATTCAATTAAACCAAATTTCTTTGCAGATAATTAAATTGCTCAACCTAAATAGATCAGGTTCTAAATTACACTTTCGTGTCAATTTATAAACCTAGAGTCTAGATTCTAAGTGACCAGGTTAGAAACTAGTATTAAGAACAATTCAGGTTGAAGAACAAATAAGATGTGAATCCTTAACTGATAAATTAATCTAGCAAGTCATGAAAACCCTTAAGAGAATCCCTAAACCTAACTATGAATCTACTCAGACACGATTAATGAAGCACAAATCAATGAATAAATAGATATCATAAAATCAAAGAGTAAAGAGTTAAAGAGGTTCGAAATCTTCTCTCTGGAGTCAAAGAACGATCAGTCTCTTGGTCTCTCTCTCTAAAAAGCTAATAGTATGAATGCGTATCTAAAACAAAACACCAAAAACCTAATTATAAAGCCTTAATCACGTCTTGGGTCTTTTCGCAAATACTGGAACTTCTTGGGGGTAAAACTGCAAATCTTCATTAATGTGCTGGCGCCGAGGTGTGTCGATCGATGCCAATGATGCATCGATCGTTGCATGTGTCGTCCAGAGATAGTGAAATCAGCTCCTCACGCCTTTGCTCCAAAACTTGTCCCAATAGCTCCAATATCTCCCAAAATCCTCCAAACGTGCATGTAGCTAATAAACACCTGTAAATGACTCGATAGACACCACAAATGACTCTAAAGCACACTTATATCATGGCTTAAAACAGGTAAAAACCATGATATATCAGAATCCGACGCTAACCCGAACTTTCCCTGAACCTTTGACTTGTTGTGACCCGACCTTGACCTGAGCGTTGTCCTTAGTGATCCCGATCGTACCTTCACACGAGCCTCCGGACCAACCTCATTTTCTTTCTCCTCTTTCTCTCCTTCTCTCTCTCCTATGGCTCTCCTCCTTCTCTCTCTCCTCAGGTTCTCTTCCCTCTCTCTCTCCACCGGTTCTCTTCCCTCTCTCTCCTCCGGTTCTCTTCTCTCTCTCATCTGGTTCTTTTCTCTCCCTCTCCACCGGTTCTCATCCTTCTCTCTCTCCTCTGGTTCTCTTCTTTCTCTCCTCCGGTTCTCTTCTCTCTCTCCTCCGGTTCTCTTCCTTCTCTCTCTCCTCCGGTTCTCTTTCTTTCTCTCCTCCAGTTCTCTTCCTTCTCTCTCTCTCTCCTCCGGTTCTCTTTCTTTCTCTCCTCCAGTTCTCTTCCTTCTCTCTCTCTCTCCTTCTTCTTCTCACGCTTCCTCTTCTCTCTCTTCTTCTTCTTCTTCTTCTCATGCTTCTTCTTCTCTCTCTCTCTTCTTCTTCTTCTCACGCTTCTTATTCTCTCTCTTCTTCTTCTTCTTATTCTTCTCTATCTCTTCTTTTTGCGCTTCTTCTTCTTCTTCTCCTCACGCTTCTTCTTCTTCTTCTTCCTCCTCTTCTTCCCTCTTTCTCTTCTCTATTTTTTTCTCTTTGGTGTGAGTAGAATAAGTAACCCCAAGCCTCCTTATATACACAAAACTATTGCATAAGATTGTAACATCTGTCCTTTCTCCTCCATCCTAGTGAGCCATGCCACCCCATCAAAACTCAGCCAAGTTCAATGCACTCTTCTTCTTAACTTCTTCTCCAAGTTACAACAACATGTGATCATGCTTCTAGAATAGATAGGTGTCGCCAAGGAGGAGAGGAAACTTGTCTATTAGGGGTTCATTCTGGCCAAATGCATTGCACCAATCAGTTTCTATAAGCTTCTTATTCCCGAAGCATCCCGATGCACCGTTGTTGCTGTTTTTGTGTTTAATATTTTAAAAACTCCTTAGACATTTCCATAAATCCACCAAGCCTCATTTTCATATTATAGATGATCTTAGATGAATTTAAAAATTTTAATCACTCCGTTTGGACACCCGTAGCTCCGGTTATGGATTTTACAAGATTTCCCGGTTCTATCGGTTTCCTTTCCCGATAGTCCGGAAAACTTGTTTAAAGTCCGTTTTTCCCATTTCTGGTCTTCTAAATGTTTTCTTTATTTAAAAAGAAGGACATTTTGCCCGTCTCAGCTTTCGGCTCGCATTTTGGTAAAATTACCAAAATGTCCCTCATCTTTTAGAAATTACAAAAATGTCCCTATTGACTTTCTGATTGTCCGCTGACCAATTTTTTGACACAGGGTATTACAATATAAGTCAATTTGTGCTCGTTTCAGAGCACCAATCCGGGAAGCGGTTCGAGCGGGTTATCGTTGACCCGCTCGTCCCTGAGGTTCTCCCCGACATAGTCGATAATCTCAGCATCCATTCGACCCATGGTTTTCTTCGTCCGACTTCTCTTCTGAAACTGGCAGGCGGCTCGTTGTTTAGCTCAATCAAAGACTCAAACGAACGGAGACGACAACCTGTAGAACATAATCCCGATCAAGAAATGACCAAACCAAAAAAAACATACCAAGGAAAAGTGAGAAAAACCTTCGTCAGGATGCTCAAGAGCTCTTCTTACTCTCTCTCGGCGTGGACTTCTGGCCACTTCTGAATCCCGCGTGAAACAAGTTTCTTCAAGTCCTCGGAAAATCCCTCTGGTACCGGAAGAGTAAAAGGATGACGATCTACAAAAAAAAAGGGAAACAAGCATGAGTTAGTCACTAAAAAGGAACGAGCAAAGCAAAAACGGATTACCGTGAAGGTGATTCCACTTTGTCATGTACGAAATCTCCGGATCAGAAACCGAGTCCGACTTGACCCGAACATAGAAATAACGGTCTTACCAGTCATCGACCTTAGAAGGCTTCCCGATGAAGAGCTTAAGACCGTTTTGGGCCCTCATACTAACATAACGAGTCCCTACAGTCATAGTGTTCGTTGATATCCACGAAATTTCTTCAAAGAACCGAAGACTCATGTCGACACCACACTCGGCGGCCAAAACCATGTAGCCGACCAGGTTCTGAATCGCCACGAGACAAAGCTGAGAGAATGCAATCCTTCTCTCCTCACAATAGGCAATAAGAAATCTCGGCAGGGGAAACCTCAGATGAATATCCCTGAACCAGAAGTCGTAGAGGCATATCACCCCTTCGGGCAATGTTTGGCCTTTCATTTGGCTCGTTTTTATGAAGCTAGAGCCGACCAGCACCACCAGTAGAGCAGTTTCTCACAATCCACCTTAAGTTGTCATCAGTACACTTCATCTGGAGAACCGGACGAAGAGGACGAGGCTTTTTCTCCTTCTCAGAATCACCCAAAGCCTGTTGTCTTTTCTTCGACCGAGCCTTTTTGGGCTTGCTCGGGACTGGCGAAAGATAAGCCTGATCGTGAAGGTAGACTTCCTCTTCTTTCACTGGAACGGAACCAGGATGCCACCTCGTCGTCGCTCGAAGCACCGCCTCGTCGTCATCTGAATCTATAAGATATGGAACCTAGATGCTTGGAAGACTATCCAAAACTGGAGACGAACAAGCTTGATCGCTTCGCGAACTCGGGCCAATTATTTCTGTCTGCTCCGAGCTTGCCAAAGAATTGGTTTGCCCAACAGACGAGCTGGATTGAGCGTAATTTCCTTTGGACAACCTTACCGAGTGAAGATCGTCGTGTTCGGAAGACGATTCGGAGTGAGAGAAGGGAGAGCGAAATACCTGCGGGAGGATAGAAATGAAGAATGGAGAGAACAAAAGAGAAGTATTTATAAGCGAAAGGGGTGTTCTTCGAGGAGAGCGCAATCATTACGTCTAGGCGACTCTTCAGTATCAGACGGTTTATAGGCGCCATCATTATACCTAGGCGGTCTTTCGACTTCCAGCGCCCTTCTCAAGAAACTATTGATCTTCCCGAAGATAGAAACGACAAAACGAAGGACAGCTGCAAACTGGCCGACCAAGCATCCGTCGAACAGGTGTCAACCCAACTAACAACTTGGCAATCCGCCAACTTCAACTGGCCTCAAAGATCGACGAACTGGGGGGGCTTAATGTTATACATGGGTTTAGCACCCTTCCAATTAGCTCGGTCCATACTTGTTCTCTGGACAAAGGGTCGGCCCAACAGAAGCAAATTCGGCTCATAAACAAGAATGACTCGATCATCACGATCGTTCGTGCCGAGCTCGTCATGTTCAGCTTGGCTCAGCTCGTTTCATACAGATTATCCCAGCTCGGCTTGGCTCGCAACTACAGACCACCTCGGCACTACTAACCGACAAAGAAGAGTTCGGCTTCGCCCATCTCGTCATCAGAAGTACCGCCCATCCGCGCGAGCTCGACAAGGAGTCAACGGCCCGTACGAAGTATGACCGTATTTTACTATAAATAGGAGTGATCACTGGACATTAATGTAACTTTTTGGGACTCTTGCACTTACTACTTTCTCTCTCTAGAATTAACGTCTCAATTTGTAATCCGAGCTAGTCTCTCGACCTGGTCGGACCCCTTTTTCACTTCAATACAAGGCACGCTCGTCTTCCAAACGACATTCATAATTTCCTGTTCATTTCAGACCTTAGTCATTTCCTCTTAAGACAAACTTAGACCCACGGATTCCCGAACACGTCAACTCTCACCGAGCAAGACGAACATCTGGCCTTTATAACAAACTCGGTTATCACAATATTTATATATATTGAAATATATAGTTATTAAACATATGTACTATAAACAAAATAATATAACTTATTCTATTGGTTTAGGTGTCTAATATTAATGTAGATCTTGCAACACGAATCAACGAAACAGAACTTAATTGAATCCAATTGGGACCTCTGATATTCATGCAATTTTATGCATTTAGGATAGTGTTTAACTCATGTTTTGATCTCATTTAGCGTCCATTCTTGTTATCTTCTTGTTCTTTGTCTCATTTAGAGTCTAGAAACATTTAGGATTAAGAATTAGCATTTTAGGTTGTGTTTGGAGTGTTTCTTGTGTCTTTGTAGGTTCTTGGAGGTGCATGGAGGTTTTGGTGAGCTAAGGAAGCAAGAGAGGAGCTCAAAGAGTGAAGAAGATGAGTCATGAAGTTGACCAGGGAATCCATCGGCTTGCTCCATCGGGCAAACGCGCCCGATGGAAATTCCACGAAGGTGACCAGGGAATCCATCGGCTTGCTCCATCGGGAAAACGCGCCCGATGGATTTTCCTGTGAAGACCAAAATCAGACCCACTTATTTACGATATTGCCACTACGACCCTTTCTTGTATAAATACTCATTTTGAGGGATTAAAAATCCTAAGCTACCTAAGCCTAGTTTTTTCTCTTCTTATGTTTATGATTTAGGATTTGTAAACCTTTGATTTTGAGTTTTAATTAAGTCTTTTGTTATCTTTTGTTAATCTCTTCTTCCTATCTCTATCAATTCAAGTTTTGTGAAGAACATAGTGATTAGAGAGTAGGAGTTTTGGGTTTTGTGGATGAGGCTAATTTAGGTGGTTTATGTGATGATTAGTGATTCTTAGGACTTATTTATGAATGATCCTTCTCTAATTAGTTGATCTTTTATGCTAGGTTGCAAAGAATTGTTGAATCTAGATGCTAGGCTTTTCATGCCCGAAAGGTGTTCGATGAAATGCTTGAATGAACATTTTAGAGGATTTTCACATCTTAGCCTAAGAGATTAGATGTCTAAGGTGATTATTGGTAATGAGAACTTGTAACTAATGCTTGTTTGACTCTTGATCACAAATGGGAATTTGATCTTGATTAGGGATTAGACAAAAGGATTAGTGCCAAGAGATTGGATTAGTCTAATGATTAGTGTTCTTAGCCTAAGGATTAGCTTTGCTAAAAGGTATTTGATGGATATTAATGCATGCTTGTCTTGTAATTTTCAAATGAGAATTGAATGATTGCTTGATTAGCATAGGAGTTATGAACATGAGAATGTGATTAGCTTAATTATGATCATTGGCCTTGTTTAGCAATGTTTGATTGATTGAAGAATCATCGATTGTCTCTAAACCACCTAGTCTTCATAGCCTCATCCTAGGACCCTTGTTTTAGTTTGTTTGTCTTCTTGTTTAGTGTCTTGTTTGTTTCTTGCTTGATTTATTTCCTTTCTAGATTGTCTAGGTTGTTAGATAAACCTTTTCTATTTGATTTGCTTAGCTTGAGTAGTTTCTTGCATTCTTGGTGTGTTATTCTTCTTGCCTCCCTGGATTGATACCTTAAGTACTATAATGACACGAGTAGAATTAAGGAATTGAGCTAGAACCTATATAAAAGTCTATCATCAATTTGGCGCCGTTGCCGGGGAGGTGTAGCAATAGCCATTAGGATTTAGATTCTACTTTAGACTAAGCTTTTATTTTGTTTTTACTTGTGTGGTTACTAACTTTCTTTCAAGTGTTTGTTCTTTTTGCAAGGTACAAATCACAAGGAAGAGAGCATGGCTTCAGAGATAGCTTCAATGTTGAGGGCTATGTTGGAAGCTCAAGAAAGAGAGATGGCTTGGGACCCTACAAGTCATCATGGTTTTGAAAGCACATCCACTTATCAAGGTGATCTTCCAAATGAGTACTCTTCTCATGAGTACCAATATGGATATGGTGATGGATACCAATCTTGGAACATGGAGCATGAGCATGAAGCAACTCACTCTTCTCAAATCTCTTATGATGAAAAACTTCTCAACATGACAAAGTTGACATTGGAAGGACAAGAGAGGTACAATGAGAGCTTAAGGATGATCAACAATGATTTTGCTCATTTGCCTCAAGATGCAAGTATTGTTGAGCCAACACATGAGGAGAATGCTCAAGTCCAAGATGACTTCTTGAAAGAAGCTGAAGAGACTATTAAGGAATTTGAATTGCTTCTTGGTTTTACAGTTGGTGAAGACCTTGTAGTGAGGTATGAAGATGATGATGATGAACGGACAATCATGGGTCACTCAACCAATATCAACAATGAAGAAGTAGGAGAAGTTGTGAGATATGAGGAGGAGCCGTATGAAGATGAGTTGGTTGTTGAGTGCAAGGACATCAAGGAAGAGAGCACACAAGATGAGCCCTCAATCATGGAAGAAGAGCCAAAGAAACCAAATCACAAGAAAGAGCCAATTGGAGGAAATCTTATAGAGAAGCAAGATGAGCTCAAGGAAGAAGCCTTCAAGGAGGGTGAAGAAGATGGATCTCTAATAGCAAAACCCCCTCACAAGCTTCTTGGTATAGTCTCTATTACACCATTGATCTTTCATGATCCAAGGAAGATCCCTTTTGAGGAGATAAGGATGAAAGAATTTAGGGGGTGTTTCTATGATGAGTATGATCCCGGTGATACAAACTCATGGCACATCCCTAACCAAAAAGAGTGAAGGGATAGTCAAGCTTAGTGACTTAAAACAAGCTCACTTGAGAGGAAATCTCATGTCTATCCTTTTGGGGAGCTTTGGGATAAATACAAAGAAGAAGGAAAAGAGTTTTGGGTGCAAAGGGACTTCAATGCTAAATCAAAGGATGAGAAGCCTATGCAATGGTCTAAGTTTGGGAGAAGTCTCATGCCAAGTAAAAGATTCCTCCACCTCCCATTCCTCCTCTCCATTCCACTCTCCAAGTAACACTCCAACCTTTGTATATATTTTCTTTCTTTTCTCTTCTTGCATTTGTTTGTTTTCTCAGTCTTTCCTCCCTTCTTCTTTCACACAAGGGACTGTGTGATTTAAGTTTGGGGGAAGGACCAGTTGCTAATCTTGATTCTCATTGATCTTATTTTTTCTTCTTGCATTTTGAGTCTAATGCATTCACTTATGGCATAGAAAACCCCTAAAAATCGAAAAATTTCAAAAATTTCACAAAACAAAGCATGTAGTTGTACTTGCATCTTAGGATTGAGTCTAGAATTGTCATATAGGATGCATGCATAGGGTTCGATGATTGAATTTCCTCGTAAGACTGATTAAGTGATGACTTTTTCCTTATGCTAGTTGTTTGAGCTATTTGATCATCCTAGGATTGTATATCGGGAAAAGCTTGAAAGCTAAGACGAACCCTGCTCGGATTGCTTGCTTTGAACCTTGATTTAATGCTGAAACTTGTTGTGATTTGAAACTAGATTCATCTAAGTGAGAACCTTAATGAATCATCTAATTATCCTATTCTTGCTTTGTGTGTTGAACTCATGGATACCATAAAATATTTGAGCATTCTTATCCTTTATATCCCTCTCTACTTGCTCAAATAGTCTTCCAAACCTTTCACCACCCTTCTTTCAAACCATAAACACTTTTGTTGAGAGGTAGACCTTTTGGAATGAGCTAGGTAAAAAGTGTTGAGTATGAGGCGACTAGGGGAAATTTCCATATAGATGCAAGCTCAACACCTTTGGCTTTGCAATAGGCTAGGATCAAAGTTTGGGGGAAGAGTTGGAAAAGGAAAAAAAGAGTAAAATAAAGGAAAGAATGAAAAGGGATTTTAGAATGGGATCATGAGTTTGTTGGCAAAAGTGTTTAAAAAGAAAGCTCTTATGTGTTTTAAAAAGAAAAGGGTCTCAAGTTTTGAAATGAAAAGAAGCCAAAGGCTCACCTTAAAGAAAGAAAAGAAAAGTTTATGAAAAGAGACCATTGAAAAGAAAGAAAGATTTGAGCTAAGTTAAAAGAAAAGAATTGCCACTGTTTTGAAATGTTTTGAATGATCCTTGGGGAGTGCCTTTGAAAAGTGTTTGATTGTGAAAAGGGGAATGAGGCAAAGATAGCCTTGGATGAAGGGTAGATATCTATTAGGTGGGCTAGACTAAGAGAGGAAGCTATTGGGAAATGGGTAGATGGAAATCAACCTAGTATGCACCAATTGCCTCTAACTCTTAGCATTTTACTATAGCTCATTCGCTTCTTCTTGAGAGAACCTTCATGATTATGGAGTAAACCCCTCTTTTGATTGAGATCACTTTAAACTCAAAACCTTGTCCCTTTGCCAAATGAGTTTAATCACATTGCTTTGAATAGGATTCACTTGAAAAATCTAATGAATGTTAAGGAGCTAGTGGATTTGAATGCTTGTGTAGGTTGATGATTGAGCTAAGAGTATTGTCTTGATGAGTATGGCTAAATTTTTGGAGTAAGCTTGCCTTGATTGCATCCTAGTGATATTGACTTAAATTGGAACTTGTTGATATTGGTTTTGTCTTTGGATATGAGCTCCCACCTTCAAACCTTTCTCCCAACTTGTTGTGATTGTCTTATGCTTGCTTGTGGACAAGCAAGATCTAAGTTTGGGAGAATTGATATTCATGCAATTTTATGCATTTAGGATAGTGTTTAACTCATGTTTTGATCTCATTTAGCGTCCATTCTTGTTATCTTCTTGTTCTTTGTCTCATTTAGAGTCTAGAAACATTTAGGATTAAGAATTAGCATTTTAGGTTGTGTTTGGAGTGTTTCTTGTGTCTTTGTAGGTTCTTGGAGGTGCATGGAGGTTTTGGTGAGCTAAGGAAGCAAGAGAGGAGCTCAAAGAGTGAAGAAGATGAGTCATGAAGTTGACCAGGGAATCCATCGGCTTGCTCCATCGGGCAAACGCGCCCGATGGAAATTCCACGAAGGTGACCAGGGAATCCATCGGCTTGCTCCATCGGGAAAACGCGCCCGATGGATTTTCCTTTGAAGACCAAAATCAGACCCACTTATTTACGATATTTCCACTACGACCCTTTCTTGTATAAATACTCATTTTGAGGGATTAAAAACCCTAAGCTACCTAAGCCTAGTTTTTTCTCTTCTTATGTTTATGATTTAGGATTTGTAAACCTTTGATTTTGAGTTTTAATTAAGTCTTTTGTTATCTTCTTATAATCTCTTCTTCCTATCTCTATCAATTCAAGTTTTGTGAAGAACATAGTGATTAGAGAGTAGGAGTTTTGGGTTTTGTGGATGAGGCTAATTTAGGTGGTTTATGTGATGATTAGTGATTCTTAGGACTTATTTATGAATGATCCTTCTCTAATTAGTTGATCTTTTATGCTAGGTTGCAAAGAATTGTTGAATCTAGATGCTAGGCTTTTCATGCCCGAAAGGTGTTCGATGAAATGCTTGAATGAACATTTTAGAGGATTTTCACATCTTAGCCTAAGAGATTAGATGTCTATGGTGATTATTGGTAATGAGAACTTGTAACTAATGCTTGTTTGACTCTTGATCACAAATGGGAATTTGATCTTGATTAGGGATTAGACAAAAGGATTAGTGCCAAAAGATTGGATTAGTCTAATGATTAGTGTTCTTAGCCTAAGGATTAGCTTTGCTAAAAGGTATTTGATGGATATTAATGCATGCTTGTCTTGTAATTTTCAAATGAGAATTGAATGATTGCTTGATTAGCATAGGAGTTATGAACATGAGAATGTGATTAGCTTAATTATGATCATTGGCCTTGTTTAGCAATGTTTGATTGATTGAAGAATCATCGATTGTCTCTAAACCACCTAGTCTTCATAGCCTCATCCTAGGACCCTTGTTTTAGTTTGTTTGTCTTCTTGTTTAGTGTCTTGTTTGTTTCTTGCTTGATTTATTTCCTTTCTAGATTGTCTAGGTTGTTAGATAAACCTTTTCTATTTGATTTGCTTAGCTTGAGTAGTTTCTTGCATTCTTGGTGTGTTATTCTTCTTGCCTCCCTGGATTGATACCTTAAGTACTATAATGACACGAGTAGACTTAAGGAATTGAGCTAGAACCTAGATAAAAGTCTATCATCAACCTCACAACTCACTCTCGCTCACTGATTGAAGATACGAACTGAACGAAAGGAAAGAGACACGAAAGAGACACATGGATTTAATTGGTAACCTAGAGTTCACCCTCGATGTGAGGAGCTACGTCTCTGGGGCTAGAACTCAGTCCAGCAAACTCCACTAGAATGAAGATCTTGTTCTCTCAACCGGGAAGCAAGAATGGCCAACGAAGAAGACGATCGAAGACTGTCAATGAACACGCAGTCAACGCTATACTCTGTTCCCTTTTATATAACAAGGGATTACAAACCGGAAACAACCAGAGAGCTTTAACCAACTGATTTAGCCATTGAACCGGACTTAAACCAGATAATTGAAAACCCTCTAGCCCCGACAGAGTATTACCTATACTTAGGCTGAGAACACTTATGATCATAGCTCAATAAACTCCACCTTGATCATGAGTATCAGCCTATTACAAACAACTTCAAAGAACTCAAAAAAAAACATCTTCATTCTCTCATGTAGAATTTACCTTCTGGACCTACACCTTCTAGTTGGCATGAAGCTTTTTCAAGCTTGAGTAACTCTGAGCAAGTCCATGGCGGATTAAAACTTGCTCACTGGAACAACCTTAGTAAATACATCAGCGGGGTTCCGACTTGTGTGAATCTTCAGAACTTCAACATCGCCGTCTTCAATCACATCACGGATGAAGTAGTACTTCACTGCTATGTGCTTCGTCCTTTCATGGAACACACTATTCTTGGACAAACAAATAGCGCTCTGAGAAACACACCAAAATTTTACAGCCTTCTGCTCAAAATCGTAATCTTCCATCAGTCCCTTAAGCCACAAAGCTTCTTTCACAGCTTCTGTCAATGCTATGAACTCGGCTTCTGATGTAGATAATGTTACAATGGGCTAGAGTTTGATTTCCAGCTCACCGTGTTTCCTCCAATGGTAAACATATAACCGGTGATGGATCTTCTGCGATCAAGATCAGCAGCATAGTCACTATCACATAAGCCTTGAATATCCAAGCTCTTGTCCTTTGTAAATTTCAGATGGACATTAACGGTACCATTGATGTACCTGAGCAGCCACTTGACTGCTTCCCAATGAATGAGCCTAGGATCGCTCATGAATCGACTTACTAAGCCTACACCATAAGCCAGATCAGGCCTGGAGCCAATCATCGCATACATGACACTTCCCATAGCTGGTGAGTAAGGAACCACGTCTGTGTCTATCAGTTCATCATGCTCTTTCACTGCAGCCAACTTGAAATGAGCTCCAATGGGTGTCTGTGACACCTTTGCGTCTTGCATTCTGAAATTCTTCACAACCTTTTGCAAGTAATCTGACTCAGACAACCGCAAGATACCGTCAGCCCTGTTTCTGTAGATATCCATTCCCAATATCCTCCTAGCAGCACCCAAGTCTTTCATCTCGAACTCACTGCTTAAACCATCCTTTATCTCCTTGAAGTCATCCATGTGCTTTGCTGCGATTAACATATCGTCAACATACAAAACGAGATAAACAAAACCATATGACCTTGCTTTCTTTACGTAAACACAAGGATCCCTTTCACTTCTGTTGAAACCTTGTGAAGCCATGAATTGGTCAAATCTCTTATTCCATTGATGAGGTGACTGCTTAGGGATATACATATACTTCTTGAGCAAGCATACACGATCCTCGTGCTTAGGATCTTCATAACCCTCTGGTTGAAACATGTACAAGTCCTCATCAAGATCACCATGCAGAAATGCGGTCTTGACGTCCATATGTTCCAACTTTAAATCCAAGTTAACAACTATTGACAGCAAGGTTCTTATAGAAACATGTTTCACAACAGGGGAGAACACTTCGTTCTAGTTTATGCCCTCTTTCTGAGTGAACCCTCTGGCCAAGAGTCTGTCCTTGTATCTCTCTGGTTCACCACTGATGCCTAGCTTTATCTTGAACAGCCACTTACAGCTTATGATTTTCTGATCCTTAGGCTTGTCTACCAGAAGCCAAGTCTTGTTCTTGATTAAGGATTCCATCTCCTCGTCTGCCGCTACTTTCCAGAGATTCCAGTCATCACTTTTAGTAGCCTCTTTAAGATCATCTAGAACTTCTGTATTCATTATCTCTGAAATGTACAGAGCGAAAGCAATTTCTTCATCTCCACAATCATAGTCTTAGAGCCTTACCGGAAGCTTAGTGATCCTCTTGGGTCTATCTTTTACCAACTGATAGTTCTTTAGACTTGACTTAGGTGAGCTTGCAGTCTTTTCTGCAGAACTTGGACCTTCCCTATCTTGGGTGTTATGATCACTGATGACTTGAGTAGCTCCATCTTGAGTTGAGAACTCGGTAAATTCTGATGCATTTTCAGTCAGAGGTTCATCACAGTCTTCCTCATTTGATTCAATGGAGATAGGAATGACTGACTTTTGGGTTGAATCCTATTTCAATGTGTTTTTGTAAACATGTTCTTCGTTAAACTTTACGTTTCTGCTAATCACACATTTGTCTCCTTCCAATAACCATAACTTATAACCTTTGGTACCTGGTTGATAGCCAATGAAAAAACCTTTTACAGCTCTAGGTTTCAGTTTTCCTTGGTCTAAGAACACATAAGCAATGGAGCCAAACTTCTTCATATGCTTGTATCCTGGCTTTTTACCCAGCCAGACTTCTTCAGATTTCTTGAATCCGATGAAAGCTGTTGGGGATCTGTTTATAACATAGACTGAGGTAGCAGCTGCATCAGCCCAGAACTGCTCACTTAGACCACTCTCATTCAGGAGGCACCTCACCTTTTCCATAATGGTACGGTTCATCCTCTCAGCAATGCCATTTTGCTGAGGGGTATATGTGCACGTCATGTATCTTGCTATGCCATGCTTTTTACAGAAACTGTTGAAAGCTTGATTACATAATTCAAGACCGTTGTCGGTCCTGAGACATTTGATCTTCCTGTCCACTTGATTTTCAACGAACTATTTCCACTCACAGAACCTCTGAAATGTTTCATCCTTAGTCTTTAAGAAACATATCCAAACCTTTCTGTTGTGGTCGTCTATCAATGACAGGAAATACTGGCTGCCTGAGAGAGATGTGTGAACGTTTGGTGATCCCCAGAGGTCGGCATGTATGTAGTCCAACACATTCTTAGTGTTGTGTTTTCCGGTTTCAAAACTAACCCTCTTGGCTTTAACCACGACGCAGTGCTCACGGAAGACCTCCTTTCCTATCACTTTTTTTCTTGAGAATGCCATCTCTAACTAGGATTTGAAGGTTTATGTGACTCATATGGCCTAATCTATTGTGCCACTTGGAAGAGTTCTTCTTAGAAGCTTCAGCATTACTAGATTCCTGCTTCTCAGTCTCTCCATCCAATATGTACAACCCATTTTTCAAAAAACCTTGAAGCGCCAGCTTGCCATTCTTGAAGAACTGAATCTTACCCTTTCCACCAGTATGGGTGAAGCCAAACTTGTCTAGCACACTAGTAGAGATCAAATTTCTTCTCAAGTTTGGTACATACCTGACATTTGTTAGAGTCTTTACTGAGCCACCATGAGAGTTGATTTTTATTGTTCATGTGCCCACAGTATCCACTGAATGGTAATCACCAAGCAAGATCTTACTAGAGTCTTTCACTTGGAAATCCACAAACCAGTCACGTCTGGATGTCATGTGATGAGTACACCCTGAGTCTATGACCCAGTCGTCATTTGAGTCGTTTGCAGAAACACTCAGGATATCCATGTTTTCAATGGGTCCAATGGCTACTACAGACTCATTATCCCCATCATTTTCAAGCATTCTTTTCCTGGAGTAGCAGTCCTTCTTGATGTGGCCCTTCTTTTTGCAATACCAGCATGTCAGTTTTCTCCCTTTTGACTTACTGCGGCTCCTTCCTCTTGACTCTTTTGAGTCTCTCTTATGAGATCTTCCTCGGTCGTTAGAATACAAAACAATTGCAGATTCTTTTTCCAATGTGTTTTCATCAGATATTTCTCTTTGTTTAGATCGTGCAGCAGCTATGACTTCTTCTAGAGTTAAAGATTCTTTTCCATACTTCAGAGTGTGCTTGAGCTGATCATAGCTCAGTGGCAAATAATTTAAGAAGACTATTGCCTAGATTTCATCTGACACCATCACACTTGTATGTGTAGAACTGAGACTGAACGTGTATTCGATTTGGCAAAGATTTGGACATGTAAAGCCTGTCAAGGAGAGACTACATAGATGCAGCAGTGGTGCATTGTTTAACCTTTCTTAACACTTGATCTCCTATGTTTACGATGATCATATCTTTGGCACGTTCGTCTTTCTCAAGCTTGATCGGATCGAGTGTTACCTTTTTCTAGGGTCCAGTCAAATCTTCTCTGGTGGCGTCACCTTTCTTTTCTTCCATCATTAACTCCTCAACCGCGATTTCAAAATTGTCACTCAAAATTACTTCCTTTAATCCCGATACTCTGAAATGCGCCATCATTCGGATAGTCCACATAGAGAAATCTCCAGTTCCGTCGAACCGCTCCACCTGAGCGGTCGTCGAAGACGTCGTTAGTCCCACCATCGCAAAGATCGATCTCAACGAAGCTCTGATACCAATTCTTGCAATACGAATCAACGAAACAGAACTTAATCGAATCAATTTGGGACCTCACAACTCACTCTCGCTCACTGATTGAAGATACGAACTGAATGAAAGGAAAGAAACACGAAAGAGACACAGGGGTTTAATTGGTAACCCAGAGTTCACCTTCCATGTGAGGAGCTACGTCTCTGGGGCTAGAACTCAGTCCAGCAAACTCCACTAGAATGAAGATCTTGTTCTCTCAGCCGAGAAGCAAGAATGGCAAACGAAGAAGACAATCGAAGACTGTCAATGAACACGCAGTCAACGTTATACTTTGTTCCCTTTTATATAACAAGGGATTACAAACCGGAAATAACCAGAGAGCTTTAACCAACTGATTCAGCCATTGAACCGGACTTAAGCTAGATAATTGAAAACCATTTAGCCCCGACAGAGTATTACCTATACTTAGGCTGAGAACACTTATGATCATAGCTCAATAGTAGATCACGGGTCCAAAGTCCAGACACGGCTTCCGTCACATTGTTTTAAGTTGTATTTTGTTGATGTTTTAATCCAAATTTAATAGATCTAAAATTTAATATGCAATTTGATAAGAATAAAAAAACGTCAATTTTTCCTTTCCAATGTTTTGGACTGATTTGTATAAATTCTGGTGGTAAACCGATGCCGAACATTTCACCAACGACTAATCAGATTTCGGCAGTGCATTTTGGAATAGAGGTTTTATCCATTTTCCAACTTGTCATAAACTAGTTGATGTTTCAACGTCAAGTTTATATCATGAATGATGTTATTTGTAGTAGATGATGTCCATTCACTAAATTAGTTATTATATTCAATTTTTATAATCATAATCATCTAAATAAATTCTAAATCTAAAAATTAGTTTCAAAAAATCAATAGAAATTCAAGTTTTTTTTGCCCATTACAACATCTGATGAAAATAGTTAGATAATTAAATGCATAAAAATCAACATGACGATTTTTCACAACCTCAAAATCACTAATAATTAAAAGCTTAGGATCTCAGCTAAGTAGATCTGCGTCCATATTTATATTTTGGCATCGTATAGCTGGCTTCAACTAAGATTGAAATAATTGTGAGTGGTTCATTTTGGTAACTCAGTTTCACCGACTGATCTATTCTTGTTAGTAAATGCATTGCTTTTTTATTATTTTCTTATATTATATTGTTTACTAATAATGCACACTATGCTCGAAGTCCTATAAAAAGAAGAAACCACATTAGCTCTTCTCCTCATTCCTCGTTCCTCATTTCCACCCGCCAAAAAAAGAATCAAAAACTCCAACAAAAACCTTCCTAAACCGAACAGAGCGGTCTTGAAATGGGAACGGCGGACTACACATTCCCTCAAGGAGCGGAGGAGACGGACCGCCGCCACCACACTGTGGAGGCTCCGCAGCCTCAGCCGTTCTTGAAGTCACTTCAGTACTCAGTGAAGGAGACTCTGTTTCCAGACGATCCTTTCAGACAGTTCAAGAACCAGAAGACATCCAGAAAAGTTGTACTAGGCCTCAACTACTTCTTCCCAATATTGGAATGGGCTCCACGCTACAATCTCAAGTTATTCAAATCGGATCTCATCGCCGGAATCACCATCGCTAGCCTAGCCATCCCCCAGGGCATCAGTTACGCTAAACTCGCTAACTTGCCTCCCATTCTTGGCCTTTGTAAGCGTTATATCTTTCTTTTGTTTTCTATTCTTTATTATATAACCGATATTTTGTATTAATCAGCTTTTTCTTTTGTTAATTGTTAATTTCACTGAGAACTAAATTTACGAAAAGTATACAACAATACGACAATAACAATACAACATAAGTTCTCTTGTCGCCAACTCAATTATTTTATTAAGAAAGAGAGAAAATGTTCAAACATTTAAACAAAACAAATTATTATCTAGTGAAGGCAATAACTTTTTTTTTTAACTTTCATTGAAGGCAATAACTATACAATGAAACTCTTAATAGAGTTTAAATAAAAATAAAAGGTCTAATTATTATTTTTTTTAAAACAATCTAATTATTATTTTTGATGCGGTTATTAGACTCGAGCTTTGTTCCACCATTGGTGTACGCGGTGCTGGGGAGTTCAAGAGATTTGGCGGTGGGAACGGTGGCGGTTGGGTCTCTGTTGACAGGCGCGATGCTGAGCAAAGAAGTTGACGCTGAGAAAGATCCTAAGCTCTATCTTCATCTAGCTTTCACAGCCACGTTTTTCGCAGGCGTTCTCGAAGCCTCCCTTGGCATTTTCAGGTTCGTTTTGAATTTATTTACTTCTTATATTTGGTTTTACTTAAAATTAGCCTACGTAAAGTTAAAATTTTGAGTTATACTTTGGATCCAAAGCATGTGCATGTAACCAAGATTCCGGCATCAAAAATATATATTAGCCTATTTTTCTTTTGTTTGTACGTAAACAGTAAAAAAAAAATAAGTAATTTAGAAAGCACTAGGCTATGAGTGAAATCTTCATCGCGAGTGCTATACGAGCCAATAGGGACAAAGCGAAATAAGGGAGCGAAATAACTATTAATAATCTTTAAGGAAATGTTATGAAAACTGGTTTTTTATCCATCCATTTATATTTATTCACTCGACCCAAACTGGAATTCCTTTTTTTTTGTCGACACCGAAAACAAGGTTGTACCGATCAGAAAAGCAAAAAAATGTTATCTGAATTCTCCCTTGATACGACATGCTTTTTTCCATTCATTCCTTTCAGGATCAGTCGTGGTCTTACAAACTCTACCGTTACTTTACTGGTATGATCGGTTTAAAATATATTATGTGGTCATGGTGGGGTAAAAAGATTAATTCATTTGTCACATACACTCCTACCTACTTGGCTCAAAAGTACATGAGAGCTGATTTAAGTCCAATATACAATATAGATTTTTTTAAAATTAATATTGGATAAATTAATACATCAATAAATTAATAGGATTTTAATCTTAAATTAAATTTCCGGCTTAATTAATTTTTTGATAAATTAATATATCGCTAAAGTAATAAAATATTGTGATTTTGACATTAATAATTTATAAAATTTATTGTATATAAAATATGTTGATTCTAAAACTGGTGACTTTGGTGATGATGAGTTAATGATGCAAACTGATAACTAATAGTCATTAATGACCCACAGTTAAATTAAGAACAAAAAGAAACTGATGAAATGAATTTCGCAGGTTAGGGTTCATAGTGGATTTTCTATCGCATGCAACGATAGTGGGATTCATGGGAGGAGCAGCAACGGTGGTGAGTCTGCAACAGCTTAAGGGTATTTTCGGACTTAAACGTTTCACAGAAGCCACTGATGTTATCTCCGTTATGCGTTCAGTCTTCTCCCAAACTCACCAGGTGCCTCCATTCTACCTTTTATTAATTAAATTATGCACTAATATATCCAAAATATCATTCCCAATGATGATGATTATTATTCTCCTAATTATAATTAGAATAATAATTGTATTTCTGACAATAAACATGTGTTTATGTTTGTTTGTTTGTTTGTTGTGTAGTGGAGATGGGAGAGTGGCGTTCTCGGCTGTGGTTTCCTTTTCTTCCTTCTTTCCACCAGATATTTCGTAAGATCTTAACAGAAACACGCTACAATGATATTTCGTATAATTCCCATAACATATACTCTTCGTCTTTATCAATATTTTTCTTACAAAGAATAAAGAATTAATAAGAAAAAATAACAAGATTAATTACACAATCAAGAACGTCATTAGTGGATGTGTTTGTGTTAAATGACTTGATGAAACAGAGCACGAAGAAACCAAAATTCTTCTGGGTGGCGGCGATGGCTCCTTTGACCTCAGTGATTCTTGGAAGCCTCGTGGTTTACTTCACTCACGCTGAGAGGCATGGTGTTCAAGTGGTATGTTTCACTCTTTATTTCATAATATTGACAACCCCAAAAGTAAAATATCTATTAAGACCAAGTACATTTCACTGAAAATCTAGAAAGCTAATTATATATATATTTCACCGAAATCTAGAAAAGGGAAAAAGTTAGATAGAATATTGTGGTTAGAAAAGATACAAGAAGCAAGAAGTTTTAGTTTATAAATAAATGATTGTGGGAAAAGAAGTGGGCTCAGGTACACTTTTGGCATGTTTTGTAAATATTATCCGAAATGGAGAGGAATGATAGAGTAAAGGAAGATGTACGATTGTGCAGATAGGGAACCTGAAGAAAGGGCTGAATCCACTCTCCATTTCTGATCTCGTCTTTACTTCGCCTTACATGTCGACGGCTGTCAAAACTGGCCTCATCACTGGGATCATAGCTCTGGCTGTAAGTTTAACTCCCAAACACTCTTTTATTCTATTTTAGCAGCAAACGCAACAATTATATTTGGAACAATATTTGAGGCCCCCATTTGGTAACATAAGAGCAAGATTATCGGTGATACCCAGCCAGGGTATCTTAACTTATTTATTTTTTTTTTTTTTAAAAGGCGAAAAAAAGAATAAAAAAAAAATAAAAAATATTGGACCAATCCTGTAGCGCCACGTAGGCGCTACAGGCAAGATACACATCTTAGCTAAGAGCTTTTAGGGTGAATATGTTAAACTATTCATGTGGATCCCACGTGGGACCCACAATATTTTAATATATTTTTTCTAAGATACTCACCTAAGATCCTTTGATAATCATGCTCTAATGATATCTTTTAAATCGGAATATCTAAAAATTGGTCCCAGATTCGTACGAGATTATGACCTTAAAACCGAGACTTCCACACTATTAAAAAAGGGAATTCTGGCCTAACTAACGCCTCCTCCAACTTAGTTAATAGCTGAGAAACTAACCAAACCATGCAACCTATATAACTCATAAGAAGCAGTTTTTAAGATGAATCATGAAACTTTTTTTTTTATCAAAATAACGTAAAATTCATGTCTAAATGTAGGAAGGGATAGCTGTGGGAAGGAGCTTTGCGATGTTCAAGAACTACAACATAGACGGTAACAAAGAAATGATAGCGTTTGGAATGATGAACATCGTTGGTTCCCTCACTTCTTGTTACCTCACAACTGGTACCTACACACTCTCACATATATATATGGCTTCTAAATTATCACATTGACCATATGTAATGTGAAAAATATATATATATTTTTTTTAATAATAATGACGACGTACCGAACTACTAGGACCGTTTTCGAGATCGGCCGTGAACTTCAACGCGGGTTGCAAGACTATCGTGTCGAACATAGTGATGGCAATTGCGGTTATGTTCACACTGCTCTTCCTCACGCCGCTTTTCTACTACACACCCCTCGTCGTCCTCTCATCCATCATCATGGTTGCAATGCTAGGACTCATTGACTATCAAGCTGCCATTCATCTCTGGAAAGTCGACAAATTCGACTTCCTCGTCTGCATGAGCGCCTACTTTGGGGTCGTGTTCGGCAGTGTCGAGATCGGACTTGTTGTCGCAGTAAGTTTATACTTTATTGTAAAAGTTACATACACCTCAGATGTTTTGTTTGCATTTACGTCCTACAAAATATATAAGAAAATGGTTTATAAAATGTGATTTTTTCGTTGATGAAGGTGGCTATATCAATAGCAAGGTTGTTGCTATTCGTGTCAAGGCCGAGGACTACGGTGAAGGGAAACATACCAAACAGCATGATCTATAGGAACACTGAGCAGTATCCTTACTCTAGAACCGTTCCTGGTCTTCTCATCTTGGAGATTGATGCTCCCATCTACTTTGCCAACGCTGGTTACTTGCGTGAGAGGTAACTTTAACCCTAATTCATACATTTAAGAGCCAAGGATGCAGGATTGGTTATGAATTATGTTTGCCATTCATTTATTTATCGGACACAGAATCACAAGGTGGATCGATGAAGAGGAAGAGAGGGTCAAAACATCAGGAGAAAGCAGTTTACAATATGTTATACTCGATATGTCCGGTAATTAATTACATATCTTGATTTTCTCTGACACAATAGTGACAGTGTTGTCTTCGATCAAGGCTTACTTTGTGTGTGTTTGTTTGTGTGTTATACAAAACAGCTGTTGGTAATATCGACACGAGCGGTACAAGCATGATGGAGGAGATTAAGAAAATCATGGACAGAAGAGAGTTAAAGGTAACGTGTAGTCGTCGTATAATACCTTTTTAGGATATGTTGCCATTAATTTCTTCACATTAATCTTTTTATTTTTAATCCTCAGTTAGTATTGACAAATCCAAAAGGAGAGGTAGTGAAGAAACTAACCAGATCCAAATTCATCGATAGTTTGGGCCAGGAAAGGATGTTCTTAACGGTTGGAGAAGCCGTAGAGGCTTGTAGTTTCATGCTTCACACGTTAAAGACCGTACCGGCCTCCAAAGAAGAGCCTTGGAACAACGTCTAGTTGTTTTTTTTCCCCCAAGGTTTGAGACTACTCGTTATCAAATAGTATGATGTAATTCAAAAATCAAGAAAATGTAAAAATAAAAACGTTTTTTGTATAATATTGATGATGAATCACACGCTTACGATGTATAATGTGTCTTATAAGGCCACCAAAATTATGGCCCTTTCTTTTCTATAAGTAAGACCTGGGTATGAAACGAATATCCGAAAAAAACCTAGTATTTTGATTCGTTTTGCTCTGACCGAATATCTGATTTTATGATTTGTTTTGAATCAGAAATAGGGTTATCTAGAATTTTTTTACATATTTTCCGGTTATCCGTTTTGATCCGTTAAAAATATAAAAAGTCAAAAATTTATAATAATACATAATTATTAAAAATTGGATGGAATCAAAATAAATTGTTGTTTCACAACGTATCGTCAAAATAAGTTTTTAAAAGTTAAATCCAATTGATATTATTGATCAAAATATGATTTAAAACGTGATCAAACTAACGCAAAGTCAAGCAATTCAATAAATTATCTTGGTAGACCTTTTTCAAGTCATTGCTCTAAAGCTAATTTTTTTTTTTATTAAAAACCCAATATATGTTTCAATCATGCTCACACATATATATATATATATATATATATATATATATATATATATATATATATATATATATATTTAAGTCCAACAATCACACATGCCGAAGAAGATGAATCGCTGAAGTCTACATCATCTTTCTTTTTACATATTTATTATTTAATTTTTGTTATATATGTATTATGGATTTGATTTGGATCTTATATCAAGAGATCATCTTCTCTTCTATTGTACAAAACATAAACACATATCATAATACATATATATATATATATATGTAAACATCCGGATCGGATCGGATATTTGGTCTTCTTAAAATTAATATTTGTTATTTTCTTCGTTTTTACGGATATTACATTTTATTATTTGATTTGCTCTGAAATTTTATGGATATTTGGATTTTTTGAATCGAATCAAAGTGATATTGAATTGAATCGAATTTAATGGATATTTTGCCCATGCCTAATGGATTTGTTTCTGTTTTCGTACTATGTTACAAATCACTTAGTTTGCATGGAAAATAACTTATGTTTTATATATGTTGCATGGAGCTTCTTAAAATTTCATTAAAATTCACTTAGGTCACCTTCCCATGACCTAAAAAGATAAAGAAGTCCATGCTAGCATTCATTATTAATTTATAATCAATATGAACATACATATGTTTCCTAACAACAACATTGGGATACAATTACAACCTTTTTCCCCTCAATTACAACTAATTTAATGATTTTAAATAGTATCAACAACCAATTTTGGATCATATTAAAATGTGATCCATTGACGTGTCCATTTGGACATGTCTTTATTGGGCTTGGGTGTTTTTGGAACGACCAATTATAGCCCCAAAAAAATGTCATTTTGGACAAGCTTAATTAGGCGATGGATGGACCATTTGACAGTTCACAGGAGGAACTATAGTTTCTTTTTATTTTCTCTCATGATAGATATTGATCGGTTACGTGGAAAATGCCTAACTCATAAGATTTTTAAGAAGAAGCCTAAGAATGGTGTGAAAGAATGCCAAGCCAATCACCAAAACTGAAGATTGTGAATGTCGTCAATCCTTCACAAAGTACAATCATAAACTATTTGAGATTTTAGCCTCAACCATGATCACCAAATGAGAGAACCTGGATTATGTACAGTTAGAGATAGCTGAATTATCTGGTCAAGCTCATATATTTGTTTAGGTAGTGATGGTTTTGAGTACAATATATCTCTATTTTGATAAAGAATGGTCGACAAAAGTATGCATGATATATCATCTGAATGAGAATCATATCTCAATTTAATGCTAAATTATGAGATTAACAATATTTAAATGCCAAAGAAAAGAAACATAAATTTTTAGGAATATTCCACTAAAACAAGTTTTTTTCTTTCTAATTTGTACATATTGTGCAACTCAATTTGAAAAACCATAAAGACAAATGTTTGGAAATAGATAGAACTTCATTACTACTTGATGAAATACTCAATTCGATCTTTAGTCACCAGAATCTTAGTAATAGTTGATAACTAATACCTAATCATTAATAGTTGATGTTTAGTAATTGATCTTAGTAGTAATGCGAGTAATAAGTCCATTGTTTTTTTCAATATACATTTTATCTTCTAATTATATTTTCATTTATTAACATCATTCAATTGGTCACCAGAATCAACATCATGTATTTCTTTCTCCTTGCTCTTTTTAGATTTTGATTTGGTTTTTTTTTTTTTTTTTTTTGATAAAGTATCTTATGAGTTATATTATTATAATATTTGGCAAATTTCTTTAATACATTTTTTAGGAAATACTTTAAATCATACTTTAAGAAGAAGCCTAAACAAGATCAACACACTATCCATAGATAAGTTATATTTTTGATTCGATTAGTATAAAAAATGTATTAAAGAAATTTGTTTTCGATCTATACAAAATTAGGAAATATAAATAAATTTGAAAAATGAAAAAAAAAATAACGTTGAACTATGGTTTTAATATAGACAGGAAAAAAACAAATTAGTCAAATCGATTACTCAAGTTTTATAAACCAAATTTCTTTTGAACTTAGTCATCTATTTTATTGGTTTTTGATTGGTTTGAACGGTTATTCAAATTCGAGTTTCAACTCAACACATGATCAAATGAGTGGACTAGTATAACCAGTTCAAATACCAATCCATTTCGTTTTACTAAATATTAGGTTTGTGTCGCTAGTTCTACTCAAACTTAATATATGTCTTGACTAGACAGAGAGAGCTATATGATTTGGTTAGTTTAGTTCATAAACTTAAAATTACAAATTAAACGTTTTATATTTGCAATGAGCCAACAAATGATCATTTACATTTTTCCTGATTAGCATTTTGATTATGCTCATGGTTATATTATTATAATATTTTAGATCTTGTTTACATAGTGTGTTGTGATTTGTATATCCGTTTTAATATCAGGTTATTGATGATTTCGATGCGATTACTACCAGGGTATGGAGAAAGTGGATATTTTCGACTACGTAGGCATCAAGGGATCATCAATGAAGCAGTTGAATTAGAGGTAAAAATGTTAACTACTTTTAGGAAAAAAATCATCATATATACTGTATAATCTAATTGTTGTTGACCAAATATATATATACATACATATATATATATAATCTAACTGTTTTTTTATTTTTCTAGGTGGGTGAATTATTTAATCTAATTGTTTTGTATTTTTGTAGGTGGATGAAATATCTGTTAGTAGAGCTTGTAGAAACGCTGATCGAATAACTCATAGAAAAGCTATTCGTAGAGCTCGTAGTCGACAAGGTAGACAAGCTAATCGTAGAGCTCAAGCTAATCATATACTAGTGGTTAGTATTAATTAGATTCTAGTTATTAATTACTTTAGATCTTGTTTAATAGTGTGGTGTAATTCGTATATCCGTTTTAATATCAAGCTATTGATGTTTTCGCCACGATTACTACCTCTGAGATATATTTTAACATACACAAATTGTGCAATTCAATTTGCAAAACCATAAATACAAAAGCTTCAAAATAAATAAACTTCATTACTACTTGGTGTTTAATACTTCCATTCGATCATTCAGTGTTGGTCCAACATTAAAAATACCCTACACAAATCTAAAATATGTCATTTTCATATATTTTGTCAAAATTATAAATAGGGCAAATCGCATTAATAGCACAAAAACATGACTTATCAAAAATATAGCACCAATGAAGAAAAATCATAAAAATAGCACAAAAACATGTTTTGTCACTAAATTAGCCCTAACCCTAAATCTTAAATACTAAACCCTAAACCCTAAATACTAAACCCTAATCTTGAATAATAAACCCTAAACCCTAAATACTAAACCCTAAACCCTAAATAATAAACCCTAAACTCTAAATAATTAACCATAAATCCTAAATTATATAATACTATAAAAGCCTTTGTAATTAAAATAATGCTAAAAATGTGAATTATTTTTCTTGGTGCTATATTTATGATAATGTATGTTTTTTGTGCTATTTTATGACTTTTCTCTTATAAATAATAGTAAAATAAAAAATTCATGAAAACTTCAAATTCCTTCTCAACTGATATATCATGGTTTTTATAGGTTTTCAACCATGATATAGGTGTATATATTGAGTTTTTAACCTTGTATTTGGAGTTTTTAGAATCCTTTGTAGGTTTAGGTACATTTGGAGCTTCTTCGGAGATTTTGTGAGTTTTTGGAGTGATTTTACAGCATACATAGATTTCACAGAGTTCACTGGGTGCGTCTGCACTTAGTGTCGACCGACACTAATTTGGTGTCGGTCGACACCCCTAAAGGACGAAATTCCTGCACATCAAAAATACAGATTTTGAAGATTTGCAAGATTTACCCAAAAGTTTCTCATATTTACAGAAATACCCAAATCGTGTTTTAGACTATTAATTAGGTTTTTGAGCCATTGTTTAGGAAAAGCTTTCTTTTATCAGAGATTAGGAGATTTGGGGCTGGTCTTGTACTCGAGAGAGAAGAGATTTCGAACCCGTGTTCTTACTCTTTTGGATTTATTATGATATCTATTTTGATTATGTCTTTTGTGATGATTGCCATATCTGAGTAGATCTCTTGTTAGGTTAGCGATTCTCATTAGGGATTTCAAGGATTGTTAGAGTAACTGATTAATTTGGTTTCATCATCTAGTTCTTCATAAATCGTTTTTAACGCTTAATCTGAACTGGCCATTTAGATTATTGATATTAGGTTGATTTTCGCAACGAGAGTTGGTTAATTGACTAGAAAGAATTTTGGTGAGCAGTTTATCTATTCGCAAAGAGATTTGGTCTAGAGGAATTGTGAGCGAACGAACTTGGAATTAATGCATGTCTAGAACTCTAGGATTCGCAACAAGGTTGGCTTGCTAGGTTGTTATACATAGATAATTATCGCAGCGAGAGCTGGTTATTTATACTTCTGTGATTCTAGTTCAAGAACACTAATAGATTGAATCCTGATTGTTTGTTATCTGATATCCTGATTTCCTGAGAACTTCCCGAAACCTGACGCCTTCGCTAATTGCTTACAATCGCTTCACTCCATTCGTTTCTTTGTTGTTTTGTTTACTGCTTTACAACCTGCTTCGCTTAGCTTAATTCAACTACTCATAATATATCGTGTGAAACTTGAGTCTATGTGGATTCGATACCTTTGTACTACAGTTGCATACATGTGCACTTGCAGTTAAAATAGGGATACAATTTGCTCTATCAAGTTTTTGGCGCCGTTGTCGGGGACTCTTTGAGTTCGCCGATAGATTTTGTACTTGAATTTAGTCTAAGTGTTTTATTTTCTTATTTACTGACTCTTTTTCGTTTCTCTTTGTTCCTGCAGAGAAGAACAAGCGAGAGCACTTAGTGTCAATGACATCAACTCAACGTCGGTCGACACCTTCGTGGATTCAGTCTGGTTTCTAGTGGATGCCCAATCGTCACACCCGAAGCAACCCAGACGAAGAGCTTTTGAACCTCAGACTTAGGAGCTTGCTAGACTTGAGAGAACAAACAAGAAGGTTCAGAAATCTGAGAGGATGATGAATCCGAATGTTGTTGTGTTGACTCGGGATGCAGAAGGTGTTCTTAGAGATCTGCAAAAGAATCCGTACAATGATCATGGGCATAGGATTGATGCTGATGGGAATGTAATTGAGCAGCCTCAAGGTGAAAGGCAGGTGGTTAATCCTGAAGCTAATGGACATCCCAATCAGCAGCCAAATCCACCACCTAATCCTCTAGCTAGGAGGACTCTTGCTGACTACAACAGACTTGACGAGTTATACGCTAACAGGTCTGCGATCGTACCTCTTGCTTTTGAGAGGAATGAGTTTGAGCTGAAGACTTCCTACTACACGCTTGTGGAACAACACCTCTTTCATGGACTCCCACATGAGCATCCTATGGATCACATAGTGGACTTTGAGTCTCTTGTCACTGGCATGAAGCATAATGGAGTGAGCTATGATTACCTACACTACAAGCTTTTTCCTCGCTCTCTTGGAGGAGAAGCTGCTAATTGGCCGAAGCAGATTCCACCTGGGACTCTGACTACTTGGGATGCAGTGAAGAGCGAATTCATGAGACACTTTTATGATGATGCTCGCTCCGATCAGCTCAGACAGGACCTTCTGACCTTCAATCAGGGACCTACAGAGCCTTTTAAGGCAGCTTGGGTGAGATTCAAGAGGTACCAAAGAGATTGTCCACACCATGGTTTCTCTGAGGTTCAGCTGCTGAGCATCTTTTTCAGAGGTGTGGATTTGTGGTATCAGATGGCTATGGACGCAGCAAGTAATGGAAACTTGTACACCAAGTCTCCAGAAGGATCCAAGGAGCTTATTGATAACTTGGTAACTAGCAATAGTGTCAAGAATGCTGATATGGAGAGAAAGAAGTCTGGTGGTAAAGCTGATAACTCACATATAGCAGAGTTGAACAACAAGATTGATTCTGTCCACAGCATGCTACTTGGGAAGAAGCAGCCACATGAAGCATCTGAGACTGGAGAGTGTGCACAAGAGGCTGTGAATTACATTGGAGGGTCTAGATTTCAGAAATATGGTACTCAAAATCCTGCTTCTTTCACTCAAAAGTCTGCATTCCAGAAGCCTTTCCAGCAGCAGAACAATTCCTTCACAAGGAACTATGGAGCTTCTTCTTACCAATCACCTCATACACCTACACGTGAGAGCAAATTAGAGGCCATGATGGAGCAGCTTCTTGAGGGACAACAACAGACCAATGTGTCTTTCAACTCAAGGCTTGATGCCACATACACTGATTTGAATGGGAAGTTTGAGTCCTTGAACACTCATGTGAAGCAACTGGATACACAAGTAGCCCAGATTTCAAGCTCAATCAAGGGCAAGAATGTTCAGAATGCCCACGTTAATGCTATCTCGGTTCAGGTTGAAGATAGGCTGGATCAGGAAGAAGGATTTGGAGTTAAGGCTGTGGAAATCGTAGAAAATGGAGATGAATCCGAGCTTGCATACTCAGCGTCGATCGACGCCCTTCAGTGTCGGTCAACACCCACTGAAACACCCGAGTTCGAGAGTTTCGACGAACCGAAATCGACCGAGATCGACATTGATCTTATGACTATAGCTCTCAGTGTCGATCGACACCTTCTTAGTGTCGGTTGACACCTAGTTTCGACGACAATTTCAAGTTCTCATTACAAACGAAATCGACCCTACTCGACACAGAAGGATCGACAGGAAACAGCGTCGACCGACACCACTTCAGCGTCGGTCGACACTACGGTCATGCAGATCCAGTTTCGTCCAAATCTGATGTTTTTTCTAAGGAGAGGGTCTACAAACCTCCTGTACCGTTCCCAAGAGTTCCTATGAGGTCTAAACATGAGCAGAATGTGGTCAAATGCATGGTGGTGATGGATAAGGAGTTGAATGAAACTCCACCAGCTGATGCCTTGCGAGTCCACCCTTGTGTACAGAGATATGCGAAGGAGATGATCTCTACTGATGGAGATTTGAAAGAAGGGGTGATGATTGTATTTAAGCGAGTTAGTTATGTGCTGCTGAATCAGATTCCAGAGAAGGTTCCAGATCCAGGAGTCTTTGCGCTAGATTTCTCTATCTTCGAGAACAGCTTCAAGCACTCCTTATGTGACTTGGGATCTAGTGTGAATCCATACCATACTCTGTGGATGAGAGATTGGGATTGACAGACTTCCAGCATACTAGGATCTCTCTAATCCTAGCTGATCGATCGAAGAGGATTCCAGAAGGAGTTCTTGAGGACATCCCTATCCGAGTTGGAAACTCCTTGATTCCAACAGACTTAGTGGTGTTGAAATATGAAATGGAACAAGATGATCCTCTACTACTCGGCAGATCCTTCTTAGCTACAGCTGGAGCAGTGATTGATGTGGGGCATGGTCTGATTGATCTCCACCTGGGAGATAAGCCTCTGCACTTCAAGATGGATAAGCTGCGAAAACCCACAATTGATCGTCAAGCCTTCAGTGTTCAGCTAGAACAAGAAGCTCAGATTTGTGAGGCTACAATGTCTAATATTGGAGAAGAGAAGATGGTGGTTCCTCAGGAATCTACTCTAACATCTTCAAAGCTTGCAACTGCTCATAAACAGAAAGCTCCAAACATCATACATCCACCAAAGCAAAGGTATGCATCCTCTAAACCCAATCCTCCTAACCACATTGATGTGAATGCAGGAAAACGCTCTATCCCACCCAAGCTTCGCTCCCGCCCTGGCTCTTTCCCTCATTCCTTGGACGATCTCATGCTGCTACCGCTTACACACCTCCATGGATGATGAGACTTTCGCAGAGGAACTCACAGCCTCTGTTGAAACCCCCATGAGCCTGATCTCCTACCCATAGTCAAGCTAATGACTAAAAACAAGTGCTGAGTGGGAGGCAACCCACTGTTGGGTCAGTTTTTCTTTTCTTTTTGATTTTTGGTTTGGTTACTTTGATTTTTCTTGTTTTTGGTGCTTCAGAACGTGACGAACAGGTTGAAGACAGCAGTGTCGATCGACACCCTTTAGTGTCGGTCGATACCAAACTCAAAAACACGGACCATAATCGAGGACGCTCGATTCGGATCAGATATGTGTCGACCTAAGCCTTGTGTCGTTCGACACTGGTTGTGTGTCGGTCGACACCGACCACACTAGCAGGTAAGGTTTCTGATTTTCTGAATTTTCGCTGGTTATACCTTGTTCTCCCGAGCCCAAGTTGCGATAACACTGGGGAAAATGTTGTTTAAGTATTGGGGAGGTTGTTTACTGACCACCGTTTGTTTTCTTTTCTTAGAGTCAGTCCTTCGTTTTCAAAATTGTTTTATCGAGTCAAAATTGGTATGAAACTATGATTTTCCGAGGAGATTTTCGCTTGAACAGGAACTAAGTTACCATTGGACAGACCTGCAGTAGCTCTATGACTGTTAGAAAACCACACACTGATCAACCTACCAAGGACACCCATATCTTCTCAGGTATTCAGAGGATCCACTACTAACTTCACTTCTAATCTTGACTTAATCTTCTCACCCAGGGGCTTAGTATCTCTGGATCGGATTCCTCTAATGTCCCTAAAACAGCTTGTAAACCTGTTTGAGTATGGTTTCCTTCTCCCCTCCTTTGAAAGTAAAAAGAAATAAACTGTGGGTAAACTAGTAGCTTCGAAGTGGTCACGAGAGTGGTAGAGACCCCTATTACCTCATGTGTATCCATGGAAACATGTCCAAAGTTGCACCCCGTGGGGAAAAATCAGTTGCTAAAGGAGAAAGGGAGAAGAAAGGAACCAGAAACCGATAGTTTGGTGGTCAGGTACTGACTGGGTTTGAGTCCATGTGTCCTATGATCGATATTCCCTCTGTGAGATCGCACTTAAATATATACAGAGGTTAGTGTGGTGAATTTGGATGCTCTGTCTTGATTGTGGTGTTTACTTGGGACAGTTGCTAACTGTGGGGGAAGTACATTGTGGTCTTGATCTCTGCAGGGATGTTTTCAGGTGGTTTACTAAGTGAATGTGAATGCGATGTTCCTAAGACGAAATGAGTTTCTGTGTTTTCAAACCTCTTTTTCATACTTTGTTTTTTTGTTTGCTTGAGGCAAGCAAGAGCTATGTGTGGAGGAGTTGATATATCATGGTTTTTATAGGTTTTCAACCATGATATAGGTGTATATATTTAGTCTTTAACCTTGTATTTGGAGTCTTTAGAGTCCTTTTAGGTTTAGGTACGTTTGGAGCTTATCTAGTGATTCTGGGAGCTTTTGGAGGGATTTTGCAGCATACATGGATTTCATAGAGTTCACTGGGTCTGTCTGCACTTAGTGTCGGTCATTAATTTGATGTCGGTCGACACCACTAAAGGACGAAATTCCTGCGCATCAAAAATACAGATTTTGAAGATTTGTAAGATTTACCCAGAAGTTTCTCATATTTACAGAAAGACCCAAATCGTGTTTTAGACTATTAATTAGGTTTTTGAGCCATTGTTTAGGAAAAGCTTTCTTTTATCAGAATTTGGAGATTTGGGGCTAGTATTGTACTCGAGAGAGAAGAGATTTCGAACCCCTGTTCTTACTCTTTTGGATTTATTATGATATCTATTTTGATTATGTCTTTTGTGATGATTGCCATATCTGAGTAGATCTCTTGTTAGGTTAGGGATTTCAAGGAATGTTAGAGTAATTGATTAATTTGGTTTCATCATCTAGTTCTTCATCTAAATCGTTCTTAACGCTTAATCTGAACTGCCCATTTAGATTATTGATATTAGGTTGATTTCCGCAACGAGAATTGGTTAATTGACTAGAAAGAATTTAGGTGAGCAGTTTATCTATTCGCAAAGAGATTTGGTCTAGAGGAATTGTGAGCGAACGAACTTGGAATTAATGCATGTCTAGAACTCTAGGATTCGCAACGAGAGTTGGCTTGCTAGGTTGCTAGACATAGATAATTATCGCAGCGAGAGCTGGTTATTTATACTTCTGTGATTCTAGTTCAAGAACACTAATAGATTGAATCCTGATTGTTTGTTATCTGATATCCTGATTTCCTGACGCCTTCGATAATTGCTTACACTAGCTTCACTCCATTCGTTTATTTTGCTGTTTTCTTTACTGCTTTACAACCTGCTTCGCTTAGCTTAATACAACTACTCATAATCTATCGTGTGAAACTTGAGTCTCAGTGGATTCGATACCCTTTGTACTACAGTTGCATACATGTGCACTTGCAGTTAGAATAAGGATAAAATTTATTCTATCATCAACCAATATGACACATTCTTTAGCAACATACACATTGTTGTTAACATTTCATTTTGTCAATTATTTGTATACGCAAATGTCTGTTTTTGTACCTTCGTACCCCCTTTTATGTAATCAAATTTTAATATGGTTCAAGAATTTCTATTCTGTAACAGTGAAAGTTTCTAGCCCGGCAAGAATTTTGTGGATCATTGTCATGCTTCTGATTAACTCAACAATCAGATCCATAGTGGTTGAGAGAGGTTTTGATCCAAAAACAAAAACATGTGGCACAATTTTTTCCCATTAGCTTTACAGAAAGCTCCAAGTATACATTGATGAATCGTTTGTGGCATGAACTTAAGTATCATGTTTCGTTAAGTATGATTGATTTCAATCTTAGGTTCTTCAAGATGGCGAGTGGTTCCATATGATATAGCTTGGGGATGTGATTTCACCAATCATGTGTCGTGCTTACTCCCTGCCCCCAGCAAGTGAACTCAGACTTGTCAGTTTCTGTATAACCATGTTTTGATTCATTATCTTTTGGCAGTTTGTGTTCCCCATCGACTAGAAGTTGTTGTGACATTGTCTATTCTAAGCAAGGATGATATTAAGCTCAAAAAGATTAATGAAGACGAGTTTCTTCCTGAAAAGGCTATTGGATAATTTATTGATACTTTATTGTATTTTTCCGTGGGATATTTCGTTCTAAGATGCATGCGAGAGGATATAGTTGTCAAACGGTCCGTCCGTCCATGGTCAACCCCATTCCAAATGATTATGGAAGAGTTATGGTAATGCCAATAGAAAATTTTATATATAATTAGAAGATTGTCTTTTCTCTTAAGGGGGACACGTGTCCCTTTTCCTAAATTAAACAAATTGGGCCTTCGGCCTTTGAAGCAACAAACATCTATCTAATAAACAATCTTATCGACATAACCATTTAAAAACCTAAATTATTCAGTCGCTGGACGCTGAAACCGTTAAACTTCTTCCCCTTTGTCGCTTCACTCCCCTGCACATTGTTATGGGGATCGAGCTTTCACTCGCATTTTAATTTCAACCCAATACTTTCAATCGCGTCTCTAATTCACTTAAAGCGATTCGAATCCCTGTACATACATTCAATCAAATAACCTTTCGTTTCCACCCTCTCAATACGGTTTTCTAGCATCCTCTATAAATACTCACCTAATCGCTGCACCTAACCTCATCGCCTTGTTCACAAAGCTTGGCTCTCTACGAATCAACATCTTGGCCATTCAAATTCGAAATCCTGCCATGGTTACAGTACGATGTCGTCGCCATCCCTGCAACTGCTCTGTATGGTTATGTCCTTCTCTTGCAACCCAAAAACCATTTTTGGCTCGATTTCATTATACAATCAAGAGAGGATTGACAAACTCTCAGAGTTATTTTAATTCCCAAATTTTGCCAACAGAAAAGTAGGATGTAAGTCACTGAACAGAGTTACATCCTTCTCTTTAATCTGGACATCCTAGAGTGTTTTAACGAGATGTCCCATCAGCAACAGTTTGCTCACTGATTTAATTAGAAAAAAAACAGCAACAGAGGAGGGAGGCATTACAACACCTGTCTATCCCCGTAAAGAACCTGTAATTGCCCTTACTGATATACCATGGATTTTAGGGCTTTTAACCATGGTATATGTCTTATTTATCGAATCTTTTGTTATGTTTTGGAGTCTTTTAGGTGTGTTTACAGGTCTAGGCACGTTTGGAGCGGAATTGGAGATTATTGAGCATTTTGGAGCATTTTGGAGATTTAACCCGAGAGATAGAGTTCACTGTCCAAAACAGAGGATTGAATCGATCGACACAACATGTGCATCGATCGACACACGAGCGAGATGGGCCTTCCTCGGCGAGTTTAATGAAGATTGTGGAAATTACACTTTTGCCCAGATGTTTCAATATTTACAAAGAAGCCCCAAAAAGTGATTAGGCTAATATAATTAGGTTTTTACAAACAGTTTTAGCTACGCTTTCATACTTTGAGCTGAGAGTTTTTTAGAGCTTTTTGGGGCTGATCTGAACCTGTATTGCTTCTTGCTTTTGGAGAAGATTTCGAACCCCTTTATTTCTTTACTCTCTTTAATGCAATTTATTTATTCATTGATTATGTTTTCATTGATTATGTCTGAGTAGATTCATATTTAGGTTTAGGGATTCTCGTTAGGGATTTCATGACTTGCTAGATTTGTTTATTCAGTTAAGGATTCATATCATATTTGTTCTTCAGCCTGAATCGTGCTTAATACTAGTTTCTAGCCTGATCACTTAGAATCTAGACTCTAGATTGTTAAATTGACACGAATGTGTGATTTAGAATCTGAACTATTTAGGTTGAGAAATTGAATTACTCGCAAAGAAATTTGGTTTAATTGAATTGTGAACATATCGAACCTGCACTTAAGGCTAGTTTAATCTGTTAGGAATTGCAAAGAAATTTGGATTTCTGCTGTTAGACTTAGAGAATTCTCGCAATGAAAGTTGGTTAATTCTATATCCGTGTTTGAGTTCTAGAACCGAACTTAATTTGATCCTGACTGATTATCTGATCTGCTTGTCTGATTTCCTGAGAACTCCCTGGACTTAGCGCTTTTAGTTGATTGCTTACAAACCACTCCTGCTATCTGATTTACTTTTCTGCTTGCTATTTAGTTTCTCATTAATTTCTCCTAGTTTAACTTGACCATTCTAAAATCTATCGTGTGACCGAGAGTCTCTGTGGGATTCGATACCTTTTATACTATAATTGCATTACCTATGAACTTGCGGTAGAATAGGATTAAAACTTAGACCTATCAAGTTTTTTGCGCCGTTGTCGGGGACTCTTTTGAGTCTTCGATAGATTTGAACTTAGGGTTTAGATTAGGATTTTTGTTTTTATTTTTGGTTACTAATTTCTCTGTTTTTCTCTGTCGCAGGTCTGATATTCGCTTAACATCGATCGTTGCATTCTTTTGAATTGATCGACACAAGGCGACTGGAGTTGAATCGATTGTTGCATCCTAGCATCGATCGTTGCACTGCGATTACCGACGGTTTATGCATAAGCGTGTGACCAGAAGTGATCCGAACGTGAATCTTGTGAATCTCATACTTGAGGAACTTGCTAGACTAGAGAGAACTAACAGAAAAGGTCAACGAGCAAGGATGGTGCAAAATCGCTTGATTCTGAGACCTGATGCTCAAGGTGTTCTGAGGGACGACCAGAACAACCGATACAATGATGCTGGGCATAGGATATATGCTGAAGGGAATGTGATCCCTGAACCTGAGCCTGAACCGCCACAAGGACAAGGACAAGGCCAAGGACAAGGCCAAGGACAAGGGCAAAGGCAGATGGTTGTTCATGCTGCTGAGAGGACTCTTGCTGACTACAACCGTCTGGATGAGTTCCATGCTAACCGGTCAGCGATTGTACCTCCTGGTTATGAGAGGAATGACTTCGAGATCAAGACTATCTACTACTCTATTCTGAGGCAGAATACTTTCCATGGTTTCCCAAATGAGCAGCCAATGGACCATATTGATGAGTTTGAAGACATAGTCACTGGGATGAAGTACGATGGAGTGAATTATGACTATCTGTTTCTCAAACTCTTCCCCTATTCGCTCGCTGGAGATGTTGCAGCTTGGCTGAAACAACTTCCACCTGGGAAGTTTACTGCTTGGGATGCTGTGAAGAGTGAGTTTTTGAGGCACTTTTATGATGATGCTCGCTCTGATTAGTCGAGACAAGATATTCTAACTTTCACCCAAGGTCCTACCGAGTCTCTTAAGGCTGCTTGGATGAGGTTTAAGAAGTACCAACGAGACTGTCCTCATCATGGATTCACTGAAGTGACATTGCTGGGCATATTCTTCAGAGGTATTGATCTCCACTACCAGACTTCGTTGGACAATTCCAGCAATGGCAATTTCAACACAAGGACTCCTGAGCAAGCTAAGACACTGATTGATAATTTGGTGAGTAGTAATAGCACCAAGACTGCTGATAGGAGAAGGAAAGAGTTTGGTGGGAAGATAGATAATCTGGAGATAGCTGATATTATGAGCAAGTTGGACACTGTTCATAGCTTGTTGACTGGAAGAAAGTTATCCACTTTGCTCAGGATGTTGAGGTATTTGGAGCTGAAGAAGATCATCACGAAGAGGATGTGAACTACATTGGTGGCTCTGGATTTCAAGGGAACAGGTTTGGTAATCAGCAAGGTAATAGGTTCTTCAATGGTGGACAAACTGCTGGTTTTCAGAGACCTTTTCAGCAAGGTAATCAGAGGACTTATGGATCATCCTCATATCAGACGCCTTTTGCAGCTAATGCTCATGAGAGCAAGATGGAAGCAATGATGGAACAGTTGCTGAAAGGACAGACCAAGACTGCTGTGGACTTCAACAAAAAGTTGGATGCTTTGTATGAAGATCTGAATGGGAAGTTTGAATCCTTGAGCACACATGTGAAGGAGCTTGATACTAAGGTTGCGAGGACTGCTGGATATGTTCAGAGGCCAGATGGATCTCTTCCGGGATGGACTGATGCTAATCCTAAGTATCAGTGCAATGCAGTGACATTAAGAAGTGGTAAGGAGTTGTTTCCTGCCTAGAAAAAGCAGTTGAGCCTAGAAGAAATCGTGGAAATTGAGGAGATGGAAGATGAGATCCGCGGAATTCGCAATGCATCGATCGATGCACCCAAGCAACGGTCGATGCAAGGCGAAAATGGAGATGCTGAACCCAAGCTCGACGCAGAGGTCGTAACAAAATCACTCAGCAACGATCGATGCAACACTAGCAACGATCGACGCAAGGTGACTGCCGAGAGTTCAAACGCAGAAAAGCTGAAGAAGTCGAATGAAAGGGTCTACAAGCCTAAGGTCCCTTTCCCTAAGAACCCCAGGAAGGCTAAGAACGATAGACAGTATGCTAAGTGCAAAGAGATCATTAAAAAGGTGTTGGTTGAAGTGTCTTTGATTGACTCTCTGCAGACTACTCCTGTGATAAAGAGATGTCTTAAGGACCTACTTGCTGGTAACTGGACAGATCAAGAGAGTGTGATGATGATCACTGAAGTATGTAGTACAGTGATTCAGGGCAAAATTCCTGAGAAGTTGAAAGATCCAGGAATTTTTGTGTTGGATTGTGGTATCTACAGGGACATATTTGAGAGGTCTCTATGTGACCTTGGTTCTAGTGTGAACTTCATGCCCTTCTCTGTTGCTAAGAGGCTTGGGATGACTAACTTTATGCCTACTAGGATCTCATTAGTCCTAGCTGACAGAACAGTTAGGATTCCTAAAGGGATGATGGAAGATGTGCCAATAAGAATTGGTGAATGTGTGATTCCTACTGACTTTGTGGTTCTGCAGTATGGGGAAGAACCAAAGGATCCACTAATTCTGGGTAGACCATTCTTGGCCACTGCAGGTGCTATGATTGACTGCAGGAATGGAACTATAATTCTAAATGTGGGTGATATGAAGATGAGTTTTAATATGGACAAGTTGGTTAAGAGACCAACCATCGACGGACAGACCTTTATGTGGATACTCTCAGTGATTTGGCTGTAGATTACTTTCATAGAACTCATGCTGAGGATCCACTGGAGAGAGCTTTACTGAGCTCTATAATGGAGCTGGAGCATCTGCAAGACGAGCCCACAATCTGCTATGCAAGGCTAATGGATTCTGCTGAGCAGGTGATGCATTTGGATGTGTCCGACGCAACACTGCATCGATCGACACAAGAAGCGCATCGATCGTTGCAGGTCGACAGTGATTGGGCAGAGGAAAAAGCCCCGAAAATTGAGCTGAAACAACTTCCATCCGGGCTAAGGTACGCATTTCTTGGTCCCAATTCGACATATCCAGTGATTTTTAATGCTAGTTTGAACAACGCAGATCTCACTTTACTGCTAAACAAGCTGCGCAAGCATCGAAAAGCTCTTGGCTATTCTCTTGATGACATTTCAGGTATCTCTCCGGAGCTGTGCATGCATCGGATACATCTTGAGGACGAGTCAAAGACATCTGTTGAGCATCAGAGGAGGTTGAATCCTAATCTTAAGGATGTGGTTAAGAAGGAGATCATGAAGCTCCTAGATGCAAGGATTATCTATCCGATCTCAGACAGTGATTGGGTTAGTCTAGTCCATGTTGTACCTAAGAAGGGTGGAGTTACAATAGTGAAAAATGAGAAGAACGAGCTGATTCCTATAAGGACTGTGACTGGACACCGGATGTGCATAGATTACAGGAAGCTCAATGCTGTGACAAGGAAAGATCATTTCCCTTTACCTTTCATTGATCAGATGCTGGAGATGTTAGCAAATCACCCTTACTATTGCTTCCTCGATGGATATTCAGGTTTCTTGCAGATTCCCATCCATCCAGAGGATCAGGGAAAGACCACCTTTACTTGTCCATATGGCACATTTGCATACCGTAGGATGCCTTTTGGACTTTGCAATGCACCAGCCACCTTCCAGAGATGCATGATGTCCATATTCACTGATATGATTGAGGACTTTATGGAGGTATTTATGGATGACTTTTCAGTCTACAGATCATCTTATAATGATTGCTTGGATAATTTGTGCAAAGTGCTAGCTAGATGTGAGGAGAAGCACTTGGTTCTTAATTGGAAAAAATGTCATTTCATGGTCAGATATGGCATTGTTCTTGGACATAGAGTGTCTGAAGCAGGAATCGAAGTAGACCGCGCTAAGATTGAGGTCATGACCAGCCTTCAAGCGCCCGATTCTGTGAAATCTGTGAGGAGCTTTTTGGGACATGTTGGTTTCTATCGACGGTTCATCAAGGATTTCAGTAAGATTGCTAGACCACTAACTGCTTTGCTGTGTAAGGATACCAAGTTTGAGTTCACTGCAGATTGTCAGACTGCATTTGAACAGATCAAGCAAGCATTAGTGAGTACTCCTATAGTTCAGCCACCAGATTGGGATCTACTTTTTGAGGTAATGTGCGACGCAAGTGATTATGCTGTAGGAGCTGTTTTGGGGCAGAAGAAGGACAGAAAGCTTCATGCTATCTATTATGCCAGCAGGACATTAGATGATGCGCAGAGAAACTATGCTACTACAGAGAAGGAGTTGTTGGTTGTTGTCTTTGCATTTGAGAAATTTCGCCCCTATCTTGTTGGTTCCAAAGTGATTGTACACACTGATCATTCAGCTCTGAAGTATCTGATGCAGAAGAAGGATGCTAAGCCAAGATTGTTGAGATGGATTCTGTTGCTTCAGGATTTTGACATTGAAGTGAGGGACAAGAAGGGAGTTGAGAATGGAGTTGTTGGCCATCTGTCCAGGATTCTAGTTGAAGAAGACGTGCCCATTAATGATTTCTTGCTTGAGGAGAATGTCAATATGATCGGGATAGTGTTTGGGATGGATTTGGACAGAAATTTGCAGAACTGTCGGATTAATCGCATTGCGTCGATCGATGCACCATCTGCGACGATCGATGCATGTGACGAGGATGCAACGATCGATGTTGCTCTATGCGACGATCGTTGCTATGCGAATACGAACCCAGAACCTTTTAAGGTTCAAGTTGGACATTACGACTTCGAAGTTCATGCTGTCGCGACGAGCACTCGACCCTGGTACGCATATATAGTTAATTATCTGGCTGCAGAGACTGAACCAGATGAGTTAAAGGGGTATGCCAAGAAGAAGTTCTTCAAAGAGCTTAGACGGTACTATTGGGATGAGCCTTATCTCTACAAGCACTGTTCGGATGGACTTTACAAGAGATGCATTGCGGAATCAGAGGTTCCAGATATCCTATTCCACTGTCATGGATCAGATTATGCTGGACATTTTGATACTTTCAAGACTGTGTCTAAGGTTCTGCAAGTAGGTTTCTGGTGGCCTACGATGTTTAGAGACGCTCATTCTTTTGTCTCTCAGTGCGATGCCTGTCAGAGGAGAGGGAAAATCAGTAAGAAGCATGAGATGCCTCAGAATTTCATTCATGAGGTTGAGGTTTTCGATTGCTGGGGCATAGATTTCATGGGTCCTTTTCCCTCATCCTATGAGAATAAGTTCATTCTGGTTGCTGTGGACTATGTGTCTAAGTGGGTGGAAGCAATAGCTAGTCCAACCAATGATTCTTCGGTGGTCATTAAGCTGTTTAAGACCATCATATTCCCTAGATTTGGAGTACCTCGGATAGTAATTAGTGATGGAGGATCTCATTTCATTAATAAGGTCTTCGAGAAGCTGCTACAGAAGCATGGAGTTCATCACCGAGTTGCTACTCCTTTGTTGGAAATGTGTCCAGTAATCTCGGTACTGTCTCTAGAAAGTAAGAGTATGTCAAAGATCAGACATAAGTCATATAATACTGGGGGTCATGATGGCTTGCTAGAGTCCGCTCATGATCTATAAGTCTTGGACTTATTGCCTTTATTATATGATCCCATATGGGTCACACGCCTAAGCTAACAGGAAATCGTGTAGGAACGGTTTAGCAGGAGTATGGTAAAAGTGCTAGGCATTTACTATACTAAGAGAGAATAAGAGGGTTTGGCCATTGTGCATCGATCGATGCATAAGGTGCAACGATCGATGCAATGCGCGAACGCCTCGGAGTTAATTGGCATTTGGGCCAAATGGCCCAAAACGAACTGAACAAGTTTTATATAAACTTAAGACGAGTTCAGGTTGATCAGTAGCCCTAGCCGCGATTCTCTCTCTCCCTGTGACCTCCCACAGCTCGGTCTAGCAGCCTTCTTCCTGCTTGGTGTGCGTGTGTGAACCTCTGGAGGAGTTATCACTCGGTGGCTCTCTGATCTCTGACCTGTTCTCTCTTTCCGCTGCAAAACAGGTAAAAGGTGAGATCTACTTATGTTTCTATTCAAGAGAACCTAGATCTGGCATGTTTAGGATCAAGTAATCTGATGAATTGAATCAGGATTAACTCCCTAAGTTCCTTCAGTGGTATCAGAGCCATTGGTTCTGGTTTTTCTTGTTTAGATTCATGTTTAGGATTGTTTTCTTGTTTTAGAAGTGTTTTGAATCAATTACTGATAAGAGAAATCACTTAAGCAACAAGGAATTGAAACCTAAACACACTTGAAATCGCAAAAACCAAACTATATTGATTTGGGGAATGCGATTTATTGAAAGTGAGAATCGGCTGTGATCGCGATGCATCGATCGATGCTATCGCATGATCGATCGATGCAACCGCGAGAGATCGACCGAAATCGCACGGATCGATCAAACGATCGCGTGGATCTCGCGAGAATCACTCGGCCAAACCTGATAACCGTTCGTGCATGCGTGAGAGCATCGATCGATGCAGGATCGATGAACGATCGTTGCAGGATCGATGCTGAGGGCATCGATCGATGCGGTTATGGTTTTGGCTCGGTTTAATTTAATTAAAATTAATCGTCTCGGTTTAATAAACAGATTTAATAATTTTATTAAGTCTGGTTAAACCAAGATAAGAAATCCAATGTCGAAAGAATTATTGGATTTAGTGCCTAAACCAGGATTTTCTAATTTGATTTGGTTGGACCAAATAAATTGAGAAAATCCGGTTTAGTAAATAACCGGTTGACAATTGTGGTCATCGTAGTAATTAATTTTGGTTAAGACCAATTTTAATGAACCAGACCGGTTATGTCATTTAATTGGACAATTGGGTTATGTCTTGGACATGGACCAATTCTTGGGCCTCGGGCCAAGAAGTTAAAACAGTTGGGCCAATTATTTGAGTCTTTCTTCAGATTAATTTAAAATTTATTTTATAAAGTTATAAAGTCGATTTTAAATTAAAGTTTCCGATATTTTGAAATTAGAAAGTTTCTTATTTTCTAGATTTGCATGATTCGGATTTTAAGAAATTTCTAAAGTTAGAAAGTTTCCGTTTTTTAGAAAGTTTCCAATTTTAGAAAGTTTCCTAAAATAGTAGGTTTCCTAAAATAGAAAGTTTCCCGAAATAGTAATCTTCTATTTTGGGAATGATTTTAAATAAACCTACAAACCTCAAATAATATCAAGCGTTGGATGTCTTGTCCAGGCTATGTCAGCTGTCAAAGCCCATTCAATTGCATTCATGGCCTTACAGTGTGAGGATGTCTGTTTTTGCGTGGGTAAGACAGTTTGTGATTCATAAATGTCATTGGGAGTCCCAGACATTAATGATTACATGACTGTATAGTCTGGTTTTCTTGACTAGGCCATCGGGAGTCCCGGGCCTTGAGACATCAGAGTGGATTGGGCCTCGGGCCCAGATTCACAACCAAGAATTATATCACGGATATAATTAGCCGATATAGGGCTTACCGATATAAGCTAAGGTTGGGTGACGGCCAGTGGCCCACTTTGATCTTAGTTATATGTGGATCTTGGAATCATTATATTCTATTGAGGGTAACTTAGGTTATTGAATATAATGCGTGATTAATCATATTAATTTTAATACGAGATTAATCATATTGAACATATTAACTAAAATCCTTTTATCTTAAATTTCAGTTATGACTAGCACAAACAATCAAAACACTTTCTCGATCCGGTCTATCCTTGGGATGGACAAGCTGAACGGATCAAATTTCTTGACTTGGTCGCGGAACCTGAGACTAGTTCTCAGACAGGAGAGAAAGGACTATGTTCTTGAGAGAGCTCTCCCCGTGAGGATCGGGTCCAATGCTTCTCATGCAGTATATGATGCTTGGAATAAGCATTATAATGATGCGGTAGATGTGCGTGGTCTGATATTGGCTACCATGGACTCAGACTTGCAGAAGCAATATGAGAACATGGAGTCGCCAATAGAGATGATCAGCAGCCTGAAATTGAAATTTCAGGAGCAGATAAGAGTGGAGAGATACCAGTTGGTTAAATCTCTCACTAGCTGCAAGCTACCAAATGATCATCCAGTAAGTCCTCATGTCAGTAAAATGATGGGTTACATTGATAACCTGAGGAAACTGGATTATCCAGTTAGCCAGGAATTGGCAACTGAGATCATTCTGCAGTCACTGCCGTCAAGCTATGATAAGTTCGTAAGGAACTATATCAAGAAAGGCTTAACGAAGACGCTGACTGAACTGCATGATATGCTCAAGACAGTTGAGCCAAACGTGAAGAGTACCCTGTACAATCTCATGAATGAGAAGGGTAGGTTTACTAAACCTAATGCTGACAAGGGTGAAGACAAAGTTGTCCAGATTTTGAATCATGGCAAGCGTGTGTCTTCTGAGCCCGAGTCAGATACCTCTTACGTTGGTAAGTGCTGCTACTGTAAGGAGACAGGGCATTGGAAGAGAGATTGCATTAAATTCATGGAAGATAATGAGGAGTTAAAGTCGATGTATGCGACTACTTCCTCAGGTATTCATGTTATTACTTCAAGTTCTACCTTAATGGTATTGGATACTGATTGTGGCACTGATATTTGTGATAATATGCAGAGCTTAAGCAACAGTAGAACGTTGAAGGAAGGGCAAGTGAAACTACATGTCTGGAAGGAGCTTGGGATGCTGCCTCAGTCGTAGGGTTTTTCACTTATAGATCCCTTTGAGGCTTGGTTTTGTATTAAGTAATTGCTACAATGTACCTGCTTTAAGCAGAGTTGTCTTTCATTTTCTTGTAAGAATTTGAATGTTTTTCATTTTGATAAAAGACAAGTTTTGTTCTTTTGATCTTAATGAAATATTAATTGTAGCACCCTATTCATGGAATGGGTTTTATATCTTAAACCAAAGAGTGCCTAAATGTAACATAAATACCGAATTGGTTTAAATCTGATGAATTAAACCTGCTTTTTCTTGGCATAAAGCCTTGGTCACATAGAGTAAGTCGGATTCAGAAATCCCATAGTCATGGACGTTTGGGCTCATTTGATAAAATATCTTATGAGACTTGAATTCTGTTTACTAGACCAAAAGGGTAAAGGGCCTATCTTAGCCGAGCTAGAGAAAAGCCCAAAGGCTTATTGGACCTGAAACATACTCATGTATGTGGCCCAATGAGCAGTAATGCCAGAGAAAATCTCCTGTACTTCATTGTTTCTACTGATTTCAGTGAGTGTGACTGTGTTCATTTGATGAGACACAAGTCGGAATTCTTTGACATGGTCGAAAGAGTTCCAGAATGAAGTATAGAATCTGAATGACAGAAGTATTAAGACTCTGGATTAGATCACGAGTGAGAATACTTAAGTCATTGATTGTGTGATCATCTTAATGAGTGTGAAATCGTTTCACAGCTCATTTCTCCTGAAAACCTGAAGGTGTTTCTGTGAGAAAGAATCAGATCTTATTAGAAATGATTAAAGATGAGTCACACGAATCTTCCATGATATTATTTAAGAATAACGCTCTAAAATATCTAAGTTTACGCTGAAATAGTTCCACAAATATCAGTTGAAAGACACCACGTTAATGTGGATTGGAATCGATCCAAATTTGTCTTTACTGAGTATTTGTAGTTGTGCTACTTCGCTGATTGTCCTAGAGAAACTAAGGCTTGTTACTTTTACGTCCAATCTGTTTTCTAAGAAGGGAAGTTATTTTCCAAGAAGAACAGTGGGAGTAAAAGTATAACTCGAAGTTTTCTAAGGGAAACCAAAGCTCGGTATTTTCACGACCATTCTGTTTTCTAAGAAGGGAAGTTACTTTCCAAAGAAGAACAGTGGGAGTAAAAGTACAACTCGAAGAAATTCGAGAAATACAGGAGGCTGCTTAACCTATTGAGGGAGAGCAGCGGAAGGATTTACAGATTTCTGTAGAATCTACACCTGTGGAGCCTGAAGTTCGCAGATATGAATCAGTTACTAATCCGAGAGTGATTTCTTGTCATTAGTTGAACCTGATAATCGTTGAAAGTTCGCATGATCTGATGATCATTGAAAGCGATGAATCTGCGAAATTCAAAGAAGCGAAAGTGAGCCCGGACTCCGAAAAAATTACATTTTATGTAAGTTAGCTTCATCGATCCATTCATGGATGGAAGCAAACATATCGGAGTTGGAATCTTCGTTCTGTTGAAGTAGTCAAAGTTTTGACTTGAACAGGAACGAAGCGGAACTGTGTGTTTACTAATAGATTAGTGGGAGCGATATTGCATTTCTCAAAGTGTATGTCGATGACATACTGATTCTCGGATATAACGTCCCAACGCTGTAGTCGATAAAGGACTAGCTTGGGAGTTGGTTTAATGATTGACATGGGTAAAGCCACGTAGTTCTTGGATTTTGGATCTAAAGATAGAGATCCAAAAGAGCTGGTAGGACAAAGTCAGGATTCTTAAATTGACAAAGTCCTACACATTTTGAGCAATCCAAGAAGGGTTTTACGCCAATGTCACATGGCATTAAGTTAAGCAAGATACAGTATCCTACGATAACTGCTGAGCTTAAATGCATGGATAAGATTCCATATGCGTCGGCAATTGGATCTATCATGTATGCCATGAAACGTACTTGTTTGATGTTGCTTTAATGTTAAGCAATACAAGTAAAGACCAGTCAAATCCAGCAAAGAAACACTGGGTTGCCGTAAAGAATATCCTAAAGTATTTGAGGAATACTAAGGATAAATTCTTGAGTTACGGAGAAAGTGAGGTGCTACGAGTCGGTAGAGTCTGAAAGGCAAGTTTCCAATAGACAAAGATGATTTCCGATCACAGTCCGGTTATATCTTGTGTCTATCTGGCAGTGCAAGGCACTGTTGCTGACTCCATGACTTAAGCTGAACATTTCGCAACTTGGGAGTGGCGAAAAAGGTTGTTTGGAAAGAAGAGTTCGTCACTGAACTTGATGTGATTTCCAGCATAGATGAGACTAGCTGCACATCAGAGGTCCAAACACCTTGAGGATAGGTATAACCTATTCCGTGAGATAAATGACAGAGATGTTAAGTAGATCAGCAAGTTTCAACGAATGAGAACGTTGCTAATCTATTAACGAAGCCACTCCTTAGACCTAAGCACGAGTCGCGGACTGTTGCTGTAGGATAAGTGAAATTAAGATGTAGTCTTAATTTCAGTGGGAGTTATTAAAGGGCTTTATTTAGTTATTGGATATGTTCTTGAAATAACATTTAAGATGTTTAATGAAATTATTATTTCAAGATTATTTTAACTGTGATGAAATAATCGTTCCAAAGTGATATAAACCATTTTATAGGTCATCGAAGTAAATGACTTGATCTTGAGTTATCAAAGTCATTTAGCTTGATCATGAGACCCTATATTTGATAAATGACTTATATCATTATGTCCCTAGTCGAAGGTTGTTGAAATTGGAACACCAACAACCGTGTGAGACTGGATTGGTACGTGACTTATGACAAAGTCTCAGTGTGTCATAGATGCGCGGCATCAAAGTCAGTACATAGGTGTATGTTGGGGAACATACGACCGGACATGACCCGCTTATAAGAACTCTTCAGGATATTTATATCTGTGTCATAAGAGATTCTTACTACGACTATAGAGTATAGTCCTTAGACCTAAGTTCGCATGCATGTGACTGCACATGGACTGATGCACTTTGATCATTGTCTAACGCTATCGTTCTGCGATAGTTATAAGGACCTTGTTTGGGTACATTATGAAATGAGTAGTTTACAGTGATGGAACAAGACGGAATTTGTCCCTCCAATATAAATGGAGTGAATATCTCTAGGCCAATCGGAGATTTGAATACTGGAAAATGCATGGCCATGCTCAAACGGACTGTCCCGAGTCGTTTGGATTGACAGTATCAAATCAGAGTCCGATGAACAAGATTAGGCTTTATAAGGATGACACTAATCTTGCCTTATGACTAATCGAGATATTGTGACAAAAGGATTATGAATACAGAGATTCCAGTACAAGTGGGAGATTGTTGGAAATGTGTCCAGTAATCTCGGTACTGTCTCTAGAAAGTAAGAGTATGTCAAAGATCAGACATAAGTCATATAATACTGGGGGTCATGATGGCTTGCTAGAGTCCGCTCATGATCTATAAGTCTTGGACTTATTGCCTTTATTATATGATCCCATATGGGTCACACGCCTAAGCTAACAGGAAATCGTGTAGGAACGGTTTAGCAGGAGTATGGTAAAAGTGCTAGGCATTTACTATACTAAGAGATAATAAGAGGGTTTGGCCATTGTGCATCGATCGATGCATAAGGTGCAACGATCGATGCAATGCGCGAACGCCTCGGAGTTAATTGGCATTTGGGCCAAATGGCCCAAAACGAACTGAACAAGTTTTATATAAACTTAAGACGAGTTCAGGTTGATCAGTAGCCCTAGCCGCGATTCTCTCTCTCCCTGTGACCTCCCACAGCTCGGTCTAGCAGCCTTCTTCCTGCTTGGTGTGCGTGTGTGAACCTCTGGAGGAGTTATCACTCGGTGGCTCTCTGATCTCTGACCTGTTCTCTCTTTCCGCTGCAAAACAGGTAAAAGGTGAGATCTACTTATGTTTCTATTCAAGAGAACCTAGATCTGGCATGTTTAGGATCAAGTAATCTGATGAATTGAATCAGGATTAACTCCCTAAGTTCCTTCATCCTTATCACCCTCAGACTAGTGGACAAGTCGAAGTCTCTAACAGACAGATCAAGGAGATTTTAGAGAAGACAGTTGGGAAGACAAGAAAGGATTGGGCAGAAAAAGTTGGATGATGCACTATGGGCTTACCGGACTGCATTTAAGACACCACTTGGGACTACTCCATTTCATCTACTGTATGGAAAAGCATGTCATCTGTCAGTGGAGCTTGAGCACAAAGTAGCATGGGCTGTAAAGCAGATGAACTTCGATCTTAAATCTGCAGCAGAGAGGACACTGGTGCAGCTTAATGAGTTGGATGAGATTAGACATTTTGCTTATGAGAACTCAAAGCTGTACAAAGAGAGGACTAAGGCTTATCATGACAAGAAGATTGTCTCTAGACAATTTGAGTCTAATGATCAGGTACTTTTGTATAACTCCTGTTTGCAATTGTTTCCAGGTAAGATGAGATCAAGGTGGTCTGGTCCCTTCACGATCAAGGAGGTACGTCCTTATGGAGCTATCGTTCTAATCAGCCAGGAAGGTAAGGAATTCACTGTAAATGGACAGAGAGTAAAGCATTATTGGGATAAGGCCGAGATTCCAGGAGGTCAGATTTTGCCTCTGGATGTTGCACCCTCTGCCTGATTCAGCTGAAACGTCAAGCTATTGACGCTAAAAGAGCGCTGAGTGGGAGGCAACCCACTGTTTCGTTTTTACACATTCATTTTTGGTTTTTGTTAGGATTTTACGTTTTGTTTTTGGTTTTGGTGAGTTTTGTCTGCAGTTTTCGACGAAATCGCAATGCAACGATCGACACGGTCTTGTGTGTCGATCGTCACAACACGAATATCGCATTGTAGCGATCGTTGCGGACCTGAGCAACGATCGACTCATATCGCAATCGCCTTGCAACGATCGTCGCATTTATGCGTAACGATCGATGCATGTGCGAGACATGTAAAAATCAGACAAAACATTAACTCATCCCTTAACATTTTCTTCCTTTCTTTTACCGATCCTTAGCTTGACACTAGTGGGGACCGTGTGTTTCAAGTGTGGGGGAGGTAGCTACTGACGCACGCTTTTGTTTTCTTAGATTCAGTCCTGTTTTCAAAAATTTGTTTTATCGAGTCAAAACGGTTTAAGTAAGAAACAGTGAATTTTTGAGAAGTTAACAACATTTGCAGGAACTTAAGTAACCATTGGGATGAAGTTGCAGGATCAATCTATGACTATTAGAAAATCCCAACACAAAACAGCCTACTGAGAACACCCACATCACTTCAGGTATCAGAGGATCCTTTACTGACTTCACCTTTAATCCTGACTTAATTTTCTTACCTTGAGTCGGATTCCTCTGTTAGTTCTGACACAGCTTGTAAACATGTCCAAGTAAGGTTCCCTTCTCCCCTTCTCTAAAGTAAAAAGAGAGAGAGAGAGAGAGAGAGAGAGAGAGAGAGAGAGAGAGAGAGAGAGAGAGAGAGAGAGAGAGAGAATAAACTGAGGATGAGCTAGTAGCTCCGAAGTGGCCGCGGGAGTGGTAGACACCCCTATTACCTCTTGTGCATCCATGGAATGTGTCCAAAATACACCCCATAACGGGAAGAGCACTGATAAAAAAAAAAATGATATCCAATGGGGAAAAATCAGTTGCTAAGGAAGGGAAAAGAGAAGAAAGGAACCAGAAAAAGATAGTATGGTGGTCTAGAGCTAACAGAGTAAGAATCCATGTGCCCTTTGATTGATAATCCTTAGGTGAGACCGCACTTAAATAGCTTATAGAAGTCAGTAGGGTGAATTTGAATGCTTGAATGTGATTGTGAAGTTTACTCGGGACAGTTGCTAAGTGTGGGGGAAGTATATGTTGGTCTTGATGTCTTGCAGGTGAATCTTTCAGTGGCTTACTAAGGGGAATCTGAGTGTTAGTTGCTTCTAAGATGAAAAGAGTTTATGAAAGTTTTCAAACCTCTTCACTACATTTTAGTTCTCTATTTTGTTTGAGGACAATCAAAGGCTAAGTGTGGAGGAGTTGATATACCATGGATTTTAGGGCTTTTAACCATGGTATATGTCTTATTTATCGAGTCTTTTGTTATGTTTTGGAGTCTTTTAGGTGTGTTTACAGGTCTAGGCACGTTTGGAGCGGAATTGGAGATTATGGAGCATTTTGGAGCATTTTGGAGATTTAACCCGAGAGATAGAGTTCACTGTCCAAAACAGAGGATTGCATCGATCGACACAACTGCATCGATCGACACACGAGCGAGATGGGCCTTCCTCGGCAAGTTTAATGAAGATTGTGGAAATTGCACTTTTGCACAGATGTTTCAGTATTTACAAGGAAGCCCCAAGACGTGATTAGGCTAATATAATTAGGTTTTTACAAACAATTTTCGCTACGCTTTCATACTTTGAGCTGAGAGTTTTGTAGAGCTTTTTGGGGCTGATCTGAACCTGTATTGCTTCCTGCTTTTGGAGAAGATTTCGAACCCTTTATTTCTTTACTCTCTTTAATGCAATTTATTTATTCATTGATTATGTTTTCATTGATCATGTCTGAGTAGATTCATAGTTAGGTTTAGGGATTCTCGTTAGGGATTTCATGACTTGCTAGATTTGTTTATTCAATTAAGGATTCATATCATATTTGTACTTCAACCTGAATCATGCTTAATACTAGTTTCTAACCTGATCACTTAGAATCTAGACTCTAGATTGTTAAATTGACACGAAAGTGTGATTTAGAATCTGAACTATTTAGGTTGAGCAATTGAATTACTCGCAAAGAAATTTGGTTTAATTGAATTGTGAACATATCGAACCTGCACTTAAGGCTAGTTAAATATGTTAGAAATTGCAAAGAAATTTGGATTTCTGCTGTTCTCGCAACGAAAGTTGGTTAATTCTATATCCGTGTTTGAGTTCTAGAACCGAACTTAATTTGATCCTGACTGATTATCTGATATGCTTGTCTGATTTCCTGAGAACTCCCTAGACTTAGCGCTTTTAGTTGATTGCTTACAAACCACTCCTGCTATCTGATTTACTTTTCTGCTTGCTATTTAGTTTCTCATTAATTTCTCCTAGTTTAACTTGACCATTCTAAAATCTATCGTGTGACCGAGAGTCTCAGTGGGATTCGATACTTTTTATACTATAATTGCATTACATGTGCACTTGCAGTAGAATAGGATTAAAAATTAGACCTATCACTTACTGTCTCTTGCTCTTAGATACTTTTTTTTGGAGCGACTTAAAGATAGCATGTGGCTTATAATGGCATATATCAGCCGTCTTAACAGTTTGTTTTGATTATATATTTTGGAGTAGTCGTAATAATAGCTGGATCTTTATATCATAATTATTACGTATCCAATTTGTCGTAACTCCATTATTTGGCCATTTGCGAATCAGGTGCACTTAACTGAAAGGGAAAAGCAAAATTTGCATGTCTGGTCCCGCAGTATGCCTTACCGAGAGTCTTTTACCTGGGCAGGTGTTCTACTATTTGATAACATTATCACCACATACACTGGTGAATATACTTCCACCTTCCAGCCTCTTGCTCCCAGTATGACTGAGTCAAGTTCCCGTGATTAGTGTGAATAGGTTATGTTCGATAGATCATAGATAGTACATCCTTTTAGATCCATGACAATAAGGCAAAGAGCTCTGATTTTGAGCAAGCAAAGTGGTTGTGCAGGTATCGTTACGAGCGTCATTTGGTGTAATCTTTGTTGTCTGATGCACCAAGAAGGTGGCACATTCATGGAACTACCACCGTATGATCTCTCAGTGCAATCAGATAAAGCTATAATTCTTGAACATGACACATATGTATATATTTAGTTGGTAACATTCAATCTCTGTTCTCTAACGTTTTCTTTTGCAATTTTGTGAGTATGTTTCACCCCTGCGACTGAAGATAATTAATTTAAGGTTTTGGATTTGATGTGGGATTTTGTGTGTTTTTCTTCAATGTGATTTGGCTTAATACATTTTTTGAAAATTGATCAATTCTCCTCTTTTGAATTGTAGCTCTCTGAATAAATGCTTTGGGAATTGTTCGTACAAGCAGGCCCAGTTGGTAAGTTAAACGCTTCTTTTACATTCGGATTCATCTCAACAATCTTGCTTAGTTTCTTCTGTATCAAATTGTTTTCGGTATAGTGGAACAATCATCATAGGGTTTGGTTAGGAACTTGATGGTTACACTTAGAATTTAATCTCGATCTGAATATATCAACATTCTAACATTAGCTCCTCTTGTTCTTTTTATTGCATCAGTTAATGTCTACGTTCTGAAAGATAGAGTGACAAATCTTCATCAAGGTTATGGATTCATTGCATTCCGTAGTGAGTAAGATTGACTATGTAAATCAAATCGAATTTGTTTTAGAGAAAAATAGTAGTGTTCCAATGTACCCAAATCATTGTATTGCAAGCAAAAAATTAAAAACGTGGATGTGGTTTGTATTTGTGTTTAGTTACATGGAATTGGTTGGAGTCTTCTCTGCAACACTGGATATTAGATCCATGGAGGGAACGAGACACAATGTGATACTGTCCATGGACGTGTTTGTACAATTCTTCACCGAGCTTTTGATAAAAGTCTTGGGTGAAGGCACATAGTAATTGTTGTCGTTATTGTGACTGCCAATGGAGAGCCCATGTGTTAGGTGTTTGTTGTGTGAAAGGCTTCTTCATCGAACGTTGTTCGCTCAAACATCCTTTCTAACCAACTCAAATATTTCCCGTTGTTTAAAAAAATATGATAATAGTAAAAAGAAAGTATTGATAACATAGGTAGTTTACAAGGAAGAGATATTAATTCCATTTTATTTTGCTTAACTAATAGACCAACTAGATATATACTATAAATAATATATTATTTCAAATCAATCACTTAAGATTGATTACAGAAATTCACTTGAAATAAATAATTAAAAAAATATTGTAGTTCAATACAAACGTTGACCATTAGGAAAAGATATTATCATTGCACCAAGAAACAAATATGTTGTGTAACCAATACGAATCCGATATAACAATCCACAACCCCATTTCATAAGCAAGTTTAGTGGTCGTAGATCAAGAAGCTTGCTCCTCTTAGGAGTTTGCTAACATTTTGTTGTCTGGTTGAAATTGGTGCTAAACCATATAAGAAGACCTTAGATGTTGGTGCTAAACCATATAACAACCTTTAAAAAGAAACATATATCTTTCAAAATTTAAGCGAAATATGACGACACATTACTTGCACGAACTAAATTGAAGACTGCATAAATCTCATCTAGGAGAAGAAGTACAAACTATAAACACACCAGACCCCCTGCGTAGTCAATCAAGTAGTAGTCTAAATGGGCAAATGTCCATTTTTGTCCACGATTTAATTGGTCATGACCAATTGGACAATGGACGAGACCAAATAATAAAAAATAGGGTTAAATTAATTTGGAGATCTTTTCAGAAAATCATTTTAATCTAATTGATATCTCTTTCTCTCTGTCTACGATCAACAAACTAGTCCTAGTCTCTCAATATCGTCGATCATCTCTCCATCTTGTCTTTTCAAAAGGAAAATGGTATTAACAAACAAATCAAACCCATCTCTGATCTCTACTACTTACTCATAATCGGTTGAGAAACTTCCTTCAAACTAACAGGCGAAACAAGCTCAACTTTGGTAAGAATGTTGGGGTTTTTTCTGAGGTGTAAAACCAGATGAGTCTATTGGGGTTGAAGACTTATATGGGTTTTTTGAGTCTGATTGCATTCCGTTATTGGGCATCCTTGTTTGTAATCGTGAAACTGTTAGAAATGTGCCAAATTACAAATCAAACTACAAGTCATGATAGTTGTATCAATGATGCAAAGAAACAAATTAGGGATTTGCACCAAAAAATTTCTACCTTGAGCTTCTGAATTTGGAAGTTCTCTGATTTAATCGGTCCAAATGTTGTAGAAGATCTTATAGGTTTTAACTCTGGCATAATTAGCTTCAATTCGCCGAACATGTGTCAAATTATTTAATTTTGTGTGTTGTTTATTCTGTGATAGGTGGCAGGAGTGACACCACAGAAGGGTGGAACATAACACGGTTTGCCATTTCTCGGGTAAATAAAAAACTTGAGAAACATGCAGAAGAAAAATGCATGTGATGCTCTGTCAGTACCTACCTCTTGTGTTCCGCATCGGAAACGAAAAAATGATGTATGTTTTCTATTAAAAATATAAAACATAGTCTTACGCTAACTATGAAGTGTACATTTGTCTCTTTGTTTTAGGTATGTTACATCTTACAATATGTATATCATGAGTTATATAAAAGATACTAAGACGCGTCCCTTTGATTGATCCACTTTTCAAACTCTTAAGGCTTTATGGATTTAGGTGTTTTCACAGTTGTTCGATGTGACTTTTAACTCATTGTGTCTGTTTTACACTAATTGGGTTTTAGATTTGGGCATGGAGCGGATATCCAGAAAAAAATCTAGTATTCCCTCTGTTTCTTAAAGAATAATGTTTTAGAGTTTTCACACAAATTAAGAAATAATTAATATTTAGTTATAAATGCGCATTTCTCTTTCATTAAAACACTTTTCCATAACTATTAATCAATAACAATTCAATATAGATTTTGGAATTCACAATTTACAAACATTAATTAGTAAAAGTTGCATAGAAAACTTAAAACATCAATCTTTATGAAACAATTTTTTTTCTAAAACATCAAACATAATGAAACAAAGGGAGTATTTATGATCCACTTTGTTTCGACCGAATATATGATTCTATGATTTGCATTGATCCAAGAGATTCCAGATTTTTTTTTCTTCATATTTTTTGGTTATCTTCTTTGATTCGCTCAAAATATACAAAGTTAAAATTTTATAATAATACATAAATATTAAAAATGGATAAATATGAAATTAAAATAAATTGTTGTTTAACAACACGTCGTCAAAATAAATTGTTGTTTAACAACACGTCGTCAAAATAAGTTTTTAAAAATTAAGTCCAATTGATATCATTGGTCAAAATAACATAAAAATGTGATCAAAGTAATGTAAATATCAAACAATTCAATAACCTATCTTGATATATTTTTTCCAAGTCATTGTTGAAAAGCTATTTTTAAAAACTAAAAGTCCAATATTTGTTTCAATCATGCACATACAAAATAGATTTAAATCCAACAAACACATACGGAAAAAGATGAGTCGAAGTCTACATCTTCTTTCTTTTTACATTTATTATTAATTTTTATATTAATATGAGTATTATAAATTTGGTAATCAAACTTGGATCTTATATCAAGAGACCATCTTCTCTTTTATTATACAACTAGTGTTTGATCCGCGCTACACGCGGGCATGTCAATCAATTTTTGTAGACTGTTGTATATTGCATTTACTATTTCGTTTTTCACTTTTTAGTTTATTTGATTTTGTAGTTCGTGTTGTTCTTACTTTATTCTCAACTTTTAAACTATTTTTTAAAAGTTTTTCTTTTTCTTACAATTCTTTTACTTTATAAGATTATGTATGTCAAAAATATTTTCTCTCTTGAACATTAACTAGTCGAGTATGCCCTATTCTCTCTCAAGACATCAACAGACTTCGTCTGAGTTCTTCTACATTTTCACCGGTGTCAGTGGGTCATTTAGTGTCGGCATTGGTGTTTAGTCTCGTTAGAAGTTCTATCTTACGTTTCGGTGGAGAAGGAGGTCGCCTCTCCTGTTCGGCTTCTCGGTTCTACCTTTTTCCAGTCAGTGAGTATCCGGTTTTACCGATTGTCTCAGAGTTTTCATATACGGCCTCCATAGGAGAAGTTTAATTTGTCCTTGCTCTGTGACGTTCTGTCGGTTTTATTAGTCTTCGATCTTCTTTGTGTCCGGGTCATTGGTTCTTGCGTCGAATGCGGTTTGTCTTCCTTAGAAAATCGGTGGGTTGCTTGTGCGTTTTGGAGTTGTGGCTGCTTCTCCTTGATTGTATTGTTTTTGGTTTTCTCTATCGTTTATGGTGTTTTGTTGTTTTGGTAGATGGTCTTATTTTGTCTTATTTTGTGTGCAGAAATTTTTAGGAGGCTTGTATTGCTTTAGTTTGGTGTGATTTTTTAGTGGTAATAGTCAATGATGGTGGACTCTAGAGCTCTTTTCATGGTCTGAATGGTTTTTGAGTGGTTTGATGGTTCCAGGCTCTTTTAGCTTCAATAGATTGGAAGTTGTATATATTAAGATGCTCTAAGATCTCCAATCCTTAATGTTATTAATGTTTAGTGGCTTATTATTTTAAATTTTCACTTAGATTGCTGTTAATTACTTCTTTGAGTAGTTATCAGTTTAGTGTTGGCTTTTATGCATTAGTTATCGTTTTAATTTCTCTTTTTGGGCTTGTGTCTCTGGGATATTTTACTTATGAATTTGTCGGCTCTATCTCTAGAAAGATTTCGATTCTTGTTGGCTATGTGTATTTCATTTTTGAATTTCAATATAATTCATTAGATGCGAATAAAAAAATAATGTATGTGTGTAGTTGTTAGTTGGCATTTTCTTAGTTTTTTCCACTCTCGTGGTCATTGCTTTTTCTTTGATATTGCGTTTATAGTTTTTGTTATTTATTTCTTCCTTTTCATAATTTAATTTGTTTTTGGTTTCACTATAATCTTTATTGATTTGAGTTACTGAAATATGTAGAATTTGAATTGCTTGAGTTAGTTATGGATCTCTATATATATATAAAGTAGGCTTTTCTTTCGTCTCATGTTGTCACATCATCATCCACATCATTAATCAATTTCTAATTTGTTTTTATTTTTAAAATTAGCTAAAATACATATTTACCAAACTTAAACCCAACAATTTGAGAGTTAGTATAGGATTTAATGTTGCACTCATTATTTTTTATCTCTTTTACCATAATAGCAGTTGTACCAAATGTCATTTGAATATTACTAATATAAAGATATTTACATTTTATCTGATTACTTTTTAATTTGTAATATAGTTTTGGTATGAGATTTTGTAATTTACTTATCAAATATGTCATTTTCGTTAGACATTTGTTACAACTGTTATTACGGTAAAAGAGATAAAAAAAAAATAATGAATAGAACATTAAATCCTATGTTGACTCTCAAATTGCTGTGTTTAAGTTTGGTAAATATGTATTTTAGCTTATTTAAAAAATAAAAATAAATTAGAAATTGATTAATGACGTGGATGATGATTTGGCAACATAAGAAGAGAAAAAAGCCTACTTTATATATATATATTTCTAATTTATTTTTATTTTAAAATAAGCTAAAATACATATTTACCAAACTTAAACCTAACAATTTGAAAGTCAGCATAGGATTTAATGTTCCACTCATTGTTTTTTTATCTCTTTTACCATAATAACAGTTGTAACAAATGTCATTTGAATATTACTAATATAAAGATATTTACTTTTTTCTCATTACTTTTTAATTTGTAATATAGTTTTGGTATGAGCTTTTGTAATTTACTTATCAAATATGTTATTTCCGTTAAACATTTGTTACAACTGTTATTACGGTAAAAGAGATAAAAAATAATGAGTAGAACATTAAATTCTATGTTGACTCTCAAATTGTTGGGTTTAAGTTTGGTAAATATGTATTTTAGCTTATTTTAAAAATAAAAATAAATTAGAAATTGATTAATGATGTAGATGATGATGTGGCAATATGAAAAGAGAGAAAAGCCTACTTTATATATATATATATATATTATTTTATTGATTGTTGTCGTCATCAAATGCCCTAACACGAACCATATTCTGCTATCAAAAAAATTTGCGAAAAATATAAAGTTTTGTAATTTGTATTATAGTTTTGGTATGAGATTTTGTAATTTACTTATCACATATGTCATTTTCGTTAGACATTTGTTACAAAATAACAATAAAAGAAATAAAAAGTAATGAGTGGAACATTAAATCCTACGCTGACTTTTAAATTGTTGGGTTTAAGTTTAGTAATTATGTATTTTAGCTTATTTTAAAAAATAAAAATAAAGTAGAATTTGATTAATGATGTAGATGATGATATGACACAAAGAAAAGCCTACGATATATATGTGTAAATATCCAGAAGGGATTGAATATTTAGTTTTTTTAAATTAATATTTACTATTTTTTATTTTTACGGATATTACAATTTACTCTCGAATTTTACCGATATTTTGCCAGATCTACATACCTTCGAGGTGACGATATAATCGGGTACGTTAAGGTCCACCATATGGATGCTACTTTGCTCGGTGCACCATAGTATACAACAAGACACGTAAGCTTATAATCAGATAGAGTCAGATCCACGATATTTACGATGTCATCGTTTTCATTGCTTCCGTGTCTTAACTCTTCAACCAATAGTAAAGCGCCACGTAGCGATTCGTAGAAGAACTTCGTCGTTACGGCAACCAGTACCCTAAAGCAGAGCAAAGGAGACTTTTCGAGAAGAAGGAAAAAAAACAGAAACGAAAGAGAGGTCATGTCGTCATCTTTGAGCAACAACGATTCACAACTCGGTGAGTCAAATCGTACGCCGGAAGTAGATGGCGGCGACGGAGGAAACTACACAGCTTACGAGTCTCGATTCCAGTCGCAGCGGTTTGACTCGTCCTTCTCTAGTTTCGAGAAAGACTTACCAGGCGGCGATTCGTCTCCTCACTCCAACCAAGAAGATTTCTCGTCTTCACCGAATGAATTACCGGAAACTCAATCTCCGCCGTTGCTAAACAATTCCGATGCTACTAACGCTCCGATCTTGCCCCCTCCATCAGTCATGGAGAAAGAGGAAGGTTTTGCTCTCAGGGAGTGGCGTAGGTAAAAGCTTTCTTCGTGCATGCAGCTTTTTTTATCCTTACTTTGCTTCACCACTCTTGTTTTTGTTAAATATCAATTATTTTTCACGAATTTTGGATTAATCTTTGCTCTTAAAACCCTAATTTAGTCAATCTGTTAAATATCCATTGACTAAGTCTCAACTCCAAACGTTGACCAAACATTGTCCCATGATGGAGTCTTTTAGTTTATTCAACAAGTTTTCTCCCTCAAACTGAAAGTAAGCCAAATTAAAGTCTAGTCCATGTGAGTGACTCTGTTACTAATTGTGGTTGATATGATTACATTACCTCTTTATAATCTATGATTATGAATTTCTAATTAGATAGCTTATATTGAAAAGTGTTGTGATTTGTGTGTGTGTGTGTGTGTTATGAAGGCTAAATGCTCTGAGATTGGAAGCGAAGGAAAAGAAGGAGAAAGAAATGGTTCAGCGGATTATAGAAACAGCTGAGCAATACAAGGCCGAGTTCTATAGCAAGCGTAGCATTACTATTGAAAACAACAAGAAATCCAACCGCGAGAAAGAGAAGGTGATATGTCTCTGCAGTAACATGTATTTTTTTATCATTCAAGATTTGTGTTTAGACTTTGTGATGAACGAACTCTCATGCCGTTTTATCACCAGTTGTTTTTGGAGAGCCAAGAAAAGTTTTATGCTGAAGCTGAAGAAAACAAGTGGAAGGCGATTGCGGAACTCATTCCTCGTGAAGTACCGATATTAGAGAAGAAAGGGAAGAAGAAGCAAGCTTCCATAACTGTGATACAGGGACCGAAACCAGGGAAGCCCACTGATTTGTCTCGTATGCGTCAAGTGCTCACGAGACTCAAGCACAGCCCACCTTCTCATATGAAGCCCAAAGTGCCCACACCATCTGAAGTTGACCCCTGAGTATAGATTGTGTTTGTGTGACAACGTTAACTTCTTCTTTTTTTGTTATCTTCCTCATGTGTTCAGTCTCGAATTCTGCTTCTTTTTCTTGTTACAATGCTTTGGTCTAGACTTTGCTGGCTTCCCACACAGTTTTCAACTTTGATGTATCTATTCTAATAAAACAGACCAAAAATGTGTGTACATAGTGGTCCTGCCAAAAGAAGAATGCTTTGTTCACTCACCAATCTTTATTGTACTAGTGTTCTTCACCCACCGTCTAGGGTTCGTTTGTTGTAAGAGCACCCACAATGGTTAGATATTCTTAGATACTCTTATGAGTATCTAAATAATAAAATAATTATAACTCTAATAAAATTTAGTTATTTAATTAAATTTATATTGTTGAAAAATAATTAGTTAATAGATATTTGACAAGTGTCACTAGAGTTTCTAAGCAAGATATCATAGTTTCTTAAGGATGTTTCTTATTAAGAAACTCTCCCTCTCTCTCTTACTTTTTCTTTTCTTTATTATTATTTTCTAAAAATATCTAAGTTAAATACTACCATTGGAAGATGCTCTAAAATTGGTTTTGACTATTATTGTCTTTTGACCCGCTGTAGATATCGAGTGGGATTAGTTGACAAGAATAATGAGATGGGAAATAGATAGAAAAATATTCAGTTGGATCCATTTGTTACTAGATTTTGACCCGCACTTAGAAAGTGCGGGTTTAATTTTCTTTACAAATTTTACTTTTTATTCATTTTGTTAATAGTAGTTTAGATTTTTAATTATGTAATCTAATTTTGATTATAATTGTTTAACCAACATTATAAACAGTGAGTTAGCAATTTAGTTTTTTTTTAAAATGAATTATGTGTTATTTGGAGGAGATATATCGTAAGGATTAAGAGATTAAAATAACGATTTCGCATTATATATTTTAATCTGTGTTGTATCGTAAGATCATATTTTGGAAAAAATATATATATGTGAAAACAACTATTGTAAAAGTTATGTGGTATATGTTTAATTGTTATTTTATTTATCTAAAATATTATTTTATAAAATACATGTTGTAGTCGTATATATAATTTTCAAATTTGATGGAACTATCCGTTAAAACTTCATTTAAACATAAAACATAATTTGTCGCTTCAAATATTTGAATAATATAAGTATGGAATCATTTTAATATTTTATTAATTTTAAAATATATCAGCTGAAATTATTTACTATATGCGAATTTTTGTTTAGAAAATTTATAATCGAGATTGGCTAATTAATTTTTCAACCCGTTTAATTAATTATATATTTTTCAGTTTGATGGAAAAACCTGCTAAAAAGTACAATCGTAAAAACATCAATCGTAATATGTATATATATATATATATAACAAAATAAAAAATATTAAAATATATTATAAATATATTTTGAATTAAATCATAAATTAGAAAATCTTAATTTATATATAATAGTTGATGTATAAATTATTCATTATATTTATCAATTAATTTGTTTTGATTTTAATTAATTAGGAAAGTGGGACCCATTAGATTTTGGTTGTTTGGTTACATGTTTAATAATTGTCTTGTTTGGAAACATGGATTGTAGAGATAATGTTATATTCCCTAATTACCCTTAATGAAGGTTACAAATCCTAATAATATCAATGGCAAATTTCGGAAACAACATTTATGTACCATGGTCAGTCACCTGTTTTAATAGTATAGATTTATCAATCAGAAAAGAAGCAGAGTAAAAAAAATTAAAAGACAATAAGATTCCTTTTTTACAGTTGCAAAATTGAAAAATAATAAATCTCTTTCCTTCCCATTTTTCCTTCTTTATTAAAATTATTCAATATTTACACTATTTATAATATACAAAGAGATAGATTACTATTGATATTTTTAAAATAATTATTAAATTCGTATTAACATAATTTTTTATAATTAGACCATTATAAAACAAAATAAAAATAGATTAATCAATTTCAGTTATCTATATTATTAAAAATAAACCTTGTCAACGAAGAAATGGGTTAAAAAGATGTATTAAAAATTTGACATATTCTTAATTTTATAAAATATTAAAATTATTCCCCATTTATATTACTAGATATACGATGCATTAGATTACGGTTGGTGGTTTTACGATCGCATTTTTTAAATGTTTGTTTTATCAAAATTTTAAAATAATTAGACTATTATAAGATAGGTTGAAATATATATTAATTTGTTTTGATTATCAAATTTTTTAATAAGATTTATGTTACAAATGAAAAAGATAAATTAACCAATTTTAATTATAAAAATATTAAAATAAACTTAACTCAATCCAAAAATGTTAGTGAAATGATTATTATACTTTAGTTATATTTGATCTATATAATAAACATAAAAATATTTATATTTAAACTATTATAAAACAAATTAAAGATAGATTAGTCAATCTTAATTATCTATACTATTAAAAACAAAGTTTACCTACATAAAGAATGATTAAAAGATGTATTAAACAATTTAAATTGATATATTCTTAATTTTATAAAATAGTAAAACTATTCAATATGTATACTAGTATAATATACAGAGATTTAGATTACTATTGATGTTTTTAAAGTAATTACTAAATTCATATTTATTATTATATTTTTTTTAAATTCAATTTTAATCTATAAAATAAATACAAAATTTTATAACTAAACCATTATAAAACATGTTAAAAATATATTAATCAATTTCAATTATCTATACTAATAAAAACAAACTTTGTCTACCAAAAGACGAGTTAAAAAGATGTATTAATCATTTTTACTTAATCTGATACTTATTAAAATAATTAAATATTTATATTATTTGAATATATGATGCGTTAGATTATGGTTGATGTTTTACGATTGCGGTTTTTAAAAGGTTGTTTTATCAACTTTTCAAAGTACTTAAACTTCTGTATAATGGGTTGAAATACAGATTATTTTGTTTCAATTTTTTAAAAAATTATAAGATTTATGTTACAAGTTAAAAAAGATGAATTAACCAATTTTAATTATATAAAATTAAAATAAATTTAAACCAATCCAAAAATGTTAATGAATAGATTATTGTATTTTAGTTGTATTTTGATTTATAAAATAAACATACAAATTTATATTTATACCATAATAAAACAGGTTGAAAAATAGTTTAACCAATTTTTATTATCTATACTATTAAAAACAAATTTTGCCTATTGTAAAACAGATTAAAAATATGTATTAACCAATTTAAATTGACATATTATTAATTTTATAAAATATTAAAATTATTCAATATTTATACTATTCTAATATATAATGAGTTAGATTACGGTTGATATTTTTTAAAAGTTCTTTTATCAAGTTTCAAAATAATTAAATTACTATAAGATGAATTGAAATATAGATTACCATATTTTGTTTTTATAAATCTGTAATTATATTTATAAAAATTGTAAATTTAACTATTAATATACACATATAATATTCTATAAAAAATTCTAAATCAACTCAATCTACTATATATTGTTTGCGAAGTGACATCATTGAAATCGATGATGTGGATGAATCTTGACCAATCAAAACTATGATGTCATTGATGACATGACTTTAATGAAATGTTTTGATTGGTCGAGAGCATTTTTGACATTAAAAATAAATCAAAATTCATTTTGGATTAAAAAAAACCAAAATTCGAGAATTAATCTAATTTTAAAAAATAAATGTGGTTTCCTAAACAAGCGAAATGTAATCTTAACTTCTTCCATAAATTTAGATTACAGTTTATATTTTTTCATTTTTTATTTTCTTACTTTTCAAATTCAAACTAATGTCGAGCCTAAAATATAGCAACTAATAAATATCGACATTAAATGTCAAATTTGAAGAAAATAATATCCCAAAGAATATACTAATCTTCTAATAAAAGATTTCGATAACCAAGTGCAACCCTAAATATGATGATCCTTATAAATATAGCATTTACCAGACTCATATCACACACATCTCGAACCATTCTTTTGTTTTTATTGTTAATATTGTTCCAATTTTGTTTCTGTTGTTTTGATGATTTTGTAGGTATGAAACCTACCACGCTAAACAATAAGGTATCTTTCTCACTTGTTATTAACATGTTTATAATTTTATTATGTGGTTTTGATCATTTTGTAGGTATGTAACATACCAAGCCAAACGATAGGTAACTATATCACTTCACATTATCATGCTTATTATTTTGTTTTGAGGTATTTATTCATTTGCAGGTATGTAACATAGCAAGCCAAATGATAGGTAACTATTTTATTTGTATTTACATTTAATGATTCTTTTATTCATTTGCAGGTATGGGCTAATCTTTTTGTCACTTATCTTTATTTGCTAGATAACTACTCACCAGTCGGTGTTTGTTACATTTCACACGGAAAGAAGTTTAAGTAAGAAGTCAATGAAGCATTCAAGACGATTTTTCCTTTATAGTAGATGTTGTTTTGTATGTTCTTTTGAGTTCACATTTGTATACTTTTATTCTTGCATTACTAAAGCATATTTGAATAATAAAATGATTATTTTCTTCTTTATCTGTCTATTTCATCCTTCACTTTTGCTTCTGGATTCTTCTTAATGGAATAAAATTGAAGTTTTGAATGTTACCAATCGGTGATTCTTACAGTTGACATGGAAAGAAGATTAAGCACGAAGGAAATGAAGTATTCAAGACGATTTTTCATATATAGTAGATATTTTGTTGCATTTTCTTTAAAGTTCACATTTGTATACTTTTATTGTTTCATTACTAAAGCATATTTGAATAATAAAATGATTATTTTCTTCTTTACTTTTGTTATACGTTTACTTTTGTAATATGGTTTCTTCTTAATTGAATAAAACTGAAGTAGAAAATAATTTGAACCATGTTTATGAACATTTACTTTTGTCTATTGAATCATTTACTTTTTTCCTCGAAATTCCTTAATAGAATAATTTTTCTACATAGTAATCCATATACCAAATTGATTATGGTTATACTATAAATTTATTTAAAAATCTTTTCTTAATTAACAGCATAAATAATATTCGGATACTCCGTATCGTAATTCAATCAATAATTATTAGTTGAAAATCTTATTACTTAAATAAGGAAATGAAATATTCTTTTCAAAATTAAATGCGCAATTAGAAAGATTTGTTAGATTCAAATTCGCAACTGATTTTTAAATTTCTAATAGACCTACTTGGTTTGTCTTATTCACCAAGAGTGTGATATCAGTCATAATATGATTGTTTGAAGATTTGAAAATTATATTGGAGATTATCAAGATATTCTCAAAATACCATGAAAAGAGGTTGTACCGATTCTGATAAAGAAAATGATTCTGGGTCACCTCCATTACAGAAATGTGAGTTAATTCTATTATATAATTTGGTTTGTAAACATTATATGATAACCATTTAAACGATTTGGTGCAAGGTGGGAGAAAATGCCAGAATAAACCGATATCACCTCCTCTTCAGAAAGGTTTTGGTTCGATATAAAATACGGAAACATTTCTTATTATGCAATGATTCATTGATATAATTACACTTGATTTAAACAGTAGGTAGACCCTCAGCCAAATCGTCGAGTGCATCTTCACGTATCACAAATAGTCAGAGCGTGAATGGCATTGGATATATCACTCTGATGCGTGATATTAACAATATTCTTCCTCGAAGAACACATGTTTCAAATGATAATGTGTCTCACAGAAATCACGCCAAAAGTCGTGGTACTTTTTATTTGCTTCCCTCTTTAATCAAATTTACATATTTGAAACGGTAATCTTTTCTATATTTTTAATTTTGGTAAATTAAACAGGAAGAAAGAATGTCCAATGCAAAAGTGGTAGCTCAAATTCCATATTCTTACAGACCATGGACTCGGTAGTTACATCAGGTTTTGCCTCAAGATTATTCTATTACAAAAAACATCCACAGTTAAACCTTTACACTAACTGTATATTTTGCATGGAATTGTAAGCTAATTCATCTCAAAGAAAAGGAAAAGAGAAAAGCCAAAATACATTTGGCCTGTCATCAGTCAATGTTGATGAAACAATGTCTAATGCTCCCCCTATAACGGAGATTAATTACCATCCTCAAGGTATACATTGCTATACTATTTTTTGAATTGTAAGTTACTATGTTTTTGCTAAAAAATTTAGTATGAAATTAGTATAAATATATTGGCAAAAATCTATTTCAGCTTTCGCAAACAGGTATGTCGATGTTAGTGAATCTGATGATGAAGATAATGCAAGCGATGTAGATTCAATTGAAGAGGATATGGATGATGCAACTCATCACATAGAAAATGATGTAAATACCCAAGATGCTTTAGATGACATGATTGGTATGTTTTAATATCTTAGGTTGTTCACATATCATATAACAACACCCATCTTTTAAAACATTATTTACAAATTATTAATAGGTTACTTTGACGATTGGAGATCCATCTTATAAGTGCCAATAATGTGGAGCATACATATGGTATGGAGAATGAATAGGAAAGAGATATAGACAAATGCAGCCGGATTTTACAATGTGTTGTAAGAAAGGAAAGATTGTCCTACCAAAGCTGAGGAATCCTCCAATAGCGTTATTGGAATTGCTTCTGAATGGTAGTGAATTGTCCAAACATTTTCGGGAAGTCATTTGTGCTTATAATATGATGTTGGCGTTCACCTCACTTGGAGGGAAGATGATCATACCGTCAACGATGGACGTGGACCATATGTTTTCAAGAGGCATGGCCAAAATTATCATAGAATTGGTGCTCTCTTCCCAAACATTGGAGAGTGTCCTAAGTTTTTGCAGCTATACATTTATGATACGTTAAATGAACTTACTAATAGAATTACGGCATACGGGTAAGAGTTTTCTTTTTTTGACATATGCTAATCCTATTTTTTTAAGGATTGTTGAAAATATTTTTTGATATATTTTATAGGGGAGATAACGAAAGGGATGTAAAAAATTGAGGATTCAAATTGTCGAAATCTTGAAGAATATGTTAGATGAGGTTAATCCTTATGTTGCCTCATTGAGGGCAGACAGAGATCGATTTGATGTTACCCAAGATACCGGTTTTCGTCTCAGATTCATTGAAAGTAGAGCAAAGGATGCAAGGACTCACAATTTGCCAACTAAAGATGAAGTGGCTGGACTTATTCCTGGAGATTTTGTTTGTAACATGGAGACAAGGGAAATTATATTGGAGACAACTGATGGGGGATTTCATAGGATTAGTGAACTTCATCCAGCCTACTTGCCTCTCCAGTATCCAATTATGTTTCCATATGGAGAGGATGGTTTCAGATTACAGATTCCTATAGGTTTGACAGATGATGATAGAAGGAAGAGGAAAGTAATTTCTATGCGTGAATTTTTTGCATATAGAATTTGTGAAAGAGTTGGCGAAGCTCCTACAATAAACAGATGTGGAAGATTGTTTCAACAGTTTTTGGTTGACGTATATACGATGATTGAATCCAACCGGTTGCGTTATGTGTGGAAAAACCAGAAAAAGCTTCGATCAGAAAACTACGAGAAAATTCAGAAAATGGCTGAGGCGGGAGGTGTTAATCTTCTTAAACAAGGTCAACGCATATTTACTCCATCAAGTTTTACAGGTGGTTTTAGATATATGCAGCAGCATTATTTGGATGCAATGGCTATCTGCAAATACTTAGGTTTTCCAGACCTTTTCATTACTTTTACATGCAATCCTAAGTGGCCGGAGATAACCAAGTTCCTGGATAAATTTAGATTGACCATCGAGGATAGACAAGATATGACTTGTCGAATCTTTAAAACTAAACTTGACAGATTGATCATGGAATTGACCCAGAAAAAAAGAGATGTCTTTGGAAAGACTGCTGGAGGTATGTATTTAACTTCCTCATTATTTACCTTTTCATCCTAATATACTACATATTTTTTTTAATTTGTTAGTATACCTTAAAGCGTGGTAGAATGTCAAGTTTATAATTTTGATAACATTTTTCTTTTGTTCTTATGTTACAGCAATGTACACTATTGAGTTTCAAAAAATAGGATTGCCGCATGCGCATATTCTACTATTTATGGAGAAAGGTTACAAATTCCCAACAACAGAAGACATAGATAAAATTATTTGTGCAGAAATACCAGACAAGGTTACACAACCGAACTTATACGCCGCTGTGTCAGAATGCATGATGCATGGTCCATGTGGAAACGCAAACAAGAGTAGTGTTTGTATGGTTAACGAAAGATGTCCTAAGAAGTATCCAATGCCGGTAAACAATAGGACGACAATTGATACAAATGGTTTTCCTTGCTACAGACGTAGGGATGATAAAAGATTTGTCGAAAAGGAAAATTTTCAACTTGACAATGGATATGTTGTTCCATATAACAAGGAACTCATGCTTCGTTATCGTGCACATATTAATATCGAGTGGTGTATCCAATCGCGCACCATAAAGTATTTGTTTAAATACATTCTAAAGGTCCTGATTATGTTGCGGCTACTGTTGAAAAAGAGAACGAAGATGGTGTTATTGACGAAATTGAGCACTACTAAAACTGCAGGTATTAAACACTTTTGTTTGAACACTATTGATTTTTTGTATATCAGTTACCATAATATTTTAATACATTTCTTCACAATCTTTGATTGCTAGATATCTTTCACCACCCGAAGCTACATGGCGTATATTTGCGTTCCCTACATATTACCGTACAATGGCTGGAGAGCAACTTGGTTTTCATTTTTCAAACCAGCAGATTGTCTTCTTTGATGAATTTGAACCCATTGAGACTCTGCTGGTCAAAACGACTGCTATTCAATCTATGTTTATCGCTTGGATGATTGCATGCAGGAAATATCCTAATCTTGCAAATGATATCACTTGTTCTCAGTTCCCAACTAAGTTTACATGGGTATCTAAAGAGAGGTCATGGAAACCAAGGCAGAGAAAGCTTGGTTCTGTGATTGGAAGGATTGCCCATGTGAGTATAGCTTGCGGTGAGTTGTATTATTTAAGAATACTTCTTAACTATGTCAAAGGCCCGGAATGCTATGAGGATATAAGGACATTTGAAGGTATTGTCTATCCTACTTTTAAAGATGCATGTGATGATCAGGGTTTGCTAGATGATGATAAAGAATTTATTCTGGCAATTGAGGAAGCAAGTGAATGGGCGAATGGAAATTATCTTCTGGATTATTTTGTCCAGATGATAATAACATATAGTATTTCCCATCCTTTGGTCGTCTGGAATTCAACATGGGAATATCTAATAGAAGACATTTTAATCGATGAAAGAAGAAATCGTCGGAATCCTGGTATGTAGTAAGAATCTTAACTAAAATATTGTTGTTAGTTTTGACTGTTTATATTGGTTTTTATTTCATTTTTGTGAAACGATTTAGTACCTCACGAAGGTAATAAAATCTTTAACAATGTTTTAATCATGCGGATTTGATTTTAAATGATGATCAAAGGAAAAACATTGCATTGACAAGGATACAAATAAAGTTGGAAAGTTATGGTAGATCGCTTACAAAATGGCGTGAGATGCCACTACCAAAAGATTATGAAGAGTACAACGGCAACCGGCTCATAGATGATGAGAGGAATTATAACCGTGAGGATGAAAGAAAAGAAGAAGAGAGGCTTCTTGCCATGATAACAGACGAGCAAAGAATAGTATATGAAACTATATTTGGAAGCAGTTGTGAATGATAAAGGAGCAATGTTTTTTCTCTATGGGTTTGGAGGTACGGGTAAAACATTCATGTGGAGTCTATTAAGTGCTTCTATTCGTTCCAGAGGTCTTATTGTGATTAATACTGCTTCGAGTGGAATTGCTGCGCTTTGTTGAAAGGTGGGAGAACAGCACATTCAAGATTTACAATTCCGATCAATCCAGACGAGTTCACAAGTTGCCATATGAAGCCAGGTTCCGATCTTGCTTAATTGATGAAAGTTGCCAACCTGTTAGTTTGGGATGAAGCTCCTATGATGAGTAAACATTGTGTGGAAAACTTGGACCGAAGTTTGCGCGATATTATCAGAGACAAGGAGGATAGGCCATTTGGAGGAAAGGTTGTGGTTTTTGGTGGTGATTTTAGGCAGATTCTTCTAGTAGTTCCCGGGGGAGGAAGATCAGAAAAAATCTTTGCAACTTTAAACTCTTCTGAATTATGGCAATCATATAAAGTTCTAACACTTACGAAGAACATGAGATTGCTTGGTGGAATTAGTGATAAAGATGCTGAAGAGTTGAAAACATTTTCAGAATGGTTATTGAATATAGGTGATGGCAAGATTAATGCTCCCAATGATGGTGTCGTTGAGATCGATATCCCTGAAGATTTGTTAATAACCGAGTGTGAGAAACCAATCGAGATAATAGTTAACGAAGGTTATGGTCCGGACTTTGTTAACTCAAAAGATGGACCAACGATAATGTTGATGAGATTGATGATTATATGCTCTCAAAATTTGCAGGTATATAACAATCTTATTTATTAGAATGTTTTAGCCCTATTGATCTAACTTATCTATAATATTGTCTAACATGTTTAGTTTTTTTATAGGCAAAGAAGTAACATATCGAAGCTCGGACAGTATTATTCCTTTAGACGCTGCCATAGATGATGATACCAATTATCCTATTGAGTTTTTGAACAGCATAAAGGTGCCTGGATTACCCAAACATTGTTTGAAGCTAAAGGTTGGTGCTCTAGTGATGTGCTTGCGTAACATTGATCCTAATGATGGTCTTTGCAATGGAACATGGTTACTTATTACTCAGCTCATACCTCATTGCATGGAAGTAATGATTTTAACTGGTAATAAATCTGTTATTGGTCGAAAGATACTTCTAAACAGAATGTATGTGACACCATCAGATACAAAGTTTCCGTTTAGGATGCGTCGGCGACAATTTCTTGTGGCGTTGGCATTTGTAATTACCATCAATAAGAGTCAAGATCAAACACTTGAGAATGTCGGTTTGTATCTTCCCAAACCTGTGTTTTCACATGATCAGTTATATGTTGATTTGTCTAGAGTGAAATCAAGGCCCGGATTGAAGATCTTATTACATATGAAGATGGAAATGTGATGAAAAAGACTACCAATGTTGTATACAAGGAGGTTTTTAGAAATCTTACTCAGTAGATCATTAGTAGTTTTCCCTTGATGTTTCAATGAGACGGTTGAGTATTGTTTTGTTTTTTTCTTTGTTATAATTCAATTGTTTTGGAGTTTATTTATATGAAAATAGAAATCATTAATTGGAATGTATCATATGGATTCACTAATAAATATTCTTCTATCAATATTTTATTTAAACTAAATTCATTGTCGTCTAACAATGATATATTTTTACAAATTTGGAATATAAGATGCACAATGGTGAAGGGATGAATAAGGAAGGAAAGTAAAAAATCAGCATTTAAAATAAATTTTTTTCATTTTTACAATTATGATCATATATTGATTTGACAAAAACCTACAAACAAGAAACATTTATTCTAGATTTTGTTCGAGATGGTAGATATCATAACAGATTCCGAGAATATTGATATAAGGAATAATATTAAATGATCATATTTAATGCAAAATCATAGACTTGTGCTGTTAGAACAAAAACAATATTACATTAGAGATATCTTCGTGTGTTTTTTTCTTCAAAATTTTGCAATTTTATTATTTTAAAATAATTTCTAAAAACAACTAATATCACTAATTAATGATTTCGACATAACCAAACACTCAATTAAGAAATTTAAATTTAATGATCAATCATAATAAATCTTCACCACCTCATTTAAAGCAATATTAAAACCACAACCACCACTTCAAATTATTTATCAATGTTTACATATTTTCATTTATAAACGGTTGCGTAATTTTTTTCCAAAAGTTATCAAATCTACTATATTTACCATTTCTTCTTCTCTTCCAAAATATAATTCTTTCATAACTGAAAAATCGAATCAAACAAAAAATGGAGAACTGCATTATGGGACGTCAGCAACACCAAAAACGACTGGAAATGTCGTTTGAAGGTCATTAGAAAGTGGTACACAAACGTACACCCAAGTGGTCTTCAAAGTCATGTCAACTTTTGTGATGAAAAAGTTTGATTTTTATCGATTTTTTTTACTTTTAAAATATTTAAACACATAATCTCAAATATTAGATTCATCCACTCATTTTTTTCTTTAAAAAAATACATGACTAGGGTTTCAAGGTTGAAGCAACAATACCCATTAATGTCTTTCACAAAATAAGCGAAAATTTTGTGGAGGACTCATGGAAGTATGTTCAAAACTTTGAAGTCATTTACAGTCAAGATGATTCAAGAAACACTACTACTGCCAAACAGATTGTTATAAACTCTCAAACTCAAATTTCCAACTGCTTTAACGCTGTTGATGATAATTTCTACGATTTTGTTGGATTGGAAGCAATATTAGATCGGAGAATATCATCGAAGCACACTATTGGTATGTTTCATTGTTAAAATCCTTTTATTTATTTTGATTATATTTTATTAATTATTCATATATTTGTATTGTAGATGTCATTGGATGCATCAAATTTGTGGGTCATCTGGAATCCTGTGACAAGGAGAGGATTAACAGGAGGCAGATTTCCTCTGACTCGGTGAAGCAGATTTGGTTCAGTCTTAGGGAAATGAAGTAAGAATCTAAATTTAAATATTTGTTAAATTGATATTTATTTACAACCATTTACGCCTCCATTAACATTTACAATTTCCGTTATAATTTGTCTATTTTGTTTTTAAAATAACCATTTTATAATCCTATAATTGTAGTGGAACCTACATAAATTGTCTTGCTAAGGGTCCTAATGCAATGAAGTTTCATGAATACTGGCATACATCCGAAAATTATGAAACTATGGTTGTCTTGAGGTTTTGGAGGGTCAATGCTACTTTTGGTAAGTACATATGATTTCTACACATTTACTTTTTACTTAATATAGTTTTTTTAGAAAATGATAACAGTAGTATCTAAAATTTAATTATACCTCTTATCGCCTAGGTACACCTTATGTAGAAGATTCCGGACTGATTTCCCAAATTGAATTTGATCCTGAGTTGCAAGAGGTTAAGCAGATGAAAGAGTGATATGTTTTTCAACAATTACAATACTATAATTTCATTTTAATGTTTTAGACTATAAGACCTTTTTTCCTATTTAGGGCTCGCTGGACCAAAGCCACGAGAGTTAATTTCAAACCATGATCCTCCTCATCTTATCCACTCTCCTTTTAATTCAGTACTTTTATGTGGTTTGTAATACATTTTAATTTGCTTTTGACTTAATGCCTATCTATGGGCTTAAACTTATTATATCCTAAAACATTACTTTTTATCTTATTTATTATGACTATTTCATTATGCATAATTACTTATGAATTCAGATAATCACAACCAAATTCAGATATTATTGCTAAGATGAACAGATCGTCAATAATTGCTAGAATTATCGAAGTAGTTAACTAAACTTTATATTACTGTAAGCAAAATCTACTATATGAAAGAAACAACTAATTATTCAACAAACAACTAATGATACTTTCTACCCATTAACTTACATCTTCTAAGATATATCCAAATGTGAATATTATCCTAAACAAACAAAAAAATTTATAAAAAACAAATATTCACCCTGCACAACATAAAATGCAATATATAGAACAATATAAAACAAAAACTATTAGCTAAATAATAACTATTTTCTAATAGAATTTACTAATGCAATGATCTGCAGTATTGCAAATAATATAACTTAGTCTAAGTAAAGAAGCTTTAGTTTTATATCAGTAGAAAAAAAATCCAATTTAACATTCCATATGGACTAATTTAGTTGTAACATAACAATTCGGAGAGGTTATACTATTAAAGCCCAAATAATTATGGCCCATTGTAGGATCTATGAAGATGAAATGATACCAAATTATTTAAGTCGTTCTAATCATTCCATAAATCGGTAAAGTTCACAGGCGATTGACTAATTTCTTCAATTCAATCTTGGCGCTCCAAAATAGTGTGACGATAAAGGTGAGGTTTGTGTTTAATCAACAACTCATTCGACAAGGTAAACTTTAATTTTGAAGTAAAACGATATATGAAATTAGGGTTTATATTCATGGAATTTACCGATCTATATTTAGATAAACAGATGGTTCGAGATCAAAGAATAAGTACTCATCGATTTTGCAACACAAATTCAAGTTTAGATTTTAAAGTAGACTTTATGGTTTCGTCAACTTTACAAATCGTTCTTTATTTTTAGATGTGGTCTATTTCATTAGGTTTTTGGTACATTTATTTGATGATTTTTGAGTTATATTAAAATATATTAGCTTTTCAGAACAAATCAGAAGATGACAAGCCCTCGATTTTTCAAGCCTATGATTCCAAACAAATGTAGAAAGAGTATGGTATGTAATCTTAGTTCTTTCTGTTATTGGGTTTATTTTCTATAAAGCTTTTATTTCTGGCTATCATTGTTTAAACTTTGTGTTGCAGACTATTCCAAAAAAGTTCTTTAAGACTTATATACTTGGAAAAACCCGATGTTACAGTCGGTAAACTTACATCTGATGTGAGGCCAGAAGAGTTTCCTATTAAACGTCTTGATGATAGGCTTACAAAAGGATGGAGACGGTTCTTTAAAGCACATGCATTACAGGATGGTGATTTTTTAATTTTTGAGTACCGTGGAGGTGCCAATTTTCATATGTTACAACATTACGGATTGCATTGCCGTGAGATCACATATGAAAATACTCTTCATATGGAGACAGGAGAAGCAAGCACGAGTATGTTTTTCTCTTATTTCCGAGACACTTTCTTCATCCTTTCTAATATTTTGACTAATAAGGGCATAATTTTTAAGGAACCGAAGACAAGTTTGTTACTTTAAACATAACGAGTGACAACATCAAACGAAGCAGAATCGTAAGTTGTTCCTTTGTTTTTTGGTTATAAATATTGTTACATGATCCATAGTGAATCATTTTGCAGTATCTTCCAAAGTCCTTTGTGGATGCAAATGAGTTAGAGAAGGTTGCGGACAACACCATATCGATGATCAATGATGCGGGAGAGATATAGTTTGTTGAGCTTGCATTCCATTCTTATAGTGACATTCAACGTATTCGTTTGAGTGGCGGCTTAAGAGAGTTTTTGTTGGCAAACAACGTTAAGGCCAAGCAAGTAATCGTACTTCAACTTTTCTGGCAAAGTGACTCTGCTCCTGTCCTCAAACTCCTCTCCTCCAGAAATGTATGATTTGATCTAACTCATGACTAATCCTCTGTTTAAATTTTGTTTTATTTTGTCAAAACGTATGTTTAGTGTTATGGTTTGTATGTTTGTTGAATTGATACTATATTTTTGTTTCGTTTAGGACATCTATCAATTTCAAGTATTTATTTTACTAATCTGATTTCTATGTCACCACAATAGTCACCAAAGTTAATACTATTGAAATAGTTACCAAATTTTAATATAAATATAATACAACTCTACTATATAAAAGAAACAAATATACATTCACCAGACAACTAATTATATATTTTATCCACTAACTTACATCTTTTCATCTATATAAATATTTATTTCTATATTCAAATGAAATTTTTCTCTTAATCCCAAAAAAAAAACGTCGACCCAAAAAAATTCATCTCGCACAAAGTTCGGATAAGTCATCTAGTACATATTATACTTATATCATATAATTTTTATAATAACTGTTTTACTAGAAATAAAATATTATAAAATTATTTTCAAATAAAAAAATTTATTCAAACATAAAAATTAATTCAGAAATTAATATATCCACATTTTTTAGCGGATAAAAATCTAGATTATATACAGATTTTTATAGGGGCTCTTAAATCCGGGGGACAACAAAACGAATGGTTCATATTGCTCCCAGAGCAGGTCCGTCGATTGACGTGTTTGCATAAAAAACGTGCATATTACAGATTTGGAAAAGTTTTACTGTATCAAAGGATTTAATGTTCTTACACATGGGACATAGCAATGCAACCATTCGTTTTTATTACACATAGCAATGATTTATTGTATATACATGTGTATATACTTTCTCTTTGTCGGTGTGTATATACTTAAATTTTTTTTTTTTTTTTCGATAAAAGTAAATTAGTATATACTTAAATTTCTTACCTGTTATATATAGCAAACGAGTTCTTCCATGAACTACTCACTCGCTCATAAGGAAAACCCATTACTTTTGTTGACAAAAGAAATATATATATTTTGTGTACTACAAATGGCGATGAGCATAGGCTGGCTTGAAATTTGCATAACATTCATTTTTTTCCTTTTCTTCCAAGGTTTCCTACTCCACAAGAAAACTCCGAAATATTTTGTCACGAACTGGCCGGTCCTTGGGATGCTTCCGGGTCTGCTCGTCAACATCCATCGTATCTATGACGCAATCACCGATCTTCTCGAAGCATCCAATATGACGTTTTGTTTCAAAGGGCCATGGCTTAGTGGAACTGACATATTGCTCACTGTTGATCCGGCCAATATCCGCCACATTCTGAGTTCAAATTTCGACAATTATCCCAAAGGGATGGAGTTTAAGAAGATCTTTGAAGTCTTGGGAGATTCGATTTTCAACGTTGACTCGGAGTTGTGGGAGGATATGAGGAACTCGTCTCATGCCATTTTGGGCCATCAAGCTTTCCAAAGGTTTTGGGTGAGTACAAGCGTATGCAAACTGAATCAAGGGCTTGTTCCTATTCTTGAAAACGCTGTTGAGCAAAACATCCTTGTCGACTTGCAAGATCTGTTCCACAGATTCTTGTTCGATACATCTTTGATTTTGATGACCGGGTATGATCCTAGATCTCTCTCCATCGAAATGCCAAAGGTTGAGTTCAGTGACGCAGTGGACGGTGTTGCGGATGGGCTTTTCTATAGACATGCCAAGCCAGTTTTGTTTTGGAAGCTCCAATATTGGATTGGAGTTGGAGTAGAGAAGAGCATGAGAAAAGGTATCGCGGTTTTCGATCAATTGCTCGAGAAGATCATATTGGCTAAACGAGAGGAGATCAAAAGTCATGGGATTCGTGACTCACAAGGAGAGGCCATGGACGTTTTAACGTATTACATGACTATAGACACGACCAAGTATAAACACTTGAAACCAAGTAACGATAAGTTCATCAGAGACACTATTCTAGGGATATTGATAGCGGCAAAAGACACAACAAGCTCAGCTCTCACTTGGTTTTTTTGGCTACTCTCTAAGAACCCTGAAGCAATGACCAAGATCCGACAAGAGATTAACAGCAAGATGCCAAAGTTTGATCCCGCAGAATTAGACAAGCTCGTGTATCTAGACGGTGCCGTGTGTGAGACGCTAAGGTTATACCCATCAGTCCCATTTAACCACAAGTCACCGGCAAAGCCAGACGTGCTTCCAACTGGGCATAAGGTAGATGAGAATTGGAAGATAGTAATATCTATTTATGCGATGGGGAGGATGAAATCTGTTTGGGGAGATGATGCTGAAGATTTTAGACCAGAGAGATGGATTTCAGAAAGTGGAATGTTGAGACATGAACCTTCATATAAATTCTTGGCGTTCAGCGCTGGTCCGAGAAGTTGTTTGGGGAAAAAGTTAACGTTTTTGCAGATGAAGACAGTGGCTGTGGAAATCATAAGAAACTATGACATTAAGGTCGTTGAAGGGCACAAAACCGAACCTGTTCCCTCTGTTCTTCTTCGGATGCAACATGGTCTAAAAGTTGGTGTCACTAAGATCTAGATATATTTTGTGTCTTGTGAAAAAATAAATAATAATTGTCAAGGGAATATGGGCAAAAGTCCAAAATGCCTGAGATTAAAAAAGAACAAAAAAAGTAAGTCGTTGTCAAGATTTCAATAATAGATCGATATATGTCTATGCATTTATATTTATTTTGCATAACTGCATTGAAGTCTTTTCCTAACCGTTTTCTAACTTCAAACACACATTTTTATCATGTCTCATTTTTGTAAGAAAATTGTTTCCAAAAAGAAAGAGAAAAGAACTTCGAATTTTTATGATAACACATCATCAAATTATTACTTAACCTTCTAACTTATAATAACAATATATTTTTGGAAATTTTGTGATGTTTTTTTATCAATAACAATAGAAAACCTATAAAAATTAAATTAATAAACCAGGTAGCTTATAAAAAGACAAGAGAGCTCGCCAGAGGTTCGTCGGAAGAGACGCAGTTGATCAGAGAAGAGACACAGCTCGAGTTGTCGTCGTCTCTTTTTTCTGTTTCCCGATTTCAAATAACATTTTATTTTTATTTTTTCGACAATGTATTAAATTGGGAATTGGGTTGTGGAACGGGGTGAAATGGATGATGGGTCAGTAGTGTTAGAATTTAAGAGTATAAACCAGAGTATAACAAGATTAAAGGATTAGAGAGAGTTTGAGAGAATAAGAACAAGAGAGAGAGTAGAGAGAGAATTGGAGAAGAGAATATGTCTCCTTAGATTTTAATTTCAAAATCAGAGAGTACAATATAGAGAAAGAGTTGTTAGGCTAATCCTAAATCATGTGGCTAATAATTGTCCACATATTTTAGCTTACAAGGGAAGCTAGCCCAAAGTATCTTAAGTAACCAAAACTGTTTTTACTGTTCATCCGCGGGTACTATTCACAGATGCTTCTCTTCTAGTTACTTCTTCTAGTTTGGTTACTCCAAGACCTCTCATGACCAATAGCACATTGATCTTCTATGATCTCCATTCCAATACTCCCCCTCAAGCTTGAATTCAAGGGTTGAATCATGCTTGGAATAGCAATGGAGAACTACCTCATTAAAAACCTTCATGAAGAAAACCACTTGGGATAAAACTTCATGAAGGGAAAAAGAGTGTAGCCTCCACGGCCTTAGAGGGTTCATGAAGATTGATGAGCCCCAACTTTGGATGAATGGACTCACACACCTTCAAGCTAGCTGCCTTAGTGAACACATCAGCTAGTTGTTCTTCACTCCTTGTAAAACATGGTAACACCACTCCTTGCTCAATCATTTGTCCTTGTGACAGTCCACTTCTATATGCTTGGTTCTTTCATGGAAGACTGAATTTGATGCAATATGAATGGCTGCTTGGTTGTCACAATGCATAGTGATTGGCTTGGATATTACAATCCCCAAATCCGCAAGAAGACCTTTGATCCATGCTAACTCGGTTGCTAACTTCCTCATTGCTCTATACTCAGCTTCAGCACTTGAACATGAGACTATCTTCTGCTTCTTGCTCTTCCAAGTAACAAGGTTGCCTCCAATGAATGTACAATATCCTGTAGTAGACCTCCTGTCCACTCTATCTCCTGCCCAATCAGCATCGCAATACCCAACCACTTCTGTGCTTTGATTGCAACCCATCCAAATGCCTTGACCAGGAGCACCACGCAGGTATCTAAGTATCCTTTCAACCATATTCCAGTGATGCATCTTGGGAGTTTGCATATGTTGGCTTACTTGATTTACTGCAAAACACAAATCAGGTCTGGTTATGGTTAAGTAAATGAGCTTACTAACCATCCTTCTATACTGAGTAATGTTCTCAAATGGTATATCCTCGAGCTCCACCTCTCTTATGACTTTGTAGCCTTCCTCAAGAGGTGTCTTAGCCGGTTTTGATCCTAGCTTTCCTGCTTCAGATAACAAATCAAGTGTGTACTTCCTTTGAGATAAGAAGAGTCCATCATTAGATCGGCAAACCTCTATCCCAAGGAAGTACTTTAGAGCACCAAGGTCTTTTATATCAAAAACAGTTTTGAGATAAGCCTTAGTGTCTTGTATACCTGACTTGTTGCTTCCTGATATGATAATGTCATCAACATATACTAGAATGACAATGATACCTTCCTGATTCTGAAGAGTGAATAAGGTGTGATCTCCCTCATACCTCTTGAATCCTCTTTGCATAAGTGTTGAGCTCAGCTTATGGTACCAAGCCCTAGGAGATTGTTTCAGTCCATAGATAGCCTTCTTGAGTATTAGCACCTTCCCTGGTTTCACAATGCCTTCAAGACCAGAAGGTGGTGTCATATACACCTCATCTTCAAGCTCTCCTTGAAGGAATGCATTCTTGACATCCATTTGCCAAAGTTCCCAATCAAGGTTTGTTGCCAAAGATAAGATGATCCTGACTGTATGGAGCTTAGCTACTGGTGCAAAGGTATCCAAATAGTCCTTTCCATATGTTTGAGTGAAGCCTCTTGCAACCAGCCTTGCTTTGTATCTCTCAACCTCTCCATTGCTTCTATATTTGATCGTGAAAACCCACTTAGAACTCACTGCCTTCTTTCCTTTGGGAAGTTCTGCCTCATACCAAGTCTCATTGTTTTCCATTGCTTTGGTCTCTTCATTCACAGCTTGCATCCACCTCTTATCTCCCTTGGCTTCTTCTTAGGTTGTTGGTACTTGTTCTTGATCCAACTGTCCAATGAACACTTGATGTTCCAAAGGTACATGAGCCAAAGTGCACACAACTTGCGAAGGATGAGCTACTGCCTGACTGTTGAAGTAGAACTTCTTGTTGATCCAGATTGATGGATCCTTCTTTTCTCTAGTGCTTCTTCTGAGTACTTGAATTGGCTGGTTAGTTGCCAGTTCAGTCTCTTCATTGTGCGGATCATGGCCCATCTGAACAGACTCTGTCTCATGCTCCTCAACACTATCTTGATCATGTGTAATAGAATCAGATTGTTGCTGTTGCGGTTGTTCTGATTCTTGAGTGTCCCCATCATGATCAAGATGGGGATTTTGTGGAGCTTCTGAAGGTAAATCATGGACTGAAGGAGCTTGACTTGACTTGGCCGGTTCCTGAGGCAGACTAATACCAAGACTTTCCATTATTATCCTTAGGTTAGCAGCTCGGTCTGATTGAGAAGTAGGGAGATCCTTTAAGCTGTCCCAATTCTTCTCATCGTAGAAACTTCTTGTCTCCATAAACTTCACATCTCTTGAGATCAAAACCTTCCTTGTTTCAGGCACATAGCACTTGTATCCCCTTTGTGTTGTGGAATACCCAATGAACATGGCTTTGGTGCTCTTAGCATCCAACTTGTCTCTTTGTTCTCCTGGTATTAACACAAAACAAATGCACCCAAACACACGTAAGTGAGCAACTAATGGATTGGTTTTGTTTAATACCTGAAATGGTGATTGATCCTTAAGAACTCTTGTGGGAGTTCTATTGATCAAGTAGCATGCAGTCATGACTGCATCTCCCCAAAACCTCTTAGGAACATTCTTGTAGAACATCATGGACCTTGCCACCTCCATTAAGTGTCTGTTCTTCCTTTCAGCTACTCCATTCTGTTGTGGAGTGTAAGGCCAACTTGTTTGATGAAGAATCCCATGTTTGGATAGGTGTTGTTTGAAGGCATTACTTGTATACTCTCCACCATTATCTGATCTAAAGATTTTGATCTTAGCATTGAAATGGTTAGTAACATGATTCTGAAAATTCATGAACGCTTCTAACACCCTATCCTTAGATTGCATCAAGGTTATCCAAGTGTATTTAGATTTTTCATCAATGAATGTCACAAAATACTTATGATTCTCTCTAGAGACACAAGGGGCAGTCCACACATCAGAATGAACAAGATCAAAGCAACTTTCATAAGTAGTTTTAGAACTTGAAAAAACAGACTTGCAATGTTTCCCAAGAATACAAGCCTCACAATCATCATTTTTAAAAAAAAAACATTAGGTAATAAGAGTCCTAAAGCACGAGAGTGTGGATGTCCTAGTCTACCATGCCAAACAGAATCATCAACACTCATTAAGATAGAAAAAGTAGTAGATAATTCAGAAGAAGAGTTGGTGTCTTCAAGCATGTAAAGCTCATCCTTTGTAACACATTTCCCAAGCAACTTACTTGTTTCAATATCCTGAAAAATCACATCATTAGGACTGAAAATAACATTGCAGTTAAGATCAGTAGCTACTCTTTTCACAGATAATAAGTTTGATGTAAAACTAGGCATATAGAAAGCTTTAGATTCTTTGCTAAACAACTTAAGATTTCCTATGCCTTGAATTGGTATCTTATCACCATTTGCAATCACAACATTACCAAGAGCAGGTTTAATGTTTTCTATCAACTTAGAGTCACTGATCATATGGTGAGATGCTCCTGAATCAACTATCAATGGTTTTGTTCTATTTGGAGCAAAAAGGGAGTTACCAAGAGTCATACCAGAGTTCTCCTTGAGAGCTTTGATAAGAGCTTCAAGGTCTGACCTTCTTACCACATCATTTTGAACTATCATGGCAGGAGCTTGATGAACCACCATTGCCCTTCCTTCCTCACCAGCCTGCACTGAAGATGGACCAGATTCACTTCCTTGGGAGTAGTTAGCTCTTTGGTCTTTGAACCGGCTGAAGGATGATGGCCTGAGGTGAGGATGTAGGCGCCAGCATTTCTCCTTGAGATGGCCACTCTTCTTGCAATGTTCACAAAACCAGAGTGGCCTCTTGTCACCACCATTCCCTTTCTTTTCTTCAGGTCTGAATGCACCCTTGTGTGCAGTCACAAGCTCACGCTTACCTCCAAATAGACCAAAGGATCCCTGCTCCTTCTGAATTTGAGCACAAACATCATCCAAGGAAGGAAGTGTCTCTGCCCTTAGCATGTGTTGGATGAGGCTGGCGTAAGATGAGTTCAGAGTTAACAAGAGGGCAAACACCTTATCTTGCTCTCTTCTTTCCTGAAGAACAATGGGATCAACAATAGGTGGCCTTAACATCTCCAAATCTGCCCACAAAGCTCTAAACTTCCCAAAATGTTGTTTGAACTCCATGTCTTCTTGATGGAGATTGTTGATAGCAAGCTTGACTTCAAACACCCTGCTCAGATTGGACATATTCCCATAAACTTTCTTGAGAGTGTCCCACAAATCCTTGGAAGTTTCACAATAAGAATAAGCTTCCAAGAGAGATGGTTCAAGGGAACTTTGTAGAATGGAGAGTACATTCTGGTCTCCTTGAACCCATAGCTCTTCATCTTCAAGAGCCGCTTCTTTAGCAGCTTCTTCATCAGCTTGAGTCTCTGCTTCAGTTCCAGGCTTAGCCTTGTCCTTAGCTTCAGACTTCATCATCTTAAGTGGAGCAGTGTTACTCAGAACATGCTTCCACAAACCTCTACCACCAAGGGCAGATTTAACCATCCTAGCCCAAACAAGATAGTTGGCGCCTTTAAGAACAACAGGGATTATCACTCTTGAGTTCTCCATTGTTACGGAGGGAGTATTCAAGATAAAGAGAGCACACACAGTTTTAGAAAACCAAGGAAAGATCTTAAGAGCAGTATACTTTCAAGACAAAGGTGGTTTCTTAGAGAACTTCAAGAACAGATTCAAGAACAAGAAAAATCAGAGTTTAGAACAAGATTCAAGAACACAAGATTTGCGGAAGTGAATAGGTACAAGAGCTTATAGCTCTGATACCATGTTAGAATTTAAGAGTATAAACCAGAGTATAACAAGATTAAAGGATTAGAGAGAGTTTGAGAGAATAAGAACAAGAGAGAGAGTAGAGAGAGAATTGGAGAAGAGAATATGTCTCCTTAGATTTTAATTTCAAAATCAGAGAGTACAATATAGAGAAAGAGTTGTTAGGCTAATCCTAAATCATGTGGCTAATAATTGTCCACATATTTTAGCTTACAAGGGAAGCTAGCCCAAAGTATCTTAAATAACCAAAACTGTTTTCACTGTTCATCCGCGGGTACTATTTACAGATGCTTCTCTTCTAGTTACTTCTTCTAGTTTGGTTACTCCAAGATCTCTCATGACCAATAGCACATTGATCTTCTATTGATCTTCTATGATCTCCATTCCAATAAGTAGTTTTTTAGTCAAACTTTATTTTATTAAAACAAGAGAGAGAATATGTAGGTTATTTTGGGGCATTTTGAGAAATAAGGGGAGATCCTGTCTCAAAAATATGCCCAAACCAACTCTTGAATAAAAAAGGTCTAGGCCCATCTTAGACCCGCACGTGACTTCTGCCGATCCTTATCGTATCAATTGATTCGTCATCATCATTTGGCGGCAACCGTTTCATCGCAACCGTTCAAATCAACGACCTTCCTTCACTATTATCATCTTACCGGCTATAGCAGGTAAAAGCACCTGGGATCTACTCGACTCCTCCCTTTTATTAACCGGCCAACGCCAATCCTAGGTTGAACAGGTAACCGGTAATAAGCATCTCTTTCTAACTCACACGCTCATCTCCTTGCTCTCGTCTTTTACTTTTGATTCTGCTTTTCCGCTAGGTTTCTCTCAAACGCACAGATCTTCCATTCGTCTCGAAGGTAATGGATCTTCTCGATTGTTTTGATTTTTGAATCTCTTCAGTTGTTTTTTTACGTTTCCTTTTTTCTTTTTTTTTTGGGAGAATCTGGAGCTTAGCTTGGATGATTTGAGGTTCTTCCTCTCGTAATCAAAAACTTCGTTGTTAGCTGAGGATTTAGTGTTTTTTTGAGCTTCGAATATGTTGGTACTCTTTGGTTTTCCTCTAAATATCTGATGTTTTGAATTGTTTTCCTGTCTGACTTGATTAGAATCTGGTCAGTTTCAAATTTCTAATTTTAGCTCGGATTGCAATTGACTTTTTTCTTCTGATAGGATTGATTTGTTCCTTTCTCTGTAGAGAGTACTGTTGTTTCTGTTCCATTGTTGAGCTTGCTAAGAAAATTGATTCAATTCGTTGGTTCTACAGTTTACGCGATGAAGACAGCAAAGGGGAAAGATAAAGTTAAGACCACTAAGGAAGCCTTGAAGCCTGTTGATGACAGGTTAATCCTTTACCTCTCTCAAACTTATCCAGTAATTATGAGAGATTGTGGCTCTTGTTGACTTTAAAGCTTGTAACTGTTGTTGACTTTGTAGCTTAGGTTGGACAGTCAGGGGTTTTAGCATTGTATCTTGTGATGTGATCTCAAGTCTAAAAGCTTTGGCTTCTGTTTGATTTTCAGAAAGGTGGGAAAGAGGAAGGCACCGGCTGAGAAGCCTAGCAAGCGGGAAACTCGTAAAGAGAAGAAGGCCAAGAAGGACCCAAACAAGCCGAAAAGAGCTCCTAGTGCCTTCTTTGTCTTCCTGTAAGATGCTTTCCCTGCAAGGAGATTTCCACTTGTGTTTATTGTTTAATGATTTACTGGTTTTGTTGTTTCTCTATTAAAGTTAGCTGGTTGGTTTCTTTGTTTCAGCGAAGATTTTAGGAAAACGTTCAAGAAAGAAAATCCAAATGTGAAGGCTGTCTCTGCTGTAAGCATTTGGCAGATTCCTTGAAAGTTTTGTATTTATTTAGTCCTTTAATGGATCAAGTCCTCATAGGTTTACCTTTCCTTTTCCTTGTCAAGGTTGGGAAAGCTGGAGGGCAGAAATGGAAGTCAATGTCTCAAGTTGTAAGTGTGGAACTTTCCTCCCTCATACTGTGATGGAAAGAATTGCTTTCTAGAACTTTGTGTTCATGAAAATAGTTACCTTCTATGTAGAAGAAAGGATGGTTACGTAGTCATCTAGCAGTACAAAAAGTTGAATCCGCTTCGTTTTTCATGCAGCCACCTTCTATTAGATGACTAGAAAAAGTTGTGTGTTTTAGTTTTACCTGAGAGCTTAAACAAACTAATCTAATCCATGGTTACATATAGTGCCAGAAAGTTATAACAACATTGGTTGCTTTATCTAGTTTAGTAATATTGGAGTCTTTGGTCTCCAAAAAAACATCACTTGTGATTGTGAATACTCTATTGTGATCTTCGAACCATAAAAGGTGTCTAGAGTGTGACATTGACATTAGGGCCCGAAAGTTATAACAACATTGGTTGCTTTATCTAGTTAAGTAATATTGGAGTCTTTGGTCTCCAAAAACATCCCTTGTGGTTGTGAATACTCTATTGTGATCTTCGAACCATAAAAGGTGTCTAGAGTGTGACATTGACATTAGTTTTCACCTCTTCCCTTTGAAGGAAAAAGCTCCATATGAAGAGAAAGCTGCAAAGAGGAAAGCTGAGTATGAAAAGCTTATGGATGCATACAACAAAAACATGGTAAGTCCTAACCCTATCTGGCGCATATACAAACACTTATGTGGCTTACTCTGACTATCCTTGCAATGGGGGGCAGGAGGAAGGTAGTGATGAATCTGAAAAGTCTGGATCCGAGGTGAATGATGAAGATGAAGCTAGTGAGGAGGTAACGATGCCTGCCTCTAAAACAATGCAGAGTTTATACAAGACCCATTGTGTCTTGTTGTGAGTTTTAGGTCTCTGAAGAATATTTTTGTCTGCAGGAAAAGCAGCTAGAGAAGGGCAAGGCTAGTGATGAAGAGGAAGAAGATGAAGACGATGACGATGCTAGTGATGAGGAGGATGACGACTAAACCGGAGATGGAGATCAGATATTGTATCTCGGGCAGATCCAGAAGCAGAAGTATTTTGTAATTTGTGTGTTGACAAAAACTATAGATCGGAATGGTGTGTGCTTTTTTTACTTGTCCTAAGAAAGCGAAACAGTTCTTAGGGCTCAGGAGGTTTGTTTCAGAGCCTTTTCTCCACAAGGAACCAATGTACCAATATCTGCTTTAATGATCATCCAAATTCCAAAACAAAGACAAACTAAACTCATCCCTCCAAACGCATCTTGGGTCTCTTGAATCTCAAAGGCTGTTGGTTTTGTAATGAAATCCAAATGATAACCAATATTCCGACATAATTTTGATGAATATACAAGACTAGCAGAGTGAAAAAGAAAAACCAAATAAAATGTAAAACTAGTCGCCCTCAAGCAAACGTATTACAGCGGCTCCAAAATTTTCAAGTTCCAACAAATAAGAAATTGGTTATCAAGTTTGGTCACGATTCCGATTATCATCGTTGATCTTCTGAAGCTGCTTCTCACTTGTGGCGATAAGGCGTTTTACCATATCGAAGGTTGTAAGCCTAATGCTGCAAAATTAACATAAACGGCAATGGACATTTAGTTGGCCTGTTCTTATTGGCAATGTGAGGTTCCTAAGACATCATACATATTAATGATGAAATGATCAGAAATTTTATCACCAACTAAGCATAAAAAATAGTATAACTTGGACTCGTATCTGATACATCCACAACCTAGAAGCATCAAAATAAATGCTTCAAGAAGTCTAACCTGCTGTTTGGTAGAGTTTTCAATGTATTGGGTAAAAAGCCGCGGTACAAGCCTATAAGCCCATCACGGTCTATAATTCCTGCAACACCAGATGTAAAAACAAACTGACTCAGTTCAAAACTCAAGTCTTTTGCTCCATAAATATTACATAACATGTATTGTACGAGTAAATAGAATGATGAAGATTTGTTGCATGATGAAACAGATAAATTTACCAGCAAATGCTTCCGGGATAGATTTGTATGGAGTTCCTCTCATTTGCATTTGCCGTCTCACAGTGTCGAGAGGGTAACATGTTAGTGTTGCAATGCCAGCTGAAAGAACAGCTGTGAATAGAGACGACTGAGCCTTTTGTCTATATTCCTCTGGTAAAGACTTCTTCACTCTGTTCTCAGTTATGGAGAAACAATGTATATCAGTTGCGGTACGAAATTTTTTTCTTTCGTATGGGTACTTGAAACATATGGAATGAAAGTATAGGAGACTCACAGATCAAAAATACAAAAGTTAACAGCAATATATGGAGCTATCCCTACTAGAGAAGGTCCAAGGCCATAATAGAAAGATGCAATTCCTTCTTCCCGGAGCATACTCAAAGCAACCTGCATTTATCAGTACAACAAGGCAAAAGATGGCATGAGAATTGGAGTTTGAGAGCTTAAGCCAGGAATGATAAAATGAAAAAACATTTCACCTGAGACATTGTTCGGTACCCAGGTTCAACTGCCAATCTCAATCTCAAAACATCTAGTGGGTACGTCAACTGCAAAGGAATCAAGATGCAAGAATCAGAATGATGAAGAAACTCTAACTAAACCTTACGGATAATATACACATAAGGATTTTTTTTGTTGTCTTTATTCATGACAGCCAATTTACCAAAACAAATGATAAAGCCCAGAAAAGGATAAACAACTCTAGCAAGCAGTAAATTCACAATATCTCACCAAAGTAGATGTCATGCCAGCACAAGCACCAGCTGCAAGCCTTCCAATTACTGAGAGCTGATCATCTGTACCTTTGAACAATTTCTGAATTCAAAATGTGGAAGCATCAGTAAAACGGTACAAGTAATAGAGGCTTGGAAAGAGAGACAAAAGTATATAATTCTTGCTTTAAGCTGAATGTTGCCAGTTTCAATACAGATAACAAAAGGAGACAAATGCAACGAAGCAAAATTCCAATAGGCAGTCAAATTAACTCTCACACAAGCTCCCTCTGGTTCATCTATTTAACTTTAAACCAGAATCATCGTTTAACCAATTTTATCATCTTGGGACTGTGCTTGTTTACTAAGCCAAATAGCTTATAAGCTAGTGATGACACAGACTCACCTTGTAACTCTCGTAAGCCAAAAGCTGGACCGCACTGTACGGCAATACTCTTATCACCTGGTGTCACAATTACAAAACAGAAAAACTCAAGTGAATACCTCTCACATCATGTATTAAAAAAAGACAAGTTTTCAAAACAAAGAAAACATAGAGAACCTGAGGCAAATTTCCCTTCCAGTAACCTTTCATTCCTTCTTCTTTGCCTATCAGAGTGATTGCCTGCAAATTACTCTTGCATCTGTTAGTACAACATGAAAGGCTATGGTAACAATGGAGACACAAGTAGATGAACATTGATGCGAAAACTAACCTCGATAAACCCTATTGCCTTCTTTACACTCTGATGTCCAATTCGTATACCATGTGTCTGCACGTAAACCTTTGTTCAGTAAGAAGCAAGAACAAACTCACACAGTGAAACGACAGAAATAATCACTTCATTTGCTGATAAATAATGTATTTGTTCCCCTTAAAGTTTAAGCTATAATAAAAAGCGTAACTATTACTGTAATACACTAAACCTGCATAAGAAGCTTGATACGGTCAAGTGGAGCCGTAACCGTTTTTGCGGCGGCTCCGGCAATAGCACCGGCGGCGAAGATGGCGGCATCCTTGGGGACAAGAGCAAGGATAGCAAGCGGGTTGCTCAAGAGCTGAGCCGGCGTCGGAGCGAATTCCCTCGGCTCGCACTTCTCCGCCATGGTAAGGCAGGCGAATTTACTCCCGAAACCGACATCTCCGGGAGCGGAACTCCGCCACACACGGCGGCGAAACTGTATGGAGCTGGATTTTTTCGGGGAAGAGCTAAGTATGGAGGAATGGAGGGAAGGTATAGGGTGAAATGTGAGAATCGCTCTGTCTTCTTCCTCCATTGTGTAGAGGGAAAGAGATAAGGGGAAGGTTTTGTTTCAAAAACAAACGATAAGAAATTTTACCAAAAAAAACAAACGATAAGAAATGGCCGCTTTATTCCCTTAAATGGCGCGAGTACATTAGGGCTCGAACATTTCATTGGGCCTTTCATGGGCTTCTTCTTCTCAATACTTATAACCTAAAATAAAACTCGCATGATAGATTAGTACAGTCTATTTTTTTTTTTTTTGTGAAACTGTAAATTTTCGTTAGCTGAAAAGTGAGAATACAAAGTAGTCTCATGTTTACTGAATGTGTTTTAAGGGTTGAATGGATATCTCTCTCTTCGTTTGAGAGAGAAACTTCTCTCTGAAAGTTTCCTCCCAGTTTCTCACTTTCGATCGTTTTGATGGAGATTAACTTTCAGATTAGGGGTTTTTTTCTGATTTCTTTTCTCTTCACCCACTTGGATCTTTCAGAGATAGAAATCTTTTTTCTCCTCTTGTTCTATTCTCGATCGGATTTTGTTCTTCAAGGGTTTGTTTGTTCTGTCCGATCGTTTTGTGTATATGCTTAAGCTTTGATTCCGATCGCATCTGCTCTTATTTGGGTTTACTTGCTTGGGTATGCCGATCGGATTTTTGTTTGTATAAGGCTCGATCTTAATAATCCCAGAAGCTTTATATGGCCGATAAATTTCCGACTCATCGGACTCTTTCGGCTTGGCTCCGGTTTTCCTCGCTGGCGAGGACTACGATCTTCTTCCCTTTCTCTCTCTCATCGCGACGGCTCCTCCTGCTTGGATTGTGCGGTGCTCTTCTCTCGATCTTCGGGTCTCAAGGATTAATATCGTGGTCGTGTACCACTGCTTTGAGGAAAGCTTTAGTGGACTCAGTCGGATTTCGATCCTGACGGCGGCGGCGTCTCCCTGGTCTCGGCGGTTTCTAGTTGAGTTTCCTCACCTGATTTCTTTGGTTGCAGGTTGATTGAGCGGCGGTTTCGGGAAGTTAAGATCGGCAAGCGGCTCTTGACGATTTCAGTAAGATGGTCTGGTCGGCGCAATCTCGTTTCCTCGACGGGTGCTGGCGCTCCCTGGCGGTTCTTCCACCGAGCTTCGCGGCTTCTGCATGCCGGAGTAACTCCGGTGTTGACACGTGGCGATCATACCCCGTGTTGTTCTTATCTTCACGCGTTGTCTCTATTGCTTACTGTTTTGGGCTTGGCCCGTTTGTAATTCTGAATTCGGCCCATGAATTTTTATCTGACGACAAAAAAAAAAAGAAGTAGTCTCATGTTTTTGAGACCATGGCAAAAAAAAAGATAAAAACATGGTTACAAAAGTGAAGATCAGAAAAATCTGAACTTAAACTAGCCAAAGCTGCATCAAATTGCGGAAAGCCCTTCGATGTTGTCTAACAGTGATTGTGTTCTGGATTTGTTTATCAATGTCTTTGTCTCTTTGATTAATTGCTCCACATGCTTAATTTCATTATTGAAGACTCGGTTGTTCCGCTCCCTCTAGATGGCGTAAAGAATTGTGTGGGCCGCGAGTTTGCGGAGAGTAGAGGGAAGATCATCTGATCGTTGTTTTACCCAGGCAAGAAAAACTGTCCAAGATCTGAAATAGAATGCGGAGGAACCAATCTTACGAAGAACTGCAGCCCAAATTTCTTTGGCAAAGGTACATGTTAGAAGCAAGTGATCGCGGGATTCGTCCTCAAGCAAGCAAATCCCACATAACTTAGGAACATTGAATCCGCTCGAGAGCCGAAGCCTTGTAGGTAGACGATCTAGCTGAGCTATCCACATGAAAAAATCATGTTTAGGTACTGAACCTTTAAACCAGATGACATTGTGCCTGTCTTTCTCGCTTGCTATTTTCCTGATGTCGTTCCATGTATTCTTTGCAGAGAATTCATGAGAAGCAACACCATTTGTGACCCAAAGAAACGAGTCCGGCTCTACAGATGAAGACGAGAGATGCAGGGTAGTTAGATGAGTTTGCAACAGTACAGCCTGGTCCAATCTAGCCGCAGGAAGCAGCCAACCCGACCGAGAACAGGAGTCATCAACACAAGAGTTCAGTGGGATACGTAGAGAAGAAGGGCCCGAGTCGCCAAAAATCTTGATTAGAGGACCCAAAGGAGTCCAGTTGTAATACCAGAAATAAATATTCAGTCCGTTACCCACAGCACAAGTGAATAACTTCTCAGCCAGAGGTCTCAGTTTAAGTATAGACTTCCAACTACCTGAGTCTTTGTGATGCTCACTCAAAACCCATAAGCTCTTTTCTCTCAAGTGATAATGTTTATGCCATTGAACCCATAAGGATGACGAGTCTGTGAGTAATAACCAGATCAATCTCAGCATCAGAGAGGCGTTCCACGTTATTGCTCTTCTCAGCCTGAGTCCACCTTCTTTCTTTGGTAAACAGACGTTAGTGCACGAGACTTTCGCCATATACTTCCCATCTTTGGATCCTGCCCATAAAAACCGAGTACATAGCGATTACAACTGCTTTAGACACCCCTTAGGGAGAATAAAGGAAAAGATCCAGAAGTTTATTTGCCATGTTATGACAGAGGTGAGGAGATGAACTCTTCCTGCATAAGATAATGATTTAACAGCCCAGGCTTTGAACGTCCCTGCTATTGAATTGGAGATCACAAGTTAGACATGTGCATTGTGTCTAGGGTTTCTCACTCTAAAACCTTGGTCTCACCAATATCTCACCAAACTCTCACCAACATCTCACCAACATCTCACCAACATCTCACCAACATCTCACCAACATCTCACCTAAAAGTAAACTCTCACCAACATCTCACCTAAAAGCCATTGGTCCATTCACACTTGCTTAACCTACTTGTAATGCTTATATATACCTTGTACTTCATTAGTTAATAACACATTGAGAGTTACACATCTCTTTACTTGCTATCTCTCTTAATCTCTCTCTCTCGGTCATAAACCCTAATCGGGTGCCGAGTCTCTCTCTCTACATTCTCTCTTCATTCTCTCTTCAATCTAAGTTGTGTTATTGTTCTAAACATCATATTCTAACATGGTATCAGAGCACTAAGCTCCTAGACCTATTCATTTCCGCAAACTTTGTTTCAAAACCTATTTACTCTCGGTCTTATACTTGTTCTTGTAACCGGCTTGTTCTTCCTTGTTCTTGAACTTGTTCTTGAATATTCTTAAGCTCTTAAGCACTTCTACTTCGTGTTTATTGTTGTGTGCATTCTCTGTGAGTTGAGAACACACTATTTCAAAGCTTAAAAGCTTACCTTTGAGTTTCAAAACCATTTTACTCTCGGTTATAAAACTTGTTCTTATAACCGGCTCTCTCTTGTTCTTGAACACGCTTGTTCTTGTAACTTGTTTTTAAACTCGTTTATTGTTGTGTGCATTCTCTGTGAGTTGAGAACACACTTGCTTACCTTGAAAACTAACTTGCTTACCTTGAAAACTCACTCCTTGCATTAAACCAGTTTTTAAGCAATGGAGAACTCAAGGAGAACACACTATGGAGGTAACAAGAGAGGAGTCTTGATATGTGATTTTTACAAGAAGAGCTGGCACTTGAAAGATAGATGCTGGCGCCTCCACCCAAACCTCAGACCATCATCTCACAACAACCAGTTCAAGGATCAAATGGCAAACTACTCATATGGTGGAGCTGGACCAGGTTCTTCTTCTATACAGCAATGTGATGAAGGGAGAGCAATGGTGGTTCATCAAGCTCCAGCTATGACTAATGATGTGGTAAGAAGGTCAGACCTTGAGGCACTCATCAAAGCCCTCAAGGAAAACTCTGGTATGGTCCTTGGTACTTCACTCTTTGCATCAAATAAAATCAGACCTTTGATTATTGATTCTGGAGCTTCTCACCATATGATCAGTGACCCTAAGTTGATTGAAAATATTAAACCAGCTTTAGGATGTGTAGTGATTGCAAATGGTGATAAAATTCCAATTGAAGGCATAGGAAATTTGAAATTATTTGATAAAGAATCCCAAGCTTTCTTTATGCCTAGTTTCACATCCAACTTAGTATCTGTTAAAAGAATAGCCACTGATCTAAATTGCAATGTTGTTTTCAGTCCTAATGATGTTGTGTTTCAGGATATTAGAACAAATAAGTTGATTGGGAAAGGTGTGACCATGGATGAACTCTACATGATTGAAGACACTAATCCCTCTTCTGAATTATCCCCTGCTTTATCTACTGCTTTATCTACTTGTGTTGGTGTGGATGACTCTATTTGGCATGCTAGACTAGGACATCCACACTCTAGGGCTTTAGGGCTTCTATTACCTTCTGTTGTGTTTAAAAATGATGAATGTGAGGCTTGTATTCTTGGGAAACATTGCAAGTCTGTTTTTCCAACTTCTAAAACTACTTATGAAAATTGCTTTGATCTTGTTCATTCTGATGTGTGGACGGCTCCTTGTTTGTCTAGAGAAAACCATAAGTATTTTGTCACTTTTATTGATGAAAAATCTAAGTATACTTGGATAACATTGATGCAAACTAAGGATAGAGTGTTAGAAGCGTTTATGAACTTTCAAAATCATGTGACTAATCATTTCAATGGTAAGATCAAAATTTTTAGATCAGACAATGGTGGTGAGTATACAAGCAATGCTTTCAAACAAGCTGCCCTTATACTCCACAACAAAATGGAGTGGCTGAGAGGAAGAACATACACTTAATGGAGGTAGCAAAGTCCATGATGTTCTACAAGAATGTTCCTAAGAGGTTTTGGGGAGATGCAGTCATGACTGCTTGCTACTTGATCAATAGAACTCCCACAAGAGTTCTTAAGGATCAATCTCCATTTCAGGTACTAAACAGAACAAATCCATTAGTTGATCACTTACGTGTGTTTGGGTGTATTTGCTTTGTGTTAATATCAGGAGAACAAAGGGATAAGCTGGATGCTAAGAGCACCAAAGCTATGTTCATTGGTTACTCCACAACACAAAGAGGATACAAGTGTTATGTACCTGAAATAAGGAAGGTCTTAATCTCAAGAGATGTGAAGTTTATGGAAACAAGGAGTTTCTATGATGAAAAGAATTGGGATAGCTTGAAGGATCTTCCCACTTCTCAATCAGACAGAGCAGCTAACCTAAGGATGATCATGGAACACTTGGGTATTAGTATGCCTCAACAACCGGCCAAGACAAGCCCTATCACTTCAGTCCCTGCTCCAACTTCAGAAACTCCTCAACATTCCCATCTTGATCATGAGGGGGACAATCATGAATCAGCTCCAGAACCGCAAGTAGCTGATCCTTCTGCACATGATCAAGCTGAAAATGTGGAGAATGAGGAACATAAGGAAGAACATGTTGAAGAAGCTGAGGAGTTGGATCATCAAGTTGAGGAGCCGGTTATGAATGAGGAGTTGGATCATCAAGTTGAGGAGCCGGTTACGAATGAGCAGCAACAAGTTCAGGTGTTTAGAAGAAGTACAAGGGAGAAAAAGGATCCATCTGAATGGAAGAAGAGGGTTTACTTCAACAGCAATGCAGTAGCCCATCCCACTCAAGCTGTTTGCAGTTTAGCTCAAGTACCATTGGAGCATCAAGTGTTCATTGGGAAGTTGGATCAAGAATATGTACCAACAACCTATGAAGAAGCAAAGGGAGATAAGAGGTGGATGCAGGCTGTGGATGAAGAGATAAAAGCAATGGACAACAATGGGACTTGGTATGAAGCTGAACTTCCTAGAGGAAAGAAGGCAGTGACTTCCAAATGGGTTTTCACCATCAAGTACAGAAGTAATGGAGAAGTGGAGAGATACAAAGCAAGGATGGTTGCAAGAGGCTTCACTCAAACTTATGGAAAGGATTACTTGGACACCTTTGCACCAGTAGCTAAGCTTCACACAGTTAGGATCATCTTGTCTTTGGCAACAAATCTTGATTGGGAACTTTGGCAAATGGATGTCAAGAATGCATTCCTTCAAGGGGAGCTTGAAGATGAGGTGTACATGACTCCACCCTCTGGTCTTGAAAGCCTTGTTAAAACAGGGAAAGTACTAAGACTCAAGAAGGCCATCTATGGGTTAAAACAATCACCTAGAGCTTGGTATCACAAGCTGAGTTCAACACTTATGCAAAGAGGTTTCAAGAGGTCTGAAGGAGATCATACATTGTTCACTCTCCAAGATCAGGAAGGTATCATTGTTATCCTTGTTTATGTTGAAGACATTATCATATCAGGAAGTAACAAGTCAGGTATACAAGAAACTAAAGCTTATCTCAAATCTGTTTTTGATATTAAAGATCTTGGTACTCTAAAGTACTTCCTTGGGATAGAAGTTTGTCGATCTAATGATGGACTCTTCTTATCTCAAAGGAAATACACACTTGATTTGTTATCTGAGGCAGGAAAGATTGGATCAAAACCAGCTAAGACACCATTGGAGGAAGGCTACAAAGTCATAAGAGAGGGGGAGCTTGAAGACAGACCATTTGAGGACATTACCAAATATAGAAGGATGGTTGGTAAGCTTATTTACTTAACCATAACCAGACCTGATTTGTGTTTTGCAGTGAACCAGGTAAGCCAACATATGCAAGCACCAAAGATGCATCATTGGGATATGGTTGAAAGGATACTCAGATATCTAAGTGGTGCTCCTGGTCAAGGCATTTGGATGGGTTGCAATCAAAGTACAGAGATAGTTGGGTATTGTGATGCTGATTGGGCAGGAGATAGAGTGGACAGGAGATCTACTACTGGATATTGCACATTCATTGGAGGAAACCTTGTCACTTGGAAGAGCAAGAAGCAGAAGATAGTATCATGTTCAAGTGCTGAAGCTGAATATAGAGCAATGAGGAAGCTAGCAACAGAATTGGTGTGGATCGAAGCTCTTCTTGTGGATTTGGGGATTGAGAAGACAAAACCAATCACCATGCATTGTGACAACCAAGCAGCCATTCACATTGCCTCAAACTCAGTCTTCCATGAAAGGACTAAACATATTGAAGTGGATTGCCACAAAGTGAGACAGTTGATTGAGCAAGGAGTTGTGTTACCTTGCTTCACAAGAAGTGAAGAACAACTAGCAGATGTGTTCACCAAGGCAGCTAGCTTGAAGGTGTGTGAGTCCATTCACACCAAGCTTGGACTCATGGAAATCCCGGAATCCTCTAAGGCCATGGAGTCTACACTCTTTTTCCCTTCATGAAGTTTTATCCCAAGTGGTTTTCTTCATGAAGGTTTTTAATGAGGTAGATCTCCATTGTCACTCCAAGCTTGATTCAATCCTTGAACTCAAGCTTGAGGGGGAGTATTGAATTGGAGATCACAAGTTAGACATGTGCATTGTGTCTAGGGTTTCTCACTCTAAAACCTTGGTCTCACCAATATCTCACCAAACTCTCACCAACATCTCACCAACATCTCACCTAAAAGCAAACTCTCACCAACATCTCACCTAAAAGCCATTGGTCCATTCACACTTGCTTAACCTACTTGTAATGCTTATATATACCTTGTACTTCATTAGTTAATAACACATTGAGAGTTACACATCTCTTTACTTGCTATCTCTCTTAATCTCTCTCTCTCAGTCATAAACCCTAATCGGGTGCCGAGTCTCTCTCTACATTCTCTCTTCATTCTCTCTTCAATCTAAGTTGTGTTCTTGTTCTAAACATCATATTCTAACACCTGCTACTCGATCTGTTAGAGGAGCATACTCACAAATTCTTAGTTTTCTAGACGTCAAGGGCAGTCCAAGGTACCTTATAGGTAGCGAACTTGCCGGAAATCCATAGCATTGAATAGCTGTGGATTCACTCGGGTTCAAACCTGCGGTAAAAACTTCTGATTTCTGCTGATTAATACACAAACCAGACCATGATGCAAAGTCTTCTAAGGTTTCGCTTATGCCATGGAGAGATGAACTACTCCCATCAAAGAATATCATGACATCAACAACAAACATCAGATGTGAGATACGAAGAACCTCCCCTTTCGGATGATACTGAATAGAGTTGTCGTCGTATCTAGAAGCCAAGAGTCTAAAGAACACCTCTATCACAAGAACGAAGAGATACGGAGAAAGCGGGTCGCCTTGGCGGAGGCCTTTAGTACTCTTGAAGAATCCACTCGAATTTCCATTTACACATATTGAGAATTTTGATCTGGATATACATTGTTGAATCCAACCAATAAAGGTCTCAGGTAAGCTTAGACTTCTCAGAGATGCAATTACGAAATCTCAACGCACCAAATCGAAGGCTTTCTTCAAATCCACTTTAAGCATGGCTCACGGCCCAATACTCTTCAGGTGGTAGTCGTTGATTAGTTATGTTGCCAATAATACATTCTCGGCCAGTAGCCGTCCCGATATAAAAGCAGTTTGTGAATTGGAAATGACCTTTTCGAGCACCACCTTTAGTCTAGAAGTGAGAAGTCGTGATATGAATTTGTACAGTGTGTTTAGGCAGGAAATGGGGCAGAAATCCGTTGTTTTAAACGCATTCGGAATCTTCAAAATGAGAAAAAGTGTGGTGGAGTTCCATTGCTTTAGAAGTTACATGGAGCTAAAGAACTCATTTACAACCTCTACAATCTCGGTTCCAATGATCATCCAGCAGCCCGTAAAAAAAATCAGACGAGTAGCCATCTGGGCCGCATGTCTTGTTTCTAGGTAAGGAAAAGAACGTTGCTCTTATATCTGCTGATGAGGAGGTACTTCGCATCTGCTCATTGTCCTCAGCAGAAGAACTGAAGTTCAACAGGTTGGTAATGTCATCATGTTCGAACATACAAGGAAAACCGGTCCACCTAAGAGATCCTTAAAGTAAGAGATGCAGTGGTCACTGATTTCCTTTTGCGAATTGGATACTTCGCCATTAGATCCCTCGAGATAATGAATGTGGTTCATAGATCTTCTTGTCGACATCAGCCTGTGAAAGTATGATGAACCACAATCTCCATTCTTAGCCCAATTTATTCTGGACTTTTGCAGCAAAAAAGCTTCCTCAGCTTTGACCAACACAAGCCACTTCCTAGTAGCCTCGAGCTCCATATCAGCTGCACTGGAGGATGGAGAATTCAGCATCTGAGCTTGCAGCTCAAGAACCGCTTGATGAGCTTCCTCAGTCCGTTTTTCAAGCTGAGAATACTTGTCTCTTGTGAAAGTCCTGATAACGTATTTTAGAACCTTCAACTTCTTAGATACCCGAAACATGGAAGAGCCAGTCACGTTGAACGAGTACCAATGCCAAGCGACAAGAGGCGGGAATTCTTCAGTTTGGAATAAAAATTTAATGAACCTGAACGGTTTTGGCTTCCTTTGGAAGGTCATGCTTAACGAGACTTGACAAGAAGAATGATCCTAAAAATCCGAAACACCGAAGATAGCATTGGCAGAAGGGAATTGATGGTGCCACTGATCATTAACAAGAACTCTGTCAATCTGTTTTGCCACTAGATTTGCACTTCTCCTGTTCCACCAAGTGAATGTACATCCACGGTAGGTACGATCATCAAGTGAAGTTTTCAGTAGACAATCTCTAAATGCTCTTGTTGCACTATCCACATTTCTGCTTAAAAAATTTGAGTGTTCCTGAGGGTTGAGAAGTTGATTAAAATCGCCAAAAACACACCATGCTTTTCCCCCAATAGCCGTTGAGGAAGCTAGCTGAATCAATTCATCCCACAAAAGTCTCCTTTGATCCAGATTTGAGGCGTGGACGAAGGAAACAATGAAAGGGTCCCCAAAGTCCGGGATCTTCACTTCACAAGTAACCATTTGAAGCGACTTAACAAGGGTAGTAACGTGTACACTAGGATGCCAAATCACCCAAATTTTACCTAGTTCCGAAAAGGCATAGTTATCGTCGAAACACCAGCCAGGAAGAATATCGTTGATGAAATTCCTCTGCTTTGTCTGCTTGACATGAGTCTCAAGAAGACTCCCAAAAAGCGGTTTATGTCGCTTGAATCATTTCTTAAATCCGGTGACTGACTTTATTGAAACCTCGTACATTCCAGCCAAAAAGTTGTATACACATAAAATTAGTTGATTAAGAGGCCCTTGCCTCTTGACTTCTAGTGCTTCCGTCGTGACAACCTCAATAAACTCCTCTTCCTTATCTCGTATTTCCCCGTCTTCTTCTGAATATGTGGATAGAATATCTGAAGAATCCGGCTCAGCCTTTGAAGAAACACGGTTTTCTGGAGCAGTTGAAACCGGCTGATTACTAAATTCTCCCCGCATAACTTGTTGTGGGGCGACTAAGGAAGATTGCTTTCTCCTTCCAGTATCCTGCCAATTCTGAATCAAGCATGCAGAAAACTCCTTGCTCTTGTCCTGCACCCGGGTCTTATCCTGCATTCGGAACCTTTCCTGGATCAGATTCGGCTCTCCTTTCTGCAATAAGGGACCAGACTGAAGCGAGAGGTGAGGACCTTCCTAAGGTTTGTCACCCAAATTTTGTTTTCCTTTTGATTTAGCAAGGTGACATAAATTAATTGAGTGAGCAGTAGACTTGAAAACTTTGCAGGTAATAGGGGCTTTCTTGCAATGTTTAAGGCTATGACCGATCTCCTTGCAAAAGCACAGATTGGCGGCATCCACAGACAATGAAGGTGAAGACCTTTGTTTTTTAAACAAAGAAAAATGATACTTCCACTCTAACAATAGCTCCTGATTGGAAATTTGACATTTACCGCTTCCGGGAGAGGAACTCTAGGGTCAATGAAGGTGAAGACCTTTGCAACCTCAAGGTTCGTTTTGTTAGCGGTTGTCGGAGGAAGGAATCTAGGATCACCTACCAAGCTCGTTATACGCTCTAGACCATCCTCATTGAAGAAATGCAAGGGAACTTTCCTTAATTCCAACCAAATGGGCGCAGAGGTTAATTCAGGTTTCCTAGGTTCCAAGCCCGGTTCCCATTCCGCAACGAACATGGTTTGTCCTTCAATGGTCCAATGCCACTGGTTGAGAACACGGGTCCTTGTCGCAGCATTCGGAACCCAAAACAGAAACGCAAAGCCTTCCATTCTTGTTACAGTTATGTCTCTGAAATTTTGCTCCAGGTACCATTGACGATCGAATGAACTACCCCTTGCGACGGAGGCTTTGCATAGAATTGACCAAGGATAAAGCTGTTCCAAGCTCCTTTATTTTTCTCTATTACTGAGTTAGGGATTTCAGTACAAGCTTCACCAGAAGGTAAAGTAAAGGATTTTCCTTTTTTCTGAAGTTTATTACCACTTGTTTTGAACAGTCCCGACCAGGAGTCTTTAGTCTGTTCTTTACCAATCAGTTTCTCAGCGACAACTTTGGTTGAGCGGATTTCAGGTCGAGAGAGTTTCCTTGTTTCCAGATTGTTCTCGTCGACAGTATTTACTAGGGCCGCTAAGATCTTAGCATTCGAAGAGGGAAGATTAACATCAACCAAAGGTACATCTGACAACTAGATGACAGTAGCAGATACACTAGTTGTTGTTGAATCAGGAGATTCCGAGTTCATCAGAACTAAAGGTGTACCTTTCTCGCCTGGAACAAGACATAGAGAAGCTGGGGCTTCGATTGCCTTAGTCCAAGTTGAGATTCAGATCCGGAGCAGAGGTCTTTTTAGGCGGAGATTTTGACTTTTTAGGAGGCTTCTTCTTAGGCATGAGGAGTTGAAATCCAGGGTAGCAGGTCAGAGGCAGAGGCCGTCGAGCTTGCCGTCGACGGAGTAACGCGAAAGAGGTCACAACTGTAGCTGGGAATCGCCTGCAAAGACGCACCTATGGAGTCCTATTTTTAAAAAGTTACTTGATTGACATAAGATTAATCTTTTTGAAAAAGTAATAGATGACAGTGTTATAATTCAAATATTATCCATCAACTAACATAATGAATTCTTCAACCTGATTTGGTTTATGAAGAACCAACTCTTCTCTTTTATAGCTTGTCAGGACTCATATCAAGCATAATATACAAAGATAAAACACGGTTCGGCACAAAACGAATACTTGGTGTTTTTTTGTTTTATCTGCTACTCGTCTTGCCTTGTGCAAGTATTACAATTTTTGACTTGTACTTGAATACTTGATTTTGTCAAGTACTTGGTTGATCAATTACTTGTTCAAAATTTTAGTACTCACAAGTTAGTTGGTAAGACTTATTACATGCTTGTTTATGTTCAAAATTTTAAATATTAGGTGGATCAAACTTTTAAAGTATAAAAAATCATTTGAATTATTCTAAAACGAGTATAACAACTCTATGTATGAAGATTTTTTTTGTATTATTAAGATTAGAAGAAAATCCACTAAACGCACGAGGTTTGTTTTATTATGTAAATATATAATGTATTATGATATTTATTTTGAGTATCAATATTTTCATATATTTTATATTTACAATTTTGTGTTTTTCTCTTTCTATAATCATAATAATTTTCAGAAGAAAGAATTCACTAACAAACGAGTATTACTTTAATTTATATATAAATAATATGTTTTACAAGTTTTTATTACAAATTTTTATAAATTTTCTTTTTTAGAATTTTTATATTCTTCAACCTTTTTATCATTCTTTTAATATAATACATTATTTAAAACACATTTACTTGTTATTTATAAATTTTCAGTATCTAAATCTTAATATTACAGTAATATTTTAATTTTTTATTTATCGTTTTGATTTCTTTAATTTATGTATATATTCACTGATTTCATTTAATTTCCTATGTTTTAATATTTTGTATCATTTCTTTGTTTCTATGATTACGAGGCTGCGATGAAGGGTTATTGGTTAGGAGAAAAAGTTAGTTAGATCCTAATTTATCATTTAATTACTAGATTAATTCTAATTTTATTTTTAAATTACTGATTAGTTTTTGGTACCTATTTTCGATTAATCATTTATACTGAAAAATCGTATTTACGAAATTATCATTATTATATTTTTCAACTCAGCAGAAAAAAATTCAAAATATTACGAAATTGTCATTCCACAAACTTATTTAATCATCGTTACATGAAGCAAGAGACTTGTTAGTGATATTTTTTTTACTTTAGTGACAAACTTATTTAGATTTGACAGACTTAAGTAGGTTTCCACATATTTGTTTAACAAAATTATTTTTGTTTAGCGACTAATTTAGACCAATTAGACGGACTTATTAAAGATTTGATAGATTTGTTTGTTTTGGCGACAAACTTACTTAAATTTGACAAACTTATTAAGATTTTGACGGATTCATTTCTTAATTGACCACAAATTTATCTAAATTTAACGGGACGTTTGCAAAAATGCCCTCGAAATTGAAGTCAACCCTGTTTATACCCTCGGCCTTCTCCTTCCTCTCCATCGCTAATATATCCCCTTATTAATCTGGATATTCACAGGAATGCCATCGTCAGACTTCATTTGAAGTCTGATATTTGATATCAAAAGACAAAAGGACCCAAATTTGTTTTGGATATTCACGAAAAATGCCATCGCCATGAATGCTCAACAACCACGACACCCACCATCGCCGACGAGTTAATGTGTAATCCAGCTCGTTTTTTCACCATTAAAGCTCAATTAAAGCTCAAGAATCTGAGCTCGGACGTTCTCCTCACCGATTTCTCTTTTCCCCTTTGATTTTGTGGGATTTTTCGATATTTTTCGATTCAAAAGTAGCGAAATCGTTTATCATCTAATAAAAACAGCAAAACACGTCTCGGATTTGGGGCTTTCGTGATTTTAGACGTTCTGGGAAATCGACGCGGCTAAAAACAAACGGAAATCGGAGATTGGTAAGAACATTTTCATATCGTCGATTTTCAGATCCGGTTTTGTAGTCTGCATCTTTTCGTAAGCCTCAATATGGTCAACAATAGGGTAGTTTTGCAATTGACTTTCAATTGCCAGACCTCCATAGAAGTCTGTTAAATTCCTTTGAAAACAAAAAAATACATCGTTAAAAAGTCCAAATAAGAAGAGGGTAGTTTTGCAATTGATTCAAATTTGTTTTTTTTGTCAGACTTCTGATGTAGTCTGGCAAGAAATTGACCGATTCTTGACTTTTTGTCAGACGGAATCCGTTGTCTGAAAATAATGGGGGGGGGGGTAGAAACTGCAATTGACCCAAATTTTCAAACGTTGACCAAAATAAGCGAAAAAATTGTCAGACATGTAAATCTGTCTGAAAATAAGAAAAATAATCTCAGACGGCTATAGACATCTGAATTTCCAAAACTTTGCCAGACGGCAAAAGACATCTGAACAATTGAATTTTGGTCAACGCTCGAGAATGCGATGTTTTTCATCAGACTTCATTCGCTGTCTGAAAAAATTGTCAGACAGCATAAGAAGTTTGATGAGATATCAGACTTCCGAAGATGTCTGACATTTCAAAATCAATTGCAAAACTACCCTCTACTTTTTCTTCAGACTTCGGAAGAAGTCTGATTACTTGAGAAGTCTGACATTTCAAAATCAATTGCAAAACTACCCTTTTTTCAGACTTCTTGAGCTGTCTGACAAAAAATTTAAAAACTTCCAAAGCAGACAGCGTGCGCTGTCTGAATTGTTTCAGACTGCATCCGCTGTCTGGCATTTCAAAATCAATTGCAAAAATACCCTCTTTTTCAGACTACCATAGACGTCTGGTTATATAGAAAGCAGACTTCTATAGACGTCTGAAATATGTCAAACTTTTAAAATGCATTTTTATTGTATAATTGTGATTAATTTCGTTGACATTAATTTTTTTAAATGTGTGTTAGTGTTATATGTTCCTTCTGCGTGAGTTTTACATTCTTATATATGGTAATTATTTTTAAATAAAATTTTGAATAATATTGGCAATGTAGCTAATAGCATCCCCATTAGACTTCACAAAGAAGTTTGGCTTTTCCCAAAAGATCTCTAATGTTGTTTATACGTGTTTGTTTATACAGATAATGGTTCAGTTACCTGTTAATTTTGGTGAATGGGTTGTGAGAGACCAGATTTGGCATTTTGTGGTTGATAAGCTCAAAGGAGGGCGGTTTATCACTCTGCGTGATGGTTCTACACATCAAGAACTTGTTGAGATGGTACAAGATGATTATATGCTGGACAAGAAAACCGACCTGGTGGAGTTATCATATCCATTGCCGGAAGCACTCTTGAAACAAATGGATCCGGATAGCCCTCCGGTTTATGTCACAAATGATAGGCAAGTAAGGAGCATGGTTGAGTTAGCTAATACGCATTTAATCCGTCTATGTGCCTCGAGCCGATCCCGTATGGATGATGAAGATGCTGTGAATCATGATGACAAATATGAATCTGAAGATGTAGACGAAGATGACAAAGAAGAAGACTGGAATGCGGAATATGTGGACTCAGTCTCGGAGGATTCTGTTTGTGGTGGTGGTGGTAATGATGGTGTTGGTAACTTGGATGTGCCTGAGAATGTTTTCATGGAACACGCTGAGGCTTACCATGACGATGCTGATTATACCCTATATGGGAAAGTTAAACATGAAGATGTAGATGTGGAAGAAGATGAAGATTATAAGAAATATGAGTTGGAGAGTATGAATAATCAGAGTGTTCGCAAAAGGGACTTATCTGAGGGTATCATTCTCAATAAGTGTTTTGATAGCAAGAAAGACCTAATATCAGAGCTACGTTTGACGGCGATAATGAAGAAATTCGCATTTAGGACAGAGAAGTCTGTTAAGACACGTTTTGTGGCTAAATGTCGTGTGGAAGGATGAAAGTGGATGCTTCGAGCATGTGTAAAGAGCGAACCGGATGTCTACGCGCAAACGTTTTACTCCAGTTTATATTGGTTGGTTGTTTACTGAGTGATGATCTATTCAGAAACACATTCATGCTCGATGGCGGACCGGATGTCTACGCGCAAACGTTTTACTCCAGTTTATATTGGTTGGTTGTTTACTGAAACTTTTGGTATGATTGAGGGGATAACACCAAAGCATGTCAAAGTATTAATGAAGAAGCAGTTTGGGATTAGGATGAGCTACACAACAGCATACAGAGCATTGTTACATGCTCAAAGGATTGTGAGAGGAACAGCGGAAGATGGGTACGCGAGACTGCCTTCTTTTTTGCATGGAATCAGGCAAACCAACCCGGGAACAGTAACTGGGCTTGAGCTAGATGAGAAGAATAGATTTAAGTATCTATTTATAGCATTTGGAGCTTCCATACATGGGTTTACGTACCTTAGAAGAGTCATTGTGGTGGATGGTACTCATCTTAATGGAAAGTATGGCGGTGTTATGCTAGTGGCGGCCGCACAAGACGGAAATTTTCAAATATTTCCGTTGGCTTTTGGAATTGTAGACTCTGAGAACGATGACTCGTGGAAATGGTTTTTCACCAAACTGAAAGAATGCATTTCAGACCAATATCCTTTGGTCATAGTCTCGGATAGATGTGAGTCGATCAAGAATGCGTGTGAAGCATTTTTCCCTTGGGCACAGCGAGGGATATGCTATTACCATCTACAAAATAATATTGTTACCAAGTTCAGGGGAAAACATCTTCTGTACTTGGTGAAAAACGCGGCGTAGTGATGTATTCCAGAACTCTAATATTTAAACTTGTCTCAATTGTTTGGGTTCTGTTTCAACAAGCGTAGTAATAAACATAACTTGAATTAGTGCTTAAGTTTGTTACATAACTAAAAAACAAGCACAAAAGTAGGCCAAAAGATTGATGTGTTTTTTACAACCACCATAGCATTTGACGCGGGTCTGCAAATTACAAGTCACATAGAAAAACAAATATAAGCATTTGTAATATCAACCAGTCAGACATCATACGAGACTGGGTCATATGAAGTATGACATTATGTGTGTCAGACTTCTAATGAAGTCTGACATATAAGTCAGAGTTCATAAGTACAAGAAATACCTGTTTGCGTAAGGCTTCGTCGGCTTTCTTTCGACTCCGTGATCCCTGGTACGCCAACAATGGTAGGTCTGGGGCATCCGGAAAGGGCTCTCCATAAGTTTTCGCCATAGCGGGACATGCCCAGTATATCCAGATGTTCAGGACCTCAGCAAAACCTCCGATCTGATAATTTTTTCCATCCACGAGTTTTCTGTTTGCCTCTTTAACAGAATCTATCAGAACCTTGAAGGCGAATCGTCCCCATGGATAGGATTGTATCGATCCTGGAAACAGCAGAAGCTTGGACATGTCACCCCTTGTGGAGGTTGTCCAGTGATGAGCCTCAATGAAGGTTGCATAGATCGCTAGATAGCCCAGCCATATCCTTTGTTCCGGTTCCCATTCAGAACATCTTGTACAAGCATCCATTAGTTGCGTATAACTTGGGCCTAAATCGAAATCCACCCTAAGAAGCTTCCACATTTCTCTCATCTCATCGGTATACTGAATTTCAGGGTACTCGAGGTTCTCAATATAGTCGCATTTGAGTCCGGTTATAGCATGAAACTCATTCAGGGAAAACCTAACTGGATTAACGCCGAAAAGAGACCATAACTCATACTTCTTCTTGCAGTCTAACTGCAGACAGAGCATATAGTGCACCATCCTTGAACACCATTTGAAATTCAGTTCATGGAATTTCAAAAAAACGCCAAGTTCTGAATCGAGGAGTTCCTGCCATTCAGCCGGTAACAGCGCTAGTTTAACATCAGTTATCAGATCTCTCCTTCCACTAAAGTAGTGTATGCTTTTATCCGGAGATGGTTCATAACCGGCAGTGAACATCCTTTGTGGGAATTCAACAACTTCCATAACGGAAACCTGAAACAACGAGGGCCTTACACAGTCAGACATCTTATGCCGTCTGCCAACTATAGTTATGTAAATATATAGAAGAGGAGAAGAGTCGAGGAATCTTACTGTCGAAGGAAGACGACGGAGGAGCTACAGTAAAACAAGATCGGGGCCCAACAAGATCTGGAATTTAGGAAAAAAGACAAAAAAAGCTCAGCGCAAGTATGAGACAAAAAAGCTCAGACTTCAGACTTCAGACTCCACCTGGAGTCTGAGGATGTAATCAGACTCCATATGTGGTCTGAGATCTACAATCAGACACCAACAGCCGTCTGATTACTAATAGTTTAACTTAGAATTCCCCCGAAGAAGTTTTAGATTAATCTTACCGTCGAATGTAAGCGGCGGAGCAGAGAGAAACCAGATCTGGAAACGATACCCAGAAAAAGTGCACGGTATCGATTGAGTGGATTTGAGAGAGAATAGTTTTTTTTTTTTATCTTTCCTGCGAAACTGTAAAAAAAAAGGTTAAAAAATCATATTTATATATGTCTCATAGGGGGCAGTTAAAACGAGACGGTTTTACCACTGGCGGACGGTTTTACTGCAGACGTAACTGCCGCGCTTTTTTCGTCTCCTTTTTACATAACTCCCGCCCGTTTAATTTACAAAATATTTAAATTCCCGGGCATGCAAGAGGCCACGTGTCGTTACGCACGCGAAGTCTGGTGAAAATTAGTTATTGTAGATTCAGACTCCATACGAAGTCTGAGGAAAATCATTTAAGTCTTAAAACTAATTATTGTAGATTCAGACTCCATACGAAGTCTGAGGAAAATCATTTAAGTCTTAAAACTAATTATTGTAGATTCAGATTCCATACGAAGTTTGAGGAAAATAATTTATTAGTCAGACTTCTTTTGAAGTCTGACAATTCGCAGATTTGGATGATGAATGAAATTGGACGATGATGAATGAACATAAATTGGATAAAACCCTAAAATTCGTCTTATAATACATAAAATTGTACTTGGATACATAGGACTTATATTACAAGAAACCAAAAGCCCTCAAGATAATCGGGACGATGATAACAGCACCAGCAACCATCAGATACTCATACTTGGCGCCACGCACCGTCTGTCTAGATGGTTTCTCAGTCAAGAGCTCCTTTAGTTGAGCTATCTCTGCCTGCGCTTTCTTGATCTCATCGTGCAAGTTTGTTACACAGTCAATTTCAGCATAACAAAGGAAGATGTAATCAACTTGTTCGCCATGTTGGTCCACACTCAGCTTTAACTCGTGAAACTCCTCCATCATAGCCTCATCCCACCACTTCATTATATGGTAGCCACCATCCTATACAGCCACATTTTAAATATGCAATATCATCTTCAAATTCCGAAAATAAGCTCGAATAAGTCAAAACGAAACAAAACAGAAGAGAAAGGCAATTACATCCCAGTTACGACATCCAAAGAATCTTCTTCCCGGATTATCGGCTGTAGTGGATGTTCGCATGACAGGGTCCAGACCGCAGAAACATTTTTTGGGGAATCCATTGCATGAACCGGATCTTTGTCGGAATGTGGAAGTTGAGAATGAACTACTACTACTCGAGGTTGGAACCTGACTGAATCGCCCCATCCTGTGTACAATAAAACGATTGTAAGTCAGACTTCTAAAACAGTCTGAACAAAAACAATTCCAAATTCAGACTTCTAATAGAGTCTAACTCAAGCATAGAACCTAGGGTCCCTAGAACCTATCTATTTTTTGTTGGGGATGTTCAGATCTAGACAAAAGACATGTGAAAAAGAGGATGATTGGGACTCAAAACCGTATGGATCTAAAACGAGAAATATATTAAAAAACAATTTTTTTGCTAATTTTTTTGTTAAGATCTAGACAAAAGACATGTGAAACCGGGGATGATTCGGTCTCAAAACCGTATGGATCCCATGGATCTAAAACGAGAAATATATAAAAATCTATCTATTTTTAGTTTTATTCAGATCTAGACGAAGTACAAAGTACATATGAAAAAGGGGATGACTCGAACTCAAAACCGTACGGATCTAATACGAGAAATATATAAAAACCAAATTTTTGTTTAGATCTAGACAAATATCAAAGAAAAAATGACTTCTTTCGTATAGATCTCAAACATTTAAAGAACGAAGAGCTTAGAATATGATGGCGGCGGTGTATGGACTGGTCAGGAGAGACGAAAAGAAGAGATAATTACAAGAATGAAGAAGATAACGACGGCGGTAGCGGTGGCGGTGGCGGCTGAGGGTTGGCGGAGAGTTATTAGAGGGTATTTAGAGAGTATCTAGAGAGGGAGTGTGTTTCCGTTTTAGAGAGAGAAGTTTGATAATGACTTTTACGATCTAATGTCGGTAACTTCCGTTTATATATGGGGTAAATTCCCAAGTAGGGTTTAGTTTTTGGTCGAGATTAGTCAGACTTCTTCGGTAGTCTGAGAAATCATGTACGTTAATCAGATTAACATGGAAGTCTGATATACCCTAAATCTACTAATTACTACTTAAATACCATCATATTATATAGAAAACTTAGCAAAAACATCAAACTCGTTTAATATAGTCACAACCTAACCAGTATATGCAAATGTAACAACATGGATGAAAATTCACAAACCCTCAGCCTAACCCTATGTACACGTACGAGAAGTCTGAGAGATAATTAAGTTGAAAATTTAAATTATAAAATTATTAAAAAATATTTTGAGGAAAATTTCGGATACATAAATTAAATATGGGACTTTTGGACATATGTAAATTAAAATTACATAATATTTAGTCAATTTTAACCATTTAAGGTATATTTGGTTAAAAACACCATGTATTTACGAAACCCCAAAATTCACACTTCTATAGAAGTCTGATAAACCCTAAATTTAGTATTTATCACTTAACATCGAAAAATATTTAAACAAAACACCTAGGACACATCAAATTCGTTAATTATATCACCATTATAACATACATGTGCAAATATATTTTTTCAAATGTGAATTTCTTAAACCATGAGTCTAACTAACCCTAAGGTTATATGTAAGTTATATGTAAATGTTCCATTATGTTCCATTACAAAGTAGGGTTCTAAGGCATACTTAACTAACATAGTTTAATATGACTCAATTTTATAAAATTTTAATTTATATACTACTAAATTGTTTATATATAATTTATGTATATAAAAGTTTTGACAAAATATTTTTTAATAATTTTAAAATTTAAATTTAGTAATTAATTCTGTGTCAGACTTCTATTGGAGTATGACATCTCAGACATCCATAGAAGTCTGAAATAGTCGAAGGTTATAATGGTAATTGCGTTTGACATTTTTTTGATTGGTCGTAAGGACAGCGCGGTAATTTCATAAGGCCGCAAAACCAGTTTTATATTTGATTCAAGTTTGGGGGTACACTTTTATTTAAATTCAAGTTTGAGGGCATTTTAAGCAATTTCCCCAAATTTAACAGACTTTTTAAGGTTTCAATAGAGTTATTTGTTTTGGCGACAAATTTACTTAAATTTGACATACTAGGTTTTCATAGATTTGTTTTAATCTTTGGCGATAAACTTACATATTTTGACATATCTGTTTATTCTTTTGACGAGAGACTTATTTAAATGTTACTATATTAAACCAAACCAAACTTAATTAACCAACATACCAAAATTAAATTTAAAAATAAACCATGTAAATAACATGATGTTATCAGGTTTATAAGTCTTTCTATGCCTTTTTGATGACGTGAGTTGTGAAGAGAGTTAGACTAGTAAATATTGAACAAATTAGAGTTAATCCAAGTAAATATCACGTTTTTATAAGTTTGCAAGGGTTGTTCATACGACAAAAGCATGAAATACCACACATATCATAAATGTTTAAAGCATGAGATAAATCATGAAAATTGTTTCAACAGAAGAGAATGAATGAATCTTCCGAACGTGGATAATCCTTTTGCAGATTTAGAAGTAGTAGCCAAGTCTAGTTAGCTCTGGAGAGAGACCTTCCTGCGATGATTTCCAATTTCTTTGATCATCATAGAAGTAGTGTAGGGCCGCAATCATCACATAAGCTTTGATCCAATAACTTAGTACCTTTTAATTTGGTTCCAAGCATCAAAACAAATCCATCCAAAAATTTAAGTTTATAGAAAACACTCACATAAGTGAAGTATTCTCAATACATAATGAAATAGAGCAAAAACAATACCTCCAAGAATCTGAATCTTTGTTACATTTGCTCAAGATGAAATATTTCCTACTTTCAGCATCATGTAACACCTGTTTCAATACATGTATACTAGTCTCCATGAACAATAATTACAAAAACTTACATTTCTTTCACGCACAGATTTCAATAGTCAAAACGACGACAATTAAGCATGTGCCATAATAGGTAGTTCATTACTTATATTTCTTTAACAAACAAATTAGGATTAAATCATTCACTTAATGAAATCATTTTAACTAATTAAATGTTTAAACAAATAATTTTAATAACAAGGCATAATAGAAACGAACATGTCAATATCCAAACATCAATGCATGTATCATTACATTGTATGACAATACATTAACATATATTGATAAAAGCATTAGCTTGTGCTGCTCTGATAATATCGAGTATGGTGTATTCATGATGCCAATAACAAATAAGATATACGACTTCAAAGTAATATAATACAAACAACATCACTATACCCCATAATAATCAGTATGAGAAAAGAAAGTGTTACTTATCTCTATAGTGTTTTCAAAGACAGAGATCATAAACAATGAAATCGGAAACGATGCGATCAGAAACACCGACAAGAAACGAAAACGATATTTAGGTTTTGTTCAAAATATATTGTAATGATGTTCATATTTAAACCAGTAAGAATACAAAAGAGTTCATCGACATCGAAAAAATTATCGCATTCTATAATCAAGAGATCACAAGAATCACAATTAATTAAACAAATCCATATCAGAACCACCAACAACAAAATGTCGATGATCCAATTACAACTTCAATCACACCAAATCAAGGAACAAAAATAAATAAATAAACACAAATAAATAAAAAAGGGATTTTGATTACTTTTTTGGATGAAAACAACTCATAAACTAGCATGTTGGAGGTGGAGAAAACAACGGCCTATTACGATTAACCATTGGAGGTCCGTCGTGGCATAAGAGAACATGCTCGCTTTCAGAGGAAGAGAACGGAGCTTGCAAGTGAGGCTTCAATACCAAAATCAATAATATCGCCGGAATTTGCATATTTCTAACTAGGAAAATTGAACAAACCCTAAAATTTGATCTTTGAGAATTTTTGTGTATTTTAATCGGGTGTTGCAGGGTTTTTTTTTGTTTCTAATTTTTTATTTTAATTGAAATTGTATAATGAAAATGTTGTAATAACTATAAATTAGAATGGCTATTTTGTCTTTAATCACATATGTAAGCATATTGTTATGACATAAAGTTATTCTAGTAATATTTTAATAAATTAGAGACAATCTAAGTAACTTTCTCTATTGGTTATAGATTGATGAGACGGTGTTGGATTACAAGGTCGTGAAGTTGCAGTCGAGTCATCGCTCACATCTTCATCAGAATCTTCTTCTAGGAGGTAGTTCATCCAACCTGATTCAGAAGACTCCATTGTCAACACAAGCTTTATTTTCATTATCATATATATTTGGCATTTGTGTTTTAAAATCATTAAATTCACCATTGAATACATTTGTTATTTTTTAGTCATGGCCTTCCAAGCTTAGCATATACACAGAAGACTTCATTGCCAACACAATATATTTGTTATTTTTAGGCTAAATTGTATTTGGTGTTTTATTCTACACAAATGTAAATAATTGAAAACTAAAATTTAGTATTTCAAAACTAAGTTTAAATATAAGAATTTGTTTTAAATAAATTTCATCATACGTTCTTTTGTTTTATTGTCATACACATAAAATTTTCAATTATAAATTGCTTATCTTTTGCTTATTTTTTCCTTATATGTTACTTATTTTTTATGATTTATGTTTGTATGGATAGAACATAGTAAATAAGGTATATAGAGAAAAAAGAACAAATATAATATGGTTAGATAAATATAATAGAAAGCCTAAAGTTTTTTTTGTCTAAACAAATAGATGATTGATATCTTAAATAAAAATGGTGATTTCAAAGGAAGAACAAATGAAAGACCCAAAAATATATGTTAAAAATAGATGAAAGATGTTTGAACTAGATATAAGATTTGAAAAGTTGTGATTAAAATACACAATTAAAATATGTGACCATTGATTGAAAAGATGCATATTTTAACGAATAAAAGTTACATACAAAAAATAGGAAAAAATAAACCCGAAAAGACAAGACCATTTGTTTGTTATATATATGTATATATATATATATTGATTTGTCGGAAAAAGAAGAAATACAATCCTGAATAAAGTTTTGTATTGATTGACACTTGTTATTATAATAAATTTGTTTTTTGGTATTTTATCTACCAAAGGTTTTTTTATAATGTGCAATTTGTTCTCCCCAAATGGTTAGGTAAACTTTACTCTCATTGTATTTGTTTAAAATATGTCATTGATTTTTATAATATATAATAACTGATTCATATGACTGAAAATCCAATATATTTTCCTTTCAATTAAAAAATCTATTGGTTGTTTTGAATGATCTCACTGTTTAGAAAATCAAACAATCTTCAATCTTCTATAACATAAATGACATCTATGAAGAAATAACCATTACTATAATTACTACAAATATTAAATAAAATAAAATATGATCAAAATATTGATAGATTTTTTAGATTACCATTAAATTGACGAGTTGTATTTGCTAATTGACGAAACTGATTGTAATTAATAAAAATAAAATTTTCAAATGCAATTGAGACCACTGCTTCATCGACGGCTTCAAACGTTGAATGGTCGTTAATACGTAGGGTAAAACGATGAGGTGATAGTTGGTAGTTTTGTGAGGACTTCCTAACTTCAAATTCACTAATTAAAGAGATTTAACCCTCATTTAATAAATCTCTAAGTTGTAACTACTTCCTAATTCTAACGATATTTGTAACTTCTTCCTAATTCTAATGATTATCATGTTTCCATATGAAATGAACTATATATATACAGTTTATTTAATCTTGAAAACTGAATTTGGAAATAAAAACTCATTATTGCAAAACACTTTCATCACTTAATTTTGTGGTAATGTTATCATATGTTATTGGTTGATATTCTACACATAAAACTAAATACATAGGTAAATAAAATATCAAATTAAGATTTAAACTATTAACAAAAAGAGTGTAAAAGTGTTCGTGTCATAATGATGGTTAGAACTATTTCCAAATTCGAATTATTTTCATGTTTCCATAATAAATGAACTGCTATATAGATAAAATTTGTATAATTTGAAAGCTGAATTTGGCAATAAAGACTCATTAATGAAAACTATAGTTATCATTTACAAATACAAAAGCATAAGCTTGTGGAATTAATTGTCGATAAATTGGTACATGAAGAAGATAATTTTACTTCATGTCATTTTGCAGATGAATTGTATGCTTGATAAATAGAATATTTATACATATTTTAATCTACTTTGAAACAATGTACTTTGGTGCTTGTTGTGATTAAGTTTTTGTGTATATGTGGGTGTGATATCTTTATTTAAGATATGATTGTCAGAAAAAAAGAGTGAAATTAATAGAGGAAAAGAAGAAAAAACAGGTTAGATGAATAAAATGAAGAACTTAAAGAATTGTGTCTAAAAATAGAAATGTTGTTTTAAACAATACATATTATTTCAAAGGTTGTGATTAAGAAATATAACTAAAATACGTGACCGTGGAATAAAAACATGCATCTTTTGATGAAATTAGAGTTATATGCGAAAAGTGTCAAGAGATTAATCCGTAAAGATTTTGAGAATATGTACTTGGTATTGATGTTGTAGTTAAGTTATTTGTGTTTTTGTAGATGTTAAAACTGGTTTTAAGTAAAGAAATGCTTGTTAGAAAAAACAAAATTATAAGATGTGTAAACAAAAAGAAGAAAAAATGACGTGGTTAGATGAATATAGGGTTAATTGGGTCAATATTATGAATTGGACCAGAAATTAGGTCTATGAAAATTTTATTCACGAAATTAGGTCTATGGCAGAACACAACGTATTTCACACGCAAACTCAGACTACTTTGCTTTGTTTCCTCGTTCTGGACAGTCTAATCCGACAGGGACATGTCGCTGAAAAGCGACAGATACTTTTAAGAAAGTTTTGGCCGCTAGCAATTGATGTTGTGCAGTAACATCAACAACTTTTTGACAAAGAAAAAAGGTGAGCTGACGATTCTTGTTCAACATTTTCCCGCTCAAATATATCAAGGAGGACTATCTTCAACCTCCATTGGGTCACCTACATTGCGAGACATAGAGACTTATCTGGTCCCCTGAAGATAAGAATATCTCGTTTTTTCAGAGTAAGAATCCGACATTCATTTTGTCCCACAAAGTTTCGTAGATGACTACTTCGAGTAGTAGACAAAGAGGAGTACTTTGCTAACTATCTAACTTTTCATTGGCTGTAGATGGATGGAAGGAAGACAGTTTTGCTGCTTAAAGGAAAATGGCATGAAGCTTACACTGGAACTTGGAGTTTTGAGATCGAGAAAAAGGAAACATCAAAGGGATTTGGTTAAGCTCCAGGTCAACTTTTGACTATCTTGAAAAGATAATCAAAGAAAAGCTGGATATCCAAGAAGATCGAGCTGTGGAAATTACATACCAATGGCCGCAATACATGTTGATGGATGAGGGAAGAGACGCGCCACCTGTTTTGGTTCAGAACGACGACGATGTGTCCTTGTTTATCGAAATGAGAGGTGAATTGATCAACTCAACTTGTGCGTGACTTTTAAAGATACTGAAATTTCAAAGAATGATGTTGGTAAGTTTTCTTCGTAAATAGTCGACTATTGTTTGCTTCTAACAGAGGCTGATTTTAGAGTATTTGACTACTTTCATGGGTTAACAGATATGGTGGACTGCATGAACGAGTAAAAAGGGATTACACCTCAGAAGAGTGGTAAGATTCACCTAAATAGTGTTATAATATCGTGTTATACTGGTATGATATGGTCTAACACTGTTTTCATTTGTTCTAAAATGCAACGTATATACTAGATATGGTGTTGTTTCAAAACCCGGAAGAGAAAGTTCGGGATACTAAGATTGAAGGTGAGAAAGTCGATTACTAAGTTGTATTTATAAGTAGTTGAATACTCAGGTTATTATTAATGAGAATAGTTTTTTGATTGTAATCGTATACATAAGTAGTGGAATATTTAGTACTGTATAGTTGACTACTTTGTAATATAGCTAACATAGTTGCATACTCTGTAGATTTGCATGCGTTGAACGACTTGGACAACGACGAAGAAGAACCAGAAGATCTCGAAGAGATGGAAGATATGGTGATACTCTGTATTGATGGAGAAGATATAGATAAGGGAAAAGGTGTAGACACTTCTGCTAACGACTCTGATGAAGAATGGCATGAATTTGCAGTTAACGAAAATGATGAGAAAAACCATGCTGCTGGTTTTAAATCGGACAAAGGTGAATACAACTCAGTAGAAGAAGATGATGAAGAGCCTGAGAGCAGTACACAGCATTCAATGAGGTTTAGCTGCGCAAAAAAAACGATTGATGGAGTTTTCGAAGAAACAGAAGACCCGCCAGCTATGTTTGGAAGAGATGCTCCACCAATTGTTGATGAACTGCCAGGTGATGGTACGTAGATGCCTACTTATTCCTACCTACTTATTTAGAGTAGTTATCTATTTGTAGATAACTATTATTTTGCACCATTTATGCAGGGATAGACGATGCTTTGGATGATGTTAGATACAGTTGTCGGTATATTTGTGGGACGGATATTTAGGAACAAAGCTGGGTGCAAACTGAAGATGGCTTTACATGCGATTAACAAGAAATTCCATTTCAAAACTCCACGCTCAACACCAACTTACATGGAATTTGTGTGCATTAGCGATAAGTGTCACTGGCGTGTGTATGCATCCATGATGGACCGTACTGGAAACTTCCAGATCAAAACGGCAAACTTCAAACACACATGCCCGATTGACGATAGGCGTCAATACCACAAAAAAGATATGACACAAATAATTGGTGAGTTAATTCGTACTAGATTTACTGATGGACGAAAAGGACCAGGTCCCATTGAGATTCAAAGGATAATGCAGAAAGATTTCCAGGTGAATAGTTTTTTGATAGACAACTACTATTTGTTGAATACTAACAGTAGTAGAGAATGGAGGTATAACTATTTCTCAAAAATGGTTGTCTATTTTAGGTTAACATCTCGTACTGGAAAGCGTGGAGGTGTAGGGAAATCGCTATGGAAAAATCATTCGGCTCAGTATCAGGTAGCTTCGCGTTGCTGCCATCCTATGTCGAGAACCTGAAAAACTCAAACCCGGGTACAGTTTGTGAAACATTATATGAGGTTGACAAGAATGGTAATAAGCGGTTCAAGTATATATTCCTTTCATTCGCTCCCTCAATTTCGGGGCTTAAATATCTGAGGCCGGTATTGTTCATTGACGGGACTCATCTAGCTAGACGCTATGGTGGATGTCTTCTTTGTGCTAGTGCACAAGATGGAAACTTCCAAATTTTCCGAATAGCTTATGGGGTAGTCGATAGTGAAAACGATGCATCCTATGTATGGCTCTTCCAATTCCTAAAGAAAATCATAAACGATGACAGTAATTTAATGTTTGTGTCAGACAGACATTCAAGCATTTACAAGGGGCTGAGACAGGTAACGTAGTTGTCTAATTGTAGTCGATGATAAGTAGTTGCCTACGACAGTAGCTGAATATCTGATGATATTTCTGAACCTTGTGTTTATAGGTGTATCCTCTAGCTGGACATGGGGCTTGTTTAGTGCATCTAGTAAGGAATGTAACATAAAAGTTTAGGGAAACCCGGTTGCCTTCACTAGTGGTGAGAGCAGCGAAAGCTTATACCGTTTTAGAGTTTTCTCAAATATTTGCAGAACTCCAATTTGTGAATCTTGAGTGCGCTCAATACCTGCTTGATTTGGGCCTCCCACACTGGACACGTTTATACTGCATGGGTGAACGATACAATCGGATGACCACAAAGGTTTCTGAGTCTTTAAACAAGGTTTTAAAAGAGTGTAGAGAGTTTCCACTTACCTCGATGCTTGAAGCTATAAGAATGGGTTTGATCAGTTGGTTTGGGAGGAGAAAAGCAGCAGCCTCATCAGATAATAGCATACTAACGCCAAAAGTGAGAGAAATTCTGGATGTAAATTTTACTAACAACACTAATATGAAAGTAAGTATTTAATGTAGTCAGCTACGTAAGTAGACAGTACTTTAATGTACATATGTATTTAATTTAGTCAACTATGTAAGTAGACAGTTACCCTATATAAAGTATTCATTTGCGTATAGTTTAACATATGTATATATATAATTGTAGGTGACTGTGCTTAACTGCGATGAGTTTGAGGTGAGAGACCCAAAAGGAGTGAGGTTCGAAATGAACTTAGCAAAATGGATGTGCAGCTGCAGGGAGTACCAAATGATCCAAATATCTTGTAGCCACGCTTTAGCTGCCTCGTCTTATAGTAATTACACAGCAGACAAGCTGGTCTGAATTGTGTACTGATATATCATGGTTTTTACCGGTTTTATGCCATTATATAATTGTGTTTTAGAGTCTTTTTGTGTTCTTTTAGAGTCTATTACAGGTATAATCATGTTTGGAGCAGAGTTGGAGATATTGGAGCATTTTGGGGATTTTTAGAGTGTTTGGCCGAGAGATTGAGCTCACTGTCCAGAAATCAGGATTTGCATCGATCGACACACCTTTGGTGTCGATCGACACACTAGCGAGATGGGCCGATTCGGCGGTTTAATGAAGATTTAAGATTTTGTACTTTGGCCCAGAAGTTTCCAGTATTTACAAAGAAGCCCCAGCCGAGATTAAGCCTATATAATTAGGATTTTGGTGTTTATTTTACATACGCTTTCATACTTAGAGCTAAGAGATTTTTAGAGCTTTTGGGGCTGATCTGATCCTGTACTTCATCTATTTTGGAGAAGATTTCGAACCCCTTTATCTATTTATTTTCTTATATGCAATCTATTAATTCTATGATTTCTGTTTCATTAATTATGTCTGAGTAGATTCATTGTTAGGTTTAGGGTTTCTCATTAGGGATTTCATGACTTGTTAGATTTAATTAATTCAGTTAAGGATTCAAATCAATAGATGTTCTTCAATCTAAACTGTGCTTAATGCTAGTTCTAACCTGATCACTTAGAATCTAGATCATAGGTTGCTAGGTTAGCACGAAAGTGTGATTTAGAACCTGAACTATTTAGATTGAGCAATTGAATTACTCGCAAAGAAATTTGGTTTAGTTTAATTGTGAACATATCGAACCTGATCATTAAAGCTGGTTTAATCTGTTAGGAATTACAAAGACATTTGGATTTCTGCAATTAGGCTTAGAGAATCTTCACAGCTAAAGTTGGTTTATTCTATATCTGTGCTTTGAGTTCTAGAACTGCGTTTAATTAGATCCTGACTGAATATTAATCTGCTTGTCTGATTTCCTGAGAACTCCCTAGACTTAGCGCCCTTATTTTATTGCTTACAACTCACTCCTGCTATCGTTTGCTTCCTTGTTTTGCTATTTAGTTTACTTCACATTGCTTTCTTCCTAGTTTAAATCTCTACTGTTCTTGGTCTATCGAAAACCAGAGTCTCTGTGGATTCGATACCCTATATACTACAATCACTTAACTGTGCACTTGCAGTAGAATAGGATTAAAACTAGACCCTATCAAGTTTTTGGCGCCGTTGCCGGGGACTCTTAGAGTCTTCGATAGGATCGAACTTAGGGTTTCTACTAGGATTTTTATTGTTTTTGTTTCGTTTTGTTTTTATTTTTTAGTTACTAATTTTTCTCTGTTTTCTCTCTGTCGCAGGTACCGATTTCGCTTTGCGTCGATCGTTGCACCTTTGTGTCGATCGTCACTAGGTGATTCTGAGATTGAATCGATCGTTGCACTGACAGCATCGATCGTTGCTTGACGATTACAAACAGTTTATGCAGACGCGTGAAACTAGAAGTAATCAGAACTTGAACCTCGTTAATCTCGGACTTGAAGAACTTGAACGACTAGAGAGGACTATCAGAAGAGAAAAAAGAGCAAGGATGGTACGTGAGCGTTTGATCCTGATACAAGATGCTAACGGTATCCTGAGGGACCGAGATAACAATCCGCACAATGCTGCTGGGCAGAGGATTGATGCTGAGGGACGTGTGATCCCTGAGGTTGAGGAACCTGAACCACAGCCGCAGGGGCAAGGCCAATGACAGAACCAAGGTAGACAGATGGTTGTCCATGAGAGGACTTTAGCTGACTACAACAGGCCGGATGAGTTTCATGCAAACCAGTCAGCTCTAGTACTTCCTGGTTTTGAGAGGAATGATTTTGAGATCAAAACCATCTACTACTCGCTGATGAGACAAGAATGCCTTCCATGGTTACCCAACGGAGCAGCCTATGGATCACATTGATCAGTTTGAGGATATAATCACTGGCATGAAGTATGATGGAGTTTGCCAGGATTATCTGTTTCTCAAGCTATTTCCGCACAGTCTCACTGGAGACGCTGGTGCATGGATTAAGCAACTGACACCTGGGCAGTTTACTACTTGGGATGCCTTGAAGGGTGAATTTCTGAGACATTTCTATGATGATGCGCGCTCAGATCAGTCCAAACAGGACATTCTGACATTCTCCCAATGCCCTGTGGAGCCTTTAAAAGCTGCCTGGATGCGATTCAAAAAGTACCAGCGTGACTGCCCACACCATGGATTCTCTAAGGTCACATTGCTAGGTATCTTTTTCAGAGGCATCGATCTTCCATATCAGTCTGCACTGGATAACTCCAGCAATACAAATTTTAACACCAGGACTCCTGCACAAGCTAAGCAGTTAATTGAGAACCTAGCAAGCAGCAACAGTTGCAAGACTATGGATGAGAGGAGGAAGAAATCTGGTGGAAGTGTAGAGAATTCGGAGATTGCTGATATTAGATCTAAGCTGGACACAGTTTGTAATCTTCTAGCTGGTAAGAAAGCTGTCCACTTTGCCCAAGATGTTGAGGTAATTCAGACTGAGGAGGACACTCAGGAAGAAGATGTGAATTACATTGGAGGATCTGGTTTCCAAGGTAATAGATTTGGTAATCAGCAGGGAAACAAGTTCTTCAATGGAGGACAAAAGAGTGCCTTCACAGGCAATCAGAACTCCTCTGGTTTTGGACAGACTAGTGGTTTTCAGAAACCTTTTGGACAAGGTACTCAGAGAACCTATGGATCTTCATCTTATCAGACTCCTCCTGCAGCCACTGCTCATGAGAGTAAGATGGAGGCAATGATGAAACAGCTGCTGGAGAGTCAGACTAAGAGTGCTGCAGACTTCGACAAGAAGATAGGTACAGTCTATGAGGAGCTGAATGGGAAATTTGAATACCTGGGCGCACATATGAAGGAGCTTGATGCTAAGGTTGCAAGAACTGCTGGATATGTTCAGAGGGAAGATGGATATCTCCCAGGACGGACTGATGCTAATCCCAAGTACCAATGCAATGCAGTGACATTGAGAAGTGGTAAGGAGTTGTTACCCGGCCAGAAAAGGCAGTTGAGTGTTGAAGAACTCATGGAAATTGAAGAATTGGAGGATGGGATCCGTGACATTCGCAATGCATCGATCGATGCAACCAAGCAACGGTCGATGCAAAGCGATAACGAAGAAAATATCGTCACAAAGTCACCCAGCAACGATCGACACAACGCCAGTGACGGACGATGCAAGGCGACTGCAGAGAGCTCAAAACCAGAGAAACCGAAACAGTCGACCGAGAGGGTTTACAAGCCTAAGGTACCTTATCCCAAGAATCCCAGAAAGGCTAAAAACGATAGGCAGTATGCCAAATGCAAGGAGTTCATTAAAAAGGTGAAAGTTGAAGTGCCTTTGATTGACTCCATGGAAACCTCTCATGTGATGAGAAGATGTCTTAAGGATATGATTGCTGGGAAGTGGTCTGACGAGGAGAGTGTAATGATGATCAATGAGGTGTGTAGTGCAGTGATTCAGGGCAGAATTCCTGAGAAGTTAAAAGATCCAGGAAGCTTTGTACTAGATTGTGCTATCTACAGGGAGAGATTCGAAAGGTCTCTATGTGTTCTTGGTTCCAGTGTGAATCTTATGCCTTTCTCGGTTGCTAAGAGGCTCGGGATGACTGACTTTATACCCACTAGGATATCACTGGTTTTGGCAGATAGAACAATCAGGATTCCCGAAGGATTATTGGAGGATGTGCCCATAATGATTGGCCAATGTGTGATTCCTACTGACTTTGTGGTTCTGTAGTATGGAGAGGAACCAAAGGATCCACTAATTTTAGGCAGGCCTTTTTTAGCTACAGCTGGTGCGATGATTGACTGTCAAGGAGGTAGAATAGTTCTGAATGTAGGTGATCTGAAGATGAGTTTTGATATGGACAAGCTGGCAAAGAGACCAACCATCGACGGACAGACCTTCTATGTTGACACACTAGGTGATTTGGCTGCAGAGTACTTTCACAAGTCACATGCTGAAGATCCACTAGAAAGAGCTTTACTGAGCTCTATATTGGAGCTGGAGTACCTCCAGGACGAGCCAGCAATGTGCTATGCAAGACTGATGGATTTGGTTGAAGTGGCGATGAAGGTGGAAGTGTCTGACGCGACGATGCAACGATCGACACCAACTAAGCATCGGTCGTTGCAAGTCGACAGAGACTGGGCCGAGGATAAAGCTCCGAAAATAGAGCTGAAACAACTTCCATCCGGGCTAAGGTACGCATTTCTTGGACCGAATTCAACTTATCCAGTGATTGTTAATGCTAGTTTGAACAACGCAGAGCTCACTTTACTACTAAGAAAGCTGCGCAAGCATCGCAAAGCTCTTGGCTATTCTCTTGATGACATTTCAGGTATCTCTCCGGAACTGTGCATGCATCGGATACATCTTGAGGACGAGTCTAAGACATCTGTTGAGCATCAGAGAAGGCTTAATCCTAATCTGCAGGAAGTGTTTAAGAAGGAGATTATGAAACTCCTGGATGCTGGGATCATCTATCCTATTTCAGACAGTGATTGGGTGAGTCCAGTCCATGTAGTGCCTAAGAAAGGCGGAGTTACAGTTGTGAAGAATGAGAAGAATGAGCTGATCCCTACTAGGACTGTGACAGGACACAGGATGTGCATAGATTACAGGAAACTCAATGCTGCAACAAGGAAGGATCATTTCCCTTTGCCCTTCATCGATCAGATGCTGGAGAGGTTAGCAAATCACCCCTACTATTGCTTCCTCGATGGATACTCAGGTTTCTTTCAGATTCCTATCCACCCAGCTGAGGATCAGGGAAAGACCACATTCACTTGTCCATATGGCACATTTTCTTACCGTAGGATGCTTTTTGGACTCTGCAATGCACCAGTTACTTTCCAGAGATGCATGATGTCCATATTCACTGATATGATTGAGGACTTTATGGAGGTATTTATGGATGACTTCTCAGTCTATGGATCATCTTATAATGATTGCTTAGATAATTTGTGTAAGGTACTGACTAGATGCGAAGAAAAGCACTTAGTTCTCAATTGGGAAAAGTGCCATTTCATTGTCAGAGATGGCATTGTACTTGGACATAAAGTGTCTGAAGCAGGGATTGAAGTGGACCGCGCCAAGATTGAGGTAATGACCAACCTTCAGGCACCTGATTCTGTTAAGTCTATAAGAAGCTTTCTTGGACATGCTGGTTTCTATAGACGGTTCATAAAGGACTTTAGTAAGATTGCTAGGCCACTAACTGCTTTGCTGTGTAAGGATACCAAATTTGAGTTCACTGCAGATTTTCAGACTGCATTTGAACAAATCAAGCAAGCATTAGTGAGTGCTCTAATTGTTCAGCCACCAGATTGGGATCTACCTTTTGAGGTTATGTGTGATGCAAGTGACTTTGCTGTAGGAGCTGTTCTGGGACAGAAGAAGGACATAAAGCTTCATGCTATCTATTATGCTAGTAGGACACTAGATGATGCGCAGAGAAACTATGCAACCACGGAGAAGGAGCTGTTGGCTGTTGTTTTTGCATTTGAGAAAACCTATCTTGTTGGCTCCAAGGTGATTGTTCATACTGGTCTTTCAGCCCTGAAGTATCTGATGCAGAAGAAGGATGCTAAGCCAAGATTGTTGAGATGGATTATGTTGCTTCAGGAGTTTGATATTGAAGTGAGGGACAAGAAGGGGGTTGAGAATGGAGTTGCTGATCACCTTTCAAGGATGCTGGTTGAGGAAGACGTGCCAATCAATGATTATTTGCCTGAGGAAAACGTCAATATGGTCAGTACAGTGTTTCAGACGGATTTGGGCAGAGAGTTGCAGAACTGTCGGGAAAATCGCACAGTGTCGATCGATGCCACATTGGCAACGGTCGATGCAAGTATCGGGGAAGCAACGGTCGACGCATACACACGCAACGGTCGATGCATACCTGATACGAACCCATAAAATTTAGGGATCAGAATTGGGAACTATGACTTCGAGATTGCTGCTATAGCAACCACTGATCGACCCTGGTATGCAGATATAGCTAACTACCTCGCAGCTGAGACTGAACCAGATGATTTAAAGGGATATGCAAAGAAAAAGTTCTTTAGGGAGCTTAGAAGATACTACTGGGATGAGCCTTATCTCTATAAGCACTGTTCAGATGGTCTTTACAGGAGATGCGTTGCTGAATCAGAAGTTCCAGACATCCTCTTCCACTGTCATGTATCAGATTATGCTGGACATTTTGCTACATTCAAGACTGTGTCTAAGATTCTGCAAGCAGGTTTCTGGTGGCCTACAATGTTTAGAGACACTCATTCTTTTATCTCTCAGTGTGATGCCTGTCAGAGGAGAGGGAAAATCAGCAAGAAGCATGAGATGCCTCAAAATTTCATTCTGGAAGTTGAGGTTTTCGATTGCTGGGGCATAGATTTCATGGGTCCTTTTCCCTCATCCTATGGGAATAAGTTCATCTTGGTTGCTGTGGACTATGTGTCTAAGTGGGTTGAAGCAATAGCTAGTCCAACCAATGATTCTTTGGTGGTCACAAAGCTGTTTAAGACCATCATATTCCCCAGATTTGGAGTGCCTCGTATAGTGATTAGTGATGGAGGATCTCATTTCATCAATAAGGTCTTCGAGAAGTTGCTGAAGAAGCATGGAGTCCATCACCGAGTCGCTACTCCTTATCACCCTCAGACTAGTGGACAAGTCGAGGTTTCTAACAGGCAGATTAAGGAGATCCTTGAGAAGACAGTTGGAAAGACAAGGAAAGATTGGGCAGCAAAGTTAGATGATGCATTATGGGCTTACAGGACAGCATTCAAGACACCACTTGGGACCACTCCATTCCATCTGCTATATGGAAAAGCATGTCATCTGCCAGTAGAGCTTGAGCACAAAGCAGCATGGGCTGTAAAGCAGATGAACTTCGATCTTAAATCTGCTGCAGAGAGGAGATTGGTGCAGCTCAATGAGTTGGATGAGATTAGGCATCATGCTTATGAGAACTCAAAGCTGTACAAAGAGAGGACTAAGGCTTATCATGACAGGAAGATTGTCTCTAGGCAATTTGAGCCTAATGATCAGGTACTTTTGTATAACTCTCGTTTGCAATTGTTCCCAGGTAAGTTGAGATCAAGATGGTCTGGTCCTTTCACCATCAAAGAGGTGCGTCCTTATGGAGCTGTCGTTCTAATCAGCCAGGAAGGTAAAGAATTTACTGTCAATGGACAGATAGTTAAGCACTACTGGGCTAAGGCTGAGATTCCAGAAGGTCCGATTTTTCCTCTGGATGTTGCACCATCTGTCTAAATCAGCTGATGGGTCCAGCTAATGACATTAAACAAGCGCTGAGTGGGAGGCAACCCACTGTTAGGTACTGGTGTTTTTCTACTTAATTTTTGGTGTTTTTATTAGGATTTTACGTTTTGTTTCTGTTTTTGGTGAGTTTATGTTTGCAGGTCTCGGCCAAATCGCAGTGCGTCGATCGACACACATTGTGTCGATCGCCACAACACGAAAGAAATCGCATTGCAGCGATCGTTGCGGTCCTGAGCAACGATCGACCATACACGAAAGTCGCCTAGCAATGGTCGATGCACATAGTGCAACGATCGATGCTTGAGCGACAGAGGTAAAGATCCGACAGACATAATTTCATCTTTTATTTATTTTTCTTTTTACCGATCCTTCGCTTGACACTACTGGGGACAATGTGTCTTAAGTGTGGGGGAGGTGCTACTGACTATTATCTTTCTGTTTTCTTAGAGTCAGTCCAGTTTTCAAAATTTGTTTTATTGAGTCAAAATAGTTTAAGTAAGAAACAATGATTTTTTGAGAAGATTAACAACATCTTGCAGGAACTTAAGTAACCATTGGGATGAAGTTGCAGGATTTATCTATGACTATTAGAAAATCCAGACACAGATCAACCTACTGAAGACACCCACATCACTTCAGGTATCAGAGAATCCTTTTACTGACTTCAAACTTAATACTGACTTAGATTTCTCACCTAAGGGCTTGGTATGCTTTGTGTCGGATTCCCTTGTTAGTTCTGACACAGCCTGTAAACATGTCCTATCTAGTTCCCTTCTCCCCTTCCATAAAATAATAAAAAAAGATAATAAACTGAGGATGAGTTAGTAACTCCGAAGTGGTCATGGGAATAGTAGCAAACACTATTATCTCCTATGTGATCCATGGAATGTGTCCAAAGTACACCCCTTAACGGGAAGAGCACTGATAAAAAAAATAAAATGATACCCAATGGGGAAAAATCAGAATGCTAAGGAAGGGAAAAGAGAAGAAAGGGACTAGAGAAAGATAGTATGGTGGTCTAGAGCTGATAAGGTAAGAATCCATGTGCCTTTGATCGATACTCCTTAGGTGAGACCGAACTTAAATACTTGCAGAAGTCAGTAGGGAGAATTTGAATGCGTGAATGTGATTGTGGAGTTTACTTAGGACAGTTGCTAAGTGTGGGGGAAGTATATGTTGGTCTTGATGTCTGCAGGTTGATTCTTTCATGTGGTTTACTAAGGGGAATCTGAGTGTTGCTGCTTCTAAGATGAAAAGAGTTTCTGAAGAGTTTTCAAACCTCTTCACTACATTCTAGTTCTTTGTTTTGCTTGAGGGCAAGCAAAGGCTAAGTGTGGGGGAGTTGATATATCATGGTTTTTACCGGTTTTATGCCATGATATAATTGTGTTTTAGAGTCTTTTTGTGTTCTTTTAGAGTCTCTTACAGGTATAATCAGGTTTGGAGCAGAGTTGGAGATATTGGAGCATTTTGGGGATTTTTAGAGTGTTTGGCCGAGAGATTGAGCTCACTGTCCAGAAATCAGGATTTGCATCGATCGACACACTAGCGAGATGGGCCGATTCGGCGGTTTAATGAAGATTTGTGATTTTGCACTTTGGCCCAGAAGTTTCTAGTATTTACAAAGAAGCCCCAGCCGAGATTAAGCCTATATAATTAGGATTTTTGTGTTTATTTTACATACGCTTTCATACTTAGAGCTAAGAGATTTTTAGAGCTTTTGGGGCTGATCTGATCATGTACTTCATCTATTTTGGAGAAGATTTCGAACCCCTTTATCTATTTATTTTCTTATATGCAATCTATTAATTCTATGATTTCTGTTTCATTAATCATGTCTGAGTAGATTCATTGTTAGGTTTAGGGTTTCTCATTAGGGATTTCATGACTTGTTATATTTAATTAATTCAGGTAAGGATTCAAATCAATAGATGTTCTTCAATCTAAACTGTGCTTAATGCTAGTTCTAACCTGATCACTTAGAATCTAGATCATAGGTTGCTAGGTTAGCACGAAAGTGTGATTTAGAACCTGAACTATTTAGATTGAGCAATTGAATTACTCGCGAAGAAATTTGGTTTAGTTTAATTGTGAACATATCGAACCTGATCATTAAAGCTGGTTTAATCTGTTAGGAATTACAAAGACATTTGGATTTCTGCAATTAGGCTTAGAGAATCTTCACAGCGAAAGTTGGTTTATTCTATATCTGTGCTTTGAGTTCTAGAACTGCGTTTAATTAGATCCTGACTGAATATTAATCTGCTTGTCTGATTTCCTGAGAACTCCCTAGACTTAGCGCCTTTAGTTTATTGCTTACAACTCACTCCTGCTATCGTTTGCTTCCTTGTTTTGCTATTTAGTTTACTTCACATTGCTTTCTTCCTAGTTTAAATCTCTACTGTTCTTGGTCTATCGAAAACCAGAGTCTATGTGGATTCAATACCCTATATACTACAATCACTTAACTGTGCACTTGCAGTAGAATAGGATTAAAACTAGACCCTATCATGTACACAACAGAATTCAGAAAAACAATCTATTAAGGAGTGTTTCATCCAGTTCCGACACCAGTAGTGTCCGGTAATGTAGATCTCCTACCGCTGGTGATGAGGCACCCACCAGGTCGACCAAAAGAACAGAGGATCCTCTCACGAGGAGAATTCAAGGTAAAAGTAGGATATTTGACTATTCATTAATAAAAAGTAGTTAACTATCTAAGTTGAAATAATTCTAAAGAAGCAATTCCTATGAATTAGCGGCGGGCGAAGAAGGCTGCGAGAGTTTGCATTAGGTGTCTTGGAAAAGGACACAACAGGGCGTCTTGCAAATTACCTAGGCGGGAAAGGTGAAGGAAACTTAGTGTATTATTGCCAAGGGAGAAGCGGAATTGATGCACATCAAACAACTTGTAATCCTTAATAGTATGGGGAATTATTAACTATTTTGATGATTTTCTTTTGGTACAATGCATCATATTTTGGAATGACTTAAGTTAGCCAGTTTGGCATATTACTCTCTAGTTTTGTTGTTTTGAACTCCCATATTTAATGGCAATTATCCGTCTTCTTTTATTTAGCAATTTTTTTATTGGTTGTTGTTAGATAGATGTTGGGTAGATGAATACATGTAGAAATAACAAAATTAGTATTCAACCAATACTAGTAGTTTAATAGTAGTATGCAATACTAGTAGTTGAATACTAGTAGACTGATATGTTTAGTAATAACAAAACTAGAATTCAACAATAATAGTAATTGAATACTAGTAAACAGATACATTCAGATAGATAATTTAAAAAGTAGTTAGATATATGTTGAAGTAGTTGAATGCTAGTAGTCAGATAAGTATACAAATGGAAATAACAAAATTAGATATCAACCAATACTAGTAGTTGAATACTAATAGACTGATATGTTTAGTAATAACAAAACTAGAATTCAACAATAATAGTAATTGGATACTAGTAAACAGATACGTTCAGACATATACTATAAAAAGTAGTTAGATATATGTTGAAGTAGATGAATACTAGTAGTTAGATAAGTATACCAATAACACCAAAACGTAGGAAAGTTAACATAACTGAGGAAAGTTAACATAACTGAGGAAAGTAACATATTGTATAAGTTTACATAGATAGACAGATAATTTAAACATAAAACAAACACGTAGGATAGTTTTACATAAGTTTACAGATAACCAAACAGTACACAGTCATAATTAAGAATGCTCTAAGTAGTACCACTATGGTCGATCTCTCTGAAAAGAGAGAACGCGTACTTCAGAGATGCATCACAGACCACGACTTCAGTAACATGAGGAGAGAGGGAAATCTGGCCGGATGACTGCAAGTCGAGTAGCATAAGTGTGTATATCCCTGAATTTTCTGCAATAGTAGAAGAATACAATTATAACTATTCTAATAATAAGTTAGCATATAATAGTTGACTATTTTTAAGATGCGGTTTACCTGATTTTTCTTTCGGCATAAGTGGCTTCCCGATATTAATGGTGAATGGTTTAGGGGACATAGACTTCATCTATGAGTTGTAAGCAGCTTTCTGAATGAAGAATGGCAATTTTTGTGCTAAGGGAGTAACAGTACTCAAAATCTCAAATTCATGCGCCTTTTGATTGCTTGGTAGAACGCCTATGGTGTGGCTGTCCAGGTTGATGCATAGGCCAACCCAATGACCATTTTCCAGCAGATATGGGCAGTACAGCAAAAAGATGTCTTTGCACCACTGCCTTCTTGATTTCACATATGTGACAGCATCGTTTGATACGTCAGGGAGTTTTCTTTTCGGAATTTGGAGGTTAGCAATTCCTCTGACGAAGTCGTATGCCAAATAGTCATAACCCTTGAGGGAAGAGGTCGATGTAGATGTCATATTGTGGCGATTTAAGAAAATAATAGCGTCCATCGCCTGCATATAATTGTTTATAATAATAGTCAACCATCAGTAATCGTCTATGGAAGTAGTTGACTACAATAAAGAAACATATAATACTGGTGAACTTACACGAGCATACATCGGGGAATCCAGGGAGATCATTTCCATAAAATCGGTTATAGATAACGTAAGCCCGTTCCATGGTGGGAAGATACGGTCAAACCTATAAAAGTATGGTCAGAAGACAAGTATACTAAGAAGTAGTCATTATACTGCAAAAGGTATTCTTACGGAGATGCGTTGATGGCCGACTGTAGCATAGAGATTTCATCAGGACTGGGGTTCACAAATATAAGAGCGAGTTCGTTAATTTTCTTGGGCTTTTTGTTGTCTGTCACAAAATCTGCAAATGTTGATGAAGCAAGTCGTTGTCTACCACTTTTGCGTTGAGCTGGATGTGCAGGAGGTGGAGTTTTTGCTTCTTGAGTCAGGCCCAACGAGAAGACAGGTTCAGTAATTCCTACTGGAACCAATGGTGGAGCATTGGTGATATCTGTTGTCTGAAAATTAGTGAAAAATGTAATTGACTACTTATACAAAGTAGTTAGAGACTAATAGACAACTAGAAGACTAATATACTACTTCGGTACCTGTTGCTGGTTGTCTACCTTGGCGGAGCCTGTTGGTTTGGTGGAGACTGTTTCCTGGTGGAGTTAGAAACATTAAATAAAAGTATGTGTAGTTACAATAATATCAACTAATGGACCTGACTTATAAATGATAAAATATATTGGTAGTTGTATACCAATAACAATTATATGATTTCTTTTGTAGTTGGTTAAAGGTATTCGACTATAAAAGGAAATAAAACTTTGATACCTATTTTTGTTTATTCCCCTCGGCCTGTTGCTGCTTGGAAACGTTTTCCTTGGTCGCGTTTTTGTCAGTCCTTTGCTCTTCTACGGAAGAATCCTCACCCCTGTCGTCTTTGCCTCCAGTTGTTTCTTCTCCAATTGTGTCTTCTTCTGAAGTAGAAGCTGGTTTTGTGTTTTTAGTAATAACTGGAAGAGTAGTGGTGGAAACAGTTGCTCCGACTGGCTCCTTGTTGGTTTTCGTAACGACCTGAATATGGTTAATTAATTTAACAACTATCTAATGTGCAATGATACCTTTGGCTGTTTGTTCACATGGTCCTCTTCTTCGCCTGGTTCATTAACTGCGCTTCCTCTTCCAAATCCTATATAAAATTATTAGTAAATTAGTATCCACTTTTATAACTTTGTCAATATTAGTATCCAAATACTATTAGACACCTACGAAAAGTAGATTACCTCTCGTGTAGTAAAATCAGAGTTTATAACTTTATTTATAATTTTATCAACGTCGGATTCATCATCTTCCTCTTCCGATGAACTTCTTCTTCTTCATCTCCAGATATTACATGGTGTAGTTATAATACAGCAAATTGAAGTAAGTGATATATGATAGTATTTAAAACAATAAGTTGAATAATTTTATAGTTGGCTATAACTATTCATTTACAAAAAGGTAACAAAGTTTGGTACCTATTTCTGTTTGTTCGCTTGTGCCTCTTGCTCCTTGCCAATTATTTCCTTATTCATGTTTTGGTCTTCTTCAGAAGATTCATCACCTGTTTCTGATTCGTCTCCAGTTTCTTCTTTAGAAGTAGATGCACCTGCTTTTCCATCATTTGCTTTTGCCGAAACAACTTTCTTTTGAGAAGGAATAGTTGTTGTACATGTGTTTAACGGAGGTTTAGGAGGTGGAACATAACTGGTGCCAGATTTCTTGAGATTACTAATCTCAGCAGAAAGTGTTGTGAACTTGGATTGAAATTCTATCTGTAGGAGAGCGAAGTTCTGATTTAGAGCCTTTATCTGATCCAAAATTGGTTTATTTGCTTCCTCGGATTTCTTGAAAAAAGCAGCAGCTGCAGCTTCGATTACACGGTCAACATTTATATCTGAAGGTACCGTATCCGTTGTGGATGATTGACCTTTTGCCAACTTCAGATGATCACTTTCCTTTGCACCACCTATCCATGACTTCCTCGTGAACACATCGACACGATTAATAGCTTCAAGGTGGTTATCGACGCGGGTGTCCTCCGTTGCATCATCGTAACCCATTTTGTTTTCGTCAAAAATATCCTCTTCGTCCTCGATTATAGCTTTAGCGGAGACCTGAAAAGTAGACAAGTACTAGTTAGCCGAATACAATGGAATTTAAAGCGTTCAACTGATAAGATAATTTAAATCTAGATAAACGACTACTTAAACCACGACTATATTGAAATGTAGACAACTACTTTAGAACAAAAAGATGTACCCTCCCATCTTTGTCTAGCGTTTTGACGTAAGGCAAGGAGATAGTTATTGATTTCTGGGTACCAGGACAATTTATCTGGACAATATCTTCCTCAACATCATCATCAGCTAGAATAAGTTTTGAAGACTTGCCTTTGACTTCCTTAGATAAAATGATGGGAGCAAAAATCAAGAGAACCATTTGTAAAGCGTGAGGGAAACCCTGAATGGCACAAGTGGCTTGACAAAGGTTTGACAAAGTGGCGGTCCGGCTTTTAATATGGTCTAGAGTCATATCAAAAGACTTGCGACCCCATGGATAGTTTATGAAGCGGTCAGTATTTTGGACCATCACAACTAGATCTCCATTTATCTTCGCTTGCTTAGATGTTGGACAAAGAACTCCATCAACAAGTAACAAGAGTGCTAATTTGAACCTGACAACAAGATACCTAATTAAAAGTAGTCGACTACTAGTACGTAAATGTATAAACTACCAATCAGGAAAAAGCAATTTGAAACAGATAGCAAGATAGTTAATTAAAAGTAACCGTCTATTATATGGAAAGTTCTTTTTTACCTGATTTCTTTGTTCTTGTAAGGTTTGCCTAAAAGTTTGTTCATGATCCAAACATGTGTAGGGTTCGTTTCCGTTGCAAACATTTGGTTCATGTACTTCGACAATTCCCCATCTTCCGCTTGAGGAATGGCGTCTTTAATAATTGAGCAGGTTAAACCTGTAGCAATAGCGAACTCTCTGATTGAGAACCTAATCGGTTGATCACCAAACAGGACCCATATTTCGTGGCGCTTCTTGATGACAAGATGCCTAGATAGGAGAAAGTGAAGAAATCTGACAGATGTTGCTATTTGGTTCCCGATATCAATCAGTTTCCCAAATTGGGAGTTCTGAATCTTCTCCATTTCGTCTTCTTCAAGAGAAAATTTAACGGCTTCGATATCATTAAGCTGGTAGTATGTGTTGAGTTGTTGTCACCCTTTGGTTCATGCCCCGATTTGAATAAACGTCTGGGTAGATTCGTATCACCCATAGTCAACTACCTATACCCAGTAGTTATATGTCAATAGATAACAAATTGAACAAAAATTATTCAACACACATGTATACGACTACTAATTAAAGTAGAAATACAATATGAAGGACTACAAATTCAGAAACACACATACGACAATGAAACCAAAATGGCAGTAACCTGTGTTTGTCGATCTCGAAAATACAAAATTCTAAAGGATAAATCGATGATGAAAATACACAGATAGGACAAAGATGAGAAACAATTAACTTGTTAAGTTGCTAGTTAACTAGTTTGAAATCACATGCAAAACTACAACACGAATCCCGTGAATCAGAGAGTAGAAATCAAAATAAACAAACATGCAAAAAGCCAAATTTTAACAAATTATTGACTAGATTGTATCAAATGTGCACCTAATTGGTTGGGATTAATTCAAAAACATGGTTTTAAAATATGCTATGAAAATTACCTTGGGCTAAAGACTATGAGGCAAGAAAGCAACTTGCTTTTTTGTTGTTGTGGGGTTTCTTTTTCTTCTGGGTTTCTTCTGATGTCGGAGGAAACTTATCTACTTCGGGAGTAAGTTTTCGGGGCCAGAACAGTGGATTTGGAGGAAAGATGAAATACAAAGATGGAGGTTGAAGAAGAAAGTGGTGGTAGAGTGAGAAACTGATATTAATGGGTCTTTAATTGGGACGCTGAACAATCCGAAAAGAAAGGGGAGGTTTTTAAAAAAACGTGATAACAGTTATCGAAGTATAAAGTAACTGGTGTCAGAGGGATTTTTTAACGTTGTGGTGGCAATTTGGTAATTTGGAACTGGGTCCATAATTGAATATTGTGTAAAATAACGACAGCGAGTTAAATCTGGATATACAAAGTAGTTATAAAATAAATTAATGATAGTAGTCGACTACTTTTTCTACGACAGCGAGTTAAACCTGGATATACGAAGTAGTTATAAAATAAATTAATGATAGTAGTCGACTACTTTTTCTACGACAGCGAGTTAGTAGATATACGAACTAGTTATAAATAAAATAGGCAAATACATTGAATAAATAGGTTACAAAATAGTAGTCGGCTACTTGAGATAAAATACTAGAGAATAAGTTAATTAAAATATCTTATAATATTATTGGAGGAAATACCCCATTACAAAAGGGTCCTTAACATGTTGTTCACAAAACACATCCAATGTTTTATTAAAGTCTAGGCCATATGCCAAAATTGGTTCTAGCTAGTTTGCAAAACAATATGGTTTCTAAGGTCCAGAAGCATCCATTGCACATGGTAGGTTGCTTCCACCCTTCATCCCAATAGCATAGCCATGGATTTATAATAGCACATCTGCACTTTGTGACGCTGTTGAGATCTACTTCCTTTCCTTCTCCAACCACGGGTTAATTGGATCCTCTGGCCATGGTAGTACTTCTCTAACGCTTATTTGCATTCGCACTTTCTTTGCCACTTCTCTAGTTAGAATTAGCCCGCGCTTTTGCTTCATTCCCGTAATTTAGTCTCACTAGCATGTAGTAGATCTACTTACCAGTTTCCCAACCACCTTCTGCAGATCGTTTGATCATAGACTCCCCTAGAGCTTGCTGGTTAGTGTACATGCATGTAGACATACCCTGTAGGAGAAGCGCCGAATGATTATTGTTGGTAATACAAATGTCAACAAATGCGACTGCAGGGGCTATTGGAACCAATGGTATTTGATTGAAGAAGAAATCAACATTTCTATATAATTCTTCCGTCTCAGCTAGGTTCCTCATCGTCGTGCATGTTGCCTTTGTACGAATAAATTCACAGAAACCACACCGGAGGGAGTTTTCCAGAATTGATAGTAAGAGGTTCTCATTTAGCCTCAACATGTTTCTATTTTCCAGAATAATTTTTGTGGCAGTTCCCTCTTTCAGTTAGTGTTTTTATCATCTATTTATAGGGGTATGCCCATATTGACGAGAAGACACCGTAAAGACATCCCTTTATGATTGCAGTTATGAAGACAGTTATAACGGAAAAATAGGCAACACATCTAGTAAATATAATAAACGATAGTAGTCGATTACTTTAGATAAATAGTCAAAGCAAAGAAAAGAAACACTTAAGCAAGAGTACCTAAAAAATGACATAGTACTAAAAATGACACATTACTTATTGGAGAGAAAATTCAGAGCTCAGTCCTCATAAGCTGGTAGTGCCAGAAAAGGTAACATTTAGGACAGGTGTTGCGATCGTGGTGGAGAAAACATGAAGGGAAAGCGCCAAACACGGGTGGTATATTGTAGCGTACATCAGTGGTTCTCATCATGGTGATAGTGTCGACAACATTCTGGGGTAGTTGGTCCATGTAATCCAATCAGGATTTCCATTCATGGATACGATCTAAGATTTCTTCAGCAAACTGAGGATGACCAAATGCTACAGAAAAAAATAGCAGACAAGAATGTAGCCTCGTCAATCCCACCTTTCGATGCAGTGCGCAAAAAAGGAGCAACAACGTAGATTTCACCTCCAACTAGTAACCTATGCAAGCCGGCTAAGTAATTAGATTTGGGTTTTTTTTAACTCAACTGCCAAGCTGAAGAAGTACGGAAAGCGGTCAATTAGTTTTGGGTCATGCACGAATTCTTCAATGTCTAGCACAGATATGACTGATGGCTCTTTAAATACTCGATAGAGAACCTTGGAGCAGCATCCTAGACGACAAGCATCCTTTACAGAGGATCTACCAACAAAGGATAGAATTTTAGGTAGTAAGTCTGTTAGATCTTCATCAAGGGAAAGTGGAGCCATGTTAACCTTCAAAGAAAAACAGAATTGCGTAAGATTTTAGTAAAATAGTAGTCAAAATGTAGACGACTACAGACTGCTATTTGGAGATAAGTAGACAGCTAATGAAAAATATAACGTAGTCGGAAACAAATATACAACTACTATATGGAAAACCGTAGACAATAGTAAATATTATCGGAAAGACATATCCCCTTATATGGAAAACCATCTACAACTACTGAATGTAATAGTTGGATACACATATACGACTACTATAAGGATAAGCGTACAGAACTACTGTCAACTAGTGTAAAGAACATATACGACTATTATATCGAAACTGTAGACTACTAAAGAAAACAGACGACTAATTAAGATAGGTTCAAGACAAGGACTTGCCGAATCTTTTAAGACAAGGTCAAAAATAGGTTTAAGACAGAGTTTAATGGTGAGAAGTCATGAAAACCGAGATTACAAAAGAAAAAAAAAACGATTTTGAAATCTGAAAACATATACAAAACCCATGAACACAAATAAAACCCAGGTATCCTCATTCCGAAAGTAATAAACACCCATGAACACAAATAACACCCAGCTAGATCCAGTAGTTCGGAACTGATTTTCCTACATACCGAATCTGAGAATCAGCTAAACACCGATTTGAAAGGAACAAAATGGCGGATCTTACCGATCTGAATCGCTTCAGCCGGGATGAAAAAAAGGTGAGTGAATTTAAATCTGGCCAAAAGAAAGGTTTATTGATGTTTATAAACAAGGTTTATCGATGGACAAATTTATGGTGGGGTCATTGTGCAGTACAATGTCAGCCGAATCAAAAGTCCTCATAGATAGAGTGAATATTCAAGAGTATAAAAAGAGATATGGTGATGGGCAAAATTGAACTTTCCATCCTCTCCAAAATCTACTTTTTATTTACCTAATTTGAGTCTCATCTATAGCTATGAGACCTAATTTCTCATGAATATAATAAAAAATCTAAAGATTTGTGTCTCAAAAAATAAATTGTGATTTCAAAGGAGAAATGGAAAACCAAAAAATAGTTGAAAGATGTTTACAACAATATATAGGATTTGAAATATTGTGAATAAAAAACAATTAAAAAAAGTGACTGTAGAATGAAAAGATACACATTTTCATGAAAATATAAGTTACATACGGGAAGATACGAAGAAATTAATATGGAAAGACACAAACATTCTTTGGTATTTTCGATATTGTTATTTGTGATTAAGTTCTTTGTGTCTACGTGAGAGTAATATATGATTTTATATTATGATATGATTTTTAGAAAAAGAACAAAAGAGTGAACAAAGAGAAACGAAAAAAAAAACATGTTAGATAAATAAAATGAAAAACTTAAAGAATTGTGTTTAAAAATAGAAAATGATGTTTTAAAAATAACTATTATTTCAAAGGCTGTGAATAAAGAACATAATTAAAAGATGTAATTGTATGCGAAAAATATCAAGAGATTAATCCGTAAAGATTATATACTTTAGATAAATGTTGTGGTTAACTTCTTTGTGTTTTTGTGAGTGTGAAATCTGATTCTAATTTATGATATGCTTATTAGAAATTAGAAAGAACAAAGAGTTATGTGTAGAGAAAAAGAAGAAGAAAAATAATGTGGTTAGATAAATATAATATAAAACCTGAATTTTTTTTTCTAATATTGTTGATATCTTAAACAATAACTATGATTTCAAATGAAAAAAAAAAAATTGAAGATCCAAAAAGTTGTGTTAAAAAATAGATGAAGGATCTTTGAAATTATATATAGGATTTGAAAGGTTTCGATTAAAAGACGCGACCGTAAAATGAAAAGACACATTTTTTACTAAATATAAGTTATATAAAAAACGCATGAATAAATAAAACTGAAAAGACATGACCGTTCATTTGTATTTTTATTGTTATTATTAATATATTTTATCATAATTTTCTTTAAGTTCAAAGTAATTTCCATTTCTAATATTTATTAAATAATTTTTTTGTTATTTTGATTTTTGCTTCTAATTTATCCATTATTTGTAATTTTTTATAATGATATATTATTTTTAATTTTATAATTTGATATTTCCACCATTATTAAAATATTATTATATGTGTCAGTTTATTACACAAAAATATATAAGATATATTTAAATTTTATTAAATATAATATTTGTATATTTATAAAATTCTAAATTAGATATCAATTTCAAATTAATTTATATTTTATAATTTTAGCTAATTACATTCAAATTATATGGTTTATTATATATTCATTTTAATTTGATGATGATTTGAACAATGAAGAGGGCTAATGTGCTGGTTCAAAAAAAAAAAGGCCTAATGGCCGGATGGAGAACCCCCTTCAATCACTAAATACTACTATGTCTCAATTGATGTATTTACATAAATAATATTATATTAAACAATTAATATATATTAGTAATAATTATCTTGTTAAATGTTAAAAACTCGAATAAAGAATCCAACCAAATCAAGTACTAGTTAATAACATTTGAAACTTGGTACTTGTGCAAATTTTCAATTTAAATACTTATTAATCAAAGCAAGTATTTAGTTTTATGGAACAAGTAACGAGTACGGAATATATTTGTGTCCGCCCCTAGATAAAATATAAAATTCCAACAAGCAAAACAAAGAAAGCAAAATGAAATTGTTTAATACATCAAAGAATCCAGTCTTCATCAAGCTACCTCCTTCACTAATGTATCGAATTCATGTCTTCAAGACATTTGGAGTAATTCGATTTACCGGTTTTGAGCAAATAGAGCGCTGTGTTTGATTCATATCACTAAAAGGGTAAGGACGACAAAAGAATAATACAACATCATTACCAGAAAGGTCATTGTTTTTTCTTCTACACATCAAACACTGGATCTCATGTCTTTGGCCTTTCTACCACAACAAACTAAACAAACACAACTCAGCCCACAAATCAATAAAAAGGACACAGATAGCATGAATCACCCAGAAAAAAAAAAGTTAAAAAAACGAGAGATTTACAACAACAAAAAAATCTGAGCCCCAAGATGTTTGCCTTCTTTTGGCTTAATACTAGACGTGAAGAAGGACGTGACGTGAGCGACAAACTCTACAAAAATCGAATGCGGCTTACTCACTTAGTTCGCTATTCGTTGTTGCCTAGGTTCAAAGATCCGTCCTTCATTAGCTTGATGCTTAGGCTATTGAATCTCCCTCTCGAGTAATGACGAGAAGCCTTTCTCCAATCCGTTCCTGTTTTCATCATTGCCGCAAACTCTTCGTAGCTTATTCTCCCATCCTAATGTCAATACTACATGTCAGGCATAACCAGAAGATAACATCTTTTACATTTACTATAGCTCTAAAGTATTCTATTTAACGACATGATAAGTGGACTCTCAACACAAAGCCTTTCCACCACATTAAACATAGAAATCATTTATGCTTTAGTTATGGGGACCGCTTACACAACAGACAAAAGCTACTACATGTTTTGTCCTCGCAGGCTTTAAGAACCTTTCGCAAAGTATGTTTCCATTACCTATTTGCAGGTCTGTAATTTCAAATTCTAGAACCTTTCGCCAAAAGAGATTTAAAATTAAAACTTTGATTTTCCTGATAGTCTTACAAAAGAAAGGAACATGTACCATGCATAGAAGATTTGAGACTTACCTTGTCCGTGTCAACTTCTTGGAATATATCATTGGCGACATCCACACAGTCATCCCCTCCATCTTCCTTTAAAGCGTCACAAAGCTCTTGTGGCAAAATGTACCCATTTCCATCCTTGTCAAAGTACGAGAATGCTTTCCGGAGATGCTCATCGTTTGCTACCTTTTGCAGGTGGAGAGACACTGCAACAAATTCCCCATAGTCTAGTGTTCCTTTCCCTTTAGTATCCACCTATTATTTTAGTATCACAAAAAAAAAATGAAGCGGAATATTAATGACAGGATCATGCAAGAATATTTGACTCTACTTGTTCGGTCAAGCAGTCAATAATAAAAAAAATAAGGTGATGTAGAAGGGAAAAATATGTGTACCGCTTCAATAAGCATCTGAACTTCTGATTCCACTAGCTGTGTCCCAAAATCGCGAAGTCCAGCTTTCAACTCCTCGATGGTAATGATACCATCTTTATCAGTATCCATCTTGTTGAACATCTCTTTGATGTCTTCTACTTCTTGGGTAGATAAGAATTCAGCAATAACCTAGTTTGAATAAGGTAAGTAAGATAACTTTGGTCTAAGAAGTGACTCATGCAAATAAATCAACAGTGAAAGCTTTTCTGATTAACAAACCCTCAAAGCTTTTCTCTTGAATCTGTTCATCACTGAGAATTGCTTTAATCTGGACTTCACAACGTCTCCAAGAGGGACATTTGGAGCTTTCTTTGCGTTTTGAATCCATGGGTGCTCTACAAAATGATTGCAAAATTAGGAATAAGCATAAACAATCTTTTGTACCATTTCCACATCAATGAAGTGATTTGGTAAAGAGATAGTGACAGATGCAGAGAGTAAGGGCAGAGGCAAAAGTGGATTCTATGTACCAAGCACTTGCTTTGCAGTCAGCCGGCGCTTTGGATCAGGCTCTAACATTTGTCTTACAAGACTCTTAGCAGTCTCCGAAATGTTTGGCCACGGTTCCCTCTTAAAATCAATTACCCCACGTAAAATAGCCTGAGCAACTCCCTGTTCCGACTCTGTAATTGAAAGAAAAAGTTTGCTGAAACTAGGAAAAACTAGCTTGCTAGTACTACAAGAATCAATAAGCAACAGATGGTTTCTTTAAAATGCCATAGAAGCGTATTACAGAACGAGGATATCAAGGGAATAACGAAGAGAGGAGGACGTGAACAGACCTGCCCAGAATGGAGGAACTCCACACAGCAGAATATAAAGAATCACTCCAGCACTCCAAATATCTATTTCTGGTCCATAGTTCCGCTTTAGCACCTCAGGTGCCATGTAATATGGACTCCCAACTATCTCGGAGAATTTCTCACCTGAAAATGTGTAAGCATTATAAGATAGCATTTAAGGTATCAATCAAGAAACAATGAGCCTGTCATCTACTGTACTAGTACTGATAATCAGTTCAAGCTTGTAGGTGACAAACCTGGCTTGAAGAAAATCGACAATCCAAAATCAATGGCTTTCAGCGGCGAGTTCTCCTTCTTGTTGGCGAATAAAAAATTCTCCGGCTTCAAATCTCTATGAATGACGCCGTGTTTGTGGCAGAGTTGCACGACCTCCATGATTGTCTTGGTGACCCCGGCGGCGGCGCGCTCAGTATAATGCCCTCGAGCTACAATCCGATCGAAAAGCTCACCACCTTCACAGAGCTCCATCACCAAATGCACAGCATTATCATCCTCACAAGCCTCCTTGAGAGTAACAATGCTCGAACTCTTGGGAAGATGCTTCATAATCGCCACTTCCCTCTTCACGTCCTCGATATCCACGGTAGTCCTGAGCTTCCTCTTCGAGATCGACTTGCAGGCGAGCAAGTCGCGCGTGAGCCTCTCGATACAGAGGTATGTGACACCGAACTCGCCGCGGCCAAGCTCTCGGTCAAGCAAGTACCGGTCCTCGATATTCTCCTTGGGGACATCGCTGAGGACTCGAATCGGCGCCGATTTTTTGCCACCGGCAGCGTCTTTACGGCCGTGATCGTGGCCGGAATAGTTGGATTTGACGTCTTCTCTAGCCACAGCAGCGGGAGATCTGCAACAGTTTCCCATCAGGTGTAGCTCAGAGCCTCAAGCTTTCGTCTGAGCTACAAAAGTAGAAGTTATAGATCTAACTAAATTTAGCTAATCTAGGGTTCCACATTCTCTAGCCTTTGAAGAGAATTATCGTAACAATGGAATCTATGAGCTTTGAGAGAGAGAGAGGAGCATAGATCGAAGAAGCGTACGGTGAAGATGAGTAGCTAGAGAGGTCTCTCTCCTTTTGATATTTTAAAAAAAAAAATTCTTTGTAAAACTCAATCATAATGTGGTCTCCCAACTTTCTTTTTTCTTTTTGAAAAACGGTCTTTACTTGTTTGGTAAATCAACATTTTATTTGGATTTATTTTTATTTTCTCGTCGACAAACAATATGATTTATTTAAGGGTGAGTTATCTATAAGACAATAGTTAACCAATAAATTAGGTGAGTAATTAAAGTAAGTTGGTAATTAGTTGTTTAGGTAAAAGAAACAATGGTTCAAATAAAAATATTATTTTTTCAGTTTTACTTAATTACAAAATTTCACAAGTTTAAAAACTAGTTTTCAACGAACTGTTTATCGATGATGGTACTATTTATAAAAAATTATGTAACGGGAAAAAAAAATTATTAGTATTACTTTTATTATCATTATTATTTTATTAGATATTTATTTAATTAATACATTGACTAATATAATAGTGCAATAAATTTATATTTATCATATCGACTCAATTAACATATAATTTGTATTAAAATAGGCGACTTTATAATAAAATTAACATGATAGCAATTAAGTTTTCAATATGTGGAAACTGAAATGGTTGCTTACGAGAACAAACCCATGTTACTTCCAATAAAAAATCAATTGGTGATTAGTAGATTGACTTAAATCATATAACTTAAAACTATTTGATGATAAGTGAGTTGATCAAAGTCCCTTATATATTAGTTAATATTTCTTTCAACTTTCAATATATGACAATTCTCAGACACTCTAGAGATTAATGTCTCATGATCCATGTCCGAAGACACATGCTATTTTTTAGACTGGATCACGAAAATGTATGAAACATGCTCTGATACCATATTAAATTTTATGAATTTTTAACACATAATCAATTGATGATAAGTAGTTTGAGTCAAGTCTCTTATATATTAGTCAAAGTCTTTTTTAGTTTTCAATGCAAGACATTTATCGGACACTTTTTAGAAATTAAAACCTCATGATCCATTAATCTATACATTATCTCAATACTTTATGCAACCACCACATATTTTATCTGGTGGGGTGCGGATCACAAATTCGTTTTGAGAAGCTACAAACGTCTATATAGTTAGTCCATATGAAGCACCAATGATGCGTTCACATTTGACCCAGTTAATGCTAACCGGCCACATCTCAAGATGTAAAAATGCATTCACACAGACCACAGCTAATCTGAAATGCGTTCACACATAGCACCAATGACACCTATGACAATGAATAAAGAGGTGTGTGTAAGTTTGAGTCAGAAATATAAGTTTCAACTTGGTTCGAGTGTGTTGGCGAATCTCTTGAACAACGTGCAACTTTTATTATTTTAGCTCATCACTTTTGTGTGTAGTGTGTCTTCTTCTGCCACTCTTGCAACCTATTCTCTTATAACCAGTGCTTATAACTAACTGACAAAATCCAATAAATCTATAACAAAATATATATCCTATTGTCACAACAGCGAATCCTCATAAATCCATTTGATATCCATTGATTGAGCGTCCCTAAGCTATCCACCCCCGAAGCATTAGATCATGATGTCTTTGCTAATTTAAAACAATACAGACACAATTGGTCAATCATAGTTATTACAACTCTAAAAGAATTGTATTTTTTCCTAAAAGAATTTGGTAGTCAAAGAACTTGAAAGGCAAGATTTACCGGGACACACAAAGTAGATGGATATATATATATACATTAATGGATATTTTATAAATAAAATCATAAAGGGAGAATTAACTATAAAATAAGAGCGGTTGAGGTAGTCCAACTGGTTGAGGGGCTCGTGGTGGCTAGAAACCACCCGGGTTCGAGCCCAGGCGGAAACAAAAATGCCTCCTCTGCTCACCCACATGGATATGGGTCCATTGCTTACGGCCCATTTGAATATCCGGAGAGAGAGTCTATCCATGGGCTGCACCTCCCCTTGGGGATTAGTCTGGGCCCTTCCATAGGCCCGGAATACCCCCAGGTAAAAAAAAAAAAAAAAAAAAACTATAAAATAAAAAAGAAAGAGAGGGCTTTGAGCGCCACACGCCTATACAAAATTCTCTCTCGAAATTTCGCTTCCCCTTTTCGTGTCCGTGACGGAGATCTCTCCGACGATGGCGTCTATGATGTTGGCGAGAGAGATCTCCGTCGGTCTCGTTTAGTGCGTTGATCAACGCCAGGTCAGATCGGGGTAATCGGAGGCTTTGCTTCGGGAGTGCTTTGACCGGCTGTGCGTGGTGGGTAGGCTTTCATGGTGGAGCTAGCGGAGGGTGATTTAGGCATCGACGGTGTCCTCTGAGTTGTCAAGCTTAGGCGGCCGTCGGAGGACTGCGGCGAGCTAAGGAAGGCGCCAGAGACACTTAGATGCTTTGGATCTTGCAAAGATTTCGAGGAAGTCAAGCTTAGGAGGTCGGAGGAAGACGCCGGCGAGCTAAGGCAGGCGCCGGAATTGGAGCCGAGTCTTGGTAGCAGCGGAAGCTGCGGTGGGAGCCGTGGTGGAGTCGCGGCGAGTCGAGCAGGTGTTGACTCCGAGATAGGGTTAAGGTAAGTTCGAAGTGGATCGGAAGAGACAAACCTCGACGGGAACTGCAACTGACCGGAGAAGGAAGGCCGAGGGTGTGACGACATCGCCGGTTCAGTCCGTGGAAACCAATCGCCGGAGTTCGGAGGGTCGGAGGCGCCGCCGGTGTAGAAGAACGAAGGGGAAAGGTGTGGGCCTAAAACAGGTCGCCCTAATCCGGTTCGGGTCATGCGGGTTTAGCCGGTCTAGAGATTCTCTTGTGGTCTGTTTTTTGGTTCGATTTGCGTCCGGTTTGTAACGGTTTATCTCCGATTTTAGTCGGTTCGGATAATTAATATAATATTATTAAAAAACTATAAAATACAAAAGCAGACTAAAATATAAAAAATAGGAAATGTATTTTTGAAACCAAATCGAAAGGACCAAAAAGACGAATATGCCCTTGCAAGTTGCTTTTAAGATCAGATAAGATCACGTTTGTGTTTTTTTTTTCTTATCTTCTTCTCTCCCCTCTCTCCCTCTCTCTCACTTTCTCTCCCCTCTCTCATTCTATCTCGTTCTCTCTCCTCTCGAACCAACATTTTTCAGATCTCGTTTTCTATGCTTTCGATTTTTACCTAAATATTTCATATAAAAATCTGGAAAAGATGAAGCTCAAGTCAAGATCCAAAAACCCGATTATAACGAGATTATTTGGTGAGTTTTTTCGAAAAAAAATTGTGATTTGTGGAACAATAGATTTATATAGATATTAAAATTTCGATTTTTTGCTTTTTGGTGTAGATCCACAACGATCGTGAAAAATCAAGCAAAAATATCAGATCAATTGATTCATATTTATTAAATCGACTCAGTGTATAGGGCATGTGTTAACACAAATATTAAGCGCGTAAAATCAATTATTAACTAGTTAACACAAATAGGGTATGCATTAACAGAAATATCGAGCATACCTTCAAAATCAGATGTTGATGTTTCCTCTTCTTCTCTTTATTGCACTACCAGCACATGTATAAATCAATTCTCTGATTTTTTCCATTTGGTTGCTAACATTTTAATTAGTGTTGCTAACAATTTTATACATATGGTATTTTGGATTTGTATCGTTAATATTTTATTGTGGACACTGAAATTTTACTATAACATATACTAATTCATATAGATAAAGAAAAAAGTATAGCAGTGGATGGTGGTATTGCTAACATTTTAGTTGGTGATGCTAACAATTTTGATACACATGATATTTTGGATTTGTATCGTTAACATTTTATTTGGGGACACTAAATTTTTATTTGGTACTGCTAACATTTTAGCCGTTAATATTTTATTTAGTATTGTTAACATTATATATATATATATATATATGATATTTTATATATAAATGATAATATTTTATGATAGCTATCTACGTAAAGATTATAACTTTTAACTCTAATTTACATGTCCTAACAAAAAAACAAGAATTTGTAGATGAAAATAAAGATGAGAGGAGAGAAGAAGGTGTAGTGGAAGACGGTGAAGACGTGGATACAGATGAAAAGACAATGTTTGTTGGGTTTAGAGAGTCTTGGAGATAAAACAGGTACAAGAGCAGTTACTTGCCAAGAGAGATTAGCTACAAAGATATATACATCTTGGAAAATCAATAAATCTTCATAAAGATATATAGGGGTAAACATGAAATTAAAATAAAAATCAGTAGGATATGGTCATATATTTAAATATGGTGTCGTGTATATACATCCTAATTTCTCAATCGTAAACATACCTTTTATATAAAAAGTAATTGATGAATCTAATCTATTAAAACAGGAAGGTTTGCCATGGTACATAAATGTTGTTCCCGAAATTTGCCCTTGATATTATTAGGATTTGTAACCTTCATTAAGGGTAATTAGGGAATATAACATTATCTCTACAATCCATGTTTCCAAACAAGACAATTATTAAACATGTAGCCAAACAACCAAAATCTAATGGATCCCACTTTTCTAATTAATTAAAATCAAAACAAATTAATTGATAAATATAATGAATAATTTATACATCAACTATTATATATAAATTAAGATTCTCTAATTTATGATTTAATTTAAAATATATTTATAATATATTTTAATATCTTTTTATTTTGTTTCAAATATATATATATATACACATATTACGATTTATGTTTTTACGATTGTACTTTTTAGCAGGTTTTTCCATCAAACTGAAAAATATTTAATTAATTAAACGGGTTGAAAAATTAATTAGCCAATCTCGATTATAAATTTTCTATAAAAAAATTCGCATATAGTAAATAATTTCAGCTGATATATTTTAAAATTAATAAAATATTAAAATGATTTCATACTTATATTATTCAAACATTTGAAGCGTCAAATTATACTTTATGTTTGAATGAAGTTTTTAACGGATAGTTCCATCAAATTTGCAAATTATATATACGACTACAACATGTATTTTATAAAATAATATTTTAGATAAATAAAATAACAATTAAACATATACCACATAACTTTTACAATAGTTGTTTTCACATATATATATTTTTTCCAAATTATGATCTTACGATACAACACAGATTAAAATATATAATGCGAAATCCTTATTTTAATCTCTTAATCCTTATGATATATCTCCTCCAAATAACACATAATTCATTTAAAAAAAAACTAAATTGCTAACTCACTGTTTATAATGTTGGTTAAACAATTATAATCAAAATTAGATTACATAATTAAAAATCTAAATTACTATTAACAAAATGAATAAAAAGTAAAATTTGTAAAGAAAATTAAACCCGCACTTAAGAAAGTGCGGGTCAAAATCTAGTTTTTGTTAAAAGTGAATTGTGTTGGGCTTGTCTTTTCCTCAATTGTCGCGAAGGCTATAGTATAAGCGAAAGAGAAAGCATAGCATGTCGGGCCATCTGAATATTAATTCAGGTATGCTACAAAAACAAGGTTTCAATGCATTCATCTCGTAGCATTTTTCTAAATTTATTCCTTTCATGTGTTTCCCACTAGCTTGGCAATAAAGTTTGGTCTATGTTGATGGTATTTAAATACAAGCTTTAATTTTTTTTCTTCTAAAAATATTAAAATTTATACTACTATTTTCGTTTTACATTTTTTAATATTGTCGAAACAACTTATTACAAGCAAAAATTTAAATAAAGAAAGAAGATTACAATGCAGAACTAATTTATCGAATCCAAAATACGAGAATACAGTTCAAACAGAGAAGGAGACCTCGAGGAAGAAGCAGGGAAGGATAAGAGCATGTCCTTGATCGCCCGATCGATTGAAAAGAAGACAACCTTTGGTGAAAAGCATGAGTCCTTGAATATTCGATGGTTACCCTCCCTCCATATATGGTAAATGACAACCTGCGAAACCAATTTAAGAATGATTGCCTCATTGCTACGAACAACAAACGAAGCGACCAACAAGATCCAAAACTAAAGAGATATCATGAGGAGCAACAGAAATGTATCGTCTCACAAAGCACAACCAAATTTCTTGAGAGAAATGACACTCAAAGAAGAGGTGTCGTTGAGATTCCAAACCGACTTGGCATAAAACACAATTAACACTCACAAACATTCCACATGCCCTCAAACGATCTCTTGTTGGGAGACAAGACTGCATTACAAGTCATGAAATAAATGAGCACTGAGATATTTCATGCTTGAACCAAACAAAATTGTGTCAATTGACAAGAGGAGATGTTTCTCTCAGTTGCTCCCATGTCGTTTTAGAAGAGAGAGTAAGAAGAAAATAACCCAGGTGCATTTATCCACATGAATTCATCATTGCAATCAGGTAGTTGAGGTGGATTAATTGTTGTTTAGGCGACTTGAACTGACATGGCTTGGTCAGATCTGACATTTGGCAAGAACCAATCTCTATTTCGGGTAGCCTCACTGACAGTGGCATCAATCGCCAATCTAAATTACCTTGGATCGATTTTACAACAAAATCGACAAGTTGACCCAACTCTTTCCAGCAGTCGTACCATAACGATGATATAGCACTATTTCCCAACCTGCAATGAAGGAAGTTCGTAATGTACGGCTTCAACTAGAGAATAGTCTCCATACTTGCTTCAACCTAAAAACCAATTCAAAATCCTTTAATCTCCGAAGAAAGGGACCACCCTCTAATTTTGGACGACATATATTGGCTCAAGAAACCCGGGCTCCAACTATAGTGGAAGTATTGTTCTTCCAGAGGAGCAAAACGAGTCCACTTTTTCATAGAACCGTTTTGGAAAGTTAAACACATACCATAATAACCGATGATACAAGCTTGATTTTACCCGCAAAAGAGATATACTTAGCAGTCCATGAATGAAGTTTTGAGGTGATCCGCTCTAAGAATGGCTGAAGTGTTGCGAATGTGATCTTTTTGTGGTTAAGAGGCAGCCCCAAATACCTTGTGGGAAAGTCCCAAGGGTAAAGCCAAAGAAATCGCTTAGCACTTGAGCCTCACTATACGTATAGCCGCCGAAGAAAATATATGACTTAGATGTGTTGGTGTCTAACCCACAAACATATTTGAACAGCGCCAACATCTCTTTGATTCCTGATATTAAGTGTCTCGAACCGTCTGAGAATACTAGAAAGTCATGGTCAAACAACAAATGTGTTACCTTAGGAGAAGAACATGCTGGATGTAACCGTAACTTGCCTTGGTAGACAGCTTCTTCGAACAACCGAGAGAGAACTTCCATGACCATAATGAAGAGATAGTATGCTAAAACAATTTAAGTGATTGCCACTACAAGAAAACAGCGATTTAGCGACTGCAAAAAGAGTCGCTATTTAGTCGCAAAATTAGATTTTGCGACTTAATAGCGACTAAAGTAGTTAGTCGCTAATCTCTGGTCGCTAAAATTATTAGTCGCTATATTAGTCGCTAATTTGCGACTATTTAGCGACTAATGTTATTTTATTAATATTAGTCGCAATTGAGTCGTTAAATATTAGCGACTAATGAGCGACTAAGTAGCTACTAATATAGCGACTAATAAACAGTCGCTAAATGTGTAGTCGCTATATAGTCGCTATATTAGCAACCGTTTAGTGACTATGTTGCGACTATTTTAGCGACCGTTTAGAGACTGTTTAGCGACTATTTTAGCGACTGTTTAGAGACTGTTTAGCGACTATTTTTTTGGCCATATTGCGACGAATTAGCGACTGTTTTGTGACTCTATATTCGCGACTATTTAGCAATGGAATCGGATTAGTAATTCAATTTTAATTTGGTTTTGGTTTTGGTTTCTATTTTTAGATTCCTGTTTTTTTATTGTTTTATTTTTTTAAGACTCTAAAACTCTTACACATAACAAAGAACATACATTAAAGTTGATTACATTGTCTTAACCAAAACAAACATAATATTCAAACACTTATAAACATAAACAAGTTTATACATCATACATATCAGTCTTGTGAAGTTGGAGAAGACTGAGGTGCTGGCGCATCAGTCTGACTTTTGCAAAAGTCTAGGTATGATGGGTCTGTTTCCTGAAGATACCTTTGCACCATGCTCAACTCCTTATGCTCCTTAGCTTGTCTAGTTAGCTCAGCAGCTTGTGTTTCAAGTTGGCGTTGTGCTTCTTGTAGCTGATCTTGTAGTGAGTTGTAAGTCGAATAGGTACCCGGGTACTTGCGCTTTTGAGAGGCGTGATACTCTCCTAGACTTCCAATACCATAAGCATGGCCTCTATCATCGACAATTGTTGACTAGGAAACATGAAAGTTATATACACTGTTAGAAAATTGGTTTGGGAATGACAAATGACTTAAATAACAGAAACACTAACACATTTGAGCAATAAACAAATCATCAACACAACTATCTCAATACCAATAACTCAAGAGATTCATAGCAGTAACAGATTCTCATATGTACTCTCATAAACATTAAAACATAGATGGTTACGATTTCACAGAAGCTTAGTTACCTGAAGGAACAATTCATCGATTTCGTCAGTTGTCAGCTGCCTTGGTCGCGAAGTCCCATCAGATGTTTCTGCCTCAAGCTCAGCCTTCCTTGCCTCGACCTTCTCCTTATACTTCTCTCCCACCTGTTGCGCCTTCAAGTCTATGTAGGTTCCATCTGATTTGGTGTGGGTCTTCAGGAAGACTTCACCAAAACTTACTTCTCTACCCAGGTCTTGTTCCTGAAAATGCAACAGAAGATAAATTGGTTAAATAAAAGTAAATATACTAAGAGAAGGAATATATATAGGAAGTCTGAGTCTTACCATTTCTTGTTTAACTTGCAGAAAAGACTTCTGCCCGCTATAGTTCCTGTGAGGACCGAGACCGCCACGATCAGAATTCCGACATGCAGAAGCGGTCCCACTCCTCTGTTTACCCTCATCAGAGTTCCAATAGGCCACCATTGGCGTCCAGAATTCACCTGGGATCCACGAAGGTCGCACACCTGAAACATGAGCTTTGCTGACCATATCCTTCATCTTTCTCTGACAAATCGCCTCAAAATGTGCTTGCACGGTCCCTGTTATTAGGAAATCCCAGTGGTGCTCTTTCTACAAGAAGCAGCAGATGGAAGTTAGTAAGATATTGATGACAAGTAAAACAAAAGACTAGACTAATGTACTACACTGACCGCAAACTCAAGGAAGTATCTCTCTGCTCGCGGCCGTGGCACATGGCTCCAGCTGTAGAATGGTCCATCAAACTTGTTTTGGTATATCTTAGTAATCTTCCTAACCAAACTAGACTTGTCACGACCAAACCTACAAAGGGAGCAAAAATCAGTACATATCATGACTTAATTAAACAGAGCAAAACACAATCTAACTGGAGAGAGAGAGAGAGAGAGAGAGAGAGAGAGAGAGAGAGAGAGAGAGAGAGAGAGAGAGAGAGAGAGAGAGAGAGAGAGAGAGAGAGAGAGAGAGAGAGAGAGAGAGAGAGAGAGAGAGAGAGAGAGAGAGAGAGAGAGAGAGAGAGAGAGAGAGAGAGAGAGAGAGAGAGAGAGAGAGAGAGAGAGAGAGATGGTTATACCAAGTAGTGTTTGGCGGCTGAGGAAGTATTGGAGAGAGCACAGTCGTCCACTGCTCACGGCCTGGCATGGACAGCAGCCTCTGAAGATAGCGGAGACGGCTTTCCTCGAGATTTGGTTGATTATCAGCATTGTCATCAACTCCGTCGATGTCATCTTCACTCATTTGGTTGGACTGCTGAGTTTCAGGCGCATGAGTGCTGTTAGCTTCGGAGTTCTGATTCTGAGAAGCCCTCGGTTGTTGAGACACTTGAACTGAACGAGCAGGAGAAGGTTGTGGAGGAGTCATCTGACCTGAAATAGTGGTCAACGCATCATATAATCTTATAAAGCAACATGAGCTAATACCTTATGATACCAAAACAGAGAGTTAATACCAACAACGCGTCATATAAACAGAGAGTTAATACCAACAACGCATCATACAATCTCAAGTAAGCACAAGCATTAAGAGGTATGAGCTAATACCTTATGATACTAAAAACCAAAGCAACATGAGCTAATAATACCAAGTCCTAATAAATTCTAAAGCAAGCACAAGTCATTTAACTCACAGACAGTCCTATAAGACCAACATTCAAGCAACCAACATGAGCTAATACCAAAATATAGAGTTAAGGTCAACAACGCATCATATAATCTTATAAAGCAACATGAGCTAATACCTTATGATACCAAAACAGAGAGCTAATACCAACAACGCATCATATAAACAGAGAGTTAATACCAACAACGCATCATACAATCTCAAGTAAGCACAAGCATTAAGAGGTATGAGCTAATACCTTATGATACTAAAAACCAAAGCAACATGAGCTAATAATACCAAAATATAGAGTTAAGGTCAACAACGCATCATTTTATACTATGATCTATAGTAACCCGATCCAATACCAAACATGAGTACCAACAGAAACTCAAGTATTAAGAGCTAATACAATCTCAAGCAAACACAAGTCCTTTAATAAATTGCACAGACAGTCTCAAGCAAACACAAGTCCTTTAATAAATTGCACAGACAGTCAGTATAAGAGCTAATACAATCTCAAGCAAACACAAGCCTTAAGAACTATGAAAATCTCAAGCAAGAACAAACAAGCATAAGTCCTACACTAAATCGCACACACAGACAAAGAGCGAAGTTACTTGACCTTGACTGTTCTGCCTCGGAGTTACATGCAAAGGGTCTCTTCTCTGAGACTCAGGATTCAGAGAGTGGCCTTGAGACGCCTGTCTCGGACTGGTCGAGTTGTTCTGAAGAAGAACCTGCGGCGGTGGATAGTTACGAACATGCAGCTGAGTTTGCGTCAGAGATGGGCGCGGTGTGGGAGAACCCTCGCTCGCCAGAGTGAAAGCATACTGTTGAGGTAGATTCGCTGGCCGACTTTGCGTGGAAGAGGAAGGCTGAGCGTCGACTGGACCTCTTCCTCTCCCTCGACCTCTTCCTCTCCCTCGACCTCTTCCTCTACCTTTTGCTGGAGCCATCGGAGTTTAAACGGAGAGGAGATATCGGACAAAGACAAAGATCGAGAGAAGACAAAGAATTCTGAAACCCCTTTTAGTCACTAGTTTGTCGCTAAACAGTCGCTAATTTAAATTATAATTTTTTGGATTTTAAACGTTAACAAACCTTATAAAATCTAATTTATACAAATTAAACATTACAAATTGATAATAAACCATAATCCTTATCAACGTTTCACAAATAGTATCCATTCATCTTATAACTAAAACAAGAGTAGATGCATAAACATTAAAGGTAAACACTAAGCATATGAAATCACTAAGCATGTCTAATTGAAATTATTTGAAATCTGAAATACATTAAGCATATGAAAACACTAAAGATAGACAAAAAGCATATCAAATCACTCGTCCTCTTCTGCATCATTGTCTTCCGCTTCTTCATCTTCGTCGTCGTCATCATCATCAGGAGAAGATAGAAATTCGTCTTCTGGTTCTTCATCTCCTACTTCGTAGTCAAGATTGATTGGGTTTTCATTCTGCACAAAATTCTCGGGAACGAGATCTTCGACCGTAGTCATCATTACCGGATCATCATTTTCCTGTTGGAGAAGAGTAATTTCTGTGTTGACATATTCCCCCAAAATATTCCCTCTAGGGTTGACTTTGACAACATTGAGCCACAATTGCTTCGGTCTCTTCGTGTACGGATACGGGATATAACAAACTTGCTCCGCTTGAGAGGCTGTGTAAATTAAAGATTGAAATTAAACTTAGAGTATTTATGATATCCATACAATAGTTACGAAGATAGAGATAGATATATATTACGTACCTAGAATAAATGGTTCGTATTTATTGTACTTTCTTGATGCACGAACATCTACGACGCCAGCATTGCTCCTTCGAGTGCCTCTACTGAGAACAGGGTCATACCAGCTACACTTAAAGAGTGTTATTCTCAAATTAATAATCCCCTCGTACTGAAGTTGTATTATGTCAGTTAAGATCCCGTTGAAATCAGCTGCATCAGACGCATCACTATAATTCTTTCCTTTAACACATACACCGTAGTTACATGTCTTTCGTCCCTCGCCATGGCTTTTTGTATGAAACATATATCCTCTTGTATAGAAGATAGGCCAAGTTTTAGCCTTGTTGACGGGTCCATGCACAATATCTTGAACCCAAGGAGGAAATTTATAGGTTTCGTTCCAGTAAATGACCTGAATATTGATAAACACACAATGTCAAATATGTAGATAAAACCACAATACATATATAATGTGTTCATAAGAAATATTTCACGAACATACATAATCTCGCACCCATGTGTCATATTCCTCGGCCCTTTTCACAGAGAGTTGATTCTCGGAGAGATCTGGATATTTACCAGAGATATAGTCTTCAAACATATTGTTTATAAGATCAACATGTATATATATGAGACCAACACAATATATAAATTAACTTAAGTTGTGTTATACCTCTCAAATGGTCGAAAGTAAGCGCAATTTCGCAAAACATAAACATGTGCAATTTTATAATCTTCTGGTGAAAGCCATACTTCATGCATTTCGCCACTTGGACGACCAACCTGAGTAAATATATCAGGAACGTCGTCATCATATTCGGGGACACCACCTTCGTTGTATCTTGTTAACCTGACAAAAAGAGTTAATAAATATAACTTTAGAATAGATAGCATACATGTCTCCATATACTAGATATAAATTTACCTTGAATTCGTGACTATATTCGAGGCGAAGTAATGCTCTGTGAAATAAGCAATCTCTTCATTTAGATATGATTGAACAATAGATCCAGCTGCATATCTTTTGTTCTTCGCTTTCCCTTTCAGCTTTTTGAAAAATCTTTCAAAAGGGTACATCCACCGGTATTGAACAGGGCCTCCTAATTCAGCTTCGTAGGGGAGATGTATAGGAAGGTGCTCCATCACGTCGAAAAATGATGGTGGAAAGATCTTCTCCAAATTGCAAAGAATCATAACTATGTTTTGCTTTAGAATTTGGACGCGACTCTTCTGCAAAGTTCTTGAACATAAGTCACGAAAAAATCCTCCAATCCCTACAACATATATAAAGAGATTTAAACAGCAAATGGTTAATACAATAAACAAACCCGAAACTACATATCCAAATACTATAACCGGTACCTGCTAAGGCAAGGTGGACATTCTTGTCTAGGAGTTCTGCAAAGATAAATGGAAGTAGTCGCTGCATAAAGACATGGCAGTCATGACTCTTCATCCCAGAAAACTGTGCATTACCCAAATCAGCACAACTTGCTAAGTCTGAAGCATAACCATCTGGGAATTTGACCTCATGCTTCACACATTCCAATAACTTTTTCCTGGCTTCGTTTGTCAAAGCGTAAACTGGGAATGGAGCTCTACCAGCACTATCAACATGCAAGTGTGGCCGAGAACAGAAGTTAACTAAATCCAATCTCGATGGGATGTTGTCTTTGGATTTACCCTTCACACGCATAAGAGTTTTTATAATGTTGTCAAAAACATTCTTCTCTATATGCATCAAATCGAGATTATGTCGAAGATTAAGGTCCCTCCAGTATGGTAACTCCCAAAATATGCTTTCTTTGTGCCAGTTATGCTTCTTGCCATAGCCGGGCATCTTATCTTCATGACCATTTCCACCAACATCCTTCGTTTTTTGTGGATTTACACGACGCAAATGGTAGGAATAAACTTGCTCACCGGTTAAAGAATCAGGAGGATACTCATTCCTAGCATCCTTTCCCTTCAAGAAGTCTTTCTTATTTTTCCTCATGGGATGATCTTGAGGAAGAAATCTTCTGTGACAGTCGAACCAACACGTCTTTCTTCCATTCGGCAGATAAAAAGACTTTGTATCATCCATGCACCATGGACAAGATAATTTGCCATGGGTAGTCCATCCCGATAACATGCTATACGCCGGAAAGTCACTTATCGTCCACAGGAGAACTGCTTTTAGATTGAAATTTTGATTCAAGGACACATCGTATGCATCGACTCCATTACACCACAGGTCTTTCAACTCCTCAACAAGAGGCTGGAGGAATATATCGAGACTACCTCGTGGATGCTTTGGCCCAGAATTCATTACTGTAAGAAACAAGTACTCCGTACTCATGCACATATGAGGGGGTAAATTATATGGAGTCAATATCACAAGCCACAAGGAATGATTATTAGACATGCCAAATGGATTGAACCCATCTGTACATAGTCCAAGATAAACATTGCGGGGTTCTTGTGCAAACAGGGGATACTTATCTTGAAAGTATTTCCACTCTGCCGCATCAGACGGATGACACATTTCTCCCTCTTTGGCCTGGTGCTCGGCATGCCATCTCATTGCTGCTGCAGTCTTCTCGCTCTGATACATTCTCTTTAATCTGTCAGCAATAGGCATATACCACATACGACTGTATGGTATATTGTTCCTACGGTGTTGCTCGTTAGGCTTCCATCTAGGTGAGTTACAAAACCGACATGTATCTAACCTTTCGTCATCTTTCCAATATATCATACAGTTGTTGTAGCAAACATCAAACGATTGACATGGGAGGCCTAAATTGCGCATCAATTTCTCTGTCGCGTAATGTGAACCGGTTGCCTGATTTCCTTCTGGTAGAAACTCCGTAAACATTTCGCATATCGAATCCACTGCCCTTTCACTCATGTTATGCTCTGCCTTCCTTTGCATGACTCGAGCAGCTAAGGATAACTGCGATTGACCTTCACGACAACCACTGTACAATGGATTTTGCGCTCCTTCTAACAAGTCGTAGAATTTTTTCAAATGATTATGTACAGGTTCCTCCGCATTCTGATAACTACCATGTTCCTACACATTCTGATAACTACCATATTGATGATAGTTATCAAAATGTACGTTATCACGAAATGCATCATTCACCATATCCACATATCTATCTTCTACTACATTACCCATTCCTTCACTCCCACTAACCCAAGTCGTATCAGCATAACTCGTTCCTAAACCCACGACTTCTTCGCCATGTTTATACCAAACATAATAATCAGGCATAAATCCATTCTTATACAAATGCTTTTGTATTAATCTCCCCTGACATAACAGGTTTATCATTCATGCAAGTATCACAAGGACAGAGAAACCTACCGGCGTTGCTCTGCGCAAAGGGCTGGTTATTTGCAAACGGGATGAAATGATTATCGACCCCCGCCATGAATTCTGCCGTGAAATTTCCCGTTGATGGATCGATCCGGTTATACATCCATTCCCGACCATTAGTGTAGTTATAATCTCCCGACATTTTTTGACTCAAAAAACGAGTTCCTCCGTTTTTCTCTGAATTTTTTCTTAGAAATCGTTTATCTTCTTGTTGTGTGGCTGAGGAGAAGCCAACTACAAGTTTGTATATATATAAATTTTAGCGACTATATAGCGACTATTTAGCGACTGAATAAAAAATTAGTTACAAAATTAGGTACTACACGCGTGGGCACAATATAAACGTGATATATACCGACTTTTTGCGACTGAATAAGAAACCGTTTAGCGACCCGCCGAATTTAGTCGCTAAATAGTCGCTAAATAGAGACTATTTAGCGACTAATAACTTGTGGTCGCAATTTAGCGACTAAATCCTACTAGTCGCATAGTTAGTCGCAACCCAGTCGCTAAATTTAGCGACTATAAATGCAGTCGCTAATTACAGTAGCTAAATCCCTGTTTTCTTGTAGTGTGCATGTATACATATATTTATTTAAATCTTGTTTACAACTCATTCACACACTTCTAAGTTTTATTTCAGATTTAGAATACCATGACACAACAAGTAAAAACCAGTAGTTTATGAGTCTCGGTGTATTATATGTTTTATTTTGGTGTGTGTCGAATACTATATGGCCGCTCTCTACAGGAGTGTTAATTTAACATGGTATGGATCCCGTTTCAGGGGGAAATACAGGTCCATGGACCCCAAACTTCCTGATATTCAAGATATTATATTATATTTATAGTTACATTTGAGTGTTTGTAACTGAATCCGAGATTCAAACCCGACATGACCCGAAGTAGCAGGTAGGATCGTCTTTTTCCAAATACCCGAATAAAATTTGGTGTGGTGTTACTTCGGGTTCGGATTAAACTTGGTAACCAAACTTATCCGAACATATATAAGTTGTTTTTAAATTGGGGTTTAAGTTCATATTTTTGTTATATAGATGGGTTTAAACTATTTTGGATTTTGATTAGATTATGGGTAAAATACCCTAAAATACACAAACTATTTTGGGTTTCGATCATATTATAGGTAAAAATATCCGAACATATATTGAGTCTTAAATATTTTAATTTTGATTAGATTATGGGTAAAATATCCGAATTTACCTAAGCTCATAGCTATTTCAGATACAAAATACATGATTTAAATGGATTCAATATGTTATTTGGATAAAGGCCGATCCTAATCAGTTTACTGAACTTGAACCAAACCCAATTAGTTCCAAACCGGATCCAACCCGATACCCAGTAATTTAAAATATCCGAATGAGACTTGTGAGTCTAAACCTAAAAACCTAGAATATCCGAATGTGACATGTGAGCATGCACTCAAATATTGATAGGATATATGAATGCCTAATTTTATAGTACATACAACAGATGAGACGATCAGCTTGCTTAACCCATAAAATTTATGGAAGAAAGTAGACCAAGTTTGAGTTCAAGCACATGTTACAACAAAGATCTAGATTTTTTCTTTTCTTGGTGCGGAAAAAAATGTAGAATACAATAGCTGATTTTTTTAGTCATAAAAAATTACATATAATATTTAGTCTCTTTAAATAATTTTTAGATAATTTTTTTGAAATGGTTTTTTTTTATACCCGGATGATCTTATATTAAAAACTCAAACTTAACATTTAGAGCCTACAAGTCCAATATAAATTATGTGTTGACAAAAAATAATCCATAAAATAATTATTCATTTTAGAACAAACACAAAAAATATCATTCCATATGGATATACCATTGTCCAAAGTTGACAAAAAAAAAATACCATTGTCCAAAAATATGAATTTCAGTGTAAGGTAATTGAGTTAAAAACTATTAATTTGAAAGAGTGTGCTAGAATATCTCACATTAAAAATGGAATTAGTTTAATGTTATAGCAGTAGGTACACCATCAGTCAAACCAACACGATCCATGTGGACCATCAGCTGGACAACACGAGCAAAAGTAGGAGAAAAACTTGCGTCTTCAGAACGGTCAACATCGTTTCCAGATTGCGACATGTGCCTTCTTGCTGCCTACCCAACAATGCACATTGCAAGGAGCTTCAAAACCAGCATTCTCTTTCTCTGAAAACAGCACCTTGACCAACGACCCCCTGGTCGGGAATGACCCCCTGATCAAAAGCAACCTCTTGATCTTGACTGATCTCCTGACTTTGATCAACCTCCATCTCTTCAACCGCAGCCTCTTTGCTCTCATCACCCTCGCAGAGTCCTGGCTCAACAGCAGCCTACTCGTCCTTCTTAGCAACAGTCGGACTCGCCTCAAGATCTGGAAGATTCTCAGTAACCGAAGAAAGTCTCTTCCCATTACGATCAATAAAATATGCGTCTGTACGACCCATCTGCCGTCTAGATACTCTACGTCTTTTTCTAGACAAATGAGAGGACGAAGGCTCACTAACCGGATCCAAGGGAGAATCTGACCCCAAAAACGATGTCAGGAAAAAACAAGGATATCAATAAAAGCTGTCATCTACATCTTTCAAAAAAGGGGGGGGGGAGAGGAAGGGAGATCAAATAACAGAGCTATACTCGAATCTATCTCCGCGAAGAAATCTCTTCGCAAAACGTACCTTGGCTCTCTTGTCACAAGAAGGAGACCAATCTATCGCACCGTGGGCCCTCAGTTTATGAAAATCACTAGAAAAGCTTGCGGACCAACTGCATGAAGACGAGCGATCTGCAAAACAGAAAAGAAAATATAAGACAGTCAATATCAATAAACAAGCATAAAAGAGAAAAGGGAGCTATCGGGGTCGTGATTCCAGATTGATCTGAAAGTCATGTCCGTATCAAACGCCAGCGTGCCCCAATGCAAAAAAATAACTATTCGGCCAAGCAATATTCTTACACGGAGCATCATACATAACCTTCAAATTACGCTTGGGCCTCATTGTCAGATAGAAAGTCCCCGACGTTCCCCAATTAACCGAAATTGAGGTCAACTCCGCAAAGAAACGCATATAAATTTCAACACCACAGTCAGCTGACAGGATCAGAACCCCAAGCATGTTGCGAATATCTGCCAGACAAAGTTGAGAAATAGCTATCTTTCTCGCTTCACAATATTCGACCAAGAGTCTTGGAATGGGGAACAACAAATGACAATTCAAAAACCAACAATCATACAAACATACCCAACTAGGAGGAGCATCCCAGGGTCGCTCATCCGAGGTTGGCAAGTGCAGTTCAATACCATGAACACAAACACAATTCTGTACAATATCGTCTAACGAATCCTGCGAATAGACAAATCAACAGATTTCTTGAGGAATAATGACCTTTTTCCGGACGTCATCTCCCCTTCCTCTGCCTCTTTCTTCTTTCCTTTTCTTCTTTCCTCTCGAAACATTTGTCCGAGAGCGATAACCAGAAACAGCCACACTGTGTCTCGAGCGACCACCTTCCGAACCAACAGGCTCGACGCCCTCACTTTGATAACCCCATTCTTTATCAGCGCCACCCGGATCCCGCTCGCCGTCGCCTCCTCGATCCTTGCCGATAGGAGAATCTAAATTCTCCCTCTCAGGAGGATGGGAGGAAGAGGCATCGATGAAGAGCTGGCAATTGAGAGGTTTTATCACCACCAGATCACCATGATACGAATGAGGCTTCCATCCGGCGCGCGATTTGAAGAAATCGTCATCCCCTTCAATTAACTTAGACTGAACGGGGCTCTCCCCCCTGCTAGTAGACGAATGATAACTAGATTCTACCCTCATGTTAACAATACTAAAAGCAAACATCAAAACACAATGGCTCAGCAAAGCAGATACGAGACGAAGATCAAAGAGAAAAAGCGATTACCTGAGGAATATAATGGAAACATAAGAGACGAAGACTCGAAAAGTGGTTTTTATAGAACAATAGTAACCCGAATAGTCGTGCCGTCCACGGTTTGCTTCTCTTCATTCCTTAAGCCGCAAAAGAATCCAACGGTTCACTCAGCGGTGAGCAAAGCTAAAAAAACCGACCAAATTTATGCTTGACTTATAAATTAAAAAAAATCATCGATTTCCACTCAATCCGAAGACCGACGAACTGAGGGGGGGGACTAATTATTGGATATGGGTTTAGCACCCCATCCATAAGCCCATTGAAATCTGCCACCTGATCAAAAATATTTCAGTACCAAGATTAAGTCTTCTAAGGAGTCAACAACCCAATGAGAAGTCATATTATTTTCACTATAAATAAGACCATTCATTGTTCATTTTAGGCATCATGTAACTTGTGAAGGCTCCGAACTACATTTATAAAGTGACAAGTCCGAGAAATTTTTGGGGTGCACGTCTATTGACGGACTCCCACCTCGTAATCATGTTCATTGTTCGGCTTCGGCCTAATCATCAATAACATAGAGTTTCCGACCCCACTTTTAATGTTTCTAATCTTGTTAGTTCGGACCCCTTTGATCGTAACTCTGACTCCTTCGGACTAATCAAAATTCCGTAACAACAATTCTCATACTGATTTTTACCTCATAGTGAATTGAGGATTCAGCTTATAGCTCCATGTGATCATGCTTCAGATATCCATTCCACCAAGTCTTCTACATTTGTGGTTCAAATTTTGCATATTGGTTTTCACCTGACGCTAAGTTTGCGGGGGGGGGGGGGGTATTAAAAGTCAAACTCAAGCAATGAAGTCAAGCCCAAAGCCCATGTAATGTAGAGTTTTCAACAAGATATTTTTTCTTATAAAGTAGTATAATTGACATTGTAGAAGGGTAACTTTTGCTGCTATAGTTGCAGCAACACTTTCCTAATTTATGAAATATCAATCTAAAAACTCTTGTTCTTGGTGACAACTAAACTTTCACTCTTCCTCTTTAGAGCTATCTTATTTTGTGTCAATAAAATTTTACAAAATCAGAATCTTTCTTGCTTGGGAGCTCACATGGTATCAAAACACATGGATTAGATCCTGGATTTTTTTCTAAGGGTTTTAGTTTCAAAGAAGATTACAAAAGAGAGTGATTCATTTTAGCTTTCTACGAAGAAAAAAACACCATTGTTAGCTTCACCTTCAGAACCCATTGATTCTTGTCAGGATTCAGCTGCAAAGCCATAAACTCTTTCACTGAATCCTATTCTAACCCAGAAACTAAGCGTATAACAAGGAAGTGTTTATGCGGAGAATGATAATCATGTCGGTAGCAAAGCTTAAATATAGACTCAACACACAATGACAAACAAGGACTACAAGATCTCGAGGAGTCAAATGCTAGAAATCAGAGGCATCAACTGAAGAAAGTAGGAAAGAAGATCAAAATATGATGAACTGATTTATGTGACGGTGAGTATGTCTCTCTGTTTTCATGTCAAAACCAAGATGTGGCAGCGCCTTTAATATTCATCCGGGATGCAGAACGATGAGGAAAACAAAACTTTAATCGAAGCTCAAAATGTCATAGAAACCAGCCCAGAGACTTGTCATAGTGTGCTACTTCGTCAAGATTTTGTCTATGAGGAACTGCAGTGAGCTTTTCCTCACGCCAATGCTGAAACTTTCATCGTGTTTCATTATAATGTTCCTTTTTTCTGCGATTGGGGAAACACAAACCAGCAATTGCCATTTGTTAAAAATGTGGGGAAAAATAAAGCCGAGAATCATAGATTATAGGCAGAAAATCAAGCGTACCTTATCCAAGGTAATTTTTTTCTTCAAAGACATAATATGAATATGGAGTAAATCCTTGTTTTCATAGCTTGATAATGATAGTGCTGGTTTAGTTTAGTGGTTTGGAATTCATAAGCTAAGACTGTCTTGAGTTTGCTAATGATGAAGTTAATGGTTGCAAAACGTTTGCTAGCTGAAATGGAAAAAAAATGTCAGATTGTTGAAATGAAGATTGTAGTTGGTTATTGGATGGAAGATATATAGTGAATAGGATCTAAGTTGTTGTGGGATGATTTTATTTTGTTATGAGACAAATTTGGTGAGTTAAGCGGGTCACAACATAACCCAATTTCTTTGTGAGAATGGAAGGTTACATGTAACTCCGACAGACTATATTAAAACTCTTACAATACAAAGATATTTCTGAAAGAGCAAAGATAGAGCTCTAAGTATAGACCAAACAATTCTCGTAATGATTTTATCTCATAGTGAATTGAGGATTCAACTTATATCTCCATGTGATCATGCTTCCAATATCCATTCCACCAAGTTATCTACATTTGTGGTTCAAATTTTGCATTTTGGTTTTCACCCGCGGCTAAGTTTGCGGGGCAATATTAGATGTCAATCCCAAACAATTAAGTCAAGCCTAAAACTCATGTAATATAGGGTTTTCAGCAAGATATTGTTTCATATAAAATAGTGTAATTGACCTTGTAGAAGGGTAACTTTGGCTACCCATAATTGCAACCACACTTTCCTAGTTTCTAAAATATCAATATAAAACTTCTTGTTCTTGATGACAGCTAAATTTTCACTCTTTTTTCTTTCTTTTGCATAAGAAAAAACACTTTAGAACTATCTTTTTTGTGTCAATAAGATTTACAAAACCAAAATTTTGTTTTCTTGGGAACTGCTTATGTTATTTCATTTTGATGCATTTAGCTTTGTATTTAGATAATATTTTAGAGACATTTTGCATTCATATTTGCTTATTTCTTGAAGTTTCTTGCATATAGAACTTAGGTGCATTTAGACTAAGGTTTTGCATGTTTTGTTGTCCTTGGGAGTGTTTTCTTGAAATTTGTAGGTACTTGGAGTTGGCATGAAGGTTTGGAAAAACTATGGAGCAAAGAGGAGCTGAAATGGTGGAGAAAAGTAATCCCATAGAATCTATCGGCTTCAACTATCGGGGAAATGACACCGATGCTTCTCAGACGATTCTATCGGCATGGAGTATCGACCAAACAAGGCCTATGGAAGAGAAAGAAAAGCCACAAAGTTTTACAGAAAATCCGTCGGCATGCTCCATCGGGCAAGTCAGTTATACTTCCAGCAGTATTCTATCGGCTTGTTAGTATCAGGCAAAACCGCCCGATAATTTTCCTTACGAAGACCATTTCAGACCACTTTATTTACGAAAATGTCACTGCATGGCTCCCAAATATAAATACTCATTTTGGGGAATTAAAAACCCTAAGCTACCTAAGCCTTAGTTTTGTTTTAGGATTTGAATCTTCTAATCTTTGATTTGGAGTTAATTTAAGTACTTCTTTATTTTTTTTCTTAATCTCTCATTAATCTTGTTATCTCATACTATTTCTATGGGTTTTGTGGGAACAATGAAGATTAGAGAGTAGTCTTTTTGGGTCTTGTGGATGAGGTTGATTTAGGTGGTTTATGGAATGTTTAATAATGTTTAGGACTTATTATGCATGATCCTTCTCTAATTTGGTGTGCTCTATGCTAGATTCTCAAGAGATTGTCAATCTAGATGTTAGAATGTTTCTTGCCCACAAGGTGTTTGATGAAATGTATCAATGAACTAAATTAGAGGATTTTCATTCTTAGCCTAAGAGATTAGTTGTCTAAGTTGATTATTGGAATTGAGAACTTGTTTGCATTGCTTGTTTATCTCTTAATCACAAATGAGAATTTGATCTTGATTAGGGAATATACAAAGGAATTAGTGTCAAAATATTGGATTAGTCTAATGATTAATGTTCTTAACCTAAGTATTAGCTTTGCTAAAAGGTATTTAATGGATATTCTTGCATGCTTGTCTTGTAATTTGCAAATGAGAATTGAATGGTGGCATGATTAGCATAGTAATTATGAACATGAGAATGTGATTAGCTTAATTAATGATCATTAGCTTTATTTAACATTGTTTGATTGATTGAAACTTATTTGATTGTCTCTAGATCACATTGTCTCTATAGCCTCATCCTTGGACCTTTCTTTTATCTTATTTATCTTTTTGTTTAGTGTTTTGTCTTGTTCTTGCTAGTTTTGTTTGTTTTCTTGTTTCGATTTCTTTCTAGGTTGTTAGATAACTCTCATTTTATCTATTTTGCTTAGATTGAGTAGTATCTTACATTTTTGATGTATTGTTCTTCTTATTTCTCTGCATTGATACCTCAAATTCTATATCGACATGTGTAGACGTTTGTGTAACTGATAATAGCTTAAAACCGACAAAACCTCTCCAACAACTGCTCACAATCTATGTGATAATTTGAAACTGCATTCACTCACAATATCAAAAATCTGTTTACATATGATCGATCTCATGCAACATTGGTTTGAGAGCAGATATAACCTCTGCTTTTCGATGTTTTTTATTTTATTTTTTGATTTTTAATTATTTAAATGTTTTTCTTTTGTAAATAGCCATAATTTTCTTGAATAAATTAATATTCAAAAAGAAATAGTTCTGATTTGGTTAAATTATTTTCTTGCAAAATAACTATCTTTTGGCATTTTTGTCTTATATCACTTTGAACTACAATTTACTATTATGTTGTACGAAGTCATTGGTTCTCTATGGTTAGAGTTAATCCGTTGATTGCCTTTTAGGTTGTTAGTGTTGATTGAATGTTGCATTCATATAGTCGATGCATGCTAGGTTATATACGCATATATACATATTAAAGAAAGATTTAAACGAATTTATATACGGGAATTAAGACGATACTAAAATATGGATTAAAACACTTAACTAACGTATAGAATAAATAACGGGTGGGTTAGGTTTAATAGACGGGTTAAGGGTTAATGAATAAAAGTTAAGTGAATAATGAGATGACGGGGAGTTAGTAAGTTTACTAACTCTAAACCAACAGATCGAGGAGTTATCAAAAGATACTTAGGAAAGGATAGTTAAAAGAATTGTGTGCTTGGTGAGCTGTCTACGGGTTAGCAATCTGCTAATCCAAAGTAGCGGACTAAATGAGATTAAAACACATTAACGAATTTAAAGGCTTGCTTAATTGTTCGGGTGTGTGTCGTTGCTTTGATGTTGTGTGTGTTGTGTGCAGGCATGTGTTTAGACTACTCCGGTGCAGGGCCGGGTAGTCAGTTGCGTGTTACTTACACCGTTCATGGGACCGGGTAAGTTTGTAGTTACCTGATAGGTGTAGTTTTAACCCTATTATAACTGCAAGTGCACAGTGATGTAGTTGTAGTACTTTAGGGTATCGAATCCACAGGGACTCTGGTCAACGATAGATTTAGAACTATTAAGATTAAACTAGGAGAAAGCAAAGGTGATTAAACTAAAAGCAAAGCAGAAAAGTAAATAGCAGCGAGTTTGTGAGCAAGGAAGCGAAGCGTTAGGTTTCAGGAGTTCTCAGGAAATCAGGAACGCAAGCAATCAATCTATCTAGATCCAATCAATAACTATTCTAGAACTCAAACACTGATATAGAATTAACCAAATTCCTTTGCGATAATTCTCTAAGTCTAAGTGCAGCAAACCAAACTTTCGTTTGCGAGAACTAACAGATTAAACTAGCATTAATTCCAAGTTTGATATGTTCACAATTATCCTAAACCAAACTTTCGTTTGCGAATAGTTTAATTGCTTATCTACATTCTTTCTAGTTAAATTAATCAACTTCCGCTGAATTAATCAATCTAACATCATAACTCTGATTAGCTACTTCAGATTTAGCATTAAGAACAACTTAGATAAAGAACTAGCAGATATAAATCTCTACAGATTGATTTAAACTATAATTCTCTGAAATCCCTAATGAGAATCCTTCAACCTAACAGGTAAACTACTCAGACATGTTCATCGAAACAGAAAACATCTTAAGTAGAAAACCAAATATCATAAAACAGAATAATCAACAGGGGTTCGAAATCCTCTCTCTTTCGAGAGCAAGATCAGCCCCTAAGGCTCTCTGAAATAAAATAAGACTTAATGAAAGCGTAGCCTAAACAATGGCTTAAAAACCCTTATATAATAGCTAAAACACGTTTTGGGCTTCTGTGTAAATATCTGGGCTTTTCTGCAAAATCAGCATTCTTCGTTAAATCGGCGAGTCTGGCCCATTCGCATATGCAACGATCGATGCAGGTGTGCAACGATCGACGCAGTCTTCAAAACTGGACAGTGAACTCTGTCTCTCGGACCAAATCTCCAAAATACACCAAACAGCTCCAAAATCTCCGCTTCTGCTCCAAATGTGTCTAAACCTGTAAACATACTAAAAAGAACACAAAAGACACTAAAAACACATCTATATCATGGCATAAAATGGGTAAAAACTATGATATATCAACTCCCCCACACTTAGCTCTTGCTTGTCCTCAAGCAAGTAAAGAACCAAAGTATACGAGAAGAAGTTTGAAAACACAGAAACTCATTTCGTCCTAGGAACTTTCACAATCACATTCACTTAGTAAGCCACTGAAAACTTTCCTGCAGAACTCAAGACCACAATATACTTCCCCCACACTTAGCAACTGTCCTAAGTAAACTCCACAATCACATTCAAGCATTCAAATTCTCCCTACTGACTTCTGCAAGTATTTAAGTGCGGTCTCACCTAAGGAGTATCGATCAAAGGCACATGGATTCTTACCTTATCAGCTCTAGACCACCATACTATCTTTCTCTAGTCCCTTTCTTCTCTTTCCCTTCCTTAACAACTGATTTTTCCCCATTGGGTATCATTTTATTTTTTTTATCAGTGTTCTTCCCGTTATGGGGTGTACTTTGGACACATTCCATGGATCACATGAGAGAAAATAGTGTTTGCTACCCTTCCCATGACCACTTCGGAGTTACTAACTCATCCTCAGTTTATTATTATTATTTTTTTTTTTTTTACTTTATAGAAGGGGAGAAGGGAACTAAATAGGATAGGTTGACAGGCTGTGTCAGAACTAACAGGGAATCCGACACAAAGTATACCAAGCCCTTAGGTGAGAAATCTAAGTCAGTATTAAATTGAAGTCAGTAAAAGGATCCTCTGATACCTGAAGTGATGTGGGTGTCCTCAGTAGGCTGATCTGTGTATGGGTTTTCTAACAGTCATAGAGGCTCTGCAAGTCTGTCCAACGGTCACTTAGTTCCTGTTCAAGCGAAAAGTTTCCTCGAAAAATCATAGTTTCATACAAATTTTGACTCAATAAAACAAATTTTGAAAAACTAAGAAAACAAAAGCGTGCGTCAGTAGCTTCCTCCCCCACACTTAAACTACACTGTCCCCAGTGTAATCGAAGCAAGAGCTCGGTGAAAGAATAATAAAATTGAAGAACAAACCGAAAAGTTGCAGAATACTTACCTGTCGTCGCCCTGCGTCGATCGATGCCACAAGGGTGTCGATCGATGCAAGGCGATTATCGCTCGCGGTTATGTAGATAACCGATGTCTAAACCGTAATCATTTTGGCTAACCGTGAATCGCAACTGCATCGACCGATGCACGATGTGTGTCGATCGATGCAATGCGATTTTTCCTGTATCTCTCGGCTCTGAACACACTTAAACAGAAAAATTAAAAATACCAAATCAAAACGAAAAAAAACAAAAACAAAAACGAACCTAACAGTGGGTTGCCTCCCACTCAGCGCTTGTTTTTAGTCATTAGCTTGACTATTGGAAGAGATTTGATTCATGGCGGTTTCAACAGAGACTTTGAATGTCTCTGTGAGTATCTCTTCATCCAAGGAGGTGTATAGGCATTATGATCATGAGGCTTTCCAAGGAAAGAGAAATCAGAATCAGGGCGGGAGCGAAGCTTGGGCGGTCTACTGCGTTTTCCTGCATTCAAAGCAATGCGGTCAGGAGGTTTAAGCTTATGTGATTTATATCTTACCTTTGGTGCAGATCTGATATCTGGAGCTTTCTGCTTATGAGCAGTTGCAGGCTCTGAAGATGTTAGAGCAGGTTCAAGAGGAACCGCCATCTTCTTCTTTCCACTATCAGATACTGTAGTTCTACCAATCTGAACTTCTTCTTCCAGATCACCTTCAGTGGAGATCATCTTCTTTGCATGAACTCGCGAAGCTTCAACTGGTGGTATTTCATTCACCTTCTTATCCATCACTTTCATGCAGTTAGCCACTTCTAGCTCTTGTCTGGAAGGTTTAGGAACCTTAGGATATGGCACTGGGGGCTTGTAAGCTTGTTCTGGTACTGTTGCAGGTTTCTGGACATGTGTGCGTTATGTGTCGATCGTTGCATAATGTGTGTCGATCGATGCAAGGCGATTCTGTTTCTCGAAAGAACTCGAAATTGCCGTCAGAATGGCGTGTCGATCGTCACTAAGGGGGTGTCGATCGATGCATGTATCAGGCAGACAATATTCATCCAAAAAATCCGAGATTATGCTCTCTTCTTCACCTAGCAACTCAATCTCATCCCTTAAGGTCACAGCTTTGATGGATCTACACTGTTCAGCTTTCCTAGCTTCATTACGCCTTTCTATTGCTCCAGCTGTTTGTTGAACTTGGACATCTAGCTTCTTCAAATGTGTGCTCAAGTATTCAAACTTCCCATTCAGATTTCCATGTATAGCTTCCAGCTTCCTGTCGAAGTTTGCAGCAATCTTAGCCTGATCCTCTAGCAACTGCTCCATCATGGATTCTATCTTGCTCTCATAAGCTCTGTTTCCTTGAAACCCAGGACCATTTATGTAGTTCCTATCCTCTTCATATCTTTCCAGTAACTGCTCCATCATACTTATCAGCTTACCATATTGTTTATTTTGAGGAGGAACAGGCTGATATGATGGAGATTCATAATCTCTGGTGAATGAATAGGAACCATAGCCTCCGCAGAACGAGTTATTCTGCTGATTTTCCAACATCTGTTCCATCATTCCCATTATTCTTTCGCACTGTGCCGATCGATGCAGAGTAGCGTCGATCGATGCAAGCTCGAGAATGCAACGATCGACACACAGGACAGTGTCGATCGATGCAAAGCGATTACAGGCGTACCTGAAACGCAAGAACAGAAAAAAAAAAAAATTAGTAGCAAAAATTAAAAACGAAAATCCTAGTCTAAACCCTAAGTTCAAATCTATCGAGGATTCAAAAGAGTCCCCGGCAACGGCGCCAAAAACTTGATAGGTGTAGTTTTAACCCTATTCTAACTGCAAGTGCACAGTGATGTAGTTGTAGTACTTTAGGGTATCGAATCCACAGGGACTCTGGTCAACGATAGATTTAGAACTATTAAGATTAAACTAGGAGAAAGCAAAGGTGATTAAACTAAAAGCAAAGCAGAAAAGTAAATAGCAGCGAGTTTGTGAGCAAGGAAGCGAAGCGTTAGGTTTCAGGAGTTCTCAGGAAATCAGGAACGCAAGCAATCAATCTATCTAGATCCAATCAATAACTATTCTAGAACTCAAACACTGATATAGAATTAACCAAATTCCTTTGCGATAATTCTCTAAGTCTAAGTGCAGCAAACCAAACTTTCGTTTGCGAGAACTAACAGATTAAACTAGCATTAATTCCAAGTTTGATATGTTCACAATTATCCTAAACCAAACTTTCGTTTGCGAATAGTTTAATTGCTTATCTAAATTCTTTCTAGTTAAATTAATCAACTTCCGCTGAATTAATCAACCTAACATCATAACTCTGATTAGCTACTTCAGATTTAGCATTAAGAACAACTTAGATAAAGAACTAGCAGATATAAATCTCTACAGATTGATTTAAACTATAATTCTCTGAAATCCCTAATGAGAATCCTTCAACCTAACAGGTAAACTACTCAGACATGTTCATCGAAACAGAAAACATCTTAAGTAGAAAACCAAATATCATAAAACAGAATAATCAACAGGGGTTCGAAATCCTCTCTCTTTCGAGAGCAAGATCAGCCCCTAAGGCTCTCTGAAATAAAATAAGACTTAATGAAAGCGTAGCCTAAACAATGGCTTAAAAACCCTTATATAATAGCTAAAACACGTTTTGGGCTTCTGTGTAAATATCTGGGCTTTTCTGCAAAATCAGCATTCTTCGTTAAATCGGCGAGTCTGGCCCATTCGCATATGCAACGATCGATGCAGGTGTGCAACGATCGACGCAGTCTTCAAAACTGGACAGTGAACTCTGTCTCTCGGACCAAATCTCCAAAATACACCAAACAGCTCCAAAATATCCACTTCTGCTCCAAATGTGTCTAAACCTGTAAACATACTAAAAAGAACACAAAAGACACTAAAAACACATCTATATCATGGCATAAAATGGGTAAAAACCATGATATATCATTACCCGATTCGGTATAGCACCGAGTAGGGTTGGTGGTGGTGGTGTTGGTTTAGGGCTTGCGGGATAGTTTGGGTGGTGTTTACCTTCTGTTGACCTTGTTAGTCTTGTATTTTGTGTTAGAGTCCCAGTGAGTGCGTGTTTACTGTATTGCACTAGGACTCTAGGGTGCGTTAGATCCCGCAATTCTAGGTTTGAAAGCGTTCTGGTACTTCCAACCCGATTGGATCCTCGGGTGGTGACCTGACCGTTTCACGTTGTGAATCTGGTTATGGTGTGAACCTATTGAGTGATGCCAGTAGGTGTGTGGTCCGTAGAATACGGGGTCATATCCTAAGGATGGACTGCATAGAAGCTTAGGTTACCGTGGGGTATCCCGAGTCGCTGTGTATCGATGGACTGAGAACAGTGTCCTAGGTCATGGGACTTCGTGTTTACGTCTAGGAGTCGTGGGTAGTTTTAGTTACCATGATGGTAGCTAAGTGTTCCCGTGTAAGTTACCGAGTTCTCATAGTAAGCCCAGTGGTGTTAAGTTCGTTGTGCGCGATAGATAGATCGAGTCTAATCGAGGGCATGTGCTGCAGTGAATTCAATTTCCGTAATTCTTCCTTTTGTTTGCAAGTGCTTGTGTGTTGTGGGTCTATCACGTCGTGGTGGCACATGATAGATCATTTCTTCTTATGACTGTTATTTTGGGTTTTGGGGCGGGAATTGTAGTTATAGATAGATTAGAAGCCGTTAGTGGGGATCCGACTCGCTGGGTGATCTTAGATCGCTCATTAGACTCTTTTCTGTTTTTCAGGTTTAGCAGCGATGGACGCGGGAGGTACTCGGTGTAGATTTGGGATTGCTTGCGGACTGGAGGTTTTGATTTGATATTTTTGGTTGTTGTTTTCGGTTCGTATTGATGGCGCCTGTTTTTCTTGTTTTATTGTGATTAAAATCTAATAGGCAAATTGTTTTGTATAAACGTTATGTAAACGTTTATTTACTAGAAATGAATTCGCTTCCCTGATATATTGGTTTAGTCCGAACCGACATAACTCGCAGAAGCAATACAAGTTGAAAGGCTTTGTATTGTGGAAGCGAGGTAAATGGGGTCAAGGATTTTTTGGTGCGAGCCCTTGTCTCAAACCGGACTGTCTCTGGCTTTGTATTGTGACGAACTTTTCTCGTTTGACTTGCTCGGGTTCGACTTGGTCATGTTCTTGTTTGATTGTTGACCGGTCAGCTCGTCGGTCAGCGGATAACGGGAAAGGGGCGTTACAAACCGTGGTGTACCTTTCCTCTTGTTGCTTACAACACTTGATCTTGTCTGAGAGCATGAATGCATCTTCGTGTATGTTCTAACAGAGAAAATGGTTGAATTTGTAACCTTTGCAACTCTCAGCTGCCATTTACAACCTTGTTTCGCTTCACGGCATTTTACCACGTATCAACTTGTATCTGAATTGACTATTAAAATTCCAAAACAATTCTCATTTGCGGCTCTATCAACCAAATACTTCACATCTTCTTTACATTAAATTCTCAACTTATTTCCAAACCCATAGCATCTTTCCATTCATCTAAACGCTTTGTCTCTTCCACAACCCGTGGAAGCTCAACTAATTCAATCATACCAGAATCATGCATATTGTCATGTTGTACAATATCACCATCTCTAATATCAACATTCTCAAATGGTTCAGTCGGCTCAGTAGGTTGTTCTGCTGATTCCTCGCCAGTATCAAGAGTAGCATCACCAGAATTAATAACTCTGATATTATCCCGACCACTAGAAATAAGTTCACCATAACTCTCACCATCTCATTTTCCCCTCTCTACTCTTGAAAGTTGCTCGGCCATCAGAAATATTTTCAAATCTATGATAACCTCTACATGCAAAACACTTATTCGCTGCTCTTTATCCACATGTTAGATACACATAAACATCCTCGTCATCAAAAATATATGACTGCCTTTGAGGTTTCACTACCAATGGAATATAACTCAAATTCAACCTCCTCGTAGAATCATCTACTGAAATCTTTTTGCGTATCATATCCACTAACAACGAATACGTTATCTCCTCCATAGATGATATCTTAAACGATATAACATACAACTGAGCTTCTCTTGGAATCCGTTCATAGTCATCTCCAATCTTTGAATAATGTTCTTGATAATCAAAATGTATGCTTGTGAAAGGAGAACTCATCCTCTTCTGAAAATGATATAAAAATTATGCATTAGGACTCTCAGATTTTCAACAGTAATACCAAGTTCTACCAGTTCTACTATTGTAGTATTACCAAGTTATATCAGTTCTACCATGCTATTAATACCTAGTTTTACCGGTTCTACGACTCTATTAATACCAAGTTTTACTAAGTTAAGCTACTTTTTCTTGTGATTAAAAACTATTACCAACCTATGATTCAGGACAATTAAACCACTGATTTCAATTAATTATCAATTCAATTGCCTAATCCACCAGGAAAATATGGTTACTAACCCAATGCTCGTTAATTTCCCCCAAATTTTAAATCGAGCTCAATTCCCCCCAAACTAACTTCAGTGGTGGATATAAGAACTCAATTCTCCCAAAATAAGGATTTAAGATTAAAAAAACAGAGAATAAAGAGAAGAAAGACGAGAATGAATGAGAAGAACTAACTTGTATTAGCCCGAGATAGAATCGGAACACGAATAGAAGCGGCTAAGATGGGATGTGATGTAGACGACGGACGAAACTGAGGGAGAAGAGAGGGATGAGCTCGAGATGGAAGAGAGAAAAGCTAGAGGAGAATAAGCTATGTGATTGGTTGATTTAATTGTATTTTTTATTTGTTTATTAAATCAGTAAATACAAAATCGGGATAACATTAAAAGAGTAAGAGTAGAAAGTACGAAAAATTAAAGAAAAATAAGTTAGACTTTGACTTCAGGTCAACATTTCAGAATTTGATCCGGGTTACATGGAAAACTGTCATCGTAAAACCATATGTGGAAATTTACAGATAAAACATCCTTTTTAATAGGATAGTATCAAATATATTTGATGATGATGTAACATTGTTGAAAATGTTAAAATAAAATAACAAAGAATTTGGTGTAGACAACCACACCAATATCTTTTAACCAAAATAATTTGATTTTAATATATTTAATACAAACATTCATTTTGAAATCACTAAAATAAAAAATAATATAAAGATTTCCAATAAAAATAGATTCGACGACATTTGTTTCAAATCACTAGATTAATAACAACAGAATTTTATAGACATTATAACGTTCAGTCGAAAACTTACTAGGCGCTAGTCGGACGACGGAGTTAGACCTAACACCTAACGAAAAAATTAGAAAGTACACGGGATCTATGTGGGGCGGAATTTTAAACGATTTAATTTGAATTTAATCATGTATATTATTGGTTGTTTATAACATTAGTAAATTTTCATGTATTAAAATTATAAATACATACATTGTAGTATTACTCATTATTGAAGATACACCAACTTCAGATCTTACACTTCATGGATATCGAAATCCAAAAACAAAGTCTAGTATTATTCATTATTGAATAGTAAAGACGTGGACCCATGACATAATCTATACACATAATTCAATTAATAAAAACAATTTTCAGGATCACAATCATACGCATGGCTATCAATACTATTAAAAAAATAGAGTATCTTAGAGACTAGCCTTCTTTCATGTGTTATATATTACATGTTATGCCATTGAAAATTAATGAATCAATTAAATTTTATTAAGGGTAATTAGGGAATATAACATTTTCTCTACTATCTTATCTATCTATGTTTCCAAACAAGATAATTATTAACCATGTTGCCAAACAACCTAGATATAATATATCTCATTTTCCTAATTAATGAAAATATGTTGACAAAAACTAATTAATGAAAAAAAAAAAAAAAAAATATATATATATATATATATATATAATCATGAAACTATTAAATTAACTGATAAATATAATTAAATAACAAACTTTTTAGAATACGTATTATGATTTATAATACGAAATCATGATTTTAACTTTTTATCTTTATGAAATAACTCCTCTCAAATAATACATATTTTATTTTAAAAAATCAAAATCATTAACTCACGTTTTATAACACGGATTAAACAATTATAAATAAAATTAGATTGAATAACTAAAAATCTAAATTATTATAAAAAAGATTTATAAAAAAATAAGTGCGGGTCAAAATCTAGTTAATTATTAAATAAGAAAAATGACTATCGCTATGACTCAACCCTCATCGGGTGATTTGGGCCACCATCGAATTTGGGCCGATTTAAGAAAAAAAAATATCGGACAATTTTAGAATTAGTCCTTGACTAACCAAAAAAGCGGCCGCCGAATGATATTCCTTGTTGACGGCCGAATTGGAGCGTGGAGGAGAAATTCATGGCGTGACTTCACCGTCTAACGCCTATGCGGCTGTCTAGACAACTAAACGGCCGTGTTTTTGAACAAAGATTATAACTAATAACGCTGAAGAAATGTGATATTGTCACAAATCAATGATTTGAAATCATTACAATTGGTTGTTCGATGCTTTATGTGCCTAAAGATGATTAAGATCCGGTGGACTTGTCGAGCTTTACTTCAGATTTGGATATCGTCGCCACTATTAGAGAGAGATTTTCCACTACAAGAAAACAGGCTTTTTGTGACTCTAAGTTGCGACTGATTTTATAGTCGCTAAATTTTGCGACTACTTAGCGACTAAGTTGCGACTGATATTGCGACTAATAGAGAACAGTCACTCTTTAGTCGCTAAATTGCGATCACAAGTTATACGTCGCTAAATAGTCGCTAAATAGCGACTATTTAGCGACTAAATTCGGCGGGTCGCTAAACCGTATTTTTTGTAGTCGCTAAAAGTCGGTATAGAACATGTTTTTAATGTTCTGAACCGGATGTACTTAACTTGTAACTAATTTTGCGAAACAGTCGCAATATTAGTCGCTAAATAGTCGCAAAATTTATATATATACAAACATGGATAAACACTTAAAACCTTAAACATTACCCTTCAAACCCTATACCCTAAATTCTAAACAAACTCTAAAACTCTAAATTATAAACAAAAATTAAAATAATTAAAATTCTAATTACTATATGATATATAAAATCAAGTACAACACTTAAAACCTTAAACATTAAACTTCAAACCCTATACCCTAAACCCTAAACAAACTCTAAAACTCTAAATTATAGAAAAATTTAATAATTAAAACTCTAATTACTATACAATACATAAAATCAAGTACAACATTTAAAATCTTAAGCATTACCTTCAAACCCTATACCCTAAACCCTAAACCCTAAACAAACCCTAAAACTCCAAATTATAAAAAAAAAATAATAACTAAAATCTAATTACTATATAATATATAAAATCAAGTACAACACTTAAAACCTTAAACATTACCCTTCAAACCCTATACCCTAAACCCTAAACAAACCCTAAATCTCTAAATTATAAACAAAATTTAATAACTAAAACTCTAATTACTATATAATATATAAAATCAAGTGCAAGACTTAAAACCTTAAACATTACCCTTCAAACCCTATACCCTAAACCCTAAACCCCAAACAAACCCTAAAACTCTAAATTATAAACAAAATTTAATAACTAAAACTCTAATTACTATATAATATATTTTTATTATCAAACATTAACTTATAACCTTAAACACCAACCCATTAAACCATATATCATAAATCATAATCATACTCTAAACATTAATATCAAATATAAACTATAAAATAAAAATAAAAATATAAAACTAATTATATATACATAATACTAATATTTATACATTTACATATATAGTCTACATAAAACAAATTAAAACTCTAAACCCTAACCCTAAAAAAACCCCAAAACTCTAAACCCCAAACACATTTTTTATCTATTAAAATTATAAATTTAAGATTTTAAATTTTAATTTTAATCATTTGTATTATAAATTTAAGTTTTTGTTTTGAAAATCTACTAATTTATAATACTAATCATTAATTAAAGTCTTTAATTATCTCTTTAATTATTATATATACTAATAACTAAAATTTCATCATTTTTATTTATTATATATACTCATTTTTATTTTTTATTTTTTTATATAATTTATAAAATTTAACATTTTTAAATTTGTTATCTATTAGACTTTTAAATTTTAGATATTAAAAAATTTATATTTTTATCATTTGTATTATTTTTAAATTATTTTTCGATTATTATATATTAATTATCTTTGAAAAATTTGTATTGGTTAAAAGTGTATCACGCGGATCACACCTTTGGACCGTTGATTAAAATACATCAAGGATTCAGATTTATTTCTGTAAACACACAGACTTCTTTATCATCCATTAGATCTCAGACATTTAATCTGAACCGTTGATGTGTCTTTAACCTAATTAATGACTTATGTCTCACCCACATTTTCTCTTGCGCCGTATTCATCTCCTCACCCCTTCGTCTTCATTTTTTTGTATCATCGTTTGAGAGATTAAGTTTCTTCTTCTTTCACAGAGGCATGGGCATCTTCCCTTCACGAGTCTTCTTCTTATTATCTAATTTTTTTTCTCTTCATCTCTTAACCGTTACAACAACACAACCCGAACCTTCACGCTTGGTCTTCTTCATCATACGACTCCTCTGCGTTCAGATCTCCACCGGAAGCTGTCACCACAAGAGCGGCGAAGGCGAGACAGAGGAGGCGGTGGTGGTTACGGCGGCCTATCATGAATTTATGGTGAGGAAAAAACGAACACCACGAAGATGAGAGAGAAGACAAAGGAGAAGGTGAGAGGGAGACGACGACGACAGTGGTGGTGACGGTGGTGTCTTCACCAGAGCCGCACAATTGAAGAGGGTGGTGGCCTCTGGAGTTGTAGGTCGGAGATATATGCCGGTGGTGGTGGTGGTTTCGGAAGCTATGGTGGTGGCGGTGGTCAGGGAGACTGCCGGCGATTTGATACGAGATATATATATATATATGTTTTTCTTTTGTTTTGTATTTTCCCTGTATTTTTGTTGTATTTGTTTTTTGTATTTTGTTTATAAATAAAAATATTTAATATTTAATGACAATTTTTTTTGTATTTTTGCATTATTATTATTATTATCTAATTAGTAAATATCAAAATTAATATTTTATTTATTTATTATTAGTCGCTAATTAATCGTTATAATAACCAGATACCAGTCGCTATATTAGTCGCTAATTTAGCGACTTATATAGCGACTAATATTCACAAAATATATATAGTCGCAATTTACCGACTAATATAGCGACTAATAAATTTAGCGACCACAGATTCGCGACTAATGCAATTAGTCGCTATTTGGTCGCAAAATGTAATATAACGACTGATTTGCGACTATATACGCAGTCGCAAAAAGCCTGTTTTCTTGTAGTGTTCGTATTTTAGTTTAGTCCATATTGGTCGTAGTGATAATGTAATTGACGATATCCTTGCTAAAAGGACTAGGATATGGGTCGAAAGTTTTCGCTTGTAAATTATAGCCTGTCGGAATTGATGGAGGAATTGGCCAATTGGGATTAAAATATTAATTTAAAGATAGGTGAGTTTGTTTTTGCTACACAAAGAAAAATAAAACAGACAGAGAGAGGAAGTCTCCAAACACACAAAAACTTCATTACATGTCTCTATAAAACCATTACAAGTCTTTCTAGTAATCTTCCTCCACATGAATCATCATCACGGAGTAGGTTCGTCTATGGGACTGTGGTCTTGTTCATTGGTTGTATCACCGTTGCTTTGAGCTTTCAGGCTTTCCACCTTCTCCTCAAGCATTGCTTCATTATGAACCGCTCCATGCTCTCGCTCCATGCAGCTGGTTCAAGAATCGGTTCCTTCTCAGTCCTAACTGGGGATATGGAGCGACTATGGAACCAGAGATTGCATGAGAAGAAAAAGAAAGTGAATTAAGACTATTCAATCAGAACAAACCGATGCAAACTGAACCGAACCAAAAATAACCATCCAAACACCAAATCACACTGAATTAATTAAATCATATTTGGAAAACCGAATATTTGAACAGTCGAGGTAGTCCAAGTGGTAGAGGGTCCGTGGTGGTAATACACCATCCGGGTTCGACTCCAGGCGAAAACAAAAATGCCTCTTCTGGTCACAACGCGGGTACTGGGCCTTGGCCCAGGGAAAAACCTCCCAGGTGAAACTGGTCTGCGGCCTAACTAGGCCCAGGGAATTAGTCTGGATCACATAATCGGACCCGAGATTTTGAAAGCTCATTCAAAATATATATAAAAATGATCATAAACTTTATAATATAAAATATTTGGTAACTAAATAATAATAATAATAATAATAATAATAATAATAATAAATAATATTATATTAAATATTTTTCACTAATCCAGCTTGGTGGCTCTAGCAACGACCGGTCCAACGTGGATTGAGTATGAAGGTCTTAGACGTGCACTCCGTGCTAGTCTGTCTGCCATCATGTTTTTTGTGCGCGGTACATGGATGAGTTCGAACGTTGAAAAGTACTCCTTTCTTGCTTGGAACTCATCTAAGTGAATCGAGAAAGCTGGCCATTCTTCTGGTTCCGACACTATCTTCACCAATTCTGAACAGTCTGTTGCAAATGTGATGTGCTGATGTCTATGGTACTTCATGCATTCCATAGCCCATACCAAGGCTTCAAATTCTGCATGTAATGGGGATAAACTGGCTCTGATATTCATTGCTCCCATCAGAATATTTGCATCTCTCTCATAACCACTATACCATCCTTGACCTGAAAACTGATCATCCTCTTTCCAAGATCCATCCACAAAACACCATTGCCCTGTGGGTATCCAATCGATTACTACATTTCCCCCATCTAAGGACCTTGGTATTGTTTCTTTGACGTCGCTTAATTGCGCATCTCCCCATGTAGCAGATTCTGTTTCTGCCAATCTTAGGGTTTCCTGAGGGTCCCGGTCAATATGACAATAGACCATATCATTTCTGCTCTTCCAGATATACCATAGTATCCAGGGATAGATATTCATCTCCACATTCGAGGGTAATCTCCAAAACAAATAATCCATATTCGTATAGACAGATGCCGTTGGAAAAAACTCCGGATTTGTCGGTATGTGTGATAATGCCCAAGTTTGAATTGCTGGTGGGCATTCAAATAAGACATGATTTATCGATTCTTCATCTGCTCCACACCGGACACAACGAGTGTCACACTTTATCCCTCTTCCCTTCAAATTCTTTGCCACTGGTAAACAACCTGATAATGCTTGCCATATAAAATGCCTTATCTTAGGTGAACATTTGACCTTCCACGAAAAAGCCTGTAGTTTTTTGATGCTTGGCTCCATAATAGGTGAATTTTCATCGTTGTTAATGACATCTCGCTCCAGATGATAGCCCGTCTTCACCGTGTATTTTCCTGACTTCGTAGGAAACCATCCCAACGAGTCCGATCTGTGGGTCCGACTAAAAGGAATACTCAGAATCAAAGCCACATCCTCTGGTACTATAATTGACTCCAGTAGTGGTATGTTCCACATTTTGTTTTGAGGATCAATCAATTGATCAACAGTCACCAATGTAAGAGAAGAATCCATTTTTTGAGTTGCTGGTCTCGGGCGATAGGATGGTATCCATGGGTCATTCCATATTGAAATAGACTTCCCTGTTCCCACCCTTTTGATAAGTCCTTTTTTAACCAGAGGCCTAGCCGATGTAATACTCCGCCATCCATACGATGCTGAGTATGATCTTATTGGGTCCATAGGACCCGCATTCCTAAAATATCTTCCTTTAAAGACTTTCGAAAAAAGTAGATCCGGCTTATCAATTAGTCTCCATAGTTGTTTCGCTAAAAAGGCCGTATTTACATCCCGAAAATCCCTAAAGCCAATCCCACCATCTCCTTTTTCCCGGCAAAGTTTGTCCCAGGACATCCAGTGCATACCTGAACTTGTTCCACCCGTGCTCCACCAAAAGTTTGAAACTATACTTGTTAATTTCGTAGTGATCTTCTTTGGTAACCGATAACAGGACATTACATGATTTGATAAAGCCATCGCCACGGCCTTTATCGTGATCTCTTTTCCCCCTCTTGAGAGTAATTTTGTCGTCCAATCATTAACTCTTCCATGAAGTCTATCTTGTAAAAAACTAAAAACCTGAGTTTTAGGTCCACTGAGACTCTCTGGAATACCCAGATATGATCCCATTCCCCCCATCGTTGTGATTCCTAATAATACTTTCACCTCATCACGTACTTCAGTCGCAACCGTGTGTCCAAACTGCAGTGAAGATTTCGCAAAGTTAATTTGCTGACCCGACACATCCTCATATGCTTTAAGTATATGTAGAATTGTCTGGCATTCCTCCTTGGTGGCCTTGCAGAAGAATAAGCTACCATCCGCAAACAAAAGGTGTGATATTGGGGGACATGCTCTTGCCACCTTCAGTCCCGTAAGTTGTTTTTCACGTTCCGCTTTCTTTATATTCGCAATCAAGGCTTCCGTACATAAAATGAATAAATATGGTGATAACGGATCACCTTGTCGCAACCCTCTCTGTGGAGCTATAAAACCTCGTGGCTGTCCATTAATAAGGACCCTATATTGAACCGTGGTTATACATCGCATTATCCGATCTACACATTGGTTATGGAATCCCATCCTCCTTAGTAGATTCTCAATGAATGCCCATTCCACTCTATCATAAGCCTTACTCATGTCCGTTTTAATTGCCATAAATTTACCCTTGCAAGATGGATTTGTCCGTAGTCCGTGAAACATCTCTTGTGCTATTAAGATATTGTCTGATATCAGCCTGCCCGCAACAAAGGCAGATTGCGTCTCGGAAACCAATCTTGGTAGTAGTCGCTTCAGTCTTTGGCATAAAACCTTTGATATGATTTTGTAACCCACATTACAAAGACTGATTGGACGCAATTCCGTCATCCTGCTCGGCCGTTCCGTCTTCGGAATAAGACAAATGTTTGTCATATTCAGTCTTGTATCCAGTTCTCCATATTGAAGGAAATCATTAACCAGGCGAACAACATCACTTTTCACAATTGACCACGATTGTTGGTAAAATAAAGCTGTCATCCCATCTGGCCCTGGAGCTTTCTCTGGATGCATCATAAACAATGCTTGCCTCACCTCCTCCTCAGTAGCTAAAACCATAAGTCTCTCATTCATCTGAGTTGTAATTAAAACCGGAACTTCCTGTAAAAAATCTTCGAAACCCTCTGGGTTAACTGTTGTAAATAACTCTTCAAAATATTCCACCGCTACTCGTTCCACTTCATGATCCTTTTTAACCCAGTCCCCTGATGAATTGTGGAGTCCGACAATTCTATTCCTTGCCCGCCTTTGTTTGGTTAATGCAAAGAAAAACTTTGTATATCTGTCACCCGATGTGTGCCACATATTCCTGCTCTTTTGTTGCCAAAATTGTTCCTCATCTCTGTAAGCCTGCTTCAATTTATCTGAAATCTCCAAAACCTCCTCATGTGTTTTAGTGTCATCTTTTTGGACCTCTTCCAATTCTTTCTGTAACTCATATATGTGATCCTTGTTGTATTGAGGATTGTTTTTCCTCCATCTTGACAGTTCCCGTCGACATCTACCAATCTTTTCATAGAAAGTTCTTGCACTAGTGTCTTCCGAACCTTCCCAACCCAGTTTAATTGTGTCCATGAGGCCATCTTTTCCCACCCAACGTTTATCAAATCTGAATTGGCTTCGTCTCTTCTGGATTTTATCCTCAATAGAAGCCACAATCGGCCGATGGTCTGAACCAATCATCCCCAAGTATTCCACAAACGAAAAGGGAAAAAGTGTATGCCAATCTTCATTAGCTAGAGCCCTATCCAGTTTGCACCTAATAAGTTGTTTTCCCCTCCTGCCTCTCCAGGATAGAGAGTCTCCCAAAGACGGAAACTCAATCAAGCCACAATTATGGATCATGTTATTAAAAGATACGAAGGTGGAAGCGTGCCTCAATGATCCCCCTTGCTTTTCGTGATTACCCGTGATCTCATTAAGATCACCTATTATGAACCACGGATTTGTCCTCACCACACCCATACGAGTCAAACGCTCCCAAACTTGATCCCGTAATTTCTGTACTGGATCTCCATAGACAAAGGATATCGACACTCTATTCCCTTTGACATCTGCTTCGATATCGATTATCCTGTTGCTTGCGTAGATAATGTCCACGTCTGATGTGTCATTGTAATATAACACCAATCCTCCACTAGCTCCTCTCGGTTCGACTGTATACATCTTGTCATATCCAAAGTGACCCATAAATTTTTGTGTAAAAGAAAAAGGTTGTTTAGTCTCTGAGAGAAATAGAAACTCAGGCTTATTCTTATACACTATTTCCCGTAAATAACCAATCGTCCATTTGTTTCCCAAACCTTGACAATTCCAACTCAAAATCCGCATATTAAAACTGAATTTTTGATTCTCCCCTCTGGGATATCGACTTGGATTTAAAAAAATTCCAAAGTCTTAGTTGTTGAGCAATGCCTTTCCCATGCATTAAAATTCCTTTAAATTGAACCAGATCCGAAAGCTCTGAATCCTTCAGCCATCCTTTGGCCTTTGGGGTTGCCCATGCTTCGTGACCTTCAAATAATTCCCAACCAAATACCTCACTGATTTTCTGACGTACTTGACCCCACCATTCTGAAAGAAGATATGCTGCTCTATTATGCCTTAGTTCATGCTCTTGGATATACAAGAGATCACAGACCTGAGTACTCCACCATAAATCATACCCCAAAAATCCCATCAAAGAAACCTCTTTGTCCATACATGTCGATATGAGCAAACCCATCAAAACCGAGCTTGTCAATTGTTGTTGTTCCTGTCTTCTTTGTTCCTTCCATACATATTTTGATGACCTTAATAAACAGACCCAGAAACCCTTAAGGCCAGAATCGTTCTCATGTTTATAATTGTAGGCCATAAAGATCATATCATGTCCCCAAAATTCTTCTGTAAAAGACACCCTGGCGACGGAAAAAACCTTTGACCATAAAACTCCACTCTTGTTCTCCGAAGATCTTCCGGTGATGATTATTTTAGGTTGTTGTGTCTGTTCAGTTCGAACCTCGATTGTTCCTTTCTTTAATCCACTAAAACATGTGTCCTGTTCCAATATAAAACCCAAAAAAGCCAACATAAACTAGATAAATGCCAGATAAAAACCCATAACAACAGCTTATTCCTCCAAAAAATTTTGTTTCTTTGAGACACAAACATAAGAGAGCATCTCTTCGTCTGAGGAATCCAAACCAGGTCCGTAATTATATTTCCTTTACACATAGTGGTAAGGTCTCTAAATTGTATCTCTTTAAATATCCTCTCGACCAAGTATCTTCTGTGAACCATAATGGTCTTTAGTGTAACTGTAACCCGTGCACCAAAAAATCCATCCTCTTCCAACCAAAAATCTTGATGCCACCTCCTTCCTGGATACCACTTGCGTTCCTGAAAACGTATTAACAGCCATACGGCTGACCGTGGCCACCATCCACCCCCATAAGATCTCCTCAAGACCTCAGACCTGAACAAAAGCCAAAAAGACATTAACAAGTACCCTATTAAGCTAAAAGACATTGGGAAGCTCATTCTAGAATTCCAATTTATTCCTACTATCAATGAGAATACACAATCATATATTGTCAAGCAACTCATTGCATAAAACTCGAGATACATCCACATCTTGGCCTTAATTTCCTGTGAGTTCCTCAAAACCTTCTCCCCTGCTATTTCCACCTTTTGACTCCATTGACCTCTATATAAAGCTTGTTCCATGACAATCATACCTGGGCAATATATAACACTTTTCTCCCACCAGAAAACGATTTTAAAGTCACCTCCAGATATAAGTAACCAAAAACCCAGATAACAATCTTCAGACATATAAGCCATTCTTCTTGATACATGAATACACAAATCTTGGAAGCTTAACCCGGTCCGCTCCCTAATTATCCTGCCCAAGCTGTGACCAGTATAATCAAAAGACAAAACCCAAGAAAGATAAGTTTGTGTATATCCCTTTTTCCTCCTCCATGTATACCAAAAAATATAACCAGCTGAACAGATAACATATTTTAAATAAAATGAAATCCAAAACGTAATTAGCCCCCAATATATAACCAGATAAGCAACAACACTATCTGTCCCTCTTGCATAGGAAGCAATATACAATCTAGAGTTAAACGCAATACCAGTTTCTGTAAACACCTTCCGATCATCAAAATTACTAAAGTGAATCAGCGAGAGAAAGCAATAAATATGAGCTGTGACACCATATTGTCTCTTGTCATGCAAATCAAAGGTATGCAAAGCCAGAACCTGAAATACTATAATATAACCTGAAATAAATGTGGTCCTAGCTACCATGGTTCCAACATCCAGAGAAGAATTGCCATAATACTGATAATTATAGATATGCAAACCTGGGATCCAAAGTACCAAAACTCCTGCATTAATCCTTTGTTCTGAGTATTGAAACGATATTAATAAAAATACTCTCCATATAGTTGGAGCCACAATTTTATCCCTACACCATAATGAGAAAAACCTGATCATCATATTATTTAAGTGACCACAAAACCAAGTTGCTTTTGTGGCCTTGAAAGACCAGTTAAATATATAACCATTTACGCAATAAACACTACAGAGATTGCACCAAAACACTATCCAAAAAAACGAACCAGAAATCTTATCCAAAAGCACAACTATCTTGCCCGAGCTCTTGGAGATAATAACGTGCCTTTGAGACACTATCCGGGACTTAGAAAAGTGTTTTCTGTTTGGTGAAGTTGTGAAAGTGTTATGGTTCACAAAAACACAGCTACCGTATTTATACATACCACACATCAAAGTATGATCTCTCATACTCGATTGACTTAACTTTAACTGATTTGGAATCCAAGTCAAATCCGTAAGAGAAAATCTGCAGATCCCGACCAAAAATCGCATTTCTAGAGGCGCTCTATTACAAAAAGAAACTTGAAACCAAATATTAACCCACATCATAAACTCCAAAAACGAAGACACAAGAGCAAGATAATTAACAAAAAGATGCATCTCTATGAGTCTAACCGAATCCAATCTCCATGCCATAAAGTGATAATCAGACCAATCTACCATATTGATGATGAGATTTTCTGGAAGCCACCAAAGAGTTACCTTAACAAACCGCCAAAGAGAACCATAAGTGCAGATCTTGCAGTCCCTCAAAGGTTCCGATCGTAATTGATTCATATCTCCTTGAATCCCCTCCGATCCTCTTACCCAATTCGAGTATTCAAACGCCTTAATATTACGAAACCAAATCTTCATCAGATTGTAGATCTTTTCCTTCCGTCGATTTGTTTCCTCAATTCTGATAACCAAATCCCGACTGCATAACCCAACGAATCCTTCCACCGTAGAAAGATTGAACCCCATATCGAAATCGCATCCAAAAACCTTCATCAACCATCGCCATCGAATCCGCATCACTCTTCTCGTAACCCTAGACTATAATAGTAAAGGATTCATTGCACGCCTTCGTAATCGCCATTTTAAATTATATTTTTTTATTTCTTTAAATAATATAATATTGCTCATTTCGTTTTTCACTTTTTTTGTAGAGAAACTTTAATTATTTTATTTATATCATTTTGCTTTTTCTTTATATAAACTATATATTTTAAAATTTTATGGTCCTTTCATACATGATATAACTCTTTATTGTAGATTAAATAACTATTGGTTTACTATTTGGGTTTGGTTTTATTTTTCCGAGAACTTTTTTTTTGAACCAATTTTATATCAAAAAGTTTGTTAGACAAATGAGTATATTTTGCTATCCTTCGTTTTGTCGTAAAATGCTTTTTCCGATTCTATATATAAATTTCGTTTCTCTTTTTTTTTTGCCAAAAATATCGCATCTATTTTTATATATTTATGTGTATAATATGCCAATTTTTTTCTTCATTATCCACATGACTCTTTAATATATAACCCAAATCATTTGATATGTCTTAGCTTGTATATTGTGAAGTTTGGCCATAATACTCCCTCTTTTGTCTTTGTTGATGATATAAGAAATATAAACCTTTTACTTCTCCGTAAGATATTAATTGACAGTCACAGAACTTGGTTAATCCCATTTTCTCCTGTTCTGCATAAATCTGGTCTTGCTCGTTTAGTAGCTGCGAGGAAGGCTACACTTAGTATAAATAAGAGTACACTGTTCATTAATATTCCATTAGAATTTGTCAGGCCCGGCTGAAACTTTATATGGACCCTGTGCATACTTAAAACTTATTTACCAAATTCAGGGGTTATATATTTATAAAATTGGTAAATTGGACCCTCTTTTACAAACAAATAAATTTTTAGGGCCTTAAAATATAAAGAAAAATTAAAAAAAAAATATGTGAGACCCTGTGCATCCGCACCTTTGGCACACGTATAAAGCCGGGCCTGGAATTTGTGTAATCATAGTTATTGTAATATTTGACAAACATAAATCTAATTGAAAGAGAAAAGAATGTTCATTAATATTTCATTAGAATTTGTGTAATCATAGTTATTGTAATATTTGACAAACATAAATCTAATTGAAAGATAAAAGATTGTTCGTTTACTTACCTTGGCCTAATCTTTATATTAATTGAGAAATGTTTTTGGCGTTATATTCACTTTCAAAACGGTTGATTACTTAATTATCCTTAATGAGACTAGGTTTTTTACTTTATTAACTTTAGTTTATTTTAATTAAAATTTTTTATTTTGTATTATTTTAAAGATAAATACAAATTTATATAAAAAACCAAGATGATATATAAATCTATTTTAAGTGATTTAAATATTGATAAATATTATTCTTGTGGATAATAAAATTTTATACAATTTATTTATATGAATTTTGAATTTAGATAAGTATAAATGATAATTAATATTATCTTGATGTTTATATATAAATATTATAATTTATTATAACCTATATGAAAATATTTTAAAAGTAGATTTAGATATATATATATATATATATTATTTTAAACAATATTTTTTTTGCTGTGTTAGTTAAATATAAAATTTTACTAATAGGTTAAATATAATTATAATTAATATAATGTAAATATTTTTTAAATAATATTATTATTACTAAATTAAATTGATAATTTTAAAATAAATAAATATAAATTTTATATTCACGAAGAATCTCTGAATTCCTCTTAAAGTTTATCATCAAATACAAATTTCTGTCCGAATAAACTCCGATAAATTTTATACGGGATTTGTGAAACAACACATTCAACGAAAAGTAATTTATTATTTCCTCCTTGAGTTCATTATATATTTGCGAACGGATTATTCCCGCCCCTTTAGGTCAATATTATTTGCATTTTCTCCACGTAAAGTAAACCCCGCAAATTAGATTACCAAAGTAACTAACAGCAACAACAAATACTGCACAACCTTGTAAGTTGTAACCTTAAAGACGGCTACGGCTCCGTGAAGCCGCCGGTTTGAAACTCGCAATCCCCGTTACTTCCCTCCCCGTCACTAAGGTGTTTATATCGTACGTCCCTTCGTATGTATAAATGGGTTCAATGTCACAGAAAGCCTGCAATTTTTTCCCACAATTTTAGCACTTAAGTCAACTCTGATCATTCTTCATTATTAGCCAACCAAGTCAAATATGAAGATTAGCTCACCTTTGCCACCAGAAAATCTCCTACAACTCCATTCCCACCGAGTAATTCCCGACCTAACGAAACAGTTTCCCTTGCCTTCGATGAAATCCATGCCTAGTGATACCACATCATTCAATGTTACTCGAGCTAATAGAACAGCTCAGTGAATGTATATCAGCAAAGAGGAAAAACAATGGTTTGTAAGCAAAAGTACCTTTCCTAAACTGGCTTGACCTGGAGTCATCTTACCCGTCTCATAGAGCTTACAGAGGCGCCAACCCATTAGAAACATCGCTTGCACATTACCCAGCATCTGCACAAGCTTCTGTTGGTTTAACTGGAAAGCAGCCAACGGTGCTCCAAACTGTTTCCTCTCCTTTAGATACCTGGAAACAATACACGTTAACTGGGAATTTCTTTATAAGTAACGAAATGAATGCTCATGCTATGGTTACTGCTGAGATCTGGCTGTTTCCTGTTAATACCTGTGACACATATCATAGACTCCCATTGACATACCAATTGGTTGCCAAGCCACCATTACACGTGAGACAGCCAGGACCTATTCAAGTTAAGTACAGAAAAAACAATTAAATATCAAGAAAGGAGTAAGATGCGACATTTTGCTTGTGATAAATATTGAATCAGTTATCACAACAGTACCTTGCTTGTGTCCTGAAAAGAATTTACTCCAGGTAACCGCTCCTCATCCGGAACAAAGACATTCTGTAGTAGAATATCTCCATTCTGAACAATACGTAAACCTATTTTATTCGGGATCTTAGTAACCGTTAAGCCAGGCGCATCTTTCTCGACTAGGAATCTGCAAGACGGTTATAGTGCAGAAAATAAAGTCTATCCGAAATGAATAAGAAACCATGTATTAACACATTAGTCCAGTATGCTCTTGATTAAGTTCCATACAAAATTTATTCTTCAGTACATCCAATCATAGAGCAACCTAATTCAGCATTCTTTTCAAAACTGGATTTTCACATCTACCATAAGTTGAAATGAAGTGCCACTTTATTAACTTCAGATTTTGGGAAACGACCTCTACACCTAAGATATAAAATTCGAGAGATCTAAGAAACCCTACAATCTGACATACCCGTTGACTTGGTTCGTTGTAGTATTCCTAGCAAAGATGACCAACAGATCTGCAAAGGTGCTGTTTCCGATCCAACGCTTTTGTCCCTCGATTACCCAACCTCCTTCAACCTGATGAAGTAGACAATTGAAACAGGTCAAAACAATGAAACATTCTGGTAGGAGAAGATATAAGAAACTGTATACAAGGGGACAATACGGTCAAACCTTTGTGGCAGTTGTTGCTAGAGCACTTGCATCGCTTCCATTGTCGGGTTCTGTCAAAGCCTTTATACAAGTCCAATATATGTAATGGTATCAACATCAGGTTTACATAACGCAAAAACTTATTCAAGGGATGCAAATCGTCTAAGTCTAAGATCCACGTACTCACCCAACAAGTCACCGTTTTCATCTGAGCCAAAGAAGGCAAATACTTCTGTTTCTGTGCTTCTGATCCACAAAGTGCTGTTCTTCAAAGAAAAAATCATATGAAAGTGTGCTTATGCAAATCATAGTATGCTGTTTATAACTGAACATTGAACACGCTAAGAAATAAATATTAGGACATCTTTACCAATAGTGAGCATGCCCAAAGAGGAATGCACCAAATTAAAAGTCCCACAGCTTGCATCAACTCTAGATATTTCTGCTGTTGCAATTGCGTTGGCTGTGATGGAGAGGCCAGGACAGCCATAACCCTGAGAAGTCAAACCAAATCAAAAACTGAAGTTGTCCATCCACATAATCAAAGAAGAACCCAGAGACAAGCATTGTCAATTACCTTGATGGAACCACCAACAACACCCAAAGCACCAAACTTTGGAATGATATGGAATGGAAAGTCTGCCTTCTCCCAGTACTGAGGAGTACAAATCAAAGAAAAACGATGAATTAACGCAATATATTACCAAAGTAAACAAAGATAAAAACATCCTGAACATGAAGATAGACACCTCTGTCATTATCGGAGCAACTTCTTTCTCCATGAACTCCCTCACTCTCTTCCGGACGGCCTGTTCCTCCGGAGTTAACAGATCATTGAAATGAAAATAGTCTGAAGCTGTAGCAATAGAGAAAAACAGATGAGGTAAAAGCACAACAAATCATCCAAAAATTTATAATCTATGGAAGAGATCCTTACTGCACGGTGGGAATTTAGAGGCTGGGGTTGCTTGGGGAAATGCTACAGATATGTCCATAGCCGGCAAATCAAAATACGAACTCTTCACCTTCTTCTCAGCATTATCTGCATGACGAAAATTCTCAAATCTCAACTCTCAAATCCAAAATTCATTCAATTACTTTCGATTCCATAACTCTCAGCACTCATGAACACATGCATCATCTACAATTGAAATCGCAAAATCCCGAAAATCCGCCATCTCTAAACCAACACAAATCTCACCGAAAGAACCAACGATATTACTTGTTCGATCGGTGATCCACAAATAAAAATCGTCCAGAACGAAGAAAAATTTGTCCATTTCTCGAGAATTGAAACAGGACTAAAAAAAAAAGAGAGAAGAAGATCAAACCAGCGAGCAAAAACAGCTGCATCGAAGACGAGACATGCAAAAACAACGAGAGAAAAGGAAGGAAGACTGTAGAGAGGAAAACGAACCTCGATCTGCAGATGATAGCACAGTCATGGTGATGATCGTGATGAAAATCTTATTTGTGATAGAACGAAAGTCGATACAATGGGATAGAATGAAATGAATACAAGAAAAAAGGAGTCTTGATTCAAGACCCGACCCGGTTACGTGTACATTTTGAACTTTTCAGATAAGCTATTTTATCTGTTTTTCGAGAAAAATATACTTTTCTAAGAAAAAAAATATATATATATTTTGGTTGGCTGGCTAAACCCTTCCCTACTATTCTTCTTCTGCTTCATCCCACACGAACTCCAAACCTCTTGATCCCCCCCCCTAAAATATAACATTTAGTTTTAATTCGGGAAAACGGCTTATTCCCACATAAACTTATCTCTTAAACAGTTTTTCATACATGACATATTGACGAATGCCATAAAACACATAAACTACTTAAATTTTTAAATTTCCTACATGATTTTTTAAAATTTGGTCAATTTCAACAAAACCGTAAACACCGTTAAGTATCCGTTAATGAGCGATGACGTGTCTGACACGTGGACTTCCAGTTTTTTTTTGTTAATTGGTAGAACCTAAATGATGTCGTTTTCATACTTTATTGAAATTTAAATGATTTGTGATTTAAAAGGATCGAACCTTGATTAGAATTTCCAAAACTAAGTTAAATTAACTTACATGCCACTGATCTATTTGATTATTTAACATTTATGGTAATCATAATTATATTAATAACAATCGGGATATGAATAAAAACCCAATTTCCTCCAAATAACCACACTCAAAAAGATTTGATCGAAGTTTAAAATTCTGGGTTTTCACCAAAGATTGTTTATTGGTTCCGTTATTGGTCCTTAGTTGATCAGAAGGTTTGATTCAATGCCTTCTAACTGCGAAGGCTGTTTTTAAAAGACGTCTCCATCTACTTCTTCTTCGAGTGAAGGATTCTGAAAAATTCCTTATCAAAAAAATCTGCCATTGATAAACCTCTGAGTTAAAAGACTGAAACATATAAGAAGCTTGAAATAGAAGAATCGAAACCTAGGATTAAAGCCGAGCTACAAGAGATTGGCAAGCCGAAGAAAGAGCAGTTTGCGATTAAACATCAGAAGACCCATAAAAGATCCAAGATAACGACAGATCCGGAGGATTCGACGGCGGTTGTCTGTGACGTTTCGAGTAGCTTATTTGTTCTTCGAACGATAAAGCGCCGACAAATTACAGTTCTAAATGGCCCGATCTTCATCTCGATTCTCAGAAACTCCTCTTTAGATTGAGTATGCTCTTCTTTCAACTATTCAATTCGAATCTTTTTTTCTCTTTAGGCTTGATTGTTACAGATCTTTTCTTCTTCTGTTGTAAAATCTCGAAGAAACATAGTTGTTGACTTGTTGTATCTCCCTTGATTCGATGATTTCAAAATCTTTCTTTAGATCCAAGACTTACGCCCCAGTTATGTAATCCGAATAGTGTAGAACAAAGCTTAAAAGAATCTGAAGAGAAATGTTTTTTATAATTAGATGTTATATATTATTACTATGAACCTTTGTCTTCAAAATATCGAACAGTCCAGTGGCTAAAAGCTTATTTGTGGAAGTTTTAGCCAGGGTTCGATTCTTTTTTTAAACACATTATTAGGTCTAACAAAAACATCAAAACGTCGTCGTTTTAAACACAGATTAAACCGGTATCCCACGTGTCATACACGTCATCGATCATTAACAGAAACTTAACGGTGTTTACGGTTTTGTTGAAATTAACCAAATTTTAAAAAATCATGTGGGAAATTTAAAAATTTAAGTAGTTTATGTGTTTTATGGCATTCGTCAATATATCATGTATGAAAAACTGTTTAGGAGATAAGTTTATGTGGGAATAAGCCGTTTTCCCGTTTTAATTCCCTCAAACTTTTTTTCACTGCATAATTCCACCTACAAAATTGAAATCATTTACTTGTGTTTAAATTTGAGATTCGAACTCGTGACCTCTTCTCTAAGAAGAGATATACACAACCACTGTGACACAACGTCATTTTGTATTACTTATAACATATATATTTATATATCTCGTATCTAGGCTCAAATATTTTGTATCCTTAATCTCTTTGACATTGCGCTTGTTGTAACATAGATTCAGCCATTTGTAGTTTGCTCTTACAATTAGAATCGCAGGGGAGTAGGCCGACACCAAACTGGTTCTTTGGTACTACATCTTTAGGGTCAAAACCTATGGCCCTATGAGCTGCTTGAACATCTTTACATAACTATTCCTTCTTTAAAGTTAGGCACTTGCAACGAACCACCACCTTATTCCATCAAAAAAAGTTCGAGAAAAGTAAGATCCCACTTGTATGGCAATCTATAAAATGCAGTTGTATCATGGAGCCTTGGAAATTTTACCTTTTTCCCACACTTTTCTTGCGATGGACACTGCCCAAGATGACATATCTCTGGACACAGATGCGTACAGTTTGGCAATTTTCTGCAACAACAATATCCTCTAGTTTCAAAACTTGCTTTTAATAATGTTATTCAATTGTCAGTAATTCAATAGAAATAATGAACGGACGACCTGTACCGATGAGGATGGTGAGCTTCGCGAGCGGAAGAGCCATATATGAGCCTAGATACGAGATATATATATATATATATATATATATATATATATATGTTTTAAGTTACAAAATGATGATGTGTCACAATGGTTGTGTATATCTTTTTTTTTTAGAGAAGAGCTCACGGGTTCAAATCTCAGTTTTGTAAAACTGATATTTTTAAAAATATAATAGACATATCCAAAACGACGTAGTTTTAATAGTCGGATTGGGTGGGTAAACACGATTTTTAATTTAAACGCAGTTTAATGATTTTAATTTCGTAGGTGGAATTATGCAGTGAAAAAATGTTTGGGAGGGGAGGAATTAAAACTAAATGTTATACTTTGAGGAGGGAAATCAAAAGGTTTGGAGTTCGGGTGGGATGAAGCAGAAGCATAATTGTAGGGAGGGGTTTAGGTAGCCAACCCTTTTTTTTTGGTCTGGAAGAAAATATATTTTACCTTTCTTGAGTTGTTTTCTCAAATGAGTTATAGACTTATCATTGTTTTTTAAAGAAAAAATTAAGTATTTTTTAAGAATTCATCTAAAACATTGTTTTTCTTTTGTTGATAAAGTGAAATCTCTTTTTAAAATCCGGTCGTATAGTTGTTTAAACATCTATTTAAGCGCTACACAATATTTAGTTGTTCCAAGTTTTTAAATCGTTTGAACCGATTTTGTGTTTGTCTAAACCACTTAATTTTTGCCTTAAAGGCTGTCTAATCCAACTTTCTATTATTTATAAACAAAATAAATTTAATTCTAACATTTTAAATTTCAACTTATGTTCATAATGAAAATCTTATATTTTGAATTTAAGTATTCGTTTTAGGTGTAACAAAAATTTGAATACAATTTTATATCAAATAGTTTTTTTTTCTTTCAAATAGTTAACTATGATAGATTAATATATTTTTAAGACACTAAACATATGATCATGAATTATTCATGTTTAATTTCTGATATTTTGTTAGACAATAGATCCGGATCAACTGTATATACACCATCCAAGAAGTAAAATGTATACATGTCCTGTCCTTTTGCTGGCAAATGACAATATTGCTTATGAACAATAAGGACAGAATGAAATGTTTAGAATTTTTTAGGTATAAAACGTCGACAAATTGTCCGGACGAGGTAGTCCAAGTGGAAGGACGGACCTGTGGTGGCTACTACCATCCGGGTTCGATTTCCCCCATGCGGAAACTAACATGTCTCCTCTGGACATCTAACACGGGCACTAAAGGCCCAGGAAAAACCCTCCCAGGTGAAGCTGGCCAGCAACCTAACTGAATCCAGAGGATTAATCTGAACTGTTTGGTCTAGGATCTATCCCTTGATTAACAAAAAAAAAAGGTCGACAAATTGTGTCCTTAACGTCTCATCCTTTATTTTTAACGACAGCAATGAACATACATTGTTGCTATCCGTTTGTCGTTATCGCATGAGATTATTATGGAAGCTTTGAAAATTAGTTTGGAAGAGAATAAAAAGATTACAAATAGTTAGTTCATCATCACTTTGACATTGAACGGTTCTACATCAGTCAATTATGTTGGGTCCATTTTTCAGAGACAGCGAGAGACCATGCACTGATAAAGTAAAATGATAACGCAACAATAATAGAGGAACTGAGCGGTTGAGGTAGTCCAAGTGGTTGAGGGGTTCGGGGTGGCAAACACCATTCCCGGGTTCGAGCCCAGGCGGAAACAAAAATGCCTCCTCTGCTCACCCACACGGATATGGGCCCATTGCTTACGGCCCATTTGCATACCCGGAGAGAGGGTCTATCCGTGGGCTGCACCTCCCCTTGGGGATTAGTCTGGACCCTTCCATAGGCCCGAGATACCCCCAGGTTAATCAAAAAAAAAAAAAAAAAAAAAAAAAAAAAAAAAAAAAAAAACAATAATAGAGGAACTTGAAGGACTATCGATGAGAGCAAAGTAGTTCATTTCATAACATAGAAAAATGAGAGTACCATATAGTGGATGATAGCTATATATTAGCTACGAATGAAAATCACGTTAACTTAGTATTGAAAACGCAACAAAAATATATTCTTCTGTATTCTTTTTAACGAATCAAATTTTATAAAATATATTCTTTTATTCTTTTGTATTCTTTTTAACGAATCAAATTTTATAAAATAAAATATTGTGTCATTTCACTTTTTTTAAAAAACATTTCACTTAATCAGAAATTGGTTTCAAATCACCTCTAGTTCGACGCTGGGAGGAACACTTTACGCCATGTATTCCGATATTAGTAACTGTTGGTTCCGTTTCAAGGAAATTAGTCGAGCTTAAAGTCCGGAAACCTCTCGATTAAAAAAAAAACATTTCACTTATTCATTTTATAATGTTTTAGTTTTTATTGACTATGTAATTAACCACCTGCATGCGTTTAATTAACCTAACCAATTCAGTATTAACTGATAATCATTATTAACCAATCAATCAACTTTAACTAACGGGCATGCAATCCTAAACTACGGCTTAAGGTTCCCAGCTATATGATTAACTAACTACAATGCAATTTAAGCCGACTCACAGACGGACAGACGGACGAGACGGATGCGGATCCCGAGACAAAACAACTGGATCCCGAACCTTCCCGAACCTCGACATGAACACTCCGAATCACAAAATTCAAGAAACCGCCGTTGACCGAGCATTGACCGGCTCGGTTTTCGGCGTTGACCGGCGGCATTGACCGGCGTTGACTTTTCCGTTGACCACAACCGTTTACTTCTCCTAACCGGTTGACCAATCCAACTAAACCAACTTAACCAATCCAATCGAACCAGTTTAGCTAAACCAGACCAAGTTGATGCGTTGACCGATTGAACCGGCGTTGACCAACGGTTTGACCTGTTTAACTAAACCAATCCCAAGGCTGAACCGATGCTAAACCAACCCAATCCCATTGCTAAACCACCTGAACAAGAACCGGCTGAGCAATTGAGGTGAGAGAAGCTTTTCCGGCGACCAACTCCGGCGTTGACGGCGGTGCTCCGGCGGTTTTCTGGCGACGGCGACAAGACTTAAGCGGTGGCAGATGATGAAGAGGAGATGGTGGTTAATATGGTGCAAGAGGATTAGTCAGAATCAAAGAGGTTTATGAGCTATGAAGTTAACTTGCATTGCAAGTCATGAAGAACATGAAAAACAACATGCATATCTTCATGAATCTTCAAAAGTTTGCTGGGTTTTTGATGAGTTTGGATAGAGAGCTAGAGAGAGGCTAGAGGGTGGGTTGAATGTGAGTTGATGGGTTGAAAGACTGAATGGATGTTTGAACCCATGCAAAAAAAACAATTCAATGTATCAAACCCATGCATTGCACCAAGGGGAGTGAAGTGGCGACCAAGGGTAGGAGACACTTGACTCTGCAGGGTTGATTCTGACCAAAGACAATTAAGCAATCAGCTGAAACCATTCCATAACTAACTTCCGTTCCGTTGCTTCGGTTTAGCCATTTTTGCGATTTATATTTTAAAAATCCCAAAGATGCTTCCATAACTCCTCCAACCACAAAATCATCTTATTGATGATTTTATATGAATTTATCAACTTGAATCACCTAATTTGGATACCCGTAGCTGCCGTTATGGATTTTAAAAGATTTCTCGGTTATGCCGGTTTTCATTCCCGATAGTCCAAAAAACTTGTTTAAAACCGGTTACTTCCATTTCTAGTATTCTAAATATTTTCTTTATTTAAAAAGAAGAACATTTGGTCCGTCTCCTCTTACGGCTCACATTTTGGTAAAATTACCAAAATGCCCTCCAACTTCTGGAAATTACAATTTTGCCCCTGATGACTTTTTCTTTGTCCGTTGACCCAATTTTTGGAAACAGAGTATTATATTCTTCCCCACTTACAAGAATTAATTCCCTGAATTCTCTGTTACTAACAAACTTTGAATTGGTACCAAATCCTGCAAATCTCCACACTAATATGCTTCCGCTGCTTCAATGCTCGAACACTGACCATTAAACTAACTCCCGATGATTACTGATACCCAAAACTCTGACTTGCACAAACTTCCTCACTAGTCTTCATTCCGCTCGCTTAACCACTGACCTTGACTGATGCGCTCCATTCCGGACTCTGAACTCATCCGCGTCACTTTGCTTTCCGCTGATTCTCACTTCTGGCTTCCCCACTTTGCTTCGACCTCCATAACTGATCAATACTAACTTACTACACCCGCACATCCCCCACGATTCCAATCAGTTGGCTCCACGCTACGAAGATTTCCAGATCTGCTTTCCTCTGATAGCTCCAAGTTGATCCAACGCTGATACCGATGCTTTCCCAAATCTCTTTGCTAACTCATCATACTTGATCAATTGCTTGAATCTTACTGCTGAGAATACTCCACACTGACTCACGCACGGCTCGGGTCAAATGTCTCGCGGCTTCCTCACTCTCGACCTGTCTTTCGTGTTCGGGTTCGGTCTCGCATCCACGTCACATCGTCAATCACGTCCTGTATTATAGTTCAACAACATCACACTGGAGCAGTTAGATTAGTCCTAACCTATTCTCGATGTCAGATCCTCATAGTAATATTGTTACTTAGTCATGTACCCGATGGTCATGCATGATTACCTAACAATACCCTATAATTCCGCTTCCTCGCGAATAAGCTTCCTATAAAAACCGATTATCAATTCCGAGCTTAATTCTATCTTGCAGGTTTGCTAATTTTCCCTTACACCACCATTCTATCTGATAACCTAACTTCCATTCTACAAAACTTTCTAGGTCTAACAACCTATAAAACGGATTTCCACGATTCACTAACCCTACCTTAGGATTACCAGCAACCTAGCGAGTCTACTAATGCTACAAAAATTCCAATTCCGCTATCAGTCGACCTCATGCTGAAAGCATTGCTAACAACCTAGCAATCATGCATCATGCAACACATCAATTCTAACAAACTAACGATCATGCACATACAATACTATTAACCTAGCGGTCGAATGAATGCAGAAATTCAAAATCCAACTCTAACAAACTAATGCGCTATGCAATGCATCAATCCAACTAAAACCTTATCAATCCAACAAATGCGGAACCCCAAAATAATAACTAACAATTTAACGATGATGCAATGAAATGATTAAATAAAAAAGCAAGGAAAGAACTCAAAACCCTAAAGCATCACAATCACGTAACACATAATCAAGAAAGCAATAGATCGGTCACGGTATGTTGGTGCGGTCGTCTCATGGGTCATGACGAGTGATCGCTTGTTCCGATCATCATTTGTTTTCACATCGTAATTGAATTGCATTCATAACTATCACACGCATGCAAATAATTACCATGTTACTCAAAATGATAGATCGAACACTCCGTATCCACCACATACATAAAAACGTCATATCCATATATGTAAGGGTTTTTAGTACATCAGCCGAATTGAGTCTACTACATAAGCGGTCGCCATCATACTCAAAAACCAAAATCGCGCCCGCTACATACCCGATGCTCGTCAAGGACGATAGTACGCCGATCTATACACACACAAGGAAAACAAGTTAGAACCTGCACTTACCTGGCCTACCCTAACCCTAGTCTAGTGCCTCCATCAAAACCGGAATGCCCAACAAAGGTAGCAGTACGGCTGGCAAGAGTAGCCACTAGCAGGTGTGCTAAGGGGATGGAGAGGATGCGCGTCGCGTGATGGTGCGGTGCTAGGTCGAGGCTCGGTCATAGGGAAAATACATGCTGTATGGCCCTCATGTCCGCAAAGCTGACAGACGACATGTGGCGCTAGGGGTGGCCTGCTAGGACCTGGAGCTGCTAGTGGACAGGTAGGTGCTAAGTAACCGTCATTGCCACGGAGCTGGCAAGCAACCAGGGGCTGCACCGGCTGGTATAGCTCACGGAACTGCGGATCGGACGGGCGTGGACACCAGTGAAAATGGAAACCCCGGGCTCCACATGCATCACAATGCATGAACTGAGACATATCCTGAGGTGGTGGAACATGCGAGGACTCCGAGGACTCGTCCGATAAAGAAGGTTGGGGCTGAGGGGGCGGCTGGTGATGAGTGCCGACGTGCTTGCAAAGGTACTGGAGGAAGGTTGGAGATATGCGATCCCCAAGTGTAAGAAGGTACATGCTGCCCCGAATGTGCATGATCAGATCCCGCGGACCCGTGACTGCTCATGATGGAAAACAAACCCGCACCACACACGCACCACTCGCCTCGATCCTCTATGGGGCATTCTCGTGTAGGTCTGCAACCAAAAACATGAAAACGTCAGCACAATAATAAAATGATCCTAATTCCCATTCCCCCCGGGTTTGACAGACACAGCTCGGTTTCCTAATGAATGCTTGGGCGACACATTTGACTCGATAAAACACTTAAAATACTCAGAAATGAAACATTTCGAAACCCATGACGAACCATGCCCTGATACCACCTTTTGTAACGCCCCTTTCCCGTTATCCGCTGACCAACAAGCTGACTGGTCAACAATCAAACAAGAACATGACCAAGTCGAACCCAAGAAAGTCAAATGAGAAAAGTTCGTCACAATACGAAACCAGAGACACTCCGGTTTGAGACAAGGGCTCGCACCAAACCATCCTTGACCCTGTTTACCTCGCTTCCACAATACAAAGATTTTCAAACAGTATTGCTTCCGCTAGTTTTGTCGGTTCAGACTAAACCAATATATCAGTGAAGCGAATTCATTTCTTAGTAAATAAACGTTTACATAACATTTATACAAAACAATTTGCCTATTAGATTCTAATCACAATAAAACAAGAATAAACAGGCGCCATCAAGCCGAACCGGAAACAACAACCAAAACATCAAATCAAAACCTCCAGCCCGCAAGCAATTCCAAATCTACACCGAGTACCTCCCACGTCCATCGCTGCTAAACCTGAAAAACACAAAAGAGTCTACCCAGCGAGTCGGCTCCATACTAACGGCTTTTAATCTATCTATAACTACAATTCCCGCCCCAAAACCCAAAATAACAGTCATTAGAAGAATTGATCAAATCACGTGCCACCATGACGTGATAGACCACAACCCACAAGCACTTGCAAACGAAAGGAAGGATTATTTAAATTGAATTCACTGCAGCACATGCCCTCGATTAGACTCGATCTATCTATCGCGCACAACGAACTTAACACCACTGGGCTCACTATGCGAACTCGGTAACTTCCATGGGAACACTTAGCTACCGACATGGTAACTAAAACTACCCACGATTCCTAGACGTAAACACAAAGTCCTATGACCTAGGACACTGTTCTCAGTCCATCGATACACAGCGACTCAGCCTACCCCACGGTAACCTAAGCTTCCATGCAGTCCGGCCCTAGGACATGACCCCGTATTCTACAGACCACACACCTATCGGCGTCACTTAGTAGGTTCACACCATAACCAGATTCACAACGTGAAACGGTCAGGTCACCACCCAAGGATCCAGTCGGGTTGGAAGTATCAGAACGCTTTCAAACCTAGACTTGCGGGATCTAACGCACCCTAGAGTCCTAGTGCAATAAAGTAAACACGTAGACTTACTGGGACTCTAACACAGAATAGAATACTAACAACATCAACATAAGATAAACACCACCCAAACTATCCCGCAAGCCCTAAACCAACACCACCACCACCAACCCTACTCGGTGCTATACCGAATCGGGTAACTACAAACTTATCCGGTCCCATGATCGGTGTAAGTAACACGCAACTGACTACCCGGCCCTGCACCGGAGTAGTCTAAATACATGCCTGCACACATCACACACAACATCAAAGGAACAACACACACCCAAAACATTAAGCAAGCCTTTAATTTCGTTAATGTGCTTAATCTCATTTAGTCCGCTACTTTGGATTAGCGGATTGCTAACCTGTAGACGGCTCACCAATCACACAATTATTTTAACTATTCTTTCCTAAGTATCTTTTTATAACTCCTCGATCTGTCGGTTTAGAGTTAGTAAACTTACTAACTCTCCGGCATCTCATTATTAACTTAACTTTTATTCATTAACCCTTAACATGTCTATTAAACCTATCCCACCCCGTTATTTATTTTATACGTTAGTTAAGTGTTTTAATCCATATTTTAGTGTCGTCTTAATTCCCGTATATAGATTCGTTTAATATCGTTCTTTAATACGTATATATGCGTATATAACCTAGCATGCATCGAATATATGAATGCAACATTCAATCATCACTAACAACCTAAAAGGCAATCAACGGATTAACTCTAATCACATAGCATGCGTTTAATTAACCTAACCAATTCACTATTAACTGATAATCATCATTAACCAATCAATCAACCTTACTAACGGGCATGCAATCCTAAACTACGGCTTAAGGTTCCCAGTCTATATGATTAACTAACTACAACAAAATTTAAGCCGACTCACAGTGGGAAATGCAGACGGGCGAGATGGATGCGGATCCCGACACCAAACGACTGGACGACACGAACACTTTGAATTACCAAAATCAAGAAACCGCCATTGACCGAGAGTTTATCGGCTCGTTTTCCGGCATTGACTTCGCCGTTGATGGTTGACCGTTGCCAAGACCGTTGACTTCTCCTAACTGGTTGACCAATCCAACTAAACCAATTTAACCAATCCAATCGAACCGGTTTAGAACCGGTTTAGCTAAACCGGTTTAGCTAAACCGGACCAAATTGAACCATTGATCGATTAAACCGACGTTGACCAACGGTTTGACCGGTTTAACTAAACCAATCCCAAGGCAGAACTTATGCTAAACCAACCTAATCCCATTGCTAAACCACCTGAACTAGAACCGGTTGAGCAATTTAGGTGAGAGAAGCTTTTCCGGCGACCAACTCCGACGTTGACCGCGGTGCTCCGACGATTTTCCGGCGACGGCGACAAGAGTAAAGGGGTGGTGGATGATGAGGAGGAGATGGTGGTTAATATGGTGCAAGAGGATTAGTCAGAATGAAAGAGTTTTATGAGATATGAAGTTAACTTTCATTGCAAGACATGAAGAACATGAAGAACAACATGCATATCTTCATGAATCTTCAAAGGTTTGCTAGGTTTTGATGAATTTGGAGAGAGAGAGAGGGATGGTTAAATGGGAGTGAAGTGGCGACCAAGGAGATGATACACTTGTCTCTGCCGGGTTGATTCTGACCAAAGACAATGAACCAATCAGCTCAAACCATTCAATAACTCCATTATGTTCTGTTGCTTCGATTTAGCCATTTCGGCGATTTATATTTTAAAAACCCAAAGATGCTTCCATAAATCCTCCAACCCACAAAATCAGCTTCTTGATGATTTTGGATGAATTTAGCAACTTGAATAACCTCATTTGAATACATGTAGCTCCTGTTATGGATTTTACAAGATTTCTCAGTTCTATCGGTTTCCTTTCCTGATAGTCCGAAAAACTTGTTTAAAACCCATTCCTTCCACTTCTAGTCTTCTAAATGTTTTATTTATTTAAAAAGAAGATCATTTGGCCCATCTTTGCTTCTGGCTCACATTTTGTTAAAATTATCAAAATGCCCTCAAACTTTTGGAAATTACAATTTTGCCCCTGTTGACTTTTCCTTTGGCCGTTGACCCAATTTTTGGAAACAGAGTATTACATTATTCCCCACTTATAGGAATTCGGTCCAAAAATTCTCCGTTACTGACAAACTTCGAATCGGTACCAAATCCTGCAAATCTCCACAATAATATGCTTTCGCTGCTTCACTGCTCGAACACTGACCATTAAACTAACTCCCGATGATTACTGATATCCAAAACTCTTACTTGCACAAACTTCCTCACTAGTCTTCATTCCGCTCGCTTAACCACTGACCTTGACTGATGCGCTCCATTCCGGACTCTGAACTCATCCGCGTCACTTTGCTTTCCTCTGATTCTCACTTCTGGCTTCCCCACTTTGCTTCGACCTCCATAACTGATCAATACTGACTTACTACACCCTCACATCCCCCACGATTCCAATCAGTTGGCTCCACGCTACGAAGATTTCCAGATCTGCTTTCCTCTGATAGCTCTAAGTTGATCCAACGCTGATACCGATGCTTTCCCAAATCTCTTTGCTAACTCATCATACTTGATCAATTGCTTGAATCTTACTGCTGATAATACCCCACACTGACTCACACACGGCTCGGGTCAACTGTCTCGCGGCTTCCTCGCACTCGACCTATCTTTCGGGTTCGGGTTCGGTCTCGCATCCACGTCACATCGTCAGTCACGTCTTGCATTATAGTTCAACAACATCACACTGGAGCAGTTAGATTAGTCCTAACCTATTCTCGATGTCAGATCCTCATAATAATATTGTTACTTAGTCATGTACCCGATGGTCATGCATGACTACCTAACAATACCCTATGATTCCGCTTCCTCGCGAATAAACTTCCTATAAAAACCGATTATCACACTACAAGAAATTAGGGCAATGATAGCACACGATTATCGCTATAATAGATGTATAACAGCGCTTTCATAAACGCTATTACAGCCAGAGCTATAATAGACCCCCCATACAATAGCGTTTTTATACGCTATTATATGTTTTACTTTTATAGCGTAAACTTTTGTGCTATAATATTCACTATCATAACCAATCATTTACGCTATATATATTTTAAATATAGCGTTATATATACGCTGTCTTACATTTAATTATAGCTTTTTCTTAATGCTGTTAGATTTCTTTTTGTAGCTTTTTTGTGATGCTATCATAAATTTGATGGTCAATGAAGAAATTTTTTAGAATATACCCTGATTTAATTTTTACAAATCATATATTTAATATTTACAATTAATAAATAATCCAAACAATCCATAATATCATTAACATATCCAAAAGATGGTTCAAATACAACATTTCATGTCCTAAACAAGCATTCCATGTTTTGATTAAACATTCCAAGTACATGTTACATAAGAAAACATGACAAGCATGACAAGCATTCCATTGTCTTATACAAAACATAATCAACACCGGACCAAAAGTACTTCATTCCTTGCATTCCTAGACACTAAAGCTACATCGGACCAAGTTCTTCAATCCCTGCAAAATCAAGTAAACCAGAATTATATCTAATGCCTTAAAACCACAGTTATCTCCATATAGAAATACTTACCTCTGATTTGGTAAAGTCAGCAGATGATGACTTTGTCTTCAGGCCATGCAATAGCTGAACCAAGTGCATCTTCCATGTACTCAATTTCTGATGTAGTTCTCCAAACTGCTGCATCTTTCACTTTAACAACATCTACCCAAACTTTTACTGCGTGAAGTCCCAATGGTACAAAGTGGACTTTTTGCTCTGGATTGTTTGATGACCAACGTCCTTCGGCAACTACTCGCTTCTTGCCGCTAATATCCATCAGTTTACATGGCTGATTTTCTTTCACAAGTTTGTCCTGATTATTACGCTGCCATAAAACAATAAAATCATTTAACTCATAAACACAACAAATCAACACAACAAATCGACACAACAAATCAACTGTCGGAATTTACCTGAGATCGTCGGAGAGGAGATTGAGCTGTAGATTTGAAAATAGAAGATTTATCACGCGCAGATTTATCTTTGGTTGTTTCGAAGACAACTTTGTTGGCAGGCCACGCTATGAAAGCATTCAAAGCTTCCTCCATACTTTTCATTTTTGAGGTTGGCCTCCACAGGAATGTTTCCGGATGCATTACCTCGTCCACAAAAACTTTAATAGCATTGGGTCCCAAAGGTAGTCCATTAACCAATGCCTTGGGATCTCGACTCTGCCAACGGCCTTCAGCAACAACAACGTCTTCATTTCCAGCCCAATCCATTAGTGTGCATCTATTTACAGATACGGTCACTGAGCTCTGTGAAACAAATGAATAAACTTAGAACTTACCAGTTTGGATTATAACAAGATGAAGAATGCAAACACAAGTAATCAATTTGAAATTCCTTGAGTAAGAATTAATACCTTCAGTGCAATGTCTTCTTCTTCAGGTTCCTTGTCCAAGATAACACAACTAGAGGCTGGCCATGCAATGATTTCTCCTACTGCTGCCTCAATGGTGAACATGTTAGGTACTGGCCTCCAAAGAAAAGCATCTAGTTTCAAACTTTTTTCAACCAAGACTTTAACAGAATTTGGACCCAATGGAATGTTGTTCACAAAGTCCTCAGGATCAGAAGAAACTAGACGACCCTCAGCAACATGTTCATCAGTACCACACCAATCAACTAAAACACATTGAGGAAGTGATCTTTTGTTTACACTCTACAAAATATTGGTTAGATAATTACATATGTCAGTATTCACATCTGAAATAAAACATAATCTTAACTTAGGAATCTGAACCAAATTACTTACTCTTGGGGCTGAGTTTTTACCAACTTCAGCATCTTGTTTCTGTAACATAACAAAACGCAACATATTAGACTATCAGGTGGTATGTATCACATAAAAACTCAACAACTAGTTAAATTGGTCGAGTGTGTCTTACCTGGTTCTGCATTTTGGCAATTACACCTTCTAGTTGTTGTACCTTTTGCTGCAACTCATACTGTTTTTCTTGCATCTGATTCATACACTGGTTCTTGGGTTGGAAACAGTTTATTTTTGCCATACTCATACCTCGTCCCATTGCCCTTAGACGTCCAGAATTATCTGGGCCTAAAATTTGGGACAGTAGATCATCTTTCGGATTTGTTGATAGTGTAGAAGGATCACCACTATCAATTTCAGCTGCCTTTCTCTGATAATCAAGAATCCAAAATATTAATTTGTCCAATACAGAAATCAAAACCCACAAATCATGTGGAATAAATACAGAACTTACAATGGTTTCAGCGGCATTCGTATTGACTGGCGTACCATCTTTTTTTGTACGCGACTTCACCCAGACTTTGAGTCTCGTCACTTTAGACGGTTCTTCGCTCTCTTTTTTCTATGCAAAACAAAAAACCTTACAAAGTAAGAACAACAAACATACTCTTCTTCTATGTACCACTAAATACATACAAAGTTGGAATCAATTAACAAATATATATCACTTAAAAACACACTAACCATATCTTCAGTCAGTCTAGCCATTCCTCTACGGCTACATGTGTGAGGAATCTGCTTGCTCCTTTTTTTCTTATATTGTTCACTCAATTTCTGATTATAGAGCTAATTAATATACACACAATCAGGTTTCAAAACAAAGTATAGTTGAAAATATACCTTGAATGCTTGACTTGTTTTGATCTTGACAAATTTACGCCAGTCATTTGGAAGAACGTTCTTCGGTCGCAGCCTCATCCTTTCCTGGTTGTTATTAATATTCATGATTTTGCTGACTAAGCGTGACTTTGAAGCCCTCCATAAACAACCCATCTGTTTAAGCACAGCAGTCCTTTGGTAATCTTCATCAAGTTCAAATCGAGCCTGTATTCAAAACACTCAGAGAATATCAGGTATTAATGCATCAAATAACAGTGAACATATATTAATTCAAAGTATCATTCACCTGGACAGATTTCCATAGAACAGTTTTGATATCTTCACCTATTTTTATCCAATCTTCGATCACAACAGGTACATGCTCACGAACTAAAGGACCAAGATATGACGATAATTTAACTGAACCTGGACCACAAGGTTCTCCAAATTCATTGAAGTCTACTCGTTCACGAGCATTTGGATCTTTAGCGATATCCTTCATCTTAGTAGGTCCTCGTTGTTTCTTTTGCTGATGTTCTTGCACAGGAACAGCCATGTCAATGTCTATGTCATTATTCTCCTCAGCATCACTACCCTTATCACTTCCATCCAATTCTCCATTATCAGTTTCAACCCTCTCTTCTCCCGTATCAGTTTCTCGGATTTCTTCTTCATAAGTCTTTTCTGCTTCGTGCATTTGTTCATTTATACTTTCCTGATCCGCATCAAGTGCTGGTTCCATCTCAGGCTCTGTTTCTTTGAGAGCCTTTAGCTTATTTTTGGTGGCTTTCTTACTTGGACGGCCCATAATGATCAATCTGAAACATGGAACAAACAATTAGTATATATAGAAACCAAAAGAGATGAATATATATACAGACTAACATATCACATAAACATATAAGAAATGAGATGAATATATATATAAAACTAACATATCACAGAAACATATCACAGAAACATATCACATAAACGAGATGAATATATATAAGACTGACATATCACAAAAACATATTCATTCAAAACAAACAAGTTTGGAACTGTATCAAAAACCCAAAACAATTTCAGAAACAATAATACTGTAACTCAAACATAAATGCCTTCACAATCATTTCTAGCATTTATAGCTTCATCAAGCAAGTCTTCAGCTTCCATGTCAATAGCTGAAGGCAGTGGTCCAACTTCTAAATTTCCATCTTCAGCAGATTCTTCAGTGTATCTTCTAGAAGGACCTCTTAAAACTACATACCAATTAGATTCCTCATCTTCCCTTGAATAAAAAATCTGCTTAGCTTGGGAGGCTAATATGAAAGGATCTCTTGAGAAGGAAACTTGATTTTGGTTCAAGTTAACTAGTGTGAACCCATCTTCAACCTTCACACCATTACCTCTAACTGCCCACTGACATCGGAATAGAGGTACGTAAAAAACATTGTAATCTAACAGAATAATGTCGATGATTCTCCCGTAGTAAGATACAAAATCAACCACTTGTGCAGTGTCTCTTGCACTTGATCTACACATTGTTGTAGCCTCAAACAAAACACCACTATTCTGACTTTGTCTTTGTACTGAACTTGTGTGAAAACGATGTCCGTTAACGATGTATCCTGTATACGACCTAGCAGTACTTCTAGGACCATAGGCCATCCACTTAAGTGTGTCTTCGTGCTCAGCTGAAGTAAGAAGTATCTAACAGAAATAAATTTTAAAGTCAGTCTATACTCAAAGAAAACTCTGTACCAGTAACTAGTCATCTGAACTTATAAGCATCCAACTTGCCTGATCTTTTAACCATGCTGAGAAATTTTGAGTGTGCATTCTCCATAATCTGGTTGCATCTCGTCTACATCGCGCATCAGAGTCTTGTAAAAATTGTAGGTGCATGCTATTGAAGAAAAACATATCAATGCCGCCAGTTTGATATTTAAATAATGAGTAATTGAAACACTACAATGGCGCAACTTACTCAACATAAGGATTGACCGCATCCATATTCTGTATAATTGCAAGATGGGCAATCTTTCTATCTGTTTCAGTAAGCTCTATAGATGTGGCTGCAGATATCGGACGACCCTCCACGACAAAGCTTCTTTCATACTCAGCATTTCTGTCCTCCTTTTCCTCTACATTAGTTGTCCTTTTCAAAAACTCATTACAAAACCTCATGCATTCATCGGCAAGGTACGACTCAGCGATACAACCCTCTGGTCTCGCCGGGTTTCTGACATAGTATTTTAGTACTTTTATATATCTACAATCAGTAATCAAGATGGATTAATCCAAGGACATTCAGAACCTATAAGATAAAAGTTATAATGCAAAAGTATTAGCACCTCTCAAATGGGTACATCCATCGGAAATGGACAGGTCCACCTAGTCGAGCTTCTCTTCCTAGATGTACAGTCAAGTGCACCATGATATCGAAGAAGCTTGGAGGAAAATATCGTTCAAACATACAAATAGTTTCCACAATCTCAGTTTCCATTACTGAAATCTGCTCTCTATCTATAACTCTCTGACATAAATTGTTGAAGAATGCACATAACCTTGTAATTGCAATCCTAGATCCTTTAGGTAATAAACCCCTTATTGCAACCGGGAGAAGCTGTTGCATCAAAACGTGATAGTCATGTGATTTCAGCCCTCTTACCTTACACTCATCTAATGCTACAGAAAATTTTTTCCTCTGCCTTAGACAACGACCAAGGTGCAGCAGGTAAGTACGTTCTTTTACCATGGATTCTTGGGTGTAAATCTTTCCGAATGCCAAGATCTTCTAAATCCTTTCGAGTGTTAAGGCCGTCCTTTGATTTCCCACAATGTAGCAATGTAGAGATAATGCTAGCAGCCACATTCCTTTCAACATGCATAACGTCTAAATTATGTCTCACGGGCAGTTCCTCCCAATAAGGCAATTGGAAGAAGATAAACCTTTTCTTCCACCTTGACAACTCCTCCTCGTCTATTTCATCTTCTTCTTCTTCCTCTGATTCACTAGAAACATCCTCACTATCAGACTTTGATCCAACACAATCAGTCATTCTTCTCTTCCTGCCGTGTTCCACTCTTTTCCCAAAAATATTTCTATTATTTTGTAGTATTTGGGATATATTGTGACCCGTTAATAACCTTGCTTTCCTCCCATATTCAACCTTACCATCAAACCATGCCTTCTTTCCTCGGAAGCTATGTGTGGGTGGCAGTCCCTTTCTATGGCTCATATACACATGCTTTCTACAGTATTTCAGCCATATAATGTCCGTGTTTTTCCCACATAAAGGGCATCCCATTTTCCCATTTACCTTACAGCCAGCCAGATTCCAATAGGCAGGGAAATCACTAATAGTCCAAAGTAGTATCGCCTGATGATAGGTGTAGTTTTATCCCTATTCTACTGCAAGTGCACAGTTAATGCAATCGTAGTATATAAGGTATCGAATCCCACAAGGACTCTCAGTCACACAATATATTATTAGTAGTTCAGATTTAATTAAGCGAAGCAGGTGCGAAAGCAGTAAACGAAATAGCAAGCGAATAAAGTGAGTTTGTAAGCAAGAGGGCGAAGCGTTAGGTTTCAGGAGTTCTCAGGAAATCAGGAACGCAAGCAATCAATCTATCTAGATCTAATCAATAACTGTTCTAGAACTCAAACACGGATATAGAATTAACCAAATTCCTTTGCGATAATTCTCTAAGTCTAAGTGCAGCAAACCAAACTTTCGTTTGCGAGAACTAACAGATTAAACCAGCCTTAATTCCAAGTTTGATATGTTCACAATTAACCTAAACCAAATTTCCGTTTGCGAATAGTTTAATTACTTATCTAAGTTCTTTCTAGTTAAATTAACCAACTTCCGCTGCATTAATCAACCTAACATCATTATTCTGATTAGCTACTTCAGATTAAGCATTAAGAACAACTTAGATAAAGAACCAGCAGATATGAATCCCTACAGATTAATTAAACTATAGTTCTCTGAAATCCCTAATGAGAATCCTTCAACCTAACAGGTAAACTACTAGAACATGTTCATCGAGACAGAAAATATCATAAGTAGAAAACCAAATATCATATAATCAAATAATCAATAGGGGTTCAAAATCAAGTCTCTTTCGAGAACAAAACCAGCCCCTAAAATCTCCTAAGAGAATAAAACTTAGTTATGAAGCGTATATAAGCGTAGCCTCAACAATGGCTTTAAAAACTCTATTTATAACCTAAAACACGAATTGGGGCTTCTCTGTAAATATCAGGAACTTCTGGGCATAACTGCAATTACATTATTCTTCATTAAACCGTCGTTTGGCCCATCTCGCAGGTGTAACGATCGATGCCATAAGTGTGACGATCGTTGCAGCTCTGAAATATTGACAGTGAAGTCTATCTCTCGGCCAAATACTCTAATTAGCTCCAGAAAGTGCCATAATCACCAAATATGCTCCAAATGTGCTTGTACCTAATAAACACCTGAAAAGACTCTAAAACATAGTAAAAGACTCGATAAATGACACATATACCATGGTTAAAAACCCTGAAATCCATGGTATATCAACTCCCCCACACTTAGCTCTTGCTTGTCCTCAAGCAAAACAAAGAACTAAATGTAGTCAAGAGGTTTGAAAACTCTTCAGAAACTCTTTTCGTCATAGAAGCAACAACACTCAGATTCCCCTTAGTAAACCACTGCAAGAATCAATCACAGGATGTCAAGACCAACATATACTTCCCCCACACTTAGCAACTGTCCTAAGTAAACTCCACAATCACATTCAAGCATTCAAATTCTCCCTACTGACTTCTGCAAGTATTTAAGTGCGGTCTCACCTAAGGAGTATCGATCAAAGGGCACATGGATTCTTACCTTATCAGCTCTAGACCACCATACTATCTTTCCCTAGTCCCTTTCTTCTCTTTCCCTTCTTTAACAACTGATTTTTCCCACATTGGGTATCATTTTATTTTTTTTATCAGTGTTCTTCCCGTTATGGGGTGTACTTTGGACACATTCCATGGATCGCACATGAGATAATAGGGGTCTCTACCACTCCTGTGACCACTTCGGAGTTACTAACTCATCCTCAGTTTATTATCTTTTTTTTTTTTTTTACTTTATAGAAGGGGAGAAGGGAACTAAATAGGATAGGTTTACAGGCTGTGTCAGAACTAACAAGGGAATCTGACACAAAGTATACCAAACCCTTAGGTGAGAAATCTAAGTTAGTATTAAGGTTTGAAGTCAGTAAAAGGATCCTCTGATACCTGAAGTGATGTGGGTGTTCCCAGTAGGTTGATCTGTGTCTGGGTTTTCTAATAGTCAGAGATAGATCCTGCAACTTCATCCCAATGGTTACTTAAGTTCCTGCAAGTCTTGTTAAAACTTCTCAAAAATTCACTGTTTCTTACTTAAACAAATTTTGACTCAATAAAACAAAAATTTGAAAAATGGACAGACTCTTAAGAAAACAGAAAGAGAGATGTCAGTAGCACCTCCCCCACACTTAAGACACACTGTCCCCAGTAGTGTCAAGCGAAGGATCGGTAAAAATAAATAAAAATTGTTAATGGATGTTTGAGTTCTGTCGTATTTTACCTCTGTCGCTAAGGCACCGATCGTTGCACTAAGTGCATCGATCGTTGCTATGCGATTTTTCGTTGAGTGTCGATCGTTGCTCATGTCTGCAACGATCGTTGCTATGCGTATATCAGATCAGTCAGCAAGTTAGCAGGTTAGTCCGTTGGAATCTATCAAATTTCGAATCCTGCAAGCTGGAAACACTGAAAACAGAGTAAAATCGAAGCAAATAGCGTAGCATATCAAACATAACATCCAAAAACAAAAGCATCCTAAGAATCAAAAGGAAAAAGTGCAAAGATAAATAAGAAAAGGATAAAAAGTACAGAATCGAAAGTCTGAAAACGGAGATCAATCTCACTCGCTCACATCATCTATCCCACCATATCGCTCATCGTCACTGGCTGCCTCAGCTATGCGATCAGTACCGCTCGAAGAAGTAGGAGTCGGAGATCGTCGTCTGCGTCGAGAAGGTCCTGGGACGGGCAGGTGAACCTGTGGCTGTCTCCTGCAAGTGCAGCCTCGCATCCACTCCCAGATGGTCTTCCTTATCCCATCACTACGCTCTCTCCACTCAGCCTCAGACATACCACCGTAGGGTACTGTCATCTCAGGATAAGGACCCATATCAGCAGCAGGCGCAGGTGTAGAGGAGGACGAAGCTCTCGTAGAAGGCTCTCCCAGCGGATGAGCCATAGTAGGCACTGGGCGTCGAGCTCTGGCAGGAGGGCGGAAACTCAAAGCATCAATGGTATCAATCTGAGTCAACCTAGCAGCAGGAAGATCAATACCATACTGTGTATCCTCAGGGTCGAAATAAACCCACACTCGCCCCTCCTTCAGCCACGTAGCACTCTGCAAGTGACTGAGATCCAGGAACTCTCTCTCAGTGATGCACTCTGTATCCTCCATAGGGATCCTGCAGTGTCTAAAAATAGGAGTAAGAAGACTCCCTACTGTCTCCTTGCGCACGCCGTCATAAGGCTTCTTCTGCAGCTCGCAAAGATGATGGGCAAATAAGGCTCCCAGGTTGACTTTCTTAGCTGGGTCTCCCACATCGGTACCCCTGAACTGCTCCCTCAGTCCTCTGAGCAGTATCTCCAACTCATTCTTGCGCATCTTGTTTGCCTCATGCTTGCACAATAGAGTGCGTCCCAAGATACGCAAGACATACCTGAGGGCTGGATGCCTAACCTGAATCACTGGCGTAGTCCGTGAGTGATACCGTCCACCACCAATGTACTGCCAAAACTGCGCAGCCTCTGCTGGTTCCCATGGAAGGGACATATCGGTGCGTGGCTGCTCGGTGCTAAACCCATAGATCTTACAGATATCGAGAAGGGGCACTCGATACCTGGCGCCAAGGCACATGAAAGTAAAAGTGCCTCCTTGAGCATTCTTGCTCTCCGGGTTCGGGTATACAACCCTGCATGTGGCAAGCAGTTGCCTCACCAGCTCTGGGTATAGATCGTAAGGCTGCATTGGCATTGTCCCCAGACCAATGCCTCTGCACAGCTCCATAACCTGCCTGTCTATGCCGAGACCATGACAAGTCGAGTAGTCCGCAAACTTGGTTGGCGCTATCTCCATGCCACACCAACCGTTATACAGCAGTGTGTCGTACTCGTCCCAGTACTCGTGTAGCGGCCTCTCTGTGAAATCAGTCGTAGTGAGCAGCTTCTTGATACCCTTTCCCCAGTCGCGATCAGTCCGAATCCGATGTTTCTCGGCCCTTGGCCATGGTGGCCCAATGGTCGCATGAACCAACTGATATGGCTCTGGAGGATCAGAATCTCTGTGTAGCCATTCCGGTGGCGGAATGTACTGTTGTGAGGCGCTTGCGGCTGTTGCTCTGCGCTTGCGGGGTTGATTCTGAGTTGCCATCTGCAAAACAGAAATTTAAGCAAATTAGTCACGGCAGACTCTCTGTGAAATCGTCGAGCAACGACCGTTGCTCTAAGGCTGCGATCGTTGCAAAGCGATTTATTATAATCGAACATTTCCCCAGAATCGCAGAGCAACGACCGTTGCACAAGTGAAACGATCGGTGCTAGGCGATTCTGGCCGCAATCAACAATCAACAAAATCGTTCTAAAATCGTGTAATCAACCGCAAAATTGACAACAATCCATCACTAAACAACCTAAAGCATAATCATTTTAACATGCATTCATCAATTTTGATCCAAAATTCCCAATTTCTAAAACCCTAAAAGTGAAATCCGAAAATCATCAAATAGAAGTACATTACCTTGATTCCGTGAGAAATGGGTAGGAGAAATAGATTGGGGGGTGCAAAAATAAGTGAAATGGTGCTTTGAATCAAAGAAATCGATGAAGAAATGGTGATTTTAGGTGGAGGCTCTCGGTGTTATCGGCGGTGAGAAAATGGAGAAGAAAGAGGAGAAAAAGGGTTTAAGGTAACTTACCTTGGTCGTGGGTGCAACGATCGTTGCAAGGCAGCAACGATCGATGCTGGTTAAACCAGATCGATTCCGGTTTAGCGCGACATACCTTAATTTTCGATTTAAACCAATTGCAACGACCGTTGCACATGTTAGCAACGATCGTCACACATCTCCAGACTTTGTGTTCTGTATCTAGAAACTAGCAAAAACAAATAAAAACGTGAAATCCTAAGAAAAACACCAAAAATAAAAAGGAAAAATAATTAAACCTAACAGTGGGTTGCCTCCCACTCAGCGCTTGTTTTAAGTCATTAGCTTGACTTTTGGAAAGGAGGTCAGAATCATGGAGGTTTCAATAGAGACTTTGAGTGTCTCTGTGATTGCCTTATCATCCATGGTGGTGTGTAAGCATTAGAAGCATGATGTCGTCCAAGGAACGTAGGAAGGAATGTAAGGTGGGATCGATATTTGGGTGTTTTAAAGCTCTTTCCTGCATTCAAAACAGTCGAGTCAGGAGGTTTAAACTTAGAGGATTTATGCTTTACTTTTGGCAGAGATTTGATGTTCGGAGCCTTCTGCTTATGAGTAGCTTTAGGCTTTGAAGATGTTAGAGTAGACTCCTGTGGAATCACCATCTTCTTGTCAACCACTACCGTGCACTGAACAACATCTTTAGACCTTACAGGAGCTTTTGGGAATGGTATTGGAGGTTTGTAGATTCTTTCCTTAGCAACTCCACGAGGTATAAGTGAAACTGGTCCTTTACGGGGTGCAACGATCGGTGCATGTGGTGCAACGATCGACACGGTTGTTTCAGCTCGGGTTTCAACTACAGTCTCGGGTCCATCAGCTTCCTGGTCTAATTCAGCAATCTCAAACTCAAATTTCTCCTCCTGACTTGGTCCAGTATCAGTCTGAACTATCCAAGCCAAAAGATCCATGTTAATCTCTGTTGAGTCAGGTCCGTCGAAGCTCTCAAACTCAGGGAATTCAATATCAGACTCCTCTCTGTTTTCCACAATTCCCATAGCCTTAACTGCTAGATATGGTCTATGATCCATCCTGTGGTCAACCTGAATATTAACGACATGGGTTTCCTAAGTATCCTTCCTTGTAGTAGAACTTGAAATCTGATCCATCTGTGTATCTAGCAACTTCATATGAGTGTTCAAGGACTCAAATTTCTCATTCAGATTAGTGTACAAGCTCTCAAGCTTCGAGCTGAAGGACGCTGTGGTTTGTTGTTGTTCCGCAATGGATTGCTCCATCATAATCTCTAATCTGCTCCTCTGTGCAGGTACATGAGATGCTAGGCAGGATGTATAACCATAATCTCTTGATCCTTGAGCATGCCTAGAACCTTGTCTCTGCTGATGTCCAAATGTATGTCCATAAAAATCAGCTCCAGCCATATATTTTACCTCTGCAAATCCCTCAGTTTCTGCATCAGCTCGGAACTGTCTCTCCCTCAGTAGGACGTTGTGGATGTCATTTATCTTATTTCTCATCTCAGCTACTTGCCCAACCAATACATGGTAATCTGGCAAGATGGGGTTTCCTTCCCCATCTCGTTTCTGACCTTTTGTGTTGCATATATGACCCTCTTGGTCTCGTAAAACGCCGTTTTCACCGCGAATCAGAATCACAGGTTCCATAGAGTGGAACCTATTGAACGTCTCAGATCTTGGCATCGCCGTTCTCGCCCTGTGTCGATCGATGCTAGAAGGCAACGATCGATGCAGTGCGAATCCCTGCAATCCCAAAAATCAAAAACGTGAGTAAACAAGAAAATTAAAAAGAGTGCTTAGTCTAAATCCTAATACTAAATCTATTGGTGAACTCAAAGAGTCCCCGGCAACGGCGCCAAAAACTTGATAGGTGTAGTTTTATCCCTATTCTACTGCAAGTGCACAGTTAATGCAATCGTAGTATATAAGGTATCGAATCCCACAAGGACTCTCAGTCACACAATAGATTATTAGTAGTTCAGATTTAATTAAGCGAAGCAGGTGCGAAAACAGTAAACGAAATAGCAAGCGAATAAAGTGAGTTTGTAAGCAAGAGGGCGAAGCGTTAGGTTTCAGGAGTTCTCAGGAAATCAGGAACGCAAGCAATCAATCTATCTAGATCTAATCAATAACTGTTCTAGAACTCAAACACGGATATAGAATTAACCAAATTCCTTTGCGATAATTCTCTAAGTCTAAGTGCAGCAAACCAAACTTTCGTTTGCGAGAACTGACAGATTAAACCAGCCTTAATTCCAAGTTTGATATGTTCACAATTAACCTAAACCAAACTTATGTTTGCGAATAGTTTAATTGCTTATCTAAGTTCTTTCTAGTTAAATTAACCAACTTCCGCTGCATTAATCAACCTAACATCATAATTCTGATTAGCTACTTCAGATTAAGCATTAAGAACAACTTAGATAAAGAACCAGCAGATATGAATCCCTACAGATTAATTAAACTATAGTTCTCTGAAATCCCTAATGAGAATCCTTCAACCTAACAGGTAAACTACTCAGACATGTTCATCGAGACAGAAAATATCATAAGTAGAAAACCAAATATCATATAATCAAATAATCAATAGGGGTTCAAAATCAAGTCTCTTTCGAGAACAAAACCAGCCCCTAAAATCTCCTAAGAGAATAAAACTTAGTTATGAAGCGTATATAAGCGTAGCCTCAACAATGGCTTTAAAAACTCTATTTATAACCTAAAACACGAATTGGGGCTTCTCTGTAAATATCAGGAACTTCTGGGCAGAACTGCAATTACATTATTCTTCATTAAACCGTTGTTTGGCCCATCTCGCAGGTGCAACGATCGATGCCATAAGTGTGACGATCGTTGCAGCTCTGAAATATTGACAGTGAAGTCCATCTCTCGGCCAAATACTCTAATTAGCTCTAGAAAGTGCCATAATCACCAAATATGCTCCAAATGTGCTTGTACCTAATAAACACCTGAAAAGACTCTAAAACATAGTAAAAGACTCGATAAATGACACATATACCATGGTTAAAAACCCTGAAATCCATGGTATATCACCTGAAGAGTGAAGGTGGTTTTGCTAAAAGCATCATACGTTAACTCTCCATGATTCCATAGATGGTTTAGATCCTCAATAAGAGGTTATAAATATACATCTATATTATTCCCAGTTTGCTGCGGACCTGGAATCAATAAGGTAAGCATTATGTTTTCCTTCTTCATACAAAGGTTAGGAGGCATATTGTAGTTCACTAGCAAAACAGGCCAACAACTATAATTGGTATTCTTCATGTTGAAAGGGTTAAAACCATCTGTTGACAGCCCAAGACGAATGTTCCTCTGTTCTGCTGCAAAGGACGGATACTTGCTATTTATTTGCTCCCACGTGACAGAATCAACAGGATGGTGAATCTTTCCATCGTTTCTCTTGTTGGTGAAATGCCACCTTAAGTCTTTGGAAGTTTCCTCTGATCTGAACATTCTCTTGAGACGAGGGATTATGGGAAAGTAACGTAATACTTTCTGTGGGACACCTTTTTTAACTTCTCCGGTGTGTATGTTAAGCTTCCATCGTGAAGCATTGCATTGAGGACAGTTGTCCAGATTCTTATACTCCTTCCTGAACAAGCAGCAGTCATTAATACAAGCATGTATCTTCTCGTATCCAAGCTCTATAGACTTGAGGAATTTCTTGACATCATATAGTGAAGTGTGGAGGACATTATCCTCAGGCAACATCCCAGGCAGTTTATCAAGCAACTCATCAAAGCTTTTATCGGACCACCCGTTCTCTGTCTTGATTCTAAACAACGTCACAATTGCAGAGAGCTTGCTATGGTTTGAACAGCTTGGATATAATGGTGTCTCAGCATCAGCCAGCTTAGCAAGAAACTCGTCCTCCTTCTTATCCTCACCCTCAGCAATCTCGTTTTTCTAACCAACTCCTCATCTAAATACTCAGCAGCTTGAAATAATCCACAAATCTCTTCATTCCATTGTGACACTTGGATTCCACCTTTAGACCTGGATTTAATTTCTCCATGATGGTACCACTCACTCTGCATTTTGTATGACTCATCCATTCCTCTTGTAACAAGGTGATCGACTACATCAGCGGGTGAATGACGATCAACGTTACGACAGTCCACACATGGGCATATTATCATTTCAGCCTCTCCTGAAGTTGCAGCCACAGCCCGCACAAAAGTCCAAGCGCCTATCTCATACGCTGGATCAACTCTAAAGTAGAGTTGTATAAGGAAAAAAAAATAGAAGAGAGACTTAAAGTCTCAATTCTGCCAATCAAAATACTACATGCATAAGTAATATAAATACCTGCATATATGGACCCAAGCTTTGTCCAACATTCTATCACTTAACCTTTAATACAATTGTAAACAGAAAAATAGTAAACACAAAAAAAAAACTCAAACTTCTACTCAAATCAGCTTGAAAAAATAACAAAGTTTAACAATTAATCTCTGATTTTCAAGAGTATACTCTGATGTTTGTTTTAAACAACCCAAAAATTACAAACGGAAAAGTCAAGATTTATAAGGAATCTCTGTTTTTCAAAGCAACATCATCACAAACGCATCATGACCAGTACACACATACAAACAAGCCAGCGAGAGACAAAATAGTCAAGCTTTCTCAATCCTAATACTAACAATCCATTCAAAGTCAAGCTTTCTCAATTATTACGGTTTCTCAATCATCACAAACGCATCATGACCAGTACACACATACAAACAAGTCAAGCTTTCTCAATCATCACAAACGCATCATGACCAGTACACACATACAAACAAGCCAGCGAGAGACAAAATAGTCAAGCTTTCTCAATCCTAATACTAACAATCCATTCAAAGTCTTGCACTTGATATTAAAATCAAATTAATCATCCATTCAAAATCTTCACTTATTTTGAGCTTACTAACCTGTAGAAGATATAGGAGATTGATTTGTGCTTCCTTTCAATGCTCTTTCAACCAAAATAAAGCCTGCAAATTGATGATTGAAATTGTTATGCTGAATTTAACTTAATTAGCATGTCAAAACAGAAGCTTAGGTGAGATAAAGTAATGTCAAACAAAATAGTCAAGCTTTCTTATCCTAAAACTAACAATCCAGTTAAAGAAACCCAATTACTTTACACACCAAAACTAGTTTCTATCGGAGTTAAAAGAAAAACAATGCTAAAGCTAAAATATGAACTGATCTTGAACTGGTCTAACCTGATTACTCTCAAGCTCTTGCTTATATTCAATGTGAACCTTCTTCCTTATGTATTAAGCTTACCGAAACCTGAAAAACATGAAACAAATTAGAGTAGATATATGAATGAGAAAAGAAACACGATAGATCAAAACAACAACATGCAATAAATGAAATCAAAATATGTAATCAAAATAAGTAAGATTGAATCCCTAAACACAATCGAACTTTGCTGAGTTATCAAAAACGAATGAGAGTAGATGAAATCGAAATCAAAATCTATAAACAAAAACACCAAGAACCCAACAAAGAAGAATCGAAATCTAAAGAGGTAACGAAAAGAGTTTTGGGTACCGTTTTGTCTTCGTTCACCTGGAATCGAAGAAGAGTTGCACTAGATTCAGCTGGAATTAACGAGAGAAGACTAGACCTTCGAAGACAAACGAGAATGAGGATGAAGGAAATCGATTTATACTCAAAACGAAATTAGAAATTGGTCGGAATGAGACGAATCTTACGTCTTACCCGCAGCTACGGCGGTCGCCAGTCTCTCTCGTCTCTGATAAATTGGTAAAGTTAATTTTTTTTTTATGTTTCTGATTTTATGTTTTTTTTTTGTGATAGAAGATAAAGGTTTTGGCGCTACAAGATTTGTTTTTTAGCCAAGTATGGCGCTTAAGAGTTACCAAAGTGTGGCGCTTAAAAAAAAATCATTACGCGCTAATTAATTTCCCTTTATAGCGTTTTAAAAATGCTATGAATGACTAACCCTAAACCCCAAACCCTCATTGATAGCAGAAACGAAAAATGAGCTATCGTCTAGTGCTATCATTGCCCTAATTTCTTGTAGTGTCACTTCCGAGCTTAATTCTATCTAGCAGGTTTGCTAATTTTCCCTTACACCACCATTATATCTGATAACCTAACTTCCATCCTACAAAACTTTATAGATCTAACAACCTATAACACAGATTTCTACGATTCATTAACCCTATCTTAGGATTACCAGCAACTTAGCGAGTCCACTAATGTTACAAAACTTCCAATTCCGCTATCAGTCTGATATACCATGGATTTTATGGCTTTTAACCATGGTATATGTGTTATTTATCGAGTCTTTTACTATGTTTTAGAGTCTTTTCAGGTATTTATTAGGTACAAGCATATTTGGAGCATATTTGGTGATTTTGGCACTTTCTGGAGCTAATTGGAGTATTTGGCCGAGAGATAAAGTTCACTGTTGACATTTCCGAGCTGCAACGATCGTCACACTTATGGCATCGATCGATGCACCAGCGAGATGGGCCAAACGACGGTTTGATGAAGAATGATGACATTGCAATTCTGCCCAGAAGTTCCTGATATTTACAAAGAAGCCCCAAAACGTGTTTTAGGATTATAATTAGGTTTTACAGCCACTTGTTAGGCGAAGCTTTTCTTACGTTAAGTTTTACTCAGAGAGAGTTGAGGGGCTGATCCTGATCTCGAAAGAGACTTGATTTTGAACCCCAGTTCTTATTTGATTATATGATATTTTGTTTTCTACTTATGATATCTTCTGTCTCGATGAATATGTCTGAGTAGATCACCTGTTAGGTTGAAGGATTCTCATTAAGGATTTCAGAGAATTATAGTTCAATTGATCTGTAGAGATCCATATCTGCTAGTTCTTTATCTAAGTTGTTCTTAATGCCTAATCTGAAGTAGCTAATCAGAATTATGATGTTAGGTTGATTAATGCAGCGGAAGTTGGTTAATTTAACTAGAAAGAATTTAGATAAGCAATTAAACTGTTCGCAAACGAAAGTTTGGTTCAGGTTAATTGTGAACATATCAAACTTGGAATTAATGCTAGTTTAATCTGTTAGTTCTCGCAAACGGAAGTTTGGTTTGCTGCACTTAGACTTAGAGAATTATCGCAAAGGAATTTGGTTAATTCTATATCAGTGTTTGAGTTCTAGAATAGTTATTGATTGGATCTAGATAGATTGATTGCTTGCGTTCCTGATTTCCTGAGAACTCCTGAAACCTAACGCCTCGCCTTCTTGCTTACAAACTCACTCGATTTACTTTGCTATTTAGTTTACTTTTTTTCAAATCTGCTTCGCTTAATTTAATCTGAACTGCTATTAATCTATTGTGTGACTGAGAGTCCTCGTGGGATTCGATACCTTATATACTACGATTGCATTAACTGTGCACTTGCAGTAGAATAGGGAAAACTATACAACCTATCAAGTTTTTGGCGCCGTTGCCGGGGACTCTTTGAGTTCACCTATAGATTTAGTACTAGGATTTAGACTAAGCATTCTTTTTAATTTTCTTGTTTACTCACGTTTTTGATTTTTGGATTCGCAGGGATTCGCACTGCATCGATCGCTGCTCACCTTGCATCGATCGACACAAGGCGAGAACAGCGATGCTGAGATCTGAGACGTTCAATAGGTCCCGCGCTGTGGAACCTGTAATTCTGATTCGCGGTGAAAACGGCGTTCTACGAGACCAAGAGGGTCACATATGCAACGCAAAAGGTCAGAAAATAGATGGGAAAGGAAATCCCATCTTACCAGATTACCATGTATTGGTTGGGCAAGTAGCTGAGATGCAGAGTAAGATAGATGACATCCATGACATCTTACTTAGGGAGAGACAGTTCCGAGCAGAGGCAAAAACTGATAAATTTGCAGAGGTACATTATATGGCTGGAACCGACTCTTATGGACGTACATTGGAACATCAACACAGACAAGGTTCTAGGCATGCTCAAGGATCAAGAGACCATAACTACACTTCCTATCTAGCACCTCCTACACAAAGGAGCAGACTAGAGATGATGATAGAGCAATCAATTGAAAAGCAACAGCAAAACACAGCTTCTTTCAGCTCGAAGCTGGAGAACCTGTACACTAATCTGAATGAGAAATTTGAATCCTTGAGCACTCGCATGAAGCAGCTGGACACACAGATGGATCAAGTTCCAAGTTCTGCTCCAAGGAAGGATTCTCAAGAAGCTCATGCCAGCAACATTCCCATTCAGGATGACATACAGATGGATCATGGATCATATCTAGCAGTTAAGGCTGTGGAATTTATGGAAGACAGTGGGGAATTTGATGTTGAATTGCCTGAGTTTGAAAGCTTCAATGCACCCAACTCAACAGAGATTGACATGGATCTCTTGACTTGGATAGTTCAGATCGAAGTGGGACCAAGCCAAGAAGAGAAATTTGAGTCTGAGATGGCTGGAATGGATCAAGAGGCGGATAAACCCGAGACCATAGTTGAAACACGAGAGGAGACGATAGCATCGATCGATGCATCACACGCACCGATCGTTGCACCCCGAAGGGAACCAGCTTCACTCACATCTCAAGGACTTGCTAAAGAAAGAACCTATAAACCTCCATTACCATTCCCGAAAGCTCCCGTTACGCCTAAAGAGATGGTTCAGTGCACCGTAGTGGTTGACAAGAAGATGGTGGTTCCACAAGAGCCTATTCTAGCATCTTCAAGGCCTAAAGCTACTCATAAACAAAAAGCCCCGAACATCAAAACTTTGCCAAAGGTGAAGCATAAATCCTCTAAGTTTAAACCTCCTGACTCCACTGTTTTGAATGCAGGAAAGAGGGTTAAAACACCCAAGTGTCAATTTCACCCTACATTCATCCCGACGTTTCTTGGACGACATCATGCTGCTACTGCTTACACACCACCCTGGATGATAAGGCATTCACAGAGACACTCAAAGTCTCTGTTGAAACCTCCATGATTCTGACCTCATTTCCAAAAGTCAAGCTAATGACTTAAAACAAGCGCTGGGTGGGAGGCAACCCACCATTAGGTACTGGTGTTTTTTTTTCTACTTAATTTTTGGTGTTTTTGTTAGGATTTTACGTTTGTTTTTGTTTCTGGTGAGTTTATGTTTGCAGGTCTCGGATGAAATCGCAGTGCAACGATCGACGCACTTCTGTGTCGATCGTCACAACACGAAAGGAATCGCATTGCAGCGATCGTTGCGCTCTTGAGCAACGATCGACCATACACGAAAATCGCCAAGTAACGGTCGATGCACTTAGTGCAACGATCGGTGCTTGTGCGACAGAGGTAAAACCCGACAGAACTGAAACATCCATTAACAATTTTTCTTTCTTTTTACCGATCCTTCGCTGGACACTACTGGGGACAGTGTGTCTTAAGTGTGGGGGAGGTGCTACTGACTTTTGTTTTCTGTTTTCTTAAGAGTCAGTCCGTTTTTCAAAAAAAAAAAAAATTTTGTTTTATTGAGTCAAAATTGTTTAAGTAAGAAACTATGATTTTCTGAGAAGATTTACAAGACTTGCAGGAACTTAAGTAACCATTGGGATGAAGTTGCAGGATCTATCTATGACTATTAGAAAACCCCATCACAGATCAACCTACTGGGAACACCCACATCACTTCAGGTATCAGAGGATCCTTTACTGACTTCACCCCTAATACTGACTTAGATTTCTCACCTAAGGGCTTGGTATACTTTGTGTCGGATTCCCTTGTTAGTTCTGACACAGCTTGTAAACCTGTCCCATTTAGTTCCCTTCTCCCCTTCTGTAAAGTAAAAAAAAAAAAAAAAGTAAAAAAAAAAAAAAAAAATAAACTGAGGATGAGTTAGTAACTCCGAAGTGGTCATGGGAATGGTAGCTGAAACTCTCATATCCTGTGTACCATGGAATGTGTCCAAAGTACACCCCATAACGGGAAGAACACTGATAAAAAAAATAAAATGATACCCAGTGGGGAAAAATCAGTTGTTAAAGAAGGGAAAGAGAAGAAAGGGACTAGAGAAAGATAGTATGGTGGTCTAGAGCTGATAAGGTAAGAATCCATGTGCCCTTTGATCGATACTCCTTAGGTGAGACCGCACTTAAATACTTGCAGAAGTCAGTAGGGAGAATTTGAATGCTTGAATGTGATTGTGGAGTTTACCTAGGACAGTTGCTAAGTGTGGGGGAAGTACATGTTGGTCTTGATATTTTGTGATTGATTCTTTCAGTAGTTTACTAAGGGGAATCTGAGTATTGTTGCTTCTATGACGAAAAGAGTTTCTGAAGAGTTTTCAAACCTCTTGATTACATTTAGTTCTTTGTCTTGCTTGAGGACAAGCAAGAGCTAAGTGTGGGGGAGTTGATATACCATGGATTTTACGGCTTTTAACCATGGTATATGTGTTATTTATCGAGTCTTTTACTATGTTTAGAGTCTTTTCAGGTATTTATTAGGTACAAGCACATTTGGAGCATATTTGGTGATTTTGGCACTTTCTGAAGCTAATTGGAGTATTTGGCCGAGAGATAAAGTTCACTGTTGACATTTCCGAGCTGCAACGATCGTCACACTTATGGCATCGATCGATGCACCAGCGAGATGGGCCAAACGACGGTTTGATGAAGAATGATGACATTGCAATTCTGCCCAGAAGTTCCTGATATTTACAAAGAAGCCCCAAAACGTGTTTTAGGATTATAATTAGGTTTTACAGCCACTTGTTAGGCGAAGCTTTTCTTACGTTAAGTTTTACTCAGAGAGAGTTGAGGGGCTGATCCTGATCTCGAAAGAGACTTGATTTTGAACCCCAGTTCTTATTTGATTATATGATATTTGGTTTTCTACTTATGATATCTTCTGTCTAGATGAATATGTCTGAGTAGATCACCTGTTAGGTTGAAGGATTCTCATTAAGGATTTCAGAGAATTATAGTTCAATTGATCTGTAGAGATCCATATCTGCTAGTTCTTTATCTAAGTTGTTCTTAATGCCTAATCTGAAGTAGCTAATCAGAATTATGATGTTAGGTTGATTAATGCAGCGGAGGTTGGTTAATTTAACTAGAAAGAATTTAGATAAGCAATTAAACTGTTCGCAAACGAAAGTTTGGTTCAGGTTAATTGTGAACATATCAAACTTGGAATTAATGCTAGTTTAATCTGTTAGTTCTCGCAAACGGAAGTTTGGTTTGCTGCACTTAGACTTAGAGAATTATCGCAAAGGAATTTGGTTAATTCTATATCAGTGTTTGAGTTCTAGAATAGTTATTGATTGGATCTAGATAGATTGATTGCTTGCGTTCCTGATTTCCTGAGAACTCCTGAAACCTAACGCCTCGCCTTCTTGCTTACAAACTCACTCGATTTACTTTGCTATTTAGTTTACTGTTTTCAAATCTGCTTCGCTTAATTTAATCTGAACTGCTATTAATCTATTGTGTGACTGAGAGTCCTCGTGGGATTCGATACCTTATATACTACGATTGCATTAACTGTGCACTTACAGTAGAATAGGGAAAACTATACAACCTATCACAGTCCTACCTTATACTGAAAGCATTATTAACAACCTAGCAATCATGCATCATGCAACACGTCAATTCTAACAACCTAATGATCATGCACATACACTTGAACATTTGTATAATTTTAAAGGTAATTATTGTAAGTTTATATGTTAACAGTGAAAAGATCTTATACTTTTAAGAGTTATTTGTTGATTTTAATCATGGTGAATTGCATTGAGTGTATCTTTTACTCTTTTTGTGCGCATATTAGTATCTTTTCTTATGTTTCATAGCAATTTTTTATCTTTTACCAACTTATTATGTGGTGGTTGGACCAGTTTACCCCTCGTGGATAGGTAAAAAGATCAAATAACTCTAACGATGGATAGGGGTCACACAATTTTTCATTTATCCATAGTTTTATTATTATTTTTTCCCTTTTTTTCCCTTCACTCTCTTTCTTAGTTTACATTTATTTTCACCCCTTATTTTTTACGGTGGATAAGATGTCGTTGGTGAGGTTTCCAGCCATATAGACCGCTAGAATGGAGATATTATCGGTCGATGTACCGGAATTCAAAAAAAAAATTGGACTTAATAGGGAAGTTTCGTGTGGTGAGTCTAGACTAAGTCTCCAAAATATCGGCTATTCGTGGACACTATCACGAACATATCACATGCAAATCGCTTACCATGGACACTACCACAATCATATCGCCTTTTCGTGAATCCGTGGATCCACCGAAGAAAACAACATTTCACGTGGCCCTTGTTATCCATTGGGGGCGTCTACCGTTTGATATGAACGTGACAGTGTCCACGAATAGCCGATATCGTGGACACCTAGTCTAGACTGTCCACTCGAAACTTCCGTATTACGCCCTATTTTTTTTTGAATTGCGATACATCTTCTGATTATATCTCCATCTCGGTGGTCTATATGGCCGGAAACCCCAACTCCGCCATCCTATCCACCGTCAAAAAAATGAGGGGTGAAAAAATGTAAAGTAAGAAAGAGAGTGGAAGGAAAAAGAAAAAGAAAATAAAAAGGAATAGATAGAAGGGATATCGTGTGCTATCCATATCCACCGTGAGCTATTCTTACCTGTGAGGGTAAGTGTTGTCTTTTAACGCTGGGGCCCACAAAAAATATACAAGGTTGCAAGTAAATATGAAAAGATACAAGTTTGCTATTAGAAAGATAAAAGGTACACTCAGTGCAATTAATCCATGTTAACCATCTATATTTGCAAAAAAATCAATAATATATATATATTTATTATTGCATGAAAATATTTATAATGTATCTAAATAGCCATAAATCATTGGTATAACCAAAATGTTTGAATTAAGGCTAGAATATAACCATTAAAATTGAAAATTAATAGAAGTATAACTTTCAAATTTTTTTTTTTGTAGAACTGGAAAATTGATAAAACTATAGTGTATTTTCAATAATTTTGTTTTCCGCCCACAAAATTTGAAAATTACGGCCCAGAAATTCCCAAAAGTTTGAATTTCCCCCGTTTTTAGATAACCTCACATCTCTCATTCTCTCTCTCTCTCTCTCTCTCTCTCTCTCTCTCTCTCTCTCTCTCTCTCTCTCTCTCTCTCTCTCTCTCTCTCTCTCTCTCTCTCTCTCTCTCTCTCTCTCTCTCTCTCTCTCTCTCTCTCTCTCTCTCTCTCTCTCTCTCTCTCTCTCTCTCTCTCTCTCTCTCCTCTCGTCACTCATATCGGATTGAGTATGAAGAATTTCTCTCTGGATCCCTACGAAGACGAGAAGAGGCACAATAAGGAGATGAAGCGATTCAAGGCTTATGAAGAGCTTCTTGACGCCATCAATGATGCTCAATACGAAATTCCAAAGAAATTCTCATGTGGTGGACAAATCGTCCACGAGGTCTGTAAAACCCAAAAGTATCGGAGAGATTTTGATACTTTACTAGGAAGTAGGTACTTTACATGCTACCAATTCAAGGTAAAATTTCAAAGTGGCGATTTCTGGTTATTATTTGTAGCGATTTAGCGGTTAGCGATTTCATTGGTGCAACTATGCAAATTAGAGATATCTTTGGTGCAACTATTAGTTTTCTATTAATTGTAGGACGACGGACTCCACTTTTGTCAACCATGGGTTGTTGGTGTCGAAAAAGAGATTGAAAACCTACTGAACAAGGTTGATGAGCAGCTAAAGACGATTGAAGGCATGCAAAAGGAGATTAAAAATACCGAGGAGATTTCCAAGCTAAAGGAGCTGATGGCTGGTGTGAGAGGTGTTTTCGGAGTGTAAAGAAGGAGTTTTGTTTCATTTTGTTTTCTAAGACTTAATTATCTCGTGATTTCTTTGTTGAGTAAGACTTATTGGTTGTTTTATTTTCATATTGTTTAAGTAATTGTACTTGTAAAACTTTGGAAGGAATGGTAGAAGAAGGCATAATTTGCTAAAACTTAGTAGTTTTGGTCCAAAGTTGTTCATAGTTTTATTAGTTATACCCTATATAAAAAACATTTTTAACAAGTAAACGACATCGAAAGTAGGTACTAAAATATTCATAACCAATGTATCATAACAAGCATAGTTAAATCCGACCTTACACCAAAACATAATTCAAACATATTTTAAGTTCTACAAGAATAATATATTAAAATTTTACTTAGGTTGGGTCGATTCATCATCAACTTGGTTGGTTTCCACGTCCTTTCCCCTAGTAATCACGGGACTCCTATGCACGAGTGTAGACCTTTTCTTCCCCTTCTTTATAATCTTCACCCTTTTGGTAGGCGCTTCCTCAATTGATTCTATCACTCTCTCGGTCCCTTTTGTTTCCTCTTTCTTCTCCATCTCGGATCCTTTCTTCTCTGTATCAGATATTTTTTCTCCTTCTCGGATCCTTTTTTCTCCTTCTTCTCTTTGCCTTTTTTCTCTTCTTCTCACTGGATCTCTTTCTTCCCTTTCTTTCTTTTCTTTCCTCTTTCTCCTTAGAACCACTAGCACCACCGTCCATGCCTAGACCATCATCACCCTCACACCATCCATGTTTTTAAGCGTTTCCTCTTGAGCATCATACTCAACCTCTTGATCATCACCATCGCCGACTTTCTCTTCGGTCTCCTTCGGGTCTGTGTCCTTCATACCCCCACCTAAACCTCCTAGTCCATTGTCACATAGTCTATCTCTTAATTCTTTCACCTCTGATTCCATAGCTGATAATCTATCATCAATCTTCTCTGACAATTCCTTAAACATATCTTCAAAAACCATCACTAGTCGACACTTGATAGGTCAAAGTTATATCCCTATTCTACTGCAAGTGCACAGTTATGCGAATGTAGTATTCAGGGTATCGTATCCACAAGGACTCAAGTTTCACACGACAAATTATATGTCTTTCAGTTAAGCTAAGCCAACCAAGAAAAAGCAGTAAACGTTTGCAAGTAAATTAAAGAGTGTTTTCAATGGGAGAACGACGTCAGACTTAGAAAGTTCTCAGGAATTATACAATGCCAGACACTTAACTAACCGGATTCAGATTAAGGACAAGTTCAAGAACTAGAAACACAATGATAAACAATCCAACTCTCGCTGAGATTATTTCTACATCTAGCAACCTAGCGATCCAAGTCTCTTTGTGATCCTAGAGTTCTAAACAAGCATTAGGAACATGTTCATCGGTTCACAATTCTCCTAAACCAAATCTCTTTGTGTCTAGTCAAATTGCTCACACTAAGTTAATTCAGATTATAACTCACACTCTCGTGCTAAGTTAATTGTCTCAGATCTAAATCCTAGGTGATCAGTTCATAATTCAGTATTAAGTGCAACTTAGGCGATGAACGAATATATTTAGAATCCTAGTTAATCAGTTATCTAAACATGCATAAAACCCCTATGAGAATTCCTAAATCTAACTAGGTTACTACTCAAACATATTATCAGATAAACAACACATCATTGAATAGAAAACCAAAGACTGAATAGATAGATAAAAAGGGGTTTGAAATCCTTCTCTCAAAGGTCACAAGTAGCAAGAACAGCCCCTTGACACCAAATCTCTCAATCTCCAAAGCAAGAACAAAGTAAGAACAAGATAATCCTACTGAGTCTGAAAAACCTAATTAAAACACTAAACACGTTTTGGGGCTAGATTTGAATTAGGAAAAACTTCTGAGCAACTTTGTAATTCGACAAAAGATGTCTTCAACTCAGCGTATAAGTCCTGTCACCCTCAATGTCGACCGACACTAAGGTGATGTCGGTCGACATCCATTCGTGGTCGAGACTCCAACTTCAGCTCATTGCACAAATTGCTAGAAACGTCCTATAATCCCACTCTTTGCTCCAAACACAAGCCTACCTGTAGAAGACTCAATAGACTCGAAAAACCAGGTTAAAGACTCAATATATACAACTATATCATGGTTGAAAACCTAGAAAAACCATGATATATCAACTCCCCCACACTTAGATCTTGCTTGCCCTCAAGCAAGTAAAGAACTAAAACATATGAAAGAGGTTTGAAAACACAGAAACTCATTTCGTCCTAGGAACTTTCGCATTCACATTCACTTAGTAAGCCACTGAAAACTTTCCTACAGAGATCAAGACCACAATATACTTCCTCCACACTTAGCAACTCTCCCAAGTAAACTCCACAATCAGATTAGGATATTCAAGTTCACCACACTAACCTATGTATACAATTAGGTGCGGTCTCACAGAGGGATTATCGATCAGGGGACACATGGACTAACCTCAGTCAGTAGCTGACCACCAAACTGTCGGTTTCTGGTTCCTTTCTTTTACCTTTCTCCCTTAGCACTGATTTTCCCCACTGGGTATCATTTTATTTTTTCTATCAGTGCTCTTCCCTTTTTATTCGGGGTGTAACTTTGGACATGTTTCCATGGATGCACAAGAGGTAATAGGGGTCTCTACCACTCCCGTGACCACTTCGAAGCTACTAGCTTATCCTCAGTTTTAATCTCTTTTTTTTTTTTACTTTCAAAGGAGGGGAAAATCAGAAACCATACTCAGACATGATCATAGGCTGTGTCAACACATCAGAGGAATCCGATCCAGAGATACCAAGTCCCTAAGTGAGAAATTAAGTCATGATTAGAGGTGAAGTTAGTGATGGATCCTCCGAATACCTGGTTAGATATGGGTGTCCTTGGTAAGTTGATTTGTCTAGGGTTTTCTAATAGTCATAGAGCTACTGCAGGTCTGTCCAATGGTCACTTAGTTCCTGTTCCAGCGAAAAATTTCCTTGAAAAATCATAGTTTCATACACATTTTGACTCAATAAAACCGTTTTGAAAACAAGGGACTGTCTCTAAGAAAACAAAACACAATGTCAGTAACCACCTCCCCTACACTTAGACTGCACGGACCCTAGTGCGATCACAGCTTGGGTTTGGAAGAAATCGATCTGGAACCAAAGAGTTATTGAATTAAAAAATCGAACCTGAACACGCCTGATGTCGACCGACACTAAGGTCAGTGTCGCCCGACATCAGGGTCATGTGATCATACGCAAAATGTGGAATCTGCCGTGGTTGAGTTCATGGGTTAGCACTCAATTTACTCACCTATTAGCTGCGTTAGATCACTCAAAATCATATCAGAAACAACAGTAATGATGCATAAACTCAAATAGTCAAGGTTCCAAACAGACGGGACTAATAGACTGAATCAAAAGAAACATCAAAATGACTCAAGAGAAAGAAAAGAAAAAGAAACAAACGCAGAACCAATAGCAGCAAGTGTCTAGAAGATTGGAGAGTCTCCATCATCCATCTACTCGGAGTCAGCTGCCTCCTCTATCTCCTCATCCTCTGAGCTCACATGGACAGGTGCTTGCGCTGGTGCACGACGTCGTGGCTGTGGGTGGTGAACGCGCTGTTAGCGTTGGCAGGACATGCGGTGAACCTTCTTCCAAATTCCCTTGAGAACACATGCTTCCCACTTCTGAAATTGCCCTGGTGGCATGTCTTCTGTTGGTCCTGGAAGCTCGGGAAACCCATAGGTCTCATTTGGATCATCAGTAGGGACAGCCTCATGCTCAGCAGCAGAGGCATCAACTTTAGAAGAAGCACCTCTAAGTACAGTAGAGCGACGCGGTACACCTCGACAAAGCTCTACACTGGGCTGAAAGGAGAGTGAAAGAGGCTCGTTGGTGATGCCTGTGAGCTTGGTCTCTGGAAGAGGAAAGAGGCGCTCAACGCCAGATATGTCATGGAAACGCCACAAGAACTGCTTGCCATTGACGTCTCCCTTGATCCATTGCATGCTCTTCAGATGCGTGAGGTCCATGGTAGGCCTCTTAGTGAAATGGTCATCTGACTCCTGTCGAGCCCAAAGTGGTCAAAGATGGGAGTTAAAAGTCTCCCGACCGTCTCTGTCTTAGTCGTCTTCCCAGTGAATGGTTTCGTCGCCTTCAAGGTCTCCAAATGATGAGCAAAAATAGCTCCCATTTTGACGTCCGCTACCAAATGAGCGTCCTCAAACTCACTGACATCAACACTGGTGCCAATCCCAAGATAGAGCAACAAAAGCTCAGCAATCCTCATCATCCCATGCTCCATCTTACACAAGATAGTGTTGGCGAACACTCGGACAAGATACCGCAGAACCGGATGGCGCACAACGGTCTATCTGGTGGTCTGGGAATCGTACACTCCGGTGCCAAAGTGTTGCCAGAAAAGCTGCACATCGGGCCAATGCTCAGGCAAACTGACTCGCTCTCTTGTCCTGTCAAACTCGTATATGTCACACAGCTCCTAGAGGCTGAGCCTGTACCTTCTGCCCTTGGCCATGAAGGTCAATGTCCCTTCATAAGCCTTTCTCACCAAATCATTAGAGTAGTAAACACGGACTGTGGCCATGAACTGTCTAACCAGCTCCTCGTGAAAATCGTAGTACTTGGTACATATCGTACCCAAGCCAATCACCCGTATAACTTGCAAGACATCTGATCGTATCTTCAGATTGTTCATAGTCGTGATGCAAGGAAGCTGTGTGGGCTCGATCTTAACGTTACACCAAGCGTTTTAGAACAAGCTGTCATAATCATCCCAATGCTCTGATATTGGTCTGTGGGTGCAGGCGCGCTTCTTTACTTCGACCGCAGGCTCGTCTGAAAAATAAGTGACCCTGAACCTCCTCTCTTCCATTCTTGGCCAAGGTGCTTGGTTCTGAGTGTCGGCAGTGTCGCGTTGCTGCGACGAGGAGCCGGAAGCATCGGTGGCAGAGGCTCTTCGTGGGCGCTTTCCGCGGTTCAGACAAGGTTCCATATGCAAGACAACAAACGAGCAGTCGAAAAGAATGAGACTCAAACATATCAAAATTTCAAAGTCACAATCTCATTCAGTTGAGCCTAGACAATCATCCACAGTACTCAAATCAACCATATTCCATAACCAATACGTCCTAGATATCAACAGATCGATCAAAAATCGAAGCTTTCTTCCCTTGAACGAACTGAAAAATGGAGATTAAGAATCATACCTTCGCAGATCGATTAAACGGATACTAGAAATGGATAGAGCACGGTAAAACAAGTGGAATGGAGCTTTGAATCATCAAAATCGGTCAAGAAACGAGAGAGATGGCGATTTTGGGAAGAATCTCGGCGAGAGGAAAATGAGGAAGAAGAAGTCGGGTCGAGGGTTTTAAGAAAATTTACCTTGATTTCATCGATGTCGACCAACACTCAACCTCAATGTCGGCCGACACTCGATTGTAATTTCCAAATCGACCTCAGAAATCGACCGAGGTCGATTTTCGTTCGTGCTCGAATTCCTCGAAGTCGATGTCGACTGACATCAAAGCGACATCGACCGACACTGACCTTTCAATGCCACTGATCCTACGAAACTTGACACAAAAACACCAAAAACAAAAGAAATCAAAATGCAAGACCAAAATTCCTAGTATATACAATTTACCAGTGGGTTCCCTCCCACTCAACGCTTGTTTTTAGTCGTTAGCTTGATTTTGGTGGGATATTAGACTCCCGGTGGTTTCGACAGAGGTTGTGAGTGCCTCTGCGAAAGCCTCCTCATCCATGGTGGAGAGTAAGCAGTGTCAGCGTGAGATCGTCCAAGGAAAGAAGGAATGGGATGTTCTCCTGCATTCATAGCAATGAAGTTAGTAGAACTGAGCTGTGAATATGCATACCTCTGCTTTGGTGGAGCCTTGACGTTTGGAGCTTTCTGCTTATAAGCAATTGCAATCTCTGAAGATGTTAGAGTGGAATCTTGAGAAACCACCATCTTCTGTTCTCCAGGATCAGGAACTGAAGCCTCACTAGTCTGAGCTTCTTGCTCCAGCTCAATGCTAAAGGCTTGACCGTCAATAGTAGACCTTCGCAGCTTATCCATCTTGAAGTGCAGAGGCTTATCTCCCAGGTGGAGATCAATCAGACTATTCCTCACATCGATCATCGCTCCAGCAGTAGCTAAGAAGGGTCTTCCCAGTATCAGAGGATCATCCGATTCACTGTCGTACTTCAGCACCACAAAGTCAGTTGGGACTAAGTAGTTCCCAACTCTAACAGGGACATCCTCAAGAACTCCTTCTGGAATCCTCCTTGATTGATCATCTAGGATTAGAGAGATCCTAGTGGGTGCGAAATCTGTCATCCCCAATCTCTCTGCCACAAAGTATGGCATGAGATTTCCAGCAGCCCCTAAATCACATAAGGAGCGCTCGAAGCTATCCTCGAAGATGGAACAATCCAGCACAAATACACCAGGGTCTGGTAGCTTCTCGGGAATCTGATTAAACAACACGTCACTGACTCGTTTAGGAAGCACTACCACCCATTCTTTCAAATCCTCGTCTATGGGCATCATCTTCTCCATGTATCTCTGTAGACAAGGATGATAGGGCAAAACATCAGCTTGTGGATCCTTTTTCAACTTCTTTTCCTTCACTTCCAGGTATCTAACTTCATCAAGCTCTTGTTTAGACTTCATAACCACCCTAGGGAAGGGGATTGGAGGCTTGTAGACCTTCTCTTCAGTAGTACCACAAGATGTTGGTGAAGTTTGACCTTCTCTCTCAGAGTGTCGACCGACGTTGGACTGATGTCGGTCGACATTAGCCGATTCTCCATCGATGTCGGCTCCATAATCGATCATAGTCGATTTTCGTTCGTCGTGAGGACTTGAAATCACTGTTGAAGATGGGTGTCGGCCGACGTCAAGAGCAGTGTCGGTCGACGTTGAGATTGCAGCTTCGGATTTTTGACTATCTTCAACAATTTCAGCTGTCTAAACCTCAAATCCTTCTCCTTGATCCAGCCCATCTTCAACCTGAACTGACCAAGCGATATGTGGGTGTTTTGAACATTCTTCCCCTTAACTGAGCTTGAAATGTGGTTCACTTATGTATCCAATTGCTTCATATGTGTGCTCAAGGATTTAAACTTCCCATTCAGATCATTGTAGACAGCATCTAACTTCTTGTTGAAATCCACAGCAATCTTCGTCTGACCCTCTAGCAACTGCTCCATCATAGCTTCCAACTTACTCTCATGAGCACTAGTAGCAGGAGGTGTCAGATAGGAGGATGATCCATAGGTCCTCTGATAAGAGTTGTTTAGCTGAAAAGGCTCTTGGTAACCAGCATTCTGACCATATCCAGAAGAGTTTCGATTGCTTGTGAAAGCACTCTTCTGTCCACCAGTGAAGAACTTGTTGCTTTGCTGATTCCCAAACCTGTTTCCTTGAAATCCAGAACCATCAATGTAGTTCACATCTTCTTCTGTGCAGCCTTCTTCATGTCCAAACTCTTCAACCTCTTGAGAAAAATGGACATGCTTCTTGCCAGTCAACAAGCTGTGAACAGTATCCAGCTTATTCTTCATCTCAGCAATCTGGAGATGATCAACTTTTACACCAGACTCTTTCCTCCTCTGATCTGCAGTCTTAGTACTGTTGCTGCTCACCAAGTTCTCAATCAATATCCTAGCCTTCTCAGGAGTCTTTGTGTTGAAGTTACCATTGCTGGCAGCATCTAACGCAGATTGGTACCAGAGATCCACACCTCTGAAGAAAATGCCCAACAGCTGAACTTCAGAGAATCCATGATGAGGACAGTCTCGTTGGTACATCTTAAACCTTACCCAAGCAGATTTAAGTGGCTCTATAGGTCCCTGAGTGAATGTTAGAAGGTCCTGTATGAGCTGATCGGAGCGAGCATCATCATAGAAATGCCGCAAGAACTCTCTCTTCACTGTATCCCAAGTAGTCAACTTCCCAAGTGGAAGTTGCTTAAGCCAAGCTGCAGCCTCTCCAGCAAGAGAATATGGGAAAAGCTTGAGGAAAAGGAAGTCATAACCCACTCCATTGTGCTTCATCCCAGTGACGAAGGCGTCAAAATCCTCAATGTGGTCCATGGGTTTCTCATGCGGAAGATCATGGAAAGGATGCTGCCTCAGAAGTGCATAGTAGGCAGTCTTGAGCTCAAATTCATTCCTCTCGAAAGGAATAGGTACAATTTCTGATCTATTAGCATAAAACTCATCGGGTCGGTTGTAGTCAGCAAGAGTCCTCTCAGCAGCAGGAGGATTAGGTGGCTGTCCATTAGCTCCAGGATGAGCAACCTGCCTCTCACCTTGAGGCTGCTCAGGTTCAGGGATCACACTCCCTTGAGCATCAATCCTTTGCCCCTGAGCATTCTAGGGGTTGTTCTGTTGGTCTCTCAGAACTCCTTCAGCATCTGGTATTAAGATCAAACGATTTTTCATCATCCTTGAAGTTCTCTGAGCCTTTCTGTTCGTTCTCTAAAGTCTAGCAAGCTCCTCAAGTCTGAGGTTAACAAGTTCTTCGCTCGGGTTGCTTCGGGTGTGTTGACTTGGCATATGCTGATTTCAGAGGTGAAATCCGCGCTTGGTGTCGGGCGACACTAGAGTAATGTCGGTCGACACTGAGTGCTTCAGTCAATTCCTGCAGCAACAAAAACAAGCCAAACAAGAGAACGTGAGTAACAAAATAAATAAAAACGACTTAGACTAAACCTTAAAACAAAATCTATCGGCGAACTCAGTTGAGTCCCCGACAACAGCGCCAAAAACTTGATAGGTCAAAGTTATATCCTTATTCTACTGCAAGTGCACAGTTATGCGAATGCAGTATTCAGGGTATCGTATCCACAAGGACTCAAGTTTCACACGACAGATTATAAGTCTTTCAGTTAAGCTAAGCCAACCAAGAGAAAACAGTAAACGAATGCAAGTAAATTAAAGAGTGTTTTCAATGGGAGAAAGGCGTCAGACTTAGGAAGTTCTTGGGAATTATACAATGCCAGAAACTTAACTAATCGGATTCAGATTAAGCGCAAGTTCAAGAACTAGAAACACAATGATAAACAATCCAACTCTCGCTGAGATTATTTCTATATCTAGCAACCTAGCGATCCAAATCTCTTTGTGATCCTAGAGTTCTAAACAAGCATTAGGAACAGGTTCTTCGGTTCACAATTCTCCTAAACCAAATCTCTTTGTGTCTAGTCAAATTTCTCACACTAAGTTAATTCAGATTATAACTCACATCCTCGTGCTAAGTTAATTGTCACATATCTAAATCCTAGGTGATCATCCCAGAATTCAGTATTAAGTGCAACTTAGGCGATGAACGAATAGATTTAGAATCCTAGTTAATCAGTTATCTAAACATGCATAAAAACCCTATGAGAATTCCTAAATCTAACTAGGTTACTACTCAGACATATTATTAGATAAACAACACATCATTGAATAGAAAACCAAAGACTGAATAGATAGATAAAAAGGGGTTCGAAATCCTTCTCTCAAAGGTTACAAGTAGCAAGAACAGCCCCTAGGCACCAAATCTCTCAATCTCCAAAGCAAGAACAAAGTAAGAACAAGATAATCCTACTGAGTTTGAAAAACCTAATTAAAACACTAAACACGTTTTGGGGCTAGATTAGAATTAGGGAAAACTTCTGGGAAACTTTGAAATTCTTCAAAAGATGTCTTCAACTCAACGTATAAGTCATGTCACCCTCAATGTCGACCGACACTAAGGTGATCTCGGTCGACATCCAATCGTGGTCGAGACTCCTACTTCAGCTCATTGCATAGATTGCCAGAAACGTCCTATAATCCCACTCTTTGCTCCAAACGCAAGCCTACCTGTAGAAGACTCAATAGACTTGAAAAACCAGGTTAAAGACTCAATATATACAACTATATAATGGTTGAAAACCTAGAAAACCATGATATATCAACACTCTATGTCAAACAATCCGTCCTTGATTAATTTCTCCAAATCAGTAGCATTACCAGCAGCAGGAGTCTCTTTCGGATGATTCCTATCCTCATGTGTCCTTGCCGCTTCCTCAATAGCAGGACAATCCTCTTGAGCATTTGCCTGAGACGCACTAGCAGCCAAATCTTGGTTGAAAAGCTTGATATATCATGGTTTTTCTAGGTTTTCAACCATGATATAATTGTGTATATTGAGTCTTTAACCTGGTTTTTCGAGTCTGTCGAGTCTTTCACAGGTAAGCTTGCGTTTGGAGCATAGAGCGGAGTTTTGGGACATTTCTGGTGATTTGTGCAAGGAGCTGAAGTTGGTGTCCCGACCACGAGTGGATGTCGACCGACTTCCATCTTGGTGTCGGTCGACACCGATGGCGACAGAGACTTATGCGCTAGTTGAAGACATCTTTTGAAGAATTGCAAGGTTGCCCCAGAAGTTTCCCTAACTCTAATTCAACTCCAGAACGTGTTTAGTGGTTTTTAATTAGGTTTTTGAGAGCAGTAACTCTCATCTTGTTTTTTGTTCTTGCTTTGTTCTGGAGATTGAGAGATTTTGGCATGGGGCTGTTCTTGCTGCTTGTAACCTTTGAGAGAAGGATTTCGAACCCATATTATTTGTCTATTCAGTCTTGTTTTCTATTCAAATATGTGTTATTCATTTGATTCCATGTCTGAGTAGTAACCTTAGTTAGATTTAGGGATTCTTATAGGGATTTCATGCCTCGTTAGATCACTGAATGATTAGGATTCTAAATCTATCTGTTCATGACCTAAGTTGAGATTAAAAATGAATTTTGGACTGATCACCTAGGGTTTAGATCTTAGATTGTTAATTTGGCGCGAGAGTGTGAGTTATAATCTGAAAGAACTTAGTGTGAGCAATTTGACTAGATACAAAGAGATTTGGTTTATGAGAATTGTGAACTTAAGAACTTGCTATTAATGCTTGTCTAGAACTCTAATATTGCAAAGAGATTTGAATCGTTAGGTTGCTAAACATAGATAGTAGTTGCAGCGAGAGTTGAATTATTATACATTGTGATTCTAGTTCTTGAACCTGTGCTTAACCTGAATCCTGATTAGCTAAGTGTCTACATTGCATGATTTTCTGAGAATACCCTGAGTCTAGCGCTTTCCTCCTATCGAAACACACTTTTACATTTCTGCATTGTTTGCTGCTTTCTCATCTGATTGATTTAGCTAAGTTTGAAAACATATAATCTATTGCGTGATCTTGAGTCTCTGTGGATACAATACTCTTTATACTACAATCACATAACTGTGCACTTGCAGTAGAAAAGAGATATTTCTTGACCTATTGATATACCATGGATTTTAGGGATTTTAACCATGGTATATGTGTTATTTATCGAGTCTTTTACTATGTTTTAGAGTCTTTTCAGGTGTTTATTAGGCACAAGCACATTTGGAGCATATTTGATGATTTTGGCACTTTCTGGAGCTAATTGGAGTATTTGGCCGAGAGATAGAGTTCACTGTCCGAAACAGAGAAAGGTGTCGATCGTCACACTTATGGCATCGATCGATGCACCAGCGAGATGGGCCAAACGACGGTTTAATGAAGAATGATGAAATTGCAGTTCTGCCCAGAAGTTCCTGATATTTACAAAGAAGCCCCAAAACATGTTTTAGGTTATAAATAGAGTTTTTAAGCCAATGTTTAGGCTACGCTTTACGCATTATTTTATTCAGAGAGAGTTTGAGGGGCTGATCCTGTTCTCGAAAGAGAGAGGATCTTGAACCCCAGTTCTTATTTGATTATATGATATTTGGTTTTCTACTTATGATATCTTCTGTCTCGATGAATATGTCCGAGTAGATCACCTGTTAGGTTGAAGGATTCTCATTAGGGATTTTAGAGAATTATAGTTTAATTAATCTGTAGAGATTCATATCTGCTAGTTCTTTATCTAAGTTGTTCTTAATGCTAAATCTGAAGTAGCTAATCAGAGTTATGATGTTAGGTTGATTAATTCAGCGGAAGTTGGTTAATTTAACTAGAAAGAACTTAGATAAGCAATTAAACTGTTCGCAAACGAAAGTTTGGTTCAGGTTAATTGTGAACATATCAAACTTGGAATTAATGCTAGTTTAATCTTTTAGTTCTCGCAAACGAAAGTTTGGTTTGCTGCACTTAGACTTAGAGAATTATCGCAAAGGAATTTGGTTAATTCTATATCAGTGTTTGAGTTCTAGAATAGTTATTGATTAGATCTAGATAGATTGATTGCTTGCGTTCCTGATTTCCTGAGAACTCCTGAAACCTAACGCTTCGCCTTCTTGCTTACAAACTCACTTGATTTACTTTCTATTTCGTTTACTGTTTTCACATCTGCTTCGCTTAATTAAATCTGAACTACTAATAATCTATTGTGTGACTGAGAGTCCTTGTGGGATTCGATACCTTATATACTACGATTGCATTAACTGTACACTTGCAGTAGAATAGGGATAAAACTACACCTATCAAGTTTTTGGCGCCGTTGCCGGGGACTCTTTGAGTTCACCGATAGATTTAGTATTAGGATTTAGACTAAGCATTCTTTTTAATTTTCTTGTTTACTCACGTTTTTGATTTTTGGATTCGCAGGGATTCGCATTGCATCGATCGTTGCTCACCTCGCATCGATCGACGCAAGGCGAGAACAGCGATGCTGAGATCTGAGATGTTCAATAGGTTCCGCGCCATGGAGCCTGTAATTTTGATTCGCGGTGAAAACGGCGTTTTACGAGACCAAGAGGGTCACATATGCAACGCAAAAGGTTAGAAAATAGATGGGGAAGGAAACCCCATCTTACCAGATTGCCATGTATTGGTTGGGCAAGTAGCTGAGATGCAGAATAAGATAGATGACATCCACGACATCTTACTTAGGGAGAGACAGTTCCGAGCAGAGGCAAAAACTGATAAATTTACAGAAGTACATTATATGGCTGGAACCGACTCTTATGGACATACATTGGGACATCAGCAGAGACAAGGTTCTAGGCATGCTCAAGGATCAAGAGACCATAATTATACCTCCTATCTGGCACCTCCTACACAAAGGATCAAACTAGAGATGATGATAGTGAAGGATTATGTGTGTTCATGGTTTAATTCATCAGATTACAACCTAGCACATAATCAACTAGGATCTAGGTGATTTGCAGTTGAATCATAAAAAGATCAGAATCATTACCTTATGATTGCAGCGGATTGATCAAAGGAATGAAGAGATCACAGAGAGCTGATGATAACCGGCTCCTCCTAGGTATCCACACGCTTACAAGCTACTGGATCAGGCTGCTAGACCAAGTTGGAATCAACAGAGAGAGAGGAGGACGGCTGGGTCTGTAAAAATCGCAGGAGAGCTGCCCTAGACTGCGCCCCTTCCTCTCATATATAAGCCCAAGTAATTAAACTAATGGCTTATTAGGCTTTTGGGCCCAAGACCCAAATCAGACAAAAACTGTATTTTGTCTGGCCCAATTCTCTGTACAAATACAGTAAATGCCTTGCATCTTACCGTATTATTTCCTTGTTAAATTTCCCGTTAGCTATGGTGTGAGACCCTTAGGGATCATACAATACTGGTAATAAGTCCTAAACTTATAGATCATGAGCGGGCTCTAGCAAGTCATCATGATCACCCAGTATTTATGACTTATGTCTGATCTCGACACTTATCATACTTTCTAGAGATAGTACAGTAGATTTCAGGACATTCCCAACAATCTCCCACTTGTACTGGAATCCTACATTCCCTAATCCTTTTGTCTCAATATCTCGATCTGGCATAAGGCAAGATGCGTGTCATCCTTATATAGCCAGACCATGTTCATCGGACCAGATTTGATACTGACAATGCAAACGACTTGGGCAAGTCCGTTTGGGAGTGGCCACTCTCTTACCAGCTATCAAGTCTCCGATTGGCCTAGAGATATTACCTCCGTTAAACGGCAGGGACAAATCCCATCTTGTTCCATCACTATGAACTACACACTTTATAATACACCCAACCAAGGTCCTTATAGCTCCCAGTTACGAAACAGCGTTAGACAATGATCAAAGCGCATCACTCCATGTGCAGCCACATGCATGCGAACTCAGGTCTAAGGACTATACTCTATAGTCGTATATGAGAACCTCTTATGACACAGATATTAATATCTTGTAGAGTTCTCATCAGCGGGCCATGTCCGGTCATATGCTCCCCTACATATACCTATGTGTCGACTTTGATGCCGCGCATCTATGACCCCTCGAAACTTGGTCATAAGTCTCAACACACTCTAGTCTCAAGTGGTTGTTGGTGTTCCAATTTCAACAACCTTCGACTATGGACATTATGATTTATGTCATTTCGTTAAATATGGGTTTCAGGATCAAGTCTACTCATGTACTTCGATGACCCATATATAATGACATGAATCATTTTGGAACGATTATTTTATATCACAGTTAAAAATAATCCAGAAATAAAATTTCATTAACATTTAAAATGTTTACATGAACCAATCAAAATAACTAAATAAAGCCCTTTACTAACTCCCACTGAAATTAAGACTACATCTTAATTTCACTTATCCTACAGCTACAGTCCGCGACTCGTGCTTAGGCCTAAGGAGTGGCTTTGTTAATAGATTAGCAACGTTCTCATTTATTGAAACTTGCTGATCTACTTAACACCTCTATCATTTATCTCTCGGAATAGGTTATACCTACCCTCAAGGTGTTTGGACCTCTGATGTGCAGCTAGCCTCATCTATGCTAGGAATCACATCAAGTTCAGTGATGAACTCTTCTTTCCAAACAACCTCTTTCGCCGCTTCCCAAGCTGCGAAATGTTCAGCTTAAGTCATGGAGTCAGCAACAGTGCCTTGCACCGCCAGACGGACACAAGATATAACCGGACTGTGACCGGAAATCATCTTTGTCTGTTGGAAACTTGCCTTTCAGACTCTACCGACTTGTAGCACCTCACTTTCTCCGTAAATCAAGAACTTATCCTAAGTATTTTCCAAATACTTGAGGATATTCATTACGTCTATCCAGTGATTCTTTGCTGGATTTGACTGGTCTTTACCTGTCTTGCTTAACATTAAAGCAACATCAAAACAAGTACGTGTCATGGCATACATGATAGATCCAATTGCCGACGCATATGGAATCTCATCCATGCATTCAAGCTCAGCAGATATCGTAAGACACTGTTTCTTGCTTAACGTAATGCCATGTGACATTGGCATAAAACCCTTCTTGGAATGCTGAAAACGTGTAGGACTTTGTCAATATAAGAATCCTGACTTTGTCCTATCAGCTCTTTTGGATCTCTATCTTTAGATCCAAAATCCAAGAACATACGTGGCTTTACCCATATCAATCATAAAACCAACTCCCAAGCCAGTCCTTTACCGACTGCAGCATTGGAACGTTATTTCCGAGAATCAGTATGTCATCGACATACACTATGAGAAATGCAACATCGCTCCCACTTATCTATTAGTAAACGCACAGTTCCATCTCGTTCCTGTTCAAGTCAAAACCTTGACTACTTCAACAGAACGAAGATTCCAACTCCGATATGTTTGCTTCTATCCATGAATGGATCGATGAAGCTAACTTACATACATTATAATTTTTTCGGAGTCCGGGCTCACTTTCGCTTCTGTGAATTTCGCAGGTTCGTCACTTTCAATGATCATCAGATCATGGCAACTAATCACGAGAAATCACTCTCGGATTAGTGACGGATTCATTCAGATCTGCGAACTTCAGGCTCTACAGGTGTAGATTCTACAGAAATCTGTAAATCCATCCGCTGCTCTCCCTCAACAGGTTGAGCAGCCTCCTGTATTTCTCGAATTTCTTCGAGTTATACTTTTACTCCCACTGTTCTTCTTGGAAAGCAACTTTCCTTTTAGAAAACAGAATTCCGAACAACCTAACTTCGTTTTCAGAATGGACGTAAAAAGTAACAAGCCTTGGTTTCCCTAGGACAACCAGCGAAGTAGCACAACTACAAATACTCAGTAAAGACGAATTTGGATCATTTCCAGTCCACATTTATGTGGTGTCTTTCAACTGATATTGGTGGAACTATTTCAGCGTAAACTTAGATATTTCTAGAGCGTTATTCTTAAAGAATATCATGGAAGATTCGTGTGACTCATCTTTAATCATTTCTAATAAGATCTGATTCTTTCTCTCAGAAACACCTCCAGTTTTTCAGGAGAAATGAGCTGTGAAACGACTTCACACTCATTCAGATGATCACACCATCAATGACTTAAGTATTCTCACTCGTGATCTAATCCAGAGTCTCAATACTTCTGTCACTCAGATTCTATACCTCATTCTGGAACTCTTTCGACCATTTCAAAGAATTCCGACTCGTGTCTCATCAAATGAACACAGTCATACTCACTGAAGTAATCAGTAAAGATAATGAAGTACAAGAAATTTTCTCTGGCATTGCTGCTCATCGGGCCACATACATGAGTATGTTCAAGGTCCAATAAGCCTTTGGGCTTTTCTCTAGCTCGGCTAAGATGGGCCCTTTGTCTTTTGGTCCAGTAAGCAGAATTCAAGTCTCATAAGATATCCGATCAAATGAGCCCAAAAGTCCATAACTATGGGATTTCTGAATCCGACTCACTCTATGTGACCAAAACATTTAAGCCAAGAAAAATCAGGTTTAATTCATCAGATTTAAACCAATTCGGTATTTATGTTACATTTAGGCACTCTTTGGTTTAAGATATAAAACCCATTCATTGAATAGGGTGCTACAATTAATATTTCATTAAGATCAAAAGAACAAAACTTGTCTTTTATCAAAATGAAAAACATTCAAATTCTTACAAGAAAATGAAAGACAACTCTGCTTAAAGTAGGTACATTGTAGCAATTACTTAATAAAACCAAGCCTCAAAGGCATCTACAAGTGAAAACCCTACGGCTGAGGCAGCATCCATAGCTCCTTCCAGACACGCAGTTCCACTTGCCCTTCCTTCAACGTTCTACTGCTGCTTAGGCTCTGCATATTATAACAAATATCAGTGCCACACCCAGTATCCAATACCTATAAGGTAGAACTTGAAGTAACAACATGAATACCTGAGGAAGTAGTCTCATACATCACCTTCAACTCCTCATAATCTTTCATGAATTTAATGCAATCTCTCTTCCAATGCCCAGCCTCTTTACAGTAGCAGCACTTACCAACGTAAGATGTATCTGACTCGGGCTCAGAAGACACAGGCTTGCCATGATTCAAAATCTGGACAACTTTGTCTTCACCCTTGTCAGCACTAGGCTTAGTAAACCTACCCTTCTCCATTATGAGATTATACAGGGTACTCTTCACGTTTGGCTCAACTGTCTTGAGCATATCATGCAGTTCAGTCAGCGTCTTCGTTAAGCCTTTCTTGATATAGTTCCTTTTGAACTTATCATAGCTTGACGGCAGTGACTGCAGAATGATCTCAGTTGCCAATTCTTGGCTAACTAGATAATCCATTTTCCTCAGGTTATCAATGTAACCCATCATTTTACTGACATGAGGACTCACTGGATGATCATTTGGTAGCTTGCAGCTAGTGAGAGACTTAACCAACTGGTATCTCTCCACTCTTACCTGCTCCTGAAATTTCAATTTCAGGCTGCTGATCATCTCTATTGGCGACTCCATGTTCTCATATTGCTTCAGCAAATCTGAGTCCATGGTAGCCAATATCAGACCACGCACATCTACAGCATCATTATAATGCTTATTCCAAGCATCATATACTGCATGAGAGGCATTGGACCCGATCCTCTCGGGGAGAGCTCTCTCAAGGACATAGTCCTTTCTCTCCTGCCTGAGGACTAGCCTCAGGTTCCGCGACCAAGTCAAGAAATTTGATCCGTTCAGTTTGTCCATCTCAAGGACAGACCGGATCGAGAAAGTGTTTTGATTGTTTGTGCTAGTCATAACTGAAATTTAGAGATAAATAGAGTTTTAGTTATTCAGTTCATAAAAGAGTAATCTTAATAACTTATAAGAAAACTCGCATTGCATTCAAAATTTCTTTGTTTAACCTCATAAGAATGCAATGATTCTGAGACCCATGTTCAGCTAAATCCAAAGTGGGCCACTGGCCGTCACCCAGAAGTAGCTTTACTTGGTAAGCATACACACAGCTAGTTATATCCAATAACTCTCGGTTGTGAATTGGGCCCAAGGCCCAATACACCAGATGTCTCAAGGCCCGGGACTCCCGATGGCCCAGTCAAGGAAACCAATCTCTTACAGCCAAATAATCACTAAAGTCTGGGACTCCCAATGAAATTAGTGACTATATACTACTTTACTTACGCAAAAACAGACACCTCACACTGTAAGCCATATCTGTAATTGAATAAGCGTTAAGTAGCTGACAAGATTGGGCAAGACATCCAAGCTTGATATTGTTTTTGAGGATTTTAGGTTTCAATAGATTTCCTCCCAAAAATAGAAGATTACTATTTTGGGAAACTTTCCATTTCAGGTAACTTACTAAATATGGAAACTTTCTATATAGGGAAACCTACTATTTTTAGAAACTTTCTAAATCGGAAACATGCTTATTTTAGAAATTTCCTAACATGCCAAAATTAGAAACTTCTAATATTAGAAGCTTTCTAATTTAATGTTTTATTAAAGTTTTCGGTTGGGTCACAAATTATAGGCCCAATTCTTGGCCCAAGACCACAGAATTCCAATTGGCCCAATAATTTGACATAACCGAGTCGGTTCATTAATTCTGGTCCAAGACCAAATTAACTACTAAATCCAACTGGTTATTTACTAAATCAGACCAGCTCTAAATTATTTGGTCCAACCAAATCAAACTTAGACCAGCCTTCGGTTTAGGTTAAAATTCAATTTTGAATTTAAATCCGGTTTAACCAGAAACTAAATAATACCAATTGTATAAAATAATTTCCAGCAAACCGCGATTTGGGTTAACCGCTTAAACCATAATTATTCAATGCTTTGAAACGATTTTGTCTTTAGCTTAAAGACAAAGTCATGATCGATCGCTAACAATTGGTATTATTTGACTTTTTCCAAATTGATTATTTGAACCATAATCGATCGCTAACAATTGACTTTTTCCAAATTGTTTAATAATTAATTCAATCAATCATTATTCTTATGATCATGACATTAACGATTCTAACAAATCGTTTCTTTATTCTAAAACAAAGTCAAACTGCGATTGTCTCATGATTGTAAAGCAAAGTCATCATTACGATTCATACAATAAACGATAGTCAACATGCGATTGTTTGATACTTAATTTTCTTAAAGTCAACATGCGATTTATACAAAATCGACTTTAATCAACAAGTTTTCTTATCGTTTTTCTTATTTCTAGGTTTTCCAAGTTTCAATCAATTTTACTCATTAAAATCGATTCATCAAACTAATAAACAACCTAGTTTTCCAAGATCCTAACGACCTAGGCTCTGATACCACTGAAGGATTATGTGTGTTCATGGTTTAATTCATCAGATTACAACCTAGCACATAATCAACTAGGATCTAGGTGATTTGCAGTTGAATCATAAACAGATCAGAATCATTACCTTATGATTGCAGCGGATTGATCAAAGGAATGAAGAGATCACAGAGAGCTGATGATAACCGGCTCCTCCTAGGTATCCACACGCTTACAAGCTACTGGATCAGGCTGCTAGACCAAGTTGGAATCAACAGAGAGAGAGGAGGACGGCTGGGTCTGTAAAAATCGCAGGAGAGCTGCCCTAGACTGCGCCCCTTCCTCTCATATATAAGCCCAAGTAATTAAACTAATGGCTTATTAGGCTTTTGGGCCCAAGACCCAAATCAGACAAAAACTGTATTTTGTCTGGCCCAATTCTCTGTACAAATACAGTAAATGCCTTGCATCTTACCGTATTATTTCCTTGTTAACTTTCCCGTTAGCTATGGTGTGTGACCCTTAGGGATCATACAATACTGGTAATAAGTCCTAAACTTATAGATCATGAGCGGGCTCTAGCAAGTCATCATGATCACCCAGTATTTATGACTTATGTCTGATCTCGACACTTATCATACTTTCTAGAGATAGTACAGTAGATTTCAGGACATTCCCAACAGATAGAACAATCAATTGAAAAGCAACAGCAGAACACAGCTTCCTTCAGCTCGAAGCTAGAGAACCTGTACACTAATTTGAATGAGAAATTTGAATCCTTGAACACTCGTATGAAGCAGCTGGACACACAGATGGATCAAGTTTCAAGTTCTACCCCAAGGGAGGATTCTCAAGAAGCTCATGCCAGCAACATTCCCATTCGGGATGACACACAGATGGATCATGGATCATGTCTAGCAGTTAAGGCTGTGGAATTTGTGGAAGACAGAGGGGGATTTGATGTTGAATTACCTGAGTTTGAAAGCTTCGATGCACCTGACTCAACAGAGATTGACATGGATCTCTTGACTTGGATAGTTCAGATTGAAGCGGGACCAAGCCAAGGAGAGAAACTTGAATCTGAGAAGGCTGGAATGGACCGAGAAGCAGATAAACCCGAGACTGTAGTTGAAACCCGAGCTGAGACGACAGCATCGATCGTTGCATCACATGCACCGATCGTTGCACCCCGAAAGGAACCGGTTTCGCTCATATCTCAAGGACCTGCTAAGGAAAGAACCTACAAACCTCCATTACCATTCCCGAAAGCTCCCGTTAAGTCCAAAGATGTGGTTCAGTGCACAGTGGTGGTTGACAAGAAGTTGGTGGTTCCACAAGAGCCTACTCTAACATCTTCAAGGCCTAAGACTACTCATAAAGAGAAGGCTCCAAACATCAAATCTTTGCCAAAGGTGAAGCATAAATCCTCTAAGCTTAAACCTCCTGACTCGACTGTTCGGAATGCGGAAAAAGGTTTTAAGCCTCCCAAATGTCAATCTCACCCTACATTCCTCCCGACGTTCCTTGGACGACATCATGCTGCTACTGCTTACACACCACCATGGATGATAAGGCAATCACAGAGACACTCAAAGTCTCTGTTGAAACCTCCATGATTCTGACCTCTTCCCAAAAGTCAAGCTAATGACTTAAAACAAGCGCTGAGTGGGAGGCAACCCACTGCTAGGTTTAATTATTTTTCCTTTTCATTTTTGGTGTTTTTCTTAGGATTTCACGTTTTTATTCGTTTTTGTTAGTTTTTAGATACATAACACAAGTCTGGAGATGTGTAACGATCGTTGCTCACATGTGCAATGGTCGTTGCAATTGGTTCAAATCGAAAATTAAGGTACGTTGAGCTAAACCGGAATCAATCTGGTTCAACCAGCATCGATCGTTGCTTCTAAGCAACGATCGTTGCACCCACGACCAAGGTAAGTTACCTTAAACCATATTTTCTCTCCTTCTTCTCCATTTCTTTTGGTCGACACACCGAGAACCTCCGCCCAAAAATCATCATTTCTTCATCAAATTTCTTGTTTCAAAGTGCTATTTACTTATTTTTACACTCCCAATCTATTTCCCCAACCCATATCTCAAGAAATCAAGGTAATGTTCTTCTATTTTCGAATTTTCGGATTGGATTTTAGGGTTTTAGGGTGTTAGATTTTTGAACGGAAAATTGATGTTGTATGCATGATTAGATCGATTTAGGGTGATGGGTTAGGATTTTGAACTGATTTGAGACAATGTGGCTTGCATTTGAACTGATTTTGATGATTTGTTTGAAAAATCGCCTTGCAACGGTCGTTGCTCTCGAGCAACGGTCGTTGCTTTACGATTTTGGGAAATGTTCGATACAACGAAATCGCCTTGCAACGATCGATGCCTTAGATGCAACGGTCGATGCTTCGCGATTTCACAGTGAAAATTTTGCCGAGACTTATAAATATTTGAACTTTGTTTTTGCAGATGGCCTCTCAAAGGCAACCCCGCAAGAAGCGAGCCACAGCTTCCACAACAACACGACACTACACCCCACCGCCTCAATGGTTTAGCAGAGAGTCAGAGCCACCCGCACCATACGCCAGATATGGGCTACCGGTTGCTTTACCTTGGCCCAGAGAGGACGCCACACCGATTCAGACGACCAGACAGTGGCCGGAGGACCTTATACGCTTCTTCAAGTCCGCTGAGTTCACCGAGCGGCCATTGCTCAGTCGATGGGACGAGTATGACTCGCTTCTCTACAGTGGTTGGTGTGGGATGATCATCAAGCCGACCAAGTTCGCTGACTACTCCACCTGCAAGATTCTGGGGATTGATGAGCATGTACTCGCTGTATGCAGAGGCATTGGTCTAGGGACAATGCCGATGCGACATTATGATCTCTATCCTGAGCTGGTCAGGCAGTTATTGGCCACTTGCAGAGTGGTTTACTCGGATCCCGACCACAGGAGCGCTACAGTGGGTGCATTCACCTTCATGAGTTGGGGAGTCAGGTATCGGATTCCTCTACTTGATCTCTGCAGGATCTACGGGTTCAGTACTGAGCCGAGACGCATCGCCATGCCACTCGAGTGGGATCCGGTTGAGGCTCGCACATTCTGGGAGAGTATCGGCAGCGGTCGATACAACTCCAGGACCACACCTGTAGTGCAGATGAGACATCCGGTGCTGCGATATGTCTCGCGTATCTTGTGCTGGAGCTTGCTTTGCAAGTTTGAGGCCAACAAGATGCGCAAACTTGAGATGGAGATGCTGTTTATGGGGCTGAGAGATCAGTTCAGAGGTTCTGGCGTGAGAGATCCAACTGCGGGTCTCAACTTGGGAGCTATTTTCGCACAGCATTTAGTTGATCTGCAGCTGAAGCCGTTTGATGGAGCTGGTACTGAGACGGTAGGGAGTTTACTTACTCCCATTTTTGAGTATTGTGGGATTCCTCTTCATGGCACAGAGCGTGATACAGCTCGGGAGTGAAGGATTATGGTGTTATTCAAGGTTCAATTCCCAAATTGCAACCTAGCACATAATCTTAAACAGATCTAGGTTCTTGTAACTGAATCATAAACACAAACCTGGACATTACCTTTGCAGCGGAATTTGGGGTAATGACGAGATCAGATTAGAACTGATGAGAATCGGCTCCTCCTCGAGTATCCACACTCTTACAAGCACAGGACGGCTGCTACACCAAAGAGTTGGGAGAATCAGAGAGAGAGATGACGCCAAAACAATAGAAAAAATCGCTGGAGCATTAATTCCTTTAGGGCTTTCTGATTCTCTTATATCTCATTAATGGGCCCAAGTCATTAGACTAATGGCTCATTAATCTTTTGGGCCCAAAACACAAATCAGACAAAAAGCCTGTATTTTGTCTGGCCCAAAACTCTGATCCAATACAGTAAATGCCATTGCATCTTACCGTATTATTTCCATTTAACTTTCCCGTTAGCTATGGTGTGTGACCCTTCGGGATCATACAATACTGGTAATAAGTCCTAAACTTATAGATCATGAGCGGACTCTAGCAAGCCATCATGATCACCCAGTATTTATGACTTATGTCTGATCTCGACACTTATCATACTTTCTAGAGATAGTACGGTAGATTTCAGGACATTCCCAACAATCTCCCACTTGTACTGGAATTCTACAAAGGACATTCCCAACAATCTTCCGATTGTACTGGAATCCTACATTCCCTAGTCCTTTTGTCTTAATATCTCGATCTGGCATAAGGCAAGATGTGTGTCATCCTTATATAGCCAGACCATGTTTATCGGACCAGATTTGATACTGACAATTCAAACGACTTGGGCAAGTCCGTTTGGGAATGGCCATTCTCTTACCAGCTATCAAATCTCCGATTGTCCTAGAGATATTACCTCCGTTAAACGGCAGGGACAAATCCCATCTTGTTCCATCACTATGAACTACACAATTCATAATACACCCAACCAAGGTCCGTATAGCTCCCAGTTACGAAACAGCGTTAGACAATGATCAAAGCGCATTACTTCATGTGCAGCCACATGCATGCGAACTCAGGTCTAAGGACTATACTCTATAGTCGTATATGAGAACTTCTTATGACACAGATATTAATATCTTGCAGAGTTCTCATCTTGCGGGCCATGTCCGGTCATATGCTCCCCTACATATACCTATGTGTCGACTTTGATGCCGCGCATCTATGACCCCTCGAAACTTGGTCATAAGTCTCAACACAATCTAGTCTCAAGTGGTTGTTGGTGTTCCAATTCAACAACCTTCGACTATGGACACTATGATTTATGTCACTTCGTTAAATATGGGGTTTCAGGATCAAGTCAACTCATGTACTTCGATGGCCCATATATAATGACATGAATCATTTTGGAACGATTATTTATATCACAGTTAAAATAATCCAGAAATCATAGATTTCATAAACATAAAATAAAATGTTTACATGAACCTTTCAAAACAACTAAGTAAAGCCCTTTACAAACTCCCACTGAAATTAAGACTACATCTTAATTTCACTCATCCTACAGCTACAGTCCGCGACTCGTGCTTAGGCATAAGGAGTGGCTTCGTTAATAGATTAGCAACGTTCTCATTCGATGAAACTTGCTTATCTACCTAACACCTCTGTCATTTATCTCACGGAATAGGTTACACCTATCCTCAAGGTGTTTGGACCTATGATGTGCAGCTAGTTTCATCTATGCTGGGAATCACATCAAGTTCAGTGATGAACTCTTCTTTCCAAACAACCTCTTTCGCCGCTTCTCAAGCTGCGAAATGTTCAGCTTAAGTCATGGAGTCAGCAACAGTGCCTTGCACCGCCAGTTAGACACAAGATATAGCCGGACTGTGACCAGGAATTATCTTTGTCTATTGGAAACTTGCCTTTCAGACTCTATCGACTTGTAGCACCTCACTTTCTCCGTAAACCAAGAACTTATCCTTAGTATTCCTCAAATACTTCAGAATATTCTTTACGGCAATCCAGTGATTCTTTGCTGGATTTGACTGGTCTTTACTTGTCTTGCTTAGCATTAAAGCAACATCAAAACAAGTATGTGTCATGGCATACATGATAGATCCAATTGCCATCGCATATGGAATCCTATCCATGCATTCAAGCTCAGCAGATATCGCAGGACACTGTATCTTGCTTAATGAATTTCCATGTGACATTGGCATAAAGCCCTTCTTGGATTGCTGATTACGTGTAGGACTTTGTCAATTTAAGAATCCTGACTTTGTCCTACCAGCTCTTTTGGATCTTTATCTTTAGATCCAAAATCCAAGAACTACGTGGCTTTACCCATGTCAATCACAAAACCAACTCCCAAGCCAGTCCTTTACCGACTGCAGCATTGGAACGTTATTTTCGAGAATCAGTATGTCATCGACATACACTATGAGAAATGCAATATTGCTCCCACATATCTATTAGTGAACGCACAGTTCCGCTTCGTTCTTGTTCAAGTCAAAACCTTGACTACTTCAACATAACGAAGATTCCAACTCCGATATGTTTGCTTCCATCCATGAATGGATCAATGAAGCTAACTTACACAAAATGTAATTTTTCGGAGTCCAGGCTCACTTTCGCTTCTTTGAATTTCGCAGATTCGTCGCTTTCAATGATCATCAGATCATGCGAACTTTCAATGATCATCAGGTTCAACTAATGATGAGAAATCACTCTCGGATTAGTGACTGATTCATTCATATCTGCGAACTTCAGGCTCTACAGGTGTAGATTCTACAGAAATCTGTAAATCCATCCGCTGCTCTCCCTCAACAGGTTGAGCAGCCTCCTGTATTTCTCGAATTTCTTCGAGTTATACTTTTACTCCCACTGTTCTTCTTGGAAAGTAACTTCCCTTCTTAGAAAACAGAACGGACGTAAAAGTAACAAGCCTTGGTTTCCCTAGGACAACCAGCGAAGTAGCACAATTACAAATACTCAGTAAAGACGAATTTGGATCGATTCCAATCCACATTTACGTGGTGTCTTTCAACTGATATTGGTGGAACTATTTCAGCGTAAACTTAGATATTTTAGAGCGTTATTCTTAAAGAATATCATGGAAGATTCGTGTGACTCATCTTTAATCATTTCTTATAAGATCTGATTCATTCTCACAGAAACACCTCTAGGTTTTCAGGAGAATTGAGCTGTGAAACGACTTCACACTCATTCAGATGATCACACAATCAATGACTTAAGTATTCTCACTCGTGATCTAATCCAGAGTCTTAATACTTCTGTCATTCAGATTCTATACTTCATTCTGGAACTCTTTCGACCATGTCAAAGAATTCCGACTTGTGTCTCATCAAATGAACACAGTCATACTCACTGAAGTAATCAGTAGAGACAATGAAGTACAGTAAATTTTCTCTGGCATTACTGCTCATCGGACCACATACATGAGTATGTCCAATGTCCAATAAGCCTTTGGGCTTTTCTCTAGCTCGGCTAAGATGGGCCCTTTGTGTTTTGGTCCAGTAAGAAGAATTCAAGTCTCATAAGATATCCATTCAAATGAGCCCAAAAGTCCATAACTATGGGGTTTCTGAATCCGACTTACTCTATGTGACCAAAACATTTATGCCAAGAAAAATCAGGTTTAATTCATCAGATTTAAACCAATTCGGTATTTATGTTATATTTAGGCACTCTTTGGTTTAAGATATAAAACCCATTCCTTGAATAGGGTGCTACAATTAACATTTCATTAAGATCAAAAGAACAAAACTTGTCTTTATCAAAATAAAAACATTCAAATTCTTCACAAGAAAATGAAAAACAATTCTGCTTAAAGCAGGTACATTGTAGCAATTACTTAATTCAAAACCAAGCCTCAAAGGCATCTACAAGTGAAACCCTACGGCTGAGGCAGCATCCCAAGCTCCTTCCAGACACGCAGTTCCACTTGCCCTTCCTTCAATGTTTTACTGTTGTTCAGGCTCTGCATATTATAACAAATATCAGTGCCACAATCAGTATCCAATACCTACAAGGTATAACTTGAAGTAATAACATGAATACCTGAGGAAGTAGTCTCATACATCAACTTTAACTCCTCATAATCTTCCATGAATTTAATGCAATCTCTTTTCCAATGCCCAGTCTCTTTACAGTAGCAGCACTTACCAACGCAAGAGGTATCTGACTCGGGCTCAGAAGACACACGCTTGCCATGATTCAAAATCAGGACAACTTTGTCTTCACCCTTGTCAGCATTAGGTTTAGTAAACCTACCCTTCTCATTCATGAGATTGTACAAGGTACTCTTCACGTTTGGCTCAACTGTCTTGAGCATATCATGCAGTTCAGTCAACGTCTTCGTTAAGCCTTTCTTGATATAGTTCCTTACGAACTTATGATAGCTTGACGGCAGTGACTGCAGAATGATCTCAGTTGCCAATTCCTGGCTAACTGGATAATCCAGTTTCCTCAGGTTATCAATGTAACCCATCATTTTACTGACATGAGGACTTACTGGATGATCATTTGGTAGCTTGCAGCTAGTGAGAGATTTAACCAACTGGTATCTCTCCACTCTTACCTGCTCCTGAAATTTCAATTTCAGGCTGCTGATCATCTCTATTGGCGACTCCATCTTCTCATATTGCTTCCGCAAATCTGAGTCCATGGTAGCCAATATCAGACCACGCACATCTACCGCATCATTATAATGCTTATTCCAAGCATTATATACTGCATGAGAGGCATTGGACCCGATCCTCACGGGGAGAGCTCTTTCAAGGACATAGTCCTTTCTCTCCTGCCTGAGGACTAGCCTCAGGTTCCGCGACCAAGTCAAGAAATTTGATCCGTTCAGTTTGTCCATCTCAAGGACAGACCGGATCGAGAAAGTGTTTTGATTGTTTGTGCTCGTCATAGCTGAAATTTAGAGATAATTAGAGTTTTAGTTATTTAGTTCATAAAAGAGAAATCTTAACAACTTATAAGAAAACTCGCATTGCATTCAAAATTTCTTTGTTTAACCTCATAAGAATGCAATGATTCCGAGACCCATGTTCAGCTAAATCCAAAGTGGGCCACTGGCCGTCACCCGGAATTAGCTTTACTTGGTAAGCATACACACAGCTAGTTATTACCAATAACTCTCGGTTGTGAATTGGGCCCAAGGCCCAATACACCAGATGTCTCAAGGCCCGAGACTCCCGATAGCCCAGTCAAGGAAACCAATCTCTTACAGCCAAATAATCACTAAAATCTGGGACTCCCAATGAAATTAGTGACTATATACTACTTTACTTACGCGAAAACAGACACCTCACACTGTAAGCCATATCTGTAATCAAATAAGCGTTAAGTAGCTGACAAGATTGGAAAGACATCCAAGCTTGATATTGTTTTTGAGGATTTTTACGTTTTATTTCCAAAAATAGAAGATTACTATTTTGGGAAACTTTCTTATTTTAGAAACTTTCTAAATTTAGTAACTTACTAAAATTAGAAATTTCTAATTTAAATATTTCATTAAATATTTTGGGTTGGGTCACAAATTATAGGCCCAATTCTTGGCCCAAGACCATAGAATTCCAGCTGGCCCAATAATTTGACATAACCGATCCGGTTTATTAATTCTGGTCCAAGACCAAATTAACTATCAAAACCATCGGTTATTTATTAAACCAGACCAGCTCTAAATTATTTGGTCTAACCAAATCAAACTTAGACCAGCCTTCGGTTTAGGTTAAAATTCAATTTTGAATTTAAATCCGGTTTAACCAGAAATTAAATAATACCATGTATTAAATTATTTCCAGCAAACCGCGATTTGGGTTAACCGCTTGAACCACCAATAAATTAGATCGGTTCAGTTAAATCCAAAACCGGGAAGAAACACCTAGTGTTTTAGCCAATTATATTTAACTTGCGGTTTAAGGCTTTAAACACACAATTAACCGCCAATTAAATGGACCGGTTTAATCGGTGTGGTTTTGGGCAACGAACCGCGAAGCTCGGTTTAACCGACTGACTATTCGCGGGACGTAAAATTTTAATGGGCCAAACAATAAGATCCTAGATCCAACTCGGCCCATTAACGCAATATGTGGCCCATGATCCAACCGAGGCCCATGATCCAACTTTGCGCAACTCGCGCATGCTCACGATCGCAAGATCGATCATCGCATTGATCACTCTCGGCTCGGTTACACGGCACATGATCGCTTGTCAACCTCACGACCATACACGATCGATCTCGGCTTTACACGCGATCCATGATCAGCATAAACGGCACACGCGATCCAAGCCAGCCTCACGATCGCGAGATCGATCTCGGCCAACTATTCCACGCGGCCCATTAATTATCACGGCGAAACTTGCGTTACCGAGACCAAGGCCCATTAATTATCGATCAAACAACACTCGGCAAAATGCTTTCACAGTCGAGACCAAGCGTTAGGGTTTCAATTATCCACATCACATGGCCGCGTATGATAATCAAACACATTCAATTATTAATAATGCATCTCATTCAATAATTGACTTTCAAGACTTCGTTTCATGCCTTCGCTTATGGACAAAACAGAATTTTGTCCTTTTCCAAACAGAATTCGATCGTGATTTTATACCAAGCAATTAAACCAAATCACGAATTTTGTTTCATGCTTTGATTATCAAACCAAAGTCAACATACGATTCAACAAAAAACGATTCTCATTAATAATCAAGCATTCAGTTATGATCCAAATTACAAGATACCTAATGACCTAGGCTCTGATACCACTGAAGGATTATGGTGTTATTCAAGGTTCAATTCCCAAATTGCAACCTAGCACATAATCTTAAACAGATCTAGGTTCTTGTAACTGAATCATAAACACAAACCTGGACATTACCTTTGCAGCGGAATTTGGGGTAATGACGAGATCAGATTAGAACTGATGAGAATCGGCTCCTCCTCGAGTATCCACACTCTTACAAGCACAGGACGGCTGCTAGACCAAAGAGTTGGGAGAATCAGAGAGAGAGATGACGCCAAAACAATAGAAAAAATCGCTGGAGCATTAATTCCTTTAGGGCTTTCTGATTCTCTTATATCTCATTAATGGGCCCAAGTCATTAGACTAATGGCTCATTAATCTTTTGGGCCCAAAACACAAATCAGACAAAAAAGCCTGTATTTTGTCTGGCCCAAAACTCTGATCCAATACAGTAAATGCCATTGCATCTTACCGTATTATTTCCATTTAACTTTCCCGTTAGCTATGGTGTGTGACCCTTCGGGATCATACAATACTGGTAATAAGTCCTAAACTTATAGATCATGAGCGGACTCTAGCAAGCCATCATGATCACCCAGTATTTATGACTTATGTCTGATCTCGACACTTATCATACTTTCTAGAGATAGTACGGTAGATTTCAGGACATTCCCAACAGGGAGTTCCTGGATCTCAGCCATTTGCAGAGCGCTACCTGGCTCAAGGAGGGGCGCATTTGGGTTTACACTGATCCGACCACTGGGAAGACTGGTATAGAGCTTCCTGCTGCCAGATGGACACAGATTGACACATTAGAGGCACTGAGATTTCAGCCTCCTGAGTCTGCGCAGCGTGGGATTCCGACTATGGCTCATCCGCTGGGAGAGCCTTCCTCACGAGCCTCGACTTCTGCTGCCCCTACTCCTGCGCCAGCGCCTCCCCCAGTCGACGATGTGGGTCCCTTTCCAGAGCCTGCGATGGCTTACGGTGCATACTCTGAGGCAGAGTGGAGAGAGAGATCAGATGGTATGTTTCGAGTTCTTTGGAACTTCGTGCGTACTTGCAGCTGCAGGAGGCCACCACAGATCCATCAGCCCGTACCTGACCGACGTCGTCGACAGCGATCTCCGACTGATACTGATCCCGCAGCTGAGGCAGCCGATGACGATGCACAGTATGGCGGGATAGATGATGAGAGCGAGTGAGCGTAGTCTCCATATTCAGACTTTCGGTTCTGTATTCTGACTTTTATCTTTTCTTGCACTTTTGTTTTTGCATTTTCTTATTTTCCTTAGGATTCTATTATGTTTGGATGATTTGTACTTTATTTGGTACATCTTTTGCTTCGGTTTTACTCTGTTTCTAGTGTTTTCAGCTTGCAGGGATCAAAATTGACAAAAACAGACGGACTAACCTGCTAACTTGCTGACTGTTCGTGAAAACGCCGTGCGTCGATCGACACACCATTGTGTCGATCGTCACCATACGAAAGAATCGCATTGCAGCGATCGTTGCGGTCCTGAGCAACGATCGACACTCAACGAAAATCGCCAAGTAACGGTCGATGCACTTAGTGCAACGATCGGTGCTTGAGCGACAGAGGTAAAACCCGACATAACTAAAACATCCATTAACAATTTTTCTTTATTTTTACCGATCCCTTGCTTGACACTACTGGGGACAGTGTGTCTTAAGTGTGGGGGAGGTGCTACTGACTTCTGTTTTCTGTTTTCTTAAGAGTTGACCGTTTTTCAAAAAAATTTTGTTTTATTGAGTCAAAATTTGTTTAAGTAAGAAGCTATGATTTTCTGAGAAGATTTACAAGACTTGCAGGAACTTAAGTAACCATTGAGATGAAGTTGCAGGATCTATCTATGACTATTAGAAAACCCCATCACAGATCAACCTACTGGGAACACCCACATCACTTCAGGTATCAGAGGATCCTTTTACTGACTTCAACTTTAATACTGACTTAGATTTCTCACCTAAGGGCTTGGTATACTTTGTGTCGGATTCCCTTGTTAGTTCTGACACAGCCTGTCAACCTATTCTATTTAGTTCCCTTCTCCCCTTCTACAAAGTAAAAAAAAAAAAAAAAAAAGAAGATAATAAACTGAGGATGAGTTAGTAACTCCGAAGTGGTCATGGGAATGGTAGCAAACACTATTTTCTCTCAAGTGATCCATGCAATGTGTCCAAAGTACAACCCATAATGGGAAGAACACTGATAAAAAAAATAAAATGATACCCAGTGGGGAAAAATCAGTTGTTAAAGAAGGGAAAGAGAAGAAAGGGACTAGAGAAAGATAGTATGGTGGTCTAGAGCTGATAAGGTAAGAATCCATGTGCCCTTTGATCGATACTCCTTAGGTGAGACCGCACTTAAATACTTGCAGAAGTCAGTAGGGATAATTTGAATGCTTGAATGTGATTGTGGAGTTTACCTAGGACAGTTGCTAAGTGTGGGGGAAGTACATGTTGGTCTTGATATCCTGTGATTGATTCTTTCAGTGGTTTACTAAGGGGAATCTGAGTATTGTAGCTTCTAGGATGAAATGAGTTTCTGAAAAGTTTTCAAACCTCTTGACTACATTTAGTTCTTTGTCTTGCTTGAGGACAAGCAAGAGCCAAGTGTGGGGGAGTTGATATACCATGGATTTTAGGGATTTTAACCATGGTATATGTGTTATTTATCGAGTCTTTTACTATGTTTTAGAGTCTTTTCAGGTGTTTATTAGGTACAAGCACATTTGGAGCATATTTGGTGATTTTGGCACTTTCTGGAGCTAATTGGAGTATTTGGCCGAGAGATAGAGTTCACTGTCCGAAACAGAGAAAGGTGTCGATCGTCACACTTATGGCATCGATCGATGCACCAGCGAGATGGGCCAAACGACGGTTTAATGAAGAATGATGAAATTGCAGTTCTGCCAAGAAGTTCCTGATATTTACAAAGAAGCCCCAAAACGTGTTTTAGGTTATAAATAGAGTTTTTAAGCCAATGTTTAGGCTACGCTTTACGCATTATTTTATTCAGAGAGAGTTTGAGGGGCTGATCCTGTTCTCGAAAGAGAGAGGATCTTGAACCCCAGTTCTTATTTGATTATATGATATTTGGTTTTCTACTTATGATATCTTCTGTCTCGATGAATATGTCTGAGTAGATCACCTGTTAGGTTGAAGGATTCTCATTAGGGATTTTAGAGAATTATAGTTTAATTAATCTGTAGAGATTCATATCTGCTAGTTCTTTATCTAAGTTGTTCTTAATGCTAAATCTGAAGTAGCTAATCAGAGTTATGATGTTAGGTTGATTAATTCAGCGGAAGTTGGTTAATTTAACTAGAAAGAACTTAGATAAGCAATTAAACTGTTCGCAAACGAAAGTTTGGTTCAGGTTAATTGTGAACATATCAAACTTGGAATTAATGCTAGTTTAATCTGTTAGTTCTCGCAAACGAAAGTTTGGTTTGCTGCACTTAGACTTAGAGAATTATCGCAAAGGAATTTGGTTAATTCTATATCAGTGTTTGAGTTCTAGAATAGTTATTGATTAGATCTAGATAGATTGATTGCTTGCGTTCCTGATTTCCTGAGAACTCCTGAAACCTAACGCTTCGCCTTATTGCTTACAAACTCACTTGATTTACTTGCTATTTCGTTTACTGTTTTCACATCTGCTTCGCTTAATTAAATCTGAACTACTAATAATCTATTGTGTGACTGAGAGTCCTTGTGGGATTCGATACCTTATATACTACGATTGCATTAACTGTGCACTTGCAGTAGAATAGGGATAAAACTACACCTATCACCTATCAAGTTTTTGGCGCCGTTGCCGGGGACTCATTTGAGTCCGCCAATAGATTTGTTCTAGAATTTAGACTAAGTCATTTTTATTTTCTTTGTTACTGACATTTTTCTCTTGTATTGCTTGTTTTGTTGCTGCAGGAATCGACAGGTAAACTCAGTGTCGACCGACATCCTTCCAGTGTCGATCGACATCGAGCTCGGAGCCAGCCTTTTAGTTCAGTGTATGCTTAATCATCACACCAGAAGCAACCCGAGCGAAGAGCTTTTGAACCTTAGACTTGAGGAGCTTGCTAGACTCGAGAGAACAAACAGAAAGGCACAAATATCTTAGAGGATTATGGATCCAAATATTGTTGTGTTGATCCGAGACGCGGAAGGTGTTCTGAGAGATCTGCAGAACAATCCCTATAATGATCAGGGACGTAGGATTGATGCTGATGGGAATGAGATGCAGGTTGCTAACCCTGGAGCTAATCCGCCACCTAATCCGCCACCTAACCCTCCAGCTGAGAGGACTCTTGCTGACTACAACAGACCTGATGAGTTTTATGCCAACAGGTCTGCGATTGTGCCTCCTTCTTTTGAAAGGAATGAGTTCGAGCTTAAGACTGCATATTATGTACTTGTGAGGCAGCACCCTTTCCATGGACTTCCCCATGACAAGCCAATGGATCACATTGAGGATTTTGAAGCCTTCTTCACTGGGATGAAGCACAATGGAGTGGGTTATAACTTTCTTCACCTCAAACTCTTCCCATATTCTCTCGCTGGAGAGGCTGCAGCTTGGCTCAAGCAACTTCCACCTGGGAGGTTAACCACTTGGGATGCAGTGAAGAGAGAGTTCTTGAGGCATTTCTACGATGATGCTCGCTCCGTTCAGCTCAGACAGGATCTTCTGACATTCACTCAGGGACCTACAGAGCCTCTTAAAGCTGCTTGGGTGAGGTTTAAGATGTACCAACGAGACTGTCCTCATCACAGATTCTCTGAAGTTCAACTGCTGGGCATTTTCTTCAGAGGTGTTGATCTTTGGTACCAATCAGCGTTGGATGCCGCTAGCAATGGAAATTTCAACACCAAGACTCCTGAGCAGGCCAAGATATTGATTGAGAACTTGGTGAGCAGCAACAACACTAAGAATGCTGATAGGAAGAGAAAAGAGTCTGGTGGAAAAGTTGACAACTTCAAGATTGTTGAGATGAAGAATAAGTTGGATACTGTTCATAGCTTGCTGACTGGGAAGAAGGTTGTTCACTTTGCCCAAGAGGTTGAGGAGTTTGAACCTGAAGATGGCTACCAAGAAGAGGATGTGAACTACATCGGTGGATCTGGATTTCATGGAAATAGGTTTGGAAATCAGCAGGGTAACAACTTCTACACTGGTGGTCAGAAGAGTGCTTTCACAAGCAATCAAAACTCTTCTGGATATGGTCAGAATGCTGGTTTCCAGAAACCTTTTCAGCAGAACAACTCCTATCAGAGGACCTATGGATCATCTTCTTATCAGACTCCTCTTGTTGCTAATGCTCATGAGAGCAAGTTGGAAGCTATGATGGAGCAAATACTTGAGGGGCAGACAAAGACTACTGTGGACTTCAACATGAAGATGGATGCCATCTACACTGATCTGAATGGGAAGTTTGAGTCTTTGAGCACACATATGAAGCAGCTGGATACACAAGTAAACCATACTTCAAGCTCAGTCAAGGGAAAGAATGTTCAAAACACCCACATCAATGCTATCTCTTTTCAGACTGAAGATAGGCTAGATCAGGAAGAAGGATTTGAGGTTGAGACTGTGGAATTCGTTGTCAACAGAGATGAATCCCACGCCACAACTCTCAGTGTCGGTCGATATTCTATTAATGTCGGTCGACATCACGCTTCAAGGGAGTCTTCGAATTCTCATGACGAACGAAAGTCGATCAAGCCCGATTAAATGGTCAACATTGCTGAAAATTGTCGAAGGATTCAGAATGCAAAACCAGTGTCGACCGACACCACTTTAATGTTGATCGACACTATGGTCGGTCAGGAATGGTTTCACCAACGCTTCATGTGGCTACTGGAGAGAAAGTTTACAAACCTCTGATACCCTTCCCCAGGGTGGCTATGAAGTCTAAGCAAGAGCTTGATGAGGATAAACGATTGGAAGTGATGGATGAGAAGCCGAATGAGGATCCACAGGCTGATGCTTTGCCAACTCACCCTTGTATAAGGAGATATGTGGAGAAGATAATCCCAATGGATGAAGATTTGAGGGATTGGGTAGTGGTGCTCCCTAAACAAATCAGTGATGTGCTACTTAATCAGATCCCAAAGAAGCTACCTGATCTTGGTGTCTTTGTGCTAGATTGCTCAATCTTCAAAGACAACTTCAGGCATTCCTTTTGTGATCTAGGAGCTGCTGGAAACCTCATTCCATACTCTGTGGCTAAGAGATTGAGACTGACGGACTTCAAGCAGACTAAGATCTCTCTAATCCTAGATGATCAATCTAAGAGGATTCCAGAAGGAGTTCTTGAGGACGTCCCTATCACAGTTGGAAACTACTTGATTCCAACAGACTTCGTGGTGCTGAAATATGATAAGGAACCGAATGATCCTCTGATACTTGGCAGGCACTTTTTAGCCATAGCTGGAGCAATGATTGATGTGAGGCACGGTCTGATTGATCTCCACCTGAGAGATAAGCCTCTGCACTTTAAGATGGATAAGCTGTGAAAGTCCACTATTGACGGTCAAGCCTTTAGCATTGAGATGGAGCAAGAAGATCAGACTAATGATGCTATAGTTTCTGATACTGGAGAAAAGAAGATGGTGGTTTCTCAAGGATCCACTCTAGCATCTTCAGAGCTTGCAACTGCTCATAAGCAGAAAGCTCCAACTGTCAGATTTCCACCAAGGTGAAGGTATGCATCTTCAAAACTCAAAACTCCTCACCTCATTGTTGTGAATGCAGGGAAACATTCCATTCCTACATTCCTTGGACATTCTCATGCTGATACCGCTTACGAACCTCCATGGATGAGGAGACTTTCGCAGAGGCACTCACAGCCTCTGTCGAAACCCCCGGGAGTCTGATCTCCTACCCATAGTCAAGCTATTGATATTAAACGAGCGATGAGTGGGAGGCAACCCACTGTAGGGTCAGTTTTCTTTTCTTTTTGGTCTTTAGTCTTGAGTCTTTTGATTTTTCTGGTTTTTGTGTGTTAGAAACGTGAAGAACAGGTTGCAGACACCAGTGTCGATCAACGTTCCTTCGTGTCGGTCGACGCCAAACTCGAAAACGCGGACATAAATCGAGCACACTCGATTCGGGGCAGATGAGTGTCGACAAAATCCATGTGTCGTTCGACACTGGCTGGGTGTCGGTCGACACTCAACACGTCTATAGGTACAGTTTCTGACCTTCCAAGTTTTCGGTTGACTTATACCTTGTTCTCCCGAACCCAAGCTGCGATTTCACTGGGGACAGTGCAGTTTAAGTGTGGGGGAGGTGGATACTGACAATGTGTTATGTTTTCTTAGTGTCAGTCCTTCTGTTTTCTTTGGTTTTCAAATTGTTTTATTGAGTCAAAATTGGTATGAAACTATGATTTTTCGAGGAAATTTTTCACTGGAACAGGAACTAAGTGACCATTGGACAGACCTGCAGTAGCTCTATGACTGTTAGAAAACCCCACACGGATCAACCTACCAAGGACACCCATATCTTCTCAGGTATTCAGAGGATCCATCACTAATTTTACCTCTAATCTTGACTGAATTTTCTCTCACTTAGGGGCTTGGTATTTCTGGATCGGATTCCTCTAATGTGCTTGACACAGTCATTTCTGAGTATGGTTCCAATTTCCCCTCCCTTGAATGTAAAAAAGAGAAATAAACTGCGGATAAGCTAGTAGCTTCGAAGTGTTCACGGGAGTGGTAGAGACCCCCTATTACCTCCTGTGCATCCATGGAAACATGTCCAAAGTTACACCCCGAATAAAAAGGGAAGAGCACTGATAGAAAAAATAAAATGATACCCAGTGGGAAAAATCAGTGCTAAGGGAGAAAGGGAAAAGAAAGGAACCAGAAACCGATAGTTTGGTGGTCAGCTACTGACTGAGTTGAGTCCATGTGTTCTTTGATCGATACTCCCTTTGTGAGACCGCACTTAATTGTATACAGAGGTTAGTGTGGTGAATTTGGATGCTCTGTCTAGATTGTGGAGTTTACTTGGGATAGTTGCTAAGTGTGGGAGAAGTACATTGTGGTCTTGATCTATGCAGGAATGTTTTCAGTGGTTTACTAAGTGAATGTGAATGCGAATGTTCCTAAGACGAAATGAGTTTCTGAGTTTTCAAACCTCTTTCTTATACTTTGGTTCTTTATTTCTTTGAGGGCAAGCAAGAGCTAAGTGTGGGGGAGTTGATATATCATGGTTTTTCTAGGTTTTCAACCATGATATAATTGTGTATATTGAGTCTTTAACCTGGTTTTTCGAGTCTATCGAGTCTTTCACAGGTAAGCTTGCGTTTGGAGCAAAGAGCGGAGTTTTGGGACGTTTCTGGCGATTTGTGCAAGGAGCTGAAGTTGGTGTCTCGACCACGAGTAGATGTCGACCGACATCCATCTTGGTGTCGGTCGACACTTATGGCGACAAAGACTTATGCGCTAGTTGAAGACATCTTTTGAAGAATTGCAAAGTTGCCCCAGAAGTTTCCCTAATTCAAATTCAGCCCCATAACGTGTTTAGTGGTTTTTAATTAGGTTTTTGAGAGAAGTAACTATTATCTTGTTCTTTGTTCTTGTTTTTTTCTGGAGATTTGATATATCATGGTTTTTACCGGTTTTATGCCATGATATAGTTGTGTTTTTAGTGTCTTTTGTGTTCTTTTAGAGTCTTTTACAGGTATAATCAGGTTTTGAGCTAAATTGGAGATAATGGAGCTTTTTGGAGATTTTTGGAGTGATTGGCCGAGAGATAGAGTTCACTGTCTGAAAAAGAGAAAGGTGTCGATCGTTGCACACCTGCAACGGTCGATGCACCAGCGAGATGGGCCAAAACTCGGCGGTTTAGAAGAATCAAGATATTGCACTTTGATCCAGAAGTTCCTGATATTTACGAAGAAGCCCCTGGCCGAGATTAGACCTATATTATTGAGTTTTTAGATACGCTTTACATTACGCTTTCATAATTAAGAGCAGAGGATTTTTAGAGCTTTTGGGGCTGATCTGAACCTGTTACATCATCTGTATTTGGAGAAGATTTCGAACCCCTTTAATCTTTTATCTTTTATGCAATCTATTATTTCTATGATTATGTTTTCATCAATCATGTCTGAGTAGATTCCTTGTTAGGTTTAGGGTTTCTCACATAGGATTTCATGACCTGCTAGACTTGTTCAATTTCAGTTAAGGATTCAAACTATATCTGTTCTTCAATTTAATTGTGCTTAAAGCTAGTTCTAACCTGATCAATTAGAATCTAGATCTTAGGTTGCTAAATACGTCACGGAAGTGGGGTTTAGGAATCTGAACTAATTAAATTGGGCAATTAAACTTTGCGCAAACGGAAGTTTGGTTTAGGATAATTGTGAACATATCAAACTTGGGATTAAAGCTGGTTTAATCTGTTAGTTCTCGCAAACGAAAGTTTGGTTTGCTGCACTTAGACTTAGAGAATTATCGCAAAGGAATTTGGTTAATTCTATATCTGTGTTTTGAGTTCTAGAACTGTGCTTAATTAGATCCTTGCTGAATGAACTGTCTGCTTGTCTGATTTCCTGAGAACGCCCTAGACTTAGCGCTCTTAATAACTTGCTTTCACAACCGTTAATCTCTGCTACTGATTTACTTTCTTGCATTGCTTTTAATTCAATTACATTGCTTTCTTCCTAGTTAAATTCCTGTTCTTGAGCTATTGAATACCGGAGTCTCTGTGGATTTCGATACCCTATATACTACATTGATATTGCTGTGCACTTGCAGTTTAGTATAGGGATTAAAACTCTGAACCTATCAAGTTTTTGGCGCCGTTGCCGGGGACTCTTTGAGTCTTCGATAGCTTCGAGCCTAGGGTTTCACTAGGATTTTTCGTTTTGTTTTTGTTTTTATTTTTGTTTTTTTTAGTTACTGACTTTCTCGGTTTTTCTCTCTGTCGCAGGTACCAATTTCGCACTGCGTCGATCGTTGCACCCTTGCATCGTTCGTCACTAGGCGATTTGAGATTGAACCGATCGTTGCACTGATAGCATCGATCGTTGCTGGACGATTATAGACAGTTTATGCCAACGCAGAAAACTAGAAGTAATCCGAACTCGAGCTTGGTTAATCTCGATCTTGAGAAGCTTGGACGTTTAGAGAGAGCTAACAGAAGAGAAAGAAGAGAGAGAATGGTACGAGAACGTCTGATCTTGATACGAGATGCTGAAGGTGTTCTGAGGGATCCGGAAAACAATCCTTACAATGCTGTTGGGCAGAGGATTGATGCTGATGGACGAGTGATCCCTGACCCTCCTGAGCAACAGGAGCAGAACCAAAACCAGGGTCAGGAACGGGCCCAAGGTAGAGAGATGGTGGTTCATGAGAGAACACTAGCTGACTACAACAGACCTGATGAGTTTCATGCAAACCGAGCAGCTCTAGTGCTTCCTGCTTTTGAGAGGAATGATTTTGAGGTCAAGACCATCTACTACCAGCTGATGAGGCAGATTGCTTTTCATGGCCTTCAAGCAGAGTAGCCTATGGATCACATTGACAAGTTTGAGGACATAGTCACTGGCATGAAGTATGAAGGAGTATGCCCGGAATATATGTTCCTTAAGCTATTTCCGCACAGTCTTGCTGGAGACGCTAGTGCATGGCTGAGACAACTGGCACCTGGTCAGTATACTACTTGGGCAGCCTTAAAGAGTGAGTTCCTGCGTCACTTTTATGATGATGCGCGCTCAGATCAGTCCAGACAGGACATACTCACTTTTTCCCAAGGAGCTATGGAGCCCTTGAAGACTGCCTGGATGAGATTTAAGCAGTATCAGCGTGACTGTCCACACCATGGATTCACAGAAGTACAGCTGATTGGTATCTTCTTCAGAGGCATAGATCTCCCTTATCAGACTGCGCTGGATAATTCCAGTAATGCTAATTTCAACACTAGGACTCCTACACAAGATAAGCAATTGATTGGGAACCTGATTAGCAGCTACAGTTGCAAGACTATAGATGAAAAGAGGAAGAAATCCGGTGGAAGTATAGAGGATTCTGATATACCTAATATAAGATCCAGATTGGACACAGTTTACGATCTCCTAACAAGTAAGAAAGCTGTCCACTCTACCCAAGATGTAGAGGTAATTCAGACTGAGGAGGACACTCAGGAAGAAGAGGTGAATTACATGGGAGGTTCTGGTTTCCAAGGTAATAGATTTATAAATCAACAGGGAAACAGATTCTCCAATGGAGTTCAGCAAGGTGGTTTTAAGAAAGCCAATGAGTCTGAGAGTAAAGTAGAGATGATGCTAAGACAGCTAATGGAGAGTCAGACTAAGTACGCAGCAGATGCCGACGCGAAGATGGATACAATCTACAGGGAGCTGAATGGAAAGTTTGAGTGTTTGAACACACACATGAAAGAGCTTGATGCTAAGGTTGCAAGAACTGCTGGACATGCTCAAAGGGAAGAGGGATATCTCCCGGGAAGGACTGATGCCAATCCTAAGTACCAATGCAATGCCGTGACATTGAGAAGTGGTAAGGAGCTGTCGTCTGGCCAGAAAAAGCAGTTAAGCGTTGAGGAACTCGTGGAAATTGAGGAGTTGGAAGATAAAATACGCGATATTCGCCGCGAGTCGATCGATGCATCTAAGCAACGATCGTTGCCAAGCGAAATCAAGGAACCGGAGGTCGTAACGAAGTCGCCTAGCATCGATCGATGCGATAAGAGCAACGATCGACACAAGGTGACTGCAGAAAGTCCGAGTGCTGAAAAACCAAAACAGTCTGCTGAAAGGGTATACAAGCCTAAGATACCTTATCCCAAGAACCCCAGAAAAGCTAAGAATGATAGGCAGTATGCAAAATGGAAGGAGTTCATAAAAAAGGTAAAGGTTGAAGTACCTTTGTTGGATTCCATTGAAACTTCCCCCATGATGAAGAGATGCCTTAAGGATGCAATTTCTGGAAAATGGTCTGATGAAGAAAGTATAATGATGCTCAATGAAGTATGTAGTGCAGTGGTTCAAGGCAGAATTCCAGAGAAATTAAAAGATCCAGGCAGCTTCGTATTAGATTGTGCTATCTACAAGGAGAGGTTCGAAAGGTCCCTATGTGATCTTGGCTCCAGTGTAAATCTGATGCCCCTTTCAGTTGCTAAAAGACTAGGGATGACAGATTTTATACCAACTAGGATATCACTGGTTTTGGCAGACAGATCAGTCAGGATTCCCGAAGGAGTAATAGAGGATGTGCCTATAACTAGTTCTACAATATGGACAGGAGCCAAAAGACCCATTGATTCTAGGCAGATCTTTCTTAGCAACAGCTGGTGCGATGATTGACTGTCAGGGAGGCAAAATAGTTCTAAATGTAGGAGATCTGAAGATGAGTTTTGACATGAACAAACTGGTAAAGAGACCAACCATCGACGGGCAAACTTTCTATGTGGACACATTGGGTGATTTGGCTGCAGAGTACTTCCACCAATCACATGCTGAGGACCCACTAGAAAGGGCTTTACTGAGCTCTATTTTGGAGTTGGAATACCTACAGGACGAGCCTGCAATGTGCTATACAAGATTGATGGATTATGTCGAGGTTGCAATGCATGTAGAAGTGTCTGACGCGGGACTGCAACGATCGACACCATCTAAGCAACGATCGTTGCAAGACGACAGAGACTGGGAAGAAGAAAAGGCTCCGAAAATAGATCTGAAACAACTTCCATACGGGCTAAGGTACGCTTTTCTTGGACCTAATTCAACATACCCAGTGATTGTTAATGCTAGCCTGAACAACGCAGAACTCACCTTATTGCTAAGCAAGCTGCGCAAGCATCGCAAAGCTCTTGGCTATTCCCTTAATGATATTTCAGGTATCTCACCGGAGCTGTGCATGCACCGGATACATCTTGAAGATGAGTCCAAGACATCAATCGAACATCAGAGGAGACTTAATCCTAATCTGCAGGAAGTAGTCAAAAAGGAGATTATGAAACTCCTTGACGCTGGAATTATATATCCTATCTCTGACAGTGATTGGGTGAGTCCAGTCCATGTAGTGCCAAAGAAGGGCGGTGTTACAGTTGTGAAGAATGAGAAGAACGAGCTGATACCTACTAGGACTGTGACAGGACACAGGATGTGCATAGATTACAGGAAGCTTAATGCTGCTACCAGGAAAGATCATTTTCCTTTGCCTTTTATTGATCAGATGCTCGAAAGGTTAGCAAATCATCCTTACTACTGCTTCTTAGATGGCTACTCAGGTTTCTTTCAGATTCCCATCCATCCAGAGGATCAGGGAAAGACCACTTTCACTTGTCCATATGGGACATTCGCCTACCGTAGGATGCCTTTTGGACTCTGCAATGCACCAGCCACTTTCCAGAGATGCATGATGTCCATATTCACAGATATGATTGAGGATTTTATGGAAGTATTCATGGATGATTTCTCAGTATATGGATCATCCTATAATGAGTGCTTAGATAATTTGTGCAAGGTTCTGAAAAGATGTGAAGAGAAGCACTTAGTTCTTAACTGGGAGAAGTGTCATTTCATGGTCAGAGATGGCATTGTACTTGGACATAAAGTGTCCGAAGCAGGAATAGAGGTGGACCGCGCTAAAATCGAGGTGATGACCAACCTGCAGGCACCTGATTCTGTTAAGTCTATTAGAAGCTTTCTTGGACATGCTGGCTTCTATAGACGGTTCATCAAGGATTTTAGTAGGATTGCTAGGCCACTAACTGCTTTGCTGTGTAAAGACACCAAATTTGAGTTCACTGCAGATTGTCAAACTGCATTTGAACAGATCAAGCAGGCATTAGTGAGTGCTCCCATAGTTCAGCCACCGGATTGGGATTTGCCTTTCGAAGTAATGTGTGATGCAAGTGATTATGCTGTAGGAGCTATTCTTGGGCAGAAAAAGGATAGGAAGCTTCATGCCATATATTATGCCAGTAGGAAACTGGATGATGCACAAAGAAACTATGCCACTACGGAGAAGGAGTTGCTTGCAGTTGTCTTTGCATTTGAGAAATTCCGGTCTTATGTTGTTGGCTCCAAGGTGATTGTACACACTGATCATTCAGCCCTGAAGTATCTGATGCAGAAGAAGGATGCTAAGCCAAGACTGTTGAGATGGATCCTTTTGCTTCAGGAATTTGATATTGAAGTGAGAGATAAGAAAGGGGTTGAGAATGGAGTTGCTGACCATCTTTCGAGGATGTTAGTTGAGGAGGACGTGCCAATTAATGACTATTTGCCTGAAGAAAACGTCAATATGGTTGGGACAATCTGTGAGACAGAATTGGACAGAAACCTGCAAAACTGTCGGATTAATCGCGTTGCGTCGATCGATGCGACGTCAGCGTCGATCGATGCATCTATCGGGACAGCGACGATCGATACACCAGACTGTGACGATCGTTGCAGCGCGGATACAGACCCAGAAACTTTTACGGTACGGATTGGAAAGCATGAGTTTGAGATTAATGCTGTCGCAACAAATGATCGACCATGGTATGCAGACATAGCCAATTATCTGGCTGCAGAGACTGAACCAGATAATCTGAAAGGGTATGAAAAGAAGAGATTCTTCAGAGAACTTAGGAGGTACTATTGGGATGAACCTTACCTCTATAAGCATTGTTCGGATGGCCTTTATAGAAGATGTGTTGCTGAGTCAGAGGTTCCAGATATCCTATTCCACTGCCACGGATCAGATTATGCAGGACATTTTGCTACTTTCAAAACTGTGTCTAAGGTTTTGCAAGCAGGTTTCTGGTGGCCTACAATGTTCGCTGATGCTCACTCCTTTATTTCTCATTGTGATGCCTGCCAGAGGAGAGGGAAAATCAGCAGAAAGCATGAGATGCCTCAGAATTTCATTCTTGAGGTTGAGGTTTTTGATTGCTGGGGCATAGACTTTATGGGTCCCTTTCCCTCATCTTATGGGAATAAATTCATATTAGTTGCTGTGGATTATGTATCTAAGTGGGTAGAAGCAATAGCTAGTCCAACCAATGACTCTTCAGTAGTCATTAAGCTGTTTAAATCCATCATATTCCCTAGATTTGGAGTACCTCGGATAGTAATTAGTGATGGAGGATCTCACTTTATTAATAAGGTTTTTGAGAAGCTCCTGAAGAAGCATGGAGTGCATCACCGAGTTGCTACTCCTTATCACCCACAGACTAGTGGACAGGTAGAGGTTTCTAACAGACAAATCAAGGAGATCTTGGAGAAGACAGTTGGGAAGACAAGGAAAGATTGGGCAGCTAAGCTTGATGATGCTTTATGGGCCTACAGGACTGCGTTTAAAACGCCATTGGGGACTACTCCATTCCATTTGCTGTATGGGAAAGCATGTCATCTGCCAGTAGAACTTGAGCACAAGGCAGCATGGGCTGTAAAACATATGAACTTTGACCTCAAACCAGCTGCAGAGAGGAGATTGATACAGCTCAATGAGTTGGATGAGATTAGACATTTTGCCTATGAGAACTCAAAGTTGTACAAGGAAAGGACTAAGGCTTATCATGACAAAAAGATTGTCTCCAGACGGTTTAAGCCTGACGATCAGGTACTGTTAAACAATTCTCGCTTGCATTTGTTTCCAGGCAAGCTGAAATCAAGATGGTCTGGACCATACACGATCAAAGAAGTGCGTCCATATGGAGCTGTCATTTTAATTGGCAAGGAAGGTAATGAGTTTGCTGTAAATGGGCAGAGGGTAAAACACTATTGGGCTAAGGCCGAGATTCCCAGAGGTCAGATTTTGCCCCTGGATCATGCTCCCTCCACCTGAAAATTCCCACCCGTCCGGTCAAGCTATTGACCTTAAACAAGCGCTGGGTGGGAGGAAACCCACCATTAGGTACTGGTATTTTTCTACTTAATTTTTGGTGTTTTTGTTAGGATTTTACGTTTGTTTTTGTTTTTGGTGAGTTTATGTTTGCAGGTCTCGGACAAAATCGCAGTGCAACGATCGACTCAATTCTGTGTCGATCGTCACAACACGAAAGGAATCGCATTGCAGCGATCGTTGCAGTTCTGAGAAGCGATCGATCATACACGAAAATCGCCAAGTAACGGTCGATGCACTTAGTGCAACGATCGATGCCTGAGCGACAGAGGTAACCCGACAGACATAATTTCATCTTTTCAATTTTTTATTTTCTTTTTACCGATCCTTCGCTGGACACTACTGGGGACAGTGTGTCTTAAGTGTGGGGGAGGTGCTACTGACTTTTGTTTTCTGTTTTCTTAAGAGTCAGTCCGTTTTTCAAAAAAAAATTTTGTTTTATTGAGTCAAAATTGTTTAAGTAAGAAACTATGATTTTCTGAGAAGATTTACAAGACTTGCAGGAACTTAAGTAACCATTGGGATGAAGTTGCAGGATCTATCTCTGACTATTAGAAAACCCCATCACAGATCAACCTACTGGGAACACCCACATCACTTCAGGTATCAGAGGATCCTTTTACTGACTTCAATTTAATACTGACTTAGATTTCTCACCTAAGGGCTTGGTATACTTTGTGTCGGATTCCCTTGTTAGTTCTGACACAGCCTGTCAACCTATCCTATTTAGTTCCCTTCTCCCCTTCTATAAAGTAAAAAAAAAAAAGATAATAAACTGAGGATGAGTTAGTAACTCCGAAGTGGTCATGGGAATGGTAGCAAACACTATTTTCTCTCATGTGATCCATGGAATGTGTCCAAAGTACACCCCATAACGGGAAGAACACTGATAAAAAAAATAAAATGATACCCAGTGGGGAAAAATCAGTTGTTAAAAAAGGGAAAGAGAAGAAAGGGACTAGAGAAAGATAGTATGGTGGTCTAGAGCTGATAAGGTAAGAATTCATGTGCCCTTTGATCGATACTCCTTAGGTGAGACCGCACTTAAATACTTGCAGAAGTCAGTAGGGAGAATTTGAATGCTTGAATGTGATTGTGGAGTTTACCTAGGACAGTTGCTAAGTGTGGGGGAAGTACATGTTGGTCTTGATATCCTGTGATTGATTCTTTCAGTGGTTTACTAAGGGGAATCTGAGTATTGTAGCTTCTAGGATGAAATGAGTTTCTGAAAGTTTTCAAACCTCTTCACCAAGCTTTAGTTCTATGTTTTGCTTGAGGGCAAGCAAAGGCTAAGTGTGGGGGAGTTGATATATCATGGTTTTTACCGGTTTTATGCCATGATATAGTTGTGTTTTTAGTGTCTTTTGTGTTCTTTTAGAGTCTTTTACAGGTATAATCAGGTTTTGAGCTAAATTGGAGATAATGGAGCTTTTTGGAGATTTTTGGAGTGATTGGCCGAGAGATAGAGTTCACTGTCTGAAACAGAGAAAGGTGTCGATCGTTGCACACCTGCAACGGTCGATGCACCAGCGAGATGGGCCAAAACTCGGCGGTTTAGAAGAATCAAGATATTGCACTTTGATCCAGAAGTTCCTGATATTTACGAAGAAGCCCCTGGCCGAGATTAGACCTATATTATTGAGTTTTTAGATACGCTTTACATTACGCTTTCATAATTAAGAGCAGAGGATTTTTAGAGCTTTTGGGGCTGATCTGAACCTGTTACATCATCTGTATTTGGAGAAGATTTCGAACCCCTTTTTACTCTTATTCTTTTATGCAATTTATTCATCATATGATTATGTTTTCATCAATCATGTCTGAGTAGATTCCTTGTTAGGTTTAGGGTTTCTCACATAGGATTTCATGACTTGCTAGACTTGTTCAAATTCAGTTAAGGATTCATAACTATATCTGTTCTTCAATTTAATTGTGCTTAAAGCTAGTTCTAACCTGATCAATTAGAATCTAGATCTTAGGTTGCTAAATACGTCACGGAAGTGGGGTTTAAGAATCTGAACTAATTAAATTGGGCAATTAAACTATTCGCAAACGAAAGTTTGGTTTAGGATAATTGTGAACATATCAAACTTGGAATTAATGCTAGTTTAATCTGTTAGTTCTCGCAAACGAAATTTTGGTTTGCTGCACTTAGACTTAGAGAATTATCGCAAAGGAATTTGGTTAATTCTATATCTGTGTTTTGAGTTCTAGAACTGTGCTTAATTAGATCCTTGCTGAATGAACTGTCTGCTTGTCTGATTTCCTGAGAACGCCCTAGACTTAGCGCTCTTAATAACTTGCTTTCACAACCGTTAATCTCTGCTACTGATTTACTTTCTTGCATTGCTTTTAATTCAATTACATTGCTTTCTTCCTAGTTAAATTCCTGTTCTTGAGCTATTGAATACCGGAGTCTCTGTGGATTTCGATACCCTATATACTACATTGATATTGTTGTGCACTTGCAGTTTAGTATAGGGATTAAAACTCTGAACCTATCAAGATTGAGAGATTTTGGCTTGGGGTTGTTCTTAATGCTTGTAACCTTTGGAGAAGGATTTCGAACCCCTGTTATTTATCTATTCAGTCTTGTTTTCTATTCAAACATGTGTTATTCATTTGATTCCATGTCTGAGTAGTAACCTTAGTTAGATTTAGGGATTCTCGTAGGGATTTCATGCCTTGCTAGATCACTGAATGATTAGGATTCTAAATCTATCTGTTCATCACCTAAGTTGAGATTAAATCTGAATTCTGGACTGATCACCTAGGGTTTAGATCTTAGATTGTTAATTTGGCATGAGAGTGTGAGTTATTGTAACACCCGCCTCCCGGTTAAACCGGAGACGCGGCATTAGAGCGCCCGTTGAACCCAATTTGGTCCAACCGGGACGCCATCTCAACTGGTCCCAGGAACCCGGCGCTCTCTTCGTATTGAAATCCACCAATTATGTCACACGACCGAATCAATCCTGCATCCGGACCTGCAAGCAAACGGGGACAAGGGAAAAGGGAAAGGAGGTCTAAGTAATTGTTTCAAACACAATTACCCAGTGAGGGGCGGATTTAAGGAATCTGCGATCCCGGCTTACGCCACACAACTACGAAGCACAAGTCCTAAGCTAATAGCATCATACAAACATCACCTGAAGGCTTTAATCACGCAACCTATGTCCCAATGTGTTGGGAATGTCCTGAAATCTATTGTACTTACTCTAAGTGAAAGTCGTATTGTCGAGATGAGACAATCATATAATACTAGGTAGTCATAATGCTTTGCTAGAAGCCACTTATGATCAATGAGTTTAGAACTCATTGCTAGTGTTATATGATCCTACAAGGTCACACACCTAAGCAAACTGGACGTTAAAGACGAGGTTGATCATTAATGTAATGATCTAGTGAATGCATATTTGATATGCATTCGGTATCAAAATTCTGTGGCCGTGACGATCGACACAAAGAGTGTGTCGGTTGACACAACTCGCGGATTACCAGATTAATTTGGTTTAATCTTTGGTTAATCCCGTTGCGGTTTAAGTCGACATATATAAGATATATGGTCGACCTAAACTCGAACTTAACCTAATTCACAGCCACCAGAACTAGAAAAGAAACCTCTCTAGAGATTAGATCTCTTATAGGCACTAGCATCCCTCCTGTTCAGTTTGTGTGCGTGTGGATACCAGTAGAGGCACAACGTTTGAGGTGCTTCGGGATCTCGATTATCTGCAAACCTTCCGCTGCTAATTACCATGTAAATCTGAGATCTGATAGATTCAATTACATGAACCTTAGATCCTAGTCTTGGAATTCAGACCAGGATTGCCTAATTGGATTAGGATCTGCTAGAAATTCCTTCAGTGGTATCAGAGCCAGGTTTCCATTGAATCTGTAGCATGTTGATTAGATTAGTTGAATCTGAATCCATGTATGGTTGATACAAACTTGCTAAAATTCGTTTTCATGAAAATCTAGTTTTTAGGTTTTTTGCTTGAAAAACGATTAGGGTTTATCGCCCTGTGTCGATCGACACCAATCCGGTATCGGTCGACACAGAAGGATAACCCGAATAAAATTGTTTTCGCCTAGTGTCGACCGACACAAGAGTTGTGTCGGTCGACACCAACCTCGCGAAATTGATAAATCGGTTCAATTGGATTGGACCGGTTATCGAGCTTGGTTAATGATGGTTGAAAACTGTGAATGATTTAATTGCGATTGGTTTGATTAGGTTGGTATCGACCGATGCTAATGTAGCATCGATCGACACTGACCAGTATTGAAAACCGGATCAATTGGATTGAACGGTTATCGCGGATTGTTTTGGTTATTCTGCATCGATCGACACTGAGGTAGTGTCGGTCGACATGAGATTCGATGGTTTAGGTTATGGAACCTGAAATCACAGATTCAAAGCAAGATAAATCAATTAATTAGAAGAATTAAAACATAATAAAACTGAACGTTTTAAATAGTTCTGTTCCTCAATCAAATATCAAGTGATACTTGATGTCTTTCCAATCTTGTCAACTGTCAAGACCCATTTAATTGTGCGATATACTTGCAGTGCAAGGTGTCCACAATTTCATGAGTAAGACAGAGGTAATCGTGTTGATGGATTTGCAGTGCAAGACATCGACAATTACATGACTTAAGAGATTGGTTTACTTGACTGGGCCATCAAAATCGTTTTGGGCCCAGAGACGTCAGGTGGATTGGGCATGAGATGTCGATCCACAACCAAGAGTTATATTGGATATAACTAGCAAAGTTGTTGCTTACCTAGATAGCTAAATTTGGGTGATAGCCAGTGGCTCACTCAAGTTTAGTGAAGTATGAGTCTTGGATCATTATATTCATCTGAGGAAACAATGTTTGAATATAATGCGAGTTTTCTTAAAAGTTAAGACTTCTCATTTCTTGAACATCATAACTAAACCTTTTTCCTTTCTTTGTTCTCAGCTATGACTAACATTCATAATAACTCTTTCTCCCTGCGATCCGTCCCTGAGAAGGAAAAGTTAAATGGATCGAATTTTCTCGAATGGTATCGGAACTTGAGAATTGTTCTCAAGCAGGAGAAAAGGGACTATGTCCTGGAAACTGTTCTCCCTGAAAAACCGAGAGCCAATGCTCCACATGCAGAAAGGAGTGCTTGGGATAAGCACTCTAATGATGTGGTCGATGTGAATTATCTCATGTTGGCTACCATGAACTCGGATTTGCAAAAGCAATACGAGAACGTGGAGTCGCCAGTGGAGATGATCACTGGCCTGAAAAGTATGTTTCAGGAGCAAGCACGAACTGAGAGATACCAGACGGTTAAATCTTTCATTGAATGCAAGCTACCAAAGGACGGTCCAGTCAGTCCTCATGTCATTAAGATGATGGGTTATATTGATAACCTGGGGAAGCTGGATTGTCCCATTAGCCAAGAGTTGGCTACTGACATCATTCTGCAGTCACTGCCGTCAAGTTATGATCAGTTTGTTATGAACTATAACATGAACAACTTGACGAAGACGTTGACTGAACTGCATGGCATGCTCAAGACAGCTGAGCCTAATATCAAGAAGGGCACTCCAAATGTACTTATGGTACAAGGAGGTAAGAAGTTTAAGAAACTTGGCAAAGTTAAGGGAAAGAGCAAGGCCGTCCAGGTTGAGAACCAGGACGCGCCTGCGCCAGCCCCTAAGCCCAAGCCTGGCCCATCTGTGACTGATAAGTGCCATTACTGTAAAGAGCCTGGACATTGGAAGAGAAATTGCAACAAATTCTTGGAAGAGAAGAAGAAGAAGAAGAAGAAGACTTTCGAGACTTCATCTTCAGGTATTTTTGTTATAGAAGTAAATGTTACTACTTCTGGTTCTACTTCTTGGGTATTGGATACCGGCTGTGGTGCTCATATTTGTACAAATATGCAGGGCCTAAGCAATAGTAGGACATTGGAAAAGGGACAAGTGGACCTACGCGTGGGGAATGGAGCAAGAGTTGCTGCATTAGCCGTAGGAACATATTGAAGGATTATGTGAGTTCATGGTGTAATTGTCAGGTTACATCCTAGCACATAATCATCTAGGATCTAGGTGATTTGCAGTTGAATCAAAACAGATCAGGATCATTACCTTATGATTGCAGCGGATTAATCAATGGAATATCGAGATCTGCAAGAGCTGATGATTACCGGCTCCTCCAAGGAATATCCACACGCTTACAAGCTACGGATCAGGCTGCTAGACCAAGCTCGGAATCAACACAGAGAGAGAGACGATTGGGAGGAGAGAGAGCCGCGGCCACAAGCTCCAAAATCGCCAACCAAAAGAATACTAGGGTTTCTCAACCCTTGTTGCAATCTTATATCACTAATGGGCCCAAGTTTAATTAATTAATTAAACTAATGGCTCATTAGTCTTTTGGGCCCAAGACACAAATCAGACAAAAGCCCATTTGTTGTCTGCCCAACTCTCTGTACAAATACAGTAAATGCCTTAGCATCTTACCGTATTAATTCCATCTTAACTTTCCCGTTAGCTATGGTGTGTGACCCTTTGGGATCATACAATACTGGTAATAAGTCCTACACTTATAGATCAAGAGCGGACTCTAGCAAGCCATCATGATCACCCAGTATTTATGACTTATGTCTGATCTCGACATTTATCATACTTTCTAGAGATAGTACAGTAGATTTCAGGAGGAGCAGGTTGTTCATCTGTTCTAACTGATCTCATCATTACCATCAATTATCCGCTGCAATCTGAAAGGTAATGATCCAGGTTTGGTTGGTTTTATGATTCGTTTTGCAAGAACCTAGATCTGTTAAGATTATGTGTTAGGTTGAAATATAGGTTCTTGCAAAACGAATCATAAAACCAACCAAACCTGGATCATTACCTTTCAGATTGCAGCGGATAATTGATGGTAATGATGAGATCAGTTAGAACAGATGAACAACCTGCTCCTCCTTTGGTATCCACACTCTTACAAGCCGGGATGGCTGCTAGACCAAAGAGATGGATCAGAGAGAGAGTTAGAGAGAGAGAGAGATGGATCGCGGCCACCAACACAAAATCGCAAGGGATGATTAATCCCTTAGGGTTTTCGAATCCTTAACCTCTCATTAATGGGCCCAAGTCATTAGACTAATGGCTCATTAATCTTTTGGGCCCAAGACACAAATCAGACAAAAGCCTGTATTTTGTCTGGCCCAATTCTCTGATCTAATACAGTAAATGCCATTGCATCTTACCGTATTAATTCCATTTAACTTTCCCGTTAGCTATGGTGTGTGACCCTTTGGGATCATACAATACTGGTAATAAGTCATAAACTTATAGATCATGAGCGGGCTCTAGCAAGTCATCATGATCACCCAGTATTTATGACTTATGTCTGATCTCGACATTTATCATACTTTCAAGAGATAGTACAGTAGATTTCAGGACATTCCCAACAATCTCCCACTTGTACTGGAATCCTACATTCCCTAGTCCTTTTGTCTCAATATCTCGATCTGGCATAAGGCAAGATGCGTGTCATCCTTATATAGCCAGACCATGTTCATCGGACCAGATTTGATACTGACAATGCAAACGACTTGGGAAAGTCCGTTTGGGAATGGCCATTCTCTTACCAGCTATCAAGTCTCCGATTGGCCTAGAGATATTACCTCCGTTAAACGGCAGGGACAAATCCCATCTTGTTCCATCACTATGAACTACACAATTCATAATACACCCAACCAAGGTCCGTATAGCTCCCAGTTACGAAACAGCGTTAGACAATGATCAAAGCGTATTACTCCATGTGCAGCCACATGCATGCGAACTCAGGTCTAAGGACTATACTCTATAGTCGTATATGAGAACCTCTCATGACACAGATATTAATATCTTGTAGAGTTCTCATCAGCGGGCCATGTCCGGTCATATGCTCCCCTACATATACCTATGTGTCGACTTTGATGCCGCGCATCTATGACCCCTCGAAACTTGGTCATAAGTCTCAACACAATCTAGTCTCAACAGGTTGTTGGTGTTCCAATTTCAACAACCTTCGACTATGGACACTATGATTTATGTCACTTCGTTAAATATGGGGTTTCAGCTTCAAGTCAACTCATGTACTTCGATGACCCATATATAATGACATGAATCATTTTGGAACGATTATTTTATATCACAGTTAAAAATAATCCAGAAATAAAATTTCATTAACATTTAAAATGTTTACATGAACCAATCAAAATAACTAAAACAAAAGCCCTCACAACTCCCACTCAAAAAGAGATTACATTTGAATATCTCTAATTCCTACAGCAGCAGTATGCAACTCGTGCTTAGGTCTCGGGAGTGGCTTTGTCAACGGGTCAGCCACGTTCTCATCAGTGGGAACTCTGCTGACCATCACTTCACCTCTATTCACTATATCACGAATCAGGTGATACCTTCTCACAATGTGTTTGGATTTCTGATGATGTCTCGGTTCCTTGGCTTGAGCAATTGCACCATTGTTGTCACAATACAGTGCTAGAGGCTCAGTGGCATTTGGGAATACACCGAGTTCAATCAAGAAGTTCCTTATCCAAACTCCTTCCTTCGCAGCTTCCGAAGCAGCGATGTATTCAGCTTCAGTTGTGGAATCTGCCACGGTGCTCTGCTTGGAACTCTTCCAACTTACTGCACCGCCATTCAGACAGAAGATGTAGCCAGACTGTGACCGGAAATCATCCTTATCTGTCTGAAAACTTGCATCCGTGAATCCACTGATTTCAAGCACTTCACTTCCTCCGTAAACCAAGAACTTATCCTTAGTATTCCTCAAATACTTCAGGATATTCTTTACGGCAATCCAGTGACTCTCACCTGGATTAGACTGGTACCTACTCGTCATGCTTAGTGCATAAGCAACATCAGGACGAGTACAGATCATGGCATACATGATAGATCCTATAGCCGAAGCATAAGGAATCCTACTCATGCGCTTAAGCTCATCAGGTGTCTTAGGACACTGATCCTTGCTTAGTGTAGCACCATGTATCATTGGCGTGAACCCCTTCTTGGATTTATCCATTCCGAATCGATGCAGGACTTTATCTATATAAGCATCTTGACAAAGTCCAATCAGCCTTTTAGATCTGTCTCTAAAGATTCGGTCCAAGAACATACGCGGCTTCACCCATGTCCTTCATGGAAAAACAACTTCCCAGCCAGTCTTTAACAGACTTCAGCATTGGAATATCATTTCCAAGAAGCAATATGTCATCGACATATAGGATAAGAAACGCCACTTTGCTCCCACTAGTTTTCTTATACACACATTGTTCCTCTTGGTTTCTGATGAAGTCAAAGTTCTTTATTGCTTCATCAAAACGAAGATTCCAACTCCTCGATGCTTGCTTCAATCCATAAATGGATTTGTGAAGCTTGCATACTTTCCCAGCATTCTTAGGATCAATGTAACCGTCAGGTTGTGTCATATACACATCCTCCTCCAAGATTCCATTCAGGAAGGCGGTTTTCACATCCATCTGCCAAATCTCATAGTCATAATAAGCGGCAGTCGCTAGGAGAATCCGAATTGATTTCATCATTGCCACTGGTGAATAGGTTTCATCATAGTATATACCATGAATTTGCTTGAAACCTTTTGCCACCAACCTGGCCTTGTAAATCTGGACATTTCCATCCATGTCAATCTTCTTCTTGAAGATCCATTTACACTCGATGGCTTTTGCACCAGTAGGTAAATCAACCAGTGAAAACACTCGGTTAGCAGACATGGAGTCCATCTCGGATTCAGTGGCTTCACGCCACTTTAAGGAGTCAGGGCCCATCATGGCTTCTTCAAAGTTCGAGGGTTCATCACCGTCAATGATCAAAAGATCATGGCAATTAGTCACGAGGAATCCTTGATATCTATCAGGTTCGTGACGGATCCTTCCGGATCTTCGAACTTCAGGTACTGCAGGTTCAGGTTCTATTACAACTTCATGTAATTCATCCTGCTGTTCTTCCTCATTAGGTTGAACAGGTTCCTGTCCTTCTTGAATTTCATCAAGTTGTACCTTACTCCCACTATCTTTTCTAGAGAGAAACTCCCTTTCAAGAAAAGTACAATCCCGAGCAACAAAGATTTTGTTCTCGGATCGCAGATAGAAGTAATAAGCCTTGGTATCCCTAGGATAACCAATGAAGTAGCATTTGTCAGATTTTGGTGTAAGCTTGTCTGAGATTAATCTTTTGACATAGGCTTTACAACCCCAAATTCTGAGAAAAGACATTGCTGGAGCTTTTCCAGTCCATATCTCATATGGTGTCTTTGCTACTGCCTTTGATGGCACTCTGTTCAGTGTGAACGTTGCGGTGAGCAAAGCATATCCCCAAAGGGATATAGGAAGGTCTGTGTGACTCATCATGGATCGGACCATATCTAACAATGTCCGATTCCTTCTCTCAGACACACCATTCCATTGAGGTGTTCCAGGAGGTGTGAGTTGGGAGATAATCCCACACTCACTCATATGATCACGAAATTCCTGGCTCAAGTATTCTCCTCCTCGGTCCGACCGAAGAGCCTTAATACTTTTACCAAGCTGGTTCTGTACTTCATTCTGGAATTCTTTGAACTTTTCAAAGGTTTCCGACTTAGGTTTCATCAAGTAGACATATCCATATCTACTGAAATCATCAGTGAATGTAATGAAGTACTGAAAGTTTCCTCTAGCACTTGTGGACATTGGGCCACACACGTCAGTATGTATCAGGCCCAATAGTTCACTGGCCCTTTCTGTGGGTTTATTGAAAGGGGCCCGTGTCATTTTGCCCATTAGGCAAGATTCGTATTGCTCACAAGACTCAAAGTCAAATGAGCCCAAGAGTCCATTTGAATGGAGCCTCTTGACCCGTTTCTCACTAATGTGCCCCAAACGACAATGCCAGAGAAACGTTTCATTTTCTTCGTTAGATTTGAACCGTTTTGTATTTATGTTATATACTGGAGCAGATTGATCCAGCATGTACAACCCATTTATAAGAGGGGCACAGCCATAGAACATATCATTGAGATTAAAGGAACACAATTTATTCTTAATAGAAAAATCAAATCCTTGCAAATCCAACAATGAAACTGAAATGATATTTCTGCTTATAGCAGGTACAAAATAACAATTCTCAAGTTCTAAAATCAATCCAGAAGGTAAAGACAACAAGTAAGTGCCAACGGCCAGTGCTGGAACCTTCGCTCCATTGCCAACCCCCAACTCTACTTGCCCTTGCTTCAACCTTCTACTGTTGCTGAGCGCCTGCATATTAGTACAAATATGAGCCCCACATCCAGTATCTAATACCCAAGTGGTATTATCAGAAGTAGTAGTATTTACTTCAATAACAAAAATACCTGAAGATTTAGTCTCCAAGGACTTCTTCTTCTTCAGACTTTCCTGGTATTACTTACAGTCCCTGCGATAATGCCCTGCCTCTTTGCAAAAGTGGCAGATATCAGAAGGCCCAGCTTTAGACACGGGCTTGGGCTTGGCCTTTTCATTGCTGACTACCTTGCCCTTTCCCTTGTCTGCAGCGGATTTCTTAAAACCCTTGCCCTTCTGCACCATGAGTACAGACGACTCCTTGACTTTCTTCAGATTAGGTTCTGCAGTCTTGAGCATACCATGTAGCTCAGGCAAAGTCTTTATCAACCCATGCATATTATAGTTCAAGATGAACTGGTCATATGCAGGAGTAAGAGACTGCAGAACGATATCACAAGCAAGCTCTTGGCTTATAGGACAGTCGAGCCTAGTCAAATGATCGAGATAACCCATCATTTTCAGAACATGTGGACTCACTGCTGCATCCTTAGCCATTTTACAGTCCAAGAGATTCTTAACAGTTTGGAATCTCTCTGTACGAGCCTGCTCCTGAAACAACGCTTTCAGATTTGCCATAAGCTCCATGGGACAAGTCAGGCCTTCCCACTGCATCTGCAGTTCGGGAGCCATTGTCGCCAACATCAGGCAAATCACGTCATTAGCATCTGAAGAATGCGTATCCCAAGCATTTTTCACAGCTTGTGTGGCATTATTCGCAGGTCTAGGAGAGAGAGCTCTTTCAAGGACATAAGCCTTCTTCTCCTGCCTGAGCACAAGTATCAGGTTCCTGGACCAGTTCAGGAAGTTTGATCCGTTCAGTTTGTCCTTCTCAAGGGCAGACCGGATCGAGAAAGTGTTTTGTGTTGTTGTGCTTGACATAGCTGAAAATATGAGACAATAAAGTTTTAGTTATTTAGTTCATAAAAGAGTAATCTTAAAAACTTATAAGAAAACTCGCATTGTATTCAAAATTTCTTTGTTTAACCTCATAAGAATACAATGATTCCGAGACCCATGTTTAGCTAAATCAAAAGTGGGCCACTGGCCGTCACCCAGAATTAGCTTTACTTGGTAAGCATACACACAGCTAGTTATAACCAATAACTCTCGGTTGTGAATTGGACCCGAGGCCCAAATTCACCAGATGTCTCAAGGCCCGGGACTCCCGATGGCCCAGTCAAGGAAACCAATCTCTTACAGCCAAATAATCACTAAAGTCTGGGACTCCCAATGAAATTAGTGACTATATACTACTTTACTTATGCGAAAACAGATACCTCACACTGTAAGCCATATCTGTAATCGAATAAGCGTTAAGTAGCTGACAAGATTGGAAAGACATCCAAGCTTGATATTGTTTTTGAGGATTTTTAAGTTTTATTTCCAAAAATAGAAGATTACTATTTTGGGAAACTTACTTCTTTTAGAAACTTTCTAAATTTAGTAACATACTAAAAATAGAAATTTCTAATTTAATATTTTATAAATATTTTCGGGTTGGGTCACAAATTATAGGCCCAATTCTTGGCCCAAGACCATAGAATTCCAGTTGGCCCAATAATTTGACATAACCGATTCGGTTTATTAATTCTGGTCCAAGACCAAATTAACTATCAAAACCATCGGTTATTTACTAAACCAGACCAGCTCTAAATTATTTGGTCCAACCAAATCAAACTTAGACCAGCCTTCGGTTTAGGTTAAAATTCAATTTTTGAATTTCAATCCGGTTTAACCAGAAATTAAATAATACCATGTATTAAATAATTTCCAGCAAACCGCGATTCGGGTTAACCGCTTGAACCACCAATTAAATTGGATCGGTTCAGTTAAATCCAAAACCGGGAAGAAACACCTAGTGTTTTAGCCAATTTGATTTAACTTGCGGTTTAAGGCTTTAAACACACGATTAACCGCCAATTAAATGGACCGGTTAAATCGGTGTGGTTTGGGCAACGAACCGCGAAGCTCGGTTTAACCGATTGACTATTCGCGGGACGTAAAATTTAATGGGCCCAACGATCGTCATGATCGATCGATCATTCACGGCCCATGATCATAATTGATCATCCACGGCCCAATGATCACGATCGATCACGATCGTCCAATCCATCCGATCACGCGGCTTAAGGTGATCGATCATCGATCGATCCAATCGATCTCACGCATCACTTACGGCCCACGCATCACTCGGCCCATCGATTGGCTCATCGTCACACGGCCCTCTCTCGGCTTGCGCATCACTCGGCACACGATCAATTATGATCAGCCGAGACATTATGCAAAAAATGATCGATACACACGCATCATTTAATGGATCAGTACACATGATCCAAGCCAAGCCGAGACCATAGCCATATGACACCAAGCGATTAGGGTTCCTATCTTGCTATGCAAGAAATCGATTGCAAACAAATGATCCGAGACCAAATTTGCTAGCCGATTTAGGGTTTTAATGGTTTTAATCAATTTTAACATAATTGATTCTCTAAACAATTAAACAGCCCTATGATCCAAATTACAAGAAACTAATGAACAGAGTGCCATCAAAGGCAGTAGCAAAGACACCATATGAGATATGGACTGGAAAAGCTCCAGCAATGTCTTTTCTCAGAATTTGGGGTTGTGAAGCCTATGTCAAAAGATTAATCTCAGACAAGCTTACACCAAAATCTGACAAATGCTACTTCATTGGTTATCCTAGGGATACCAAGGCTTATTACTTCTATCTGCGATCCGAGAACAAAATCTTTGTTGCTCGGGATTGTACTTTTCTTGAAAGGGAGTTTCTCTCTAGAAAAGATAGTGGGAGTAAGGTACAACTTGATGAAATTCAAGAAGGACAGGAACCTGTTCAACCTAATGAGGAAGAACAGCAGGATGAATTACATGAAGTTGTAATAGAACCTGAACCTGCAGTACCTGAAGTTCGAAGATCCGGAAGGATCCGTCACGAACCTGATAGATATCAAGGATTCCTCGTGACTAATTGCCTTGATCTTTTGATCATTGACGGTGATGAACCCTTGAACTTTGAAGAAGCCATGATGGGCCCTGACTCCTTAAAGTGGCGTGAAGCCACTGAATCCGAGATGGACTCCATGTCTGCTAACCGAGTGTTTTCACTGGTTGATTTACCTACTGGTGCAAAAGCCATCGAGTGTAAATGGATCTTCAAGAAGAAGATTGACATGGATGGAAATGTCCAGATTTACAAGGCCAGGTTGGTGGCAAAAGGTTTCAAGCAAATTCATGGTATAGACTATGATGAAACCTATTCACCAGTGGCAATGATGAAATCAATTCGGATTCTCCTAGCGACTGCCGCTTATTATGACTATGAGATTTGGCAGATGGATGTGAAAACCGCCTTCCTGAATGGAATCTTGGAGGAGGATGTGTATATGACACAACCTGACGGTTACATTGATCCTAAGAATGCTGGGAAAGTATGCAAGCTTCACAAATCCATTTATGGATTGAAGCAAGCATCGAGGAGTTGGAATCTTCGTTTTGATGAAGCAATAAAGAACCTAGATCTGTTAAGATTATGTGTTAGGTTGAAATATGGGAATTAAACTTTGAACAAACAACATAATCCCACAGTGGTTCTAATATTAGAAGCTTTCTAATTTAATGTTTTATTAAAGTTTTCGGATGGGTCACAAATTATAGGCCCAATTCTTGGCCCAAGACCACAGAATTCCAATTGGCCCAATAATTTGACATAACCGAGTCGGTTCATTAATTCTGGTCCAAGACCAAATTAACTACTTAATCCAACTGGTTATTCACTAAACCAGACCAGCTCTAAATTATTTGGTCCAACCAAATCAAACTTAGACCAGCCTTCGGTTTAGGTTAAAATTCAATTTTGAATTTAAATCCGGTTTAACCAGAAATTAAATAATACCAATTGTATTAAATAATTTCCAGCAAACCGCGATTTGGGTTAACCGCTTGAACCATACAATAATTAAATAATTAATCGATTCAAAAACTTAACCATCTTGGATGTCTTGCCCAATCTTGTCAGCTACTTAATGCTTATTCAATTACAGATATGGCTTACAGTGTGAGGTGTCTGTTTTGCGTAAGTAAAGTAGTATATAGTCACTAATTTCATTGGGAGTCCCAGACTTTAGTGATTATTTGGCTGTAAGAGATTGGTTTCCTTGACTGGGCCATCGGGAGTCCCGGGCCTTGAGACATCTGGTGTATTGGGCCTTGGGCCCAATTCACAACCGAGAGTTATTGGATATAACTAGCTGTGTGTATGCTTACCAAGTAAAGCTACTTCTGGGTGACGGCCAGTGGCCCACTTTAGATTTAGCTGAACATGGGTCTCGGAATCATTGCATTCTTATGAGGTTAAACAAAGAAATTTTGAATGCAATGCGAGTTTTCTTATAAGTTGTTAAGATTACTCTTTTATGAACTGAATAACTAAAACTCTATTTATCTCTAAATTTCAGTTATGACTAGCACAAACAATCAAAACACTTTCTCGATCCGGTCTGTCCTTGAGATGGACAAACTGAACGGATCAAATTTCTTGACTTGGTCGCGGAACCTGAGGCTAGTCCTCAGGCAGGAGAGAAAGGACTATGTCCTTGAGAGAGCTCTCCCCGTGAGGATCGGGTCCAATGCCTCTCATGCAGTATATAATGCTTGGAATAAGCATTATAATGATGCGGTAGATGTGCGTGGTCTGATATTGGCTACCATGGACTCAGATTTGCTGAAGCAATATGAGAACATGGAGTCGCCAATAGAGATGATCAGCAGCCTGAAATTGAAATTTCAGGAGCAGGTAAGAGTGGAGAGATACCAGTTGGTTAAGTCTCTCACTAGCTGCAAGCTACCAAATGATCATCCAGTGAGTCCTCATGTCAGTAAAATGATGGGTTACATTGATAACCTGAGGAAACTGGATTATCCAGTTAGCCAAGAATTGGCAACTGAGATCATTCTGCAGTCACTGCCGTCAAGCTATGATAAGTTCAGAAGGAACTATATCAAGAAAGGCTTGACGAAGACGCTGACTGAACTGCATGATATGCTCAAGACAGTTGAGCCAAACGTGAAGAGTACCCTGTATAATCTCATAATGGAGAAGGGTAGGTTTACTAAACCTAATGCTGACAAGGGTGAAGACAAAGTTGTCCAGATTTTGAATCATGGCAAGCGTGTGTCTTCTAAGCCCGAGTCAGATACCTCTTACGTTGGTAAGTGCTGCTACTGTAAAGAGATTGGGCATTGGAAGAGAGATTGCATTAAACTCATGGAAGATTATGAGGAGTTGAAGTTGATGTATGAGACTACTTCCTCAGGTATTCATGTTATAACTTCAAGTTCTACCTTATAGGTATTGGATACTGGTTGTGGCACTGATATTTGTTATAATATGCAGAGCCTAAGCAACAGTAGAACGTTGAAGGAAAGACAAGTGGAACTGCATGTCTGGAAGGAGCTATGGATGCTGCCTCAGCCGTAGGGTTTTCACTTGTAGATGCCTTTGAGGCTTGGTTTTGTATTAAGTAATTGCTACAATGTACCTGCTTTAAGCAGAGTTGTCTTTCATTTTCTTGTAAGAATTTGAATGTTTTTCATTTTGATAAAAGACAAGTTTTGTTCTTTTGATCTTAATGAAATATTAATTGTAGCACCCTATTCAAGGAATGGGTTTTATATCTTAAACCAAAGAGTGCCTAAATGCAACATAAATACCGAATTGGTTTAAATCTGATGAATTAAACCTGATTTTTCTTGGCATAAATGTTTTGGTCACATAGAGTAAGTCGGATTCAGAAACCCCATAGTTATGGACTTTTGGGCTCATTTGATCGGATATCTTATGAGACTTGAATTCTGCTTACTGGACCAAAAGACAAAGGGCCCATCTTAGCCGAGCTAGAGAAAGGCCCAAAGGCTTATTGGACCTTGAACATACTCATGTATGTGGCCCGATGAGCAGTAATGCCAGAGAAAATTTCATGTACTTCATTGTCTCTACTGATTACTTCAGTGAGTAAGACTGTGTTCATTTGATGAGACACAACTCGGAATTCTTTGACATGGTCGAAAGAGTTCCAGAATGAGGTATAGAATCTGAGTGACAGAAGTATTAAGACTCTGGATTAGATCACGAGTGAGAATACTTGAGTCATTAATGGTGTGATCATCTGAATGAGTGTGAAGTCGTTTCACAGCTCAATTCTCCTGAAAACCTTGAGGTATTTCTGTGAGAAAGAATCAGATCTTATTAGAAATGATTAAAGATGAGTCACACGAATCTTCCATGATATTCTTTAAGAATAACGCTCTAGAAATATCTAAGTTTACGCTGAAATAGTTCCACCAATATCAGTTGAAAGACACCACGTAAATGTGGATTGGAATCGATCCAAATTCGTCTTTACTGAGTATTTGTAGTTGTGCTACTTCACTGGTTGTTCTAGGGAAACCAAGGCTTGTTACTTTTACGTCCATTCTGTTTTCTAAGAAGGGAAGTTACTTTCCAAGAAGAACAGTGGGAGTAAAAGTATAACTCGAAGAAATTCGAGAAATACAGGAGGCTGCTCAACCTGTTGAGGGAGAGCAACGGATGGATTTACAGATTTCTGTAGAATCTACACCTGTAGAGCCTGAAGTTCGCAGATATGAATGAATCAGTCACTAATCCGAGAGTGATTTCTCGTCATTAGTTGAACCTGATGATCATTGAAAGTTCGCATGATCTGATGATCATTGAAAGCGACGAATCTGCGAAATTCAAAGAAGCGAAAGTGAGCCCGGACTCCGAAAAATTACATGTTGTGTAAGTTAGCTTCATCGATCCATTCATGGATGGAAGCAAAAATATCGGAGTTGGAATCTTCGTTCTGTTGAAGTAGTCAAGGTTTTTACTTGAACAGGAACGAAATGGAACTGTGCGTTTACTAATAGATAAGTGGGAGCGATGTTGCATTTCTCATATTGTATGTCGATGACATACTGATTCTCGGAAATAACGTCCCAATGCTGCAGTCGGTAAAGGACTGGCTTGGGAGTTGGTTTTATGATTGACATGGGTAAAGCCACGTAGTTCTTGGATTTTGGATCTAAAGATAGAGATCCAAAAGAGCTGGTAGGACAAAGTCAGGATTCTTAAATTGACAAAGTCCTACACGTTTTCAGCATTCCAAGAAGGGTTTTATGCCAATGTCACATGGCATTACGTTAAGCAAGATACAGTGTCCTACGATAACTGCTGAGCTTAAATGCATGGATGAGATTCCATATGCGTCGGCAATTGGATCTATCATGTATGCCATGAAACGTACTTGTTTGATGTTGTTTTAATGTTAAGCAAGACAAGTAAAGACCAGTCAAATCCAGCAAAGAATCACTGGATTGCCGTAAAGAATATCCTAAAGTATTTGAGGAATACTAAGGATAAATTCTTGATTTACGGAGAAAGTGAGGTGCTACAAGTCGATAGATTCTGAAAGGCAAGTTTCCAATAGACAAAGATAATTCCCGGTCACAGTCCGGCTATATCTTGTGTCTGACTGGCGGTGCAAGGCACTGTTGCTGACTCCATGACTTCAGCTGCACATCAGAGGTCCAAACACCTTGAGGGTAGGTATAACCTATTCCGTGAGATAAATGACAGAGGTGTTAAGTAGATAAGCAAGTTTCATCGAATGAGAACGTTGCTAATCTATTAACGAAGCCACTCCTTATGCCTAAGCACGAGTCGCGGACTGTAGCTGTAGGATGAGTGAAATTAAGATGTAGTCTTAATTTCAGTGGGAGTTTGTAAAGGGCTTTACTTAGTTGTTTTGAAAGGTTCATGTAAACATAATATTTTATGTTTATGAAATCTATGATTTCTAGATTATTTTAACTGTGATATAAATAATCGTTCCAAAATGATTCATGTCATTATATATGGGCCATCGAAGTACATGAGTAAGACTTGATCCTGAAACCCCATATTTAACGAAATTACATAAATCATATTGTCCATAGTCGAAGGTTGTTGAAATTGGAACACCAACAACCACTTGAGACTAGATTGTGTTGAGACTTATGACCAAGTTTCGAGGGGTCATAGATGCGCGGCATCAAAGTCGACACATAAGTATATGTAGGGGAGCATATGACCGGACATGGCCCGCTGATGAGAACTCTACAAGATATTAATATCTGTGTCATAAGAGGTTCTCATATACGACTATAGAGTATAGTCCTTAGACCTGAGTTCGCATGCATGTGGCTGCACATGGATTGATGCACTTTGATCATTGTCTAACGTTGTTTCGTAACTGGGAGCTATAAGGACCTTGGTTGGGTGTATTATGAAGCGTGTAGTTCATAGTGGTGGAACAAGATGGGATTTGTCCCTGCCGTTTAACGGAGGTAATATCTCTAGGCCAATCGGAGACTTGATAGCTGGTAAGAGAGTGGCCACTCCCAAACGGACTTGCCCAAGTCGTTTGCATTGTCAGTATCAAATCTGGTCCGATGAACATGGTCTGGCTATATAAGGATGACACGCATCTTGCCTTATGCCAGATCGAGATATTGAGACAAAAGGACTAGGGAATGTAGGATTCCAGTACAAGTGGGAGATTGTTGGGAATGTCCTGAAATCTACTGTACTATCTCTAGAAAGTATGATAAATGTCGAGATCAGACATAAGTCATAAATACTGGGTGATCATGATGGCTTGCTAGAGTCCGCTCTTGATCTATAAGTTTAGGACTTATTACCAGTATTGTATGATCCCAAAGGGTCACACACCATAGCTAACGGGAAAGTTAAGATGGAATTAATACGGTAAGATGCTAAGGCATTTACTGTATTTGTACAGAGAGTTGGGCAGACAACACATATAACTTGTCTTTACCTTCTGGTTTGGTTTTAAAGCTTAATAATTGCTACTATGTACCTGCTATAAGCAGAAATATTATTTCCATTCCTGTTTTGGATGTGGAAGGATATCAGTTTACAATTAAGAATAAATGTTGTTCTTTTGATTACAATGATATATTTTATGGTAGCAGCCCATTAGAGAATGAGCTTTATGTTTTAAACCAAAGCACACCAATCTATAACATTAACACCAAGAGATTCAAATCAAATGACACGAATCAGACTTTTCTATGGCATTGTCGTTTGGGCCACATAAACGAGAAACGGATTCAAAAGCTCCATAGTGATGGGCTTTTGGGCTCATTTGATTATGAATCATGTGAGAAATGTGAATCTTGTTTACTGGGCAAAATGGCAAAGGCCCCTTTCAACAAACAAAATGAAAGGGCCAGTGACCTATTTGTTGGGAATGTCCTGAAATCTATTGTACTTGCTCTAAGTGAAAGTCGTATAGTCGAGATGAGACAATCACATAACACTAGGTAGTCATAACGCTTTGCTAGAAGCCACTTATGATCAATGAGTTGAGAACTCGTTGCTAGTGTTATATGATCCTACAGGGTCACACACCTAAGCAAACTGGGCGTTAAAGACGAGGTTGATCATTAATGTAATGATCCAGTAAATGCATATGTGATATGCATTCGATATCAATGTTCTGGGGAGCATCGATCGTTGCAGATATTGCATCGATCGATGCACTTGCGGATTAATCAGATTAATTCGGTTTAATCGTTGGTTAATTCCGTTGTGGTTTAAGCCGACATATATAAGATATATGGTCGACCTAAACTCGTCCCTAACCTAATTCACAGCCACCAGAACATAGATAGAAACCTCTCTGGAGATTAGATCTCCGTAAGGCACTAGCATCCCTGCGGTCCAGTTTGTGTGCGTGTGGATACCAGTAGAGGCGCAGCATTTGAGGCGCTTCGTGATCTCGATTATCTGCAAACCTTCCGCTGCTAATCATCAGGTAAATCTGAGATCCCAATAGATTCAATCACATGAACCTTTAGATCCTAGGCTCGGAATTCAGACTAGGGTTGCTAATCCTGATTAGAACTGCTAGAAATTCCTTCAGTGGTATCAGAGCTTTAGGGTTCCATTGATTCTGTAGCATGATGATTAGATTAGTTGAATCTAGATCTTTGTATAATTGATACAAGCATGCTAAAACTCGTTTTGATCAAAGTAACCTAGTTTAGGGTTTTTGTTCGAAAACGTTTTAAGGTTTTTCGCATGGTGTCGATCGTTGCCAATCCGGCATCGATCGACACAGAGCGAAAACCCGAATAGAATTTAGGGTTTTTCGCATGGTGTCGATCGTTGCCAATCCGGCAACGATCGATGCAGGGCGAAAACCCGAATAAACCTAGTTTTCGCCTAGTGACGATCGGTGCAATTGTTGCATCGATCGACACAGCCTCGCGAGATTGTTGGATCGGTTTAATTGGATTGGACCGGTTATCGAGCTTGGTTAATAATGGTCGAACACTGTGAATGGTTTGATGGCGATTGGTTTGATTAGGTTGGCATCGACCGATGCTAATGTAGCATAGATCGACGCTGACCGGTATTCAAAACCGGATCAATTGGATTGATCGGTTATCGCGGATTAATTATAAGAATTAAAACATAGTAAATCTGAACGTTTTAAATGGTTCCGTTCCTCAACCAAATATCAAGTGTACTTGATGTCTTTCCAATCTTGTCAACTGTCAAGACCCATTTAGTTGTGTGATAGACTTGCAGTGCAAGATGTCCACAATTTCGTGAGTAAGGCAGAGGTGATCGTGTTGATGGACTTGCAGTGCAAGACATCGACAATTACGTGACTGAAGAGATTGGTTTACTTGACTGGGCCATCAAAATCGTTTTGGGCCCAGAGACATCAGGTGGATTGAACATAAGATGTCGATCCACAACCAAGAGTTGTATTGGATATAACTAGCAAAGTTGTTGCTTACCTAGATAGCTAAATTTGGGTGATAGCCAGTGGCTCACTCAAGTCTAGTGAAACATGGGTCTTGGATCATTATATTCATCTGAGGAAACATTGTTTGAATATAGTGCGAGTTTTCTTAAATGTTAAGATTTCTCATTTCTTGAACATCATAACTAAACTTTTTCTTTTCTATGTTCTCAGCTATGACTAACACTCATAACAACTCTTTCTCCCTGCGATCCGTCCTTGAGAAGGACAAGTTAAATGGATCGAATTTTCTCGAATGGTATCGGAACTTGAGAATTGTTCTCAAGCAGGAGAAGCGGGACTATGTCCTTGAAAATGTTCTCCCTGAAAAACCGAGAGCCAATGCTCCACATGCAGAAAGGAATGCTTGGGATAAGCATTCTAATGATGTGGTCTATGTGAATTGTCTCATGTTGGCTACCATGAACTCGGATTTGCAGAAGCAATACGAGAACGTGGAGTCGCCCGTGGAGATTATCACTAGCCTGAAAAGTATGTTTCAGGAGCAAGCACGAACTGAGAGATACCAGACGGTTAAATCTCTCATTGAATGCAAGCTACCAAAGGACAGTCCAGTCAGTCCTCATGTCATTAAGATGATGGGTTATATTGATAACCTGGGGAAGCTGGATTGTCCCATTAGCCAAGAGTTGGCTACTGACATCATTCTGCAGTCACTGCCGTCAAGTTATGATCAGTTTGTTATGAACTATAACATGAATAACTTGACAAAGACATTGACTGAGCTACATGGCATGCTCAAGACAGCTGAGCCAAATATCAAGAAGGGCACTCCTAATGTACTTATGGTACAAAGGGGTAAGAAGTTTAAGAAACTTGGCAAAGGTAAGGGAAAGGGCAAGGCAGTCCCGGTTGAGAACCAGGACACGCCGGCGCCAGCCCCAAAGCCCAAGCCGGGCCCATCTGAGACTGATAAGTGCCATTACTGTAAAGAGCTTGGGCATTGGAAGAGAAATTGCAACAAATTCTTGGAAGAGAAGAAGAAGAAGAAGACTTTCGAGACTTCATCTTCAGGTATTTATGTTATAGAAGTAAATGTTACTACTTCTGGTTATACTTCTTGGGTATTGGATACCGGCTGTGGTGCTCATATTTGTACAAATATGCAGGGCCTAAGCAACAATAGGAAGTTGGAAAAGGGACAAGTGGACCTGCGCGTGGGAAATGGAGCAAGAGTTGCTGCATTAGCCGTAGGAACATACAACTTGTCTTTACCTTCTGGTTTGGTGTTAAAACTTAATAATTGCTACTATGTACCTGCGATAAGCAGAAACATTATTTCTACTCCTGTTTTGGATGTTGAAGGATATCAGTTTTCAATTAAGAATAAATGTTGTTCTTTTGATTACAATGATATATTTTATGGTAGCAGCCCATTAAAGAATGGGCTTTATGTTTTAAACCAAACCGCACCAATCTATAACATTAACACCAAGAGATTCAAATCAAATGACACGAATCAGACTTTTCTTTGGCATTGTCGTTTGGGCCACATAAACGAGAAACGGATCCAAAAGCTCCATAGTGATGGGCTTCTGGGCTCATTTGATTATGAATCATGTGAGAAATGTGAATCTTGTTTACTAGGCAAAATGACTAAGGCCCCTTTCAACAAATCTAATGAAAGGGCCAGTGACCTATTGGGCCTTATACATACAGATGTGTGTGGTCCAATGAGCACAAGTGCCAGAGGAAATTTTCGATACTTCATTACCTTCACTGATGATTTCAGCAGGTATGGCTATGTCTATTTAATGAGACACAAGTCGGAATCTTTTGAAAGGTTCAAAGAATTCCAAAATGAAGTACAGAATCAACTTGGCAAAAGTATTAAGGCTCTTCGATCAGATCGTGGAGGAGAATACTTAAGCCAAGAATTCAGTGATCATTTGAGAGATTGTGGAATTGTTTCACAACTCACTCCTCCTGGAACACCACAATGGAATGGCGTGTCCGAGAGGAGGAATCGGACTTTATTAGATATGGTTCGATCAATGATGAGTCTCTCAACTCTTCCATTATCCTTTTGGGGATACGCTCTAGAAACGTCTGCGTTTACACTTAATAGGGTTCCGTCAAAATCAGTTGCAAAGACACCACATGAGATGTGGACTGGAAATGTTCCGAGTGTGTCTTTCCTGAAGATTTGGGGTTGTGAAGCTTATGTTAAGCGATTAATTACAGATAAGCTCGAACCCAAATCAGACAAGTGCTACTTCGTTGGTTATCCTAAGGAAACCAAGGCATACTACTTTTACAACCAATCCGAGAACAAAGTGTTTGTTGCTCGGAACTGCGTTTTTCTTGAGAGAGAGTTTATTTCCAAGAGAAACAGTGGGAGTAAAGTACAACTCGAAGAAGTTCGAGAACCGCAGGAAAATGCTCAACCTGTAGAGGAAGAGCAACAGTTGGATCTACAAAGAGTTGTAGAACCCGCGCCTGTGGAGCCTGAAATTCGCCGATCCGAAAGGATCCGTCACGAACCCGAGAGATATGGATTTCTCGTAACCAATTGTCATGATTTGTTAATCATCGACAGTGACGAGCCATCGAATTTCGAAGAAGCAATGATGAGCCCTGACTCCGCAAAGTGGCTGAAAGCCGCTGAATCCGAAATGAGATCCATGACACAGAACCAAGTATGGACTTTGGTTGATTTACCCGATGGTGCAAGACCCATTGAGTGTAAATGGATTTTCAAGAAGAAAATTGATGTGGATGGAAATATTCAGATATATAAAGCAAGGCTAGTGGCAAAAGGTTTCAAACAAATTCATGGTATTAACTATGAAGAAACCTATTCACCTGTCGCCATGCTTAAATCCATTCGGATTCTCCTAGCAACAGCTGCTCATTATGATTATGAGATCTGGCAGATAGACGTGAAAACAGCTTTCCTTAATGGAATTCTGGAAGAGGATGTGTACATGACACAACCCGAAGGTTTCATCGATCCAAATGCAGCTAGGAAAGTATGCAAACTTCATCGATCCATTTATGGATTGAAGCAAGCATCTCGGAGTTAGAATCTTCGTTTTGATGAAGCAGTCAAAAAAGTTTGATTTCATCAGAAGCGAAGAAGAACCATGTTTTTACAAGAAGACTAGTGGGAGCGCAGTTGCATTTCTCGTGTTGTATGTAGATAACATACTTCTTCTCGGAAATGACGTTCCGTTGTTACAGTCTGTTAAGACTTGGCTCGGAAGTTGTTTTTCAATGAAAGACATGGGTGAAGCCGCGTATATTCTTGGAATAAGAATCTATAGAGATAGATTAAACAAGTTAATTGGACTGTGTCAAGACACTTATATCGATAAGGTCTTACACAGGTTCAGAATGCAAGATTCCAAGAAGGGCTTCATACCAATGTCTTATGGCATAAGTCTCAGCAAGAAGCAGTGTCCTGAGACACCTGCTGAGCGAGATCGCATGAGTCGGATTCCCTATGCCTCGGCGTTGGGATCCATCATGTATGCCATGCTCTGTACTCGTCCAGATGTTGCTTGTGCTTTAAGCATGACGAGTAGATACCAATCGGATCCAGGTGAAAGTCACTGGACAGCAGTCAAGAATATTCTGAAGTATTTGAGAAATACTAAGGATAAATTCTTGGTGTATGGAGGAAGTGATGAGCTGGTAGTAAGTGGTTACACAGACGCAAGTTTTCAGACAGACCAAGATGATTTCCGATCGCAATCTGGTTACATCTTCTGCCTGAATGGCGGTGCAGTAAGCTGGAAGAGTTCCAAGCAGGACACTGTAGAAGATTCCACAACTGAAGCTGAGTACCTCGCTGCTTCTGAAGCGGCAAAGGAGGCTGTTTGGATCAAGAAGTTCATCACTGAACTTGGTGTGATTCCTAGCATTTCTGAGCCAGTGGCTTTGTATTGTGACAACAATGGAGCCATTGCGCAAGCAAAGGAACCTAGATCACACCAGAAGTCCAAACACATAGAAAGGCGATATCACCTTATCCGTGATATTGTGAATAGAGGAGATGTGAAGATCAGCAGAGTCCCGACGGATGAGAATGTTGCTGATCCACTGACCAAGCCTCTCCCAAGGCCTAAGCATGAGTTTCATACAACTGCTGTGGGCATTAGATTTCTTAAGATATGATCTTGATTTCAGTGGGAGTTGTATTTGTTTTAGTTATGACATGATGTTCACAAAGACATAATAGTTATGTTATTTTAATGAAATTGTTTCAGCATTATTTAATTGTGTAATTAAATAATTGTCCCAAAGTAATCTATGACATTTTATAGGTTATCAAGTATGTGACTTGATCATGAAACCCTATAAGAAACAAATGACATAAATTATAAATGGTCCCTGGTCGAGGTTGTTAACGTGGGACATTAACAACCACGTGAGACTAGTATGTGAGGTGACTGATGACTATGTTTCATGGAGTCATTTAATAAGTGTATTAAAGTCAATCACATAGATATGTGTTAGAGAACACATGATTGGACTTGACCCGTTAATGAGAACTCTACAAGATGTTATATGAGTGTCATAAGAGTTTCTCATTACGACTAAAGAGAGTAGTCCTTAGACCTGAGTTCATCATGTCCTCTCTTATATGGATTGTTTCGTCTTGACTTTGTCGAACGTCAGCCGTAACTGGTGATCATAAAGACACTGATTAGGTGGATCATGAGATATAAAAGAGACATGGATGGAACAAGATGGGATTTGTACCTCCTATATAATAGGAGTTAAATATCTCTGGGCCTATCGAAGATTTGATACTGGAAATGCGTGGCCGCGCTCAAACGAGGTGATTGTCAGTCGTTTGTTTTTCATCAGTACAAATTGGGATTCGATAAACGTAATCTAGTTGAATAAGGATGACACAGTGCTTGCCTTATGATAGATTGAGATATAGCTACAAAGGGATTAAAGGAATAGATGATTCCAGTACAAGTGGGAGATTGTTGGGAATGTCCTGAAATCTATTGTACTTGCTCTAAGTGAAAGTCGTATAGTCGAGATGAGACAATCACATAACACTAGGTAGTCATAACGCTTTGCTAGAAGCCACTTATGATCAATGAGTTGAGAACTCGTTGCTAGTGTTATATGATCCTACATGGTCACACACCTAAGCAAACTGGGCGTTAAAGACGAGGTTGATCATTAATGTAATGATCCAGTAAATGCATATGTGATATGCATTCGATATCAATGTTCTGGGGAGCATCGATCGTTGCAGATATTGCATTGATCGATGCACTTGCGGATTAATCAGATTAATTCGGTTTAATCGTTGGTTAATTCCGTTGTGGTTTAAGCCGACATATATAAGATATATGGTCGACCTAAACTCGTCCCTAACCTAATTCACAGCCACCAGAACATAGATAGAAACCTCTCTGGAGATTAGATCTCCGTAAGGCACTAGCATCCCTGCGGTCCAGTTTGTGTGCGTGTGGATACCAGTAGAGGCGCAGCATTTGAGGCGCTTCGTGATCTCGATTATCTGCAAACCTTCCGCTGCTAATCATCAGGTAAATCTGAGATCCCAATAGATTCAATCACATGAACCTTTAGATCCTAGGCTCGGAATTCAGACTAGGGTTGCTAATCCTGATTAGAACTGCTAGAAATTCCTTCACTATTGGGCCTTATACATACGGATGTATGCGGCCCAATGAGCACAAGTGCCAGAGGAAATTTTCGATACTTCATTACCTTCACTGATGATTTCAGCAGGTATGTCTATGTCTATTTAATGAGACACAAGTCGGAATCTTTTGAAAAGTTCGAAGAGTTCCAAAATGAAGTACAGAATCAACTTGGCAAAAGTATTAAGGCTCTTCGATCAGATCGTGGAGGAGAATACTTAAGCCAAGAATTCAGTGATCATTTGAGAGATTGTGGAATTGTTTCGCAACTCACTCCTCCTGGAACACCACAATGGAATGGGGTGTCTGAGAGGAGGAATCGGACTTTATTAGATATGGTTCGATCAATGATGAGTCTCTCAACTCTTCCATTATCCTTTTGGGGATACGCTCTAGAAACGTCTGCGTTTACACTTAATAGGGTTCCGTCAAAATCAGTTGCAAAGACCCCACATGAGATGTGGACTGGAAATGTTCCGAGTGTGTCTTTCCTGAAGATTTGGGGTTGTGAAGCTTATGTTAAGAGATTAATTACAGATAAGCTCGAACCCAAATCTGATAAATGCTACTTCGTTGGTTATCCTAAGGAAATCAAGGCATACTACTTTTACAACCAATCCGAGAACAAAGTGTTTGTTGCTCGGAACTGCGTCTTTCTTGAGAGAGAGTTTCTTTCCAAGAGAAACAGTGGGAGTAAAGTACAACTCGAAGAAGTTCGAGAACCGCAGGAAAATGCTCAACCCGTAGAGGAAGAGCAACAATTGGATCTACAAAGAGTTGTAGAAACCGCGCCTGTGGAGCCTGAAATTCGCCGATCCGAAAGGATCCGTCACGAACCCGAGAGATATGGATTTCTCGTAATCAATTGTCATGATTTGTTGATCATTGACAGTGACGAGCCATCGAATTTTGAAGAAGCGATGATGAGCCCTGACTCCGATAAGTGGCTGAAAGCCGCTGAATCCGAAATGGGATCCATGTCACAGAACCAAGTATGGACTTTGGTTGATTTACCCGATGGTGCAAGACCCATTGAGTGTAAATGGATTTTCAAGAAGAAAATTGATATGGATGGAAATATTCAGATATATAAAGCAAGGCTGGTGGAAAAAGGTTTCAAACAAATTCATGGCATTGACTATGAAGAAACTTATTCCCCGGTCGCCATGCTTAAATCCATTCGGATTCTCCTAGCAACAGCCGCTCATTATGACTATGAGATCTGGAAGATGGACGTGAAAACTGTTGGGAATGTTCTGAAATCTATTGTACTTGCTCTAAGTGAAAGTCGTATAGGCGAGATGAGACAATCATATAACACTAGGTAGTCATAACGCTTTGCTAGAAGCCACTTATGATCAATGAGTTGAGAACTCATTGCTAGTGTTATATGATCCTACAGGGTCACACACCTAAGCAAACTGGACGTTAAAGACGAGGTTGATCATTAATGTAATGATCTAGTGAATGCATATTTGATATGCATTCGATATCAATATTCTGGGGTAGTGTCGATCGACACAAAGAGTGTGTCGATCGATGCAACTCGCGGATTACCAGATTAATTCGGTTTAATCGTTGGTTAATTCCGTTATGGTTTAAGTCGACATATATAAGATATATGGTCGACCTAAACTGATTTAAAAAAAAAACCTAATTCACAGCCACCAGAACACAGATAGAAACCTCTGAAGAGATTGGATCTCTATAGGCACTAGCATCCCTGCTGTTCAGTTTGTGTGCGTGTGGATACCAGTAGAGGCGCAGCATTTGAGGCGCTCTAGATCTCGATTATCTGCAAATCTTCCGCTGCTAATCACCAGGTAATTCTGAGATCCCAATGATTCAATTACATGAACCCTAGATCCTAGGCTTGGAATTCAGACCAGGGTTGCCTAATTGGATTAGGAACTGCTAGAAATTCCTTCAGTGGTATCAGAGCTTTAGGGTTCCATTGAATCGGTAGCATGTTGATTAGATTAGTTGAATCTGAATCTGTGTATGGTTGATACAAACTTGCTAAAATTCGTTTTCATGAAAAACCTAGTTTAGGGTTTGTTCGAAAACGTCTTAAGGTTTTTCGCATAGTGTCGATCGTTGCCAATCCGGCATCGATCGACACAGGGCGAAAACCCGAATAAAATTTAGGGTTTTTCGCATGGTGTCGATCGATGCCAATCCGGCATCGATCAATGCAGGGCGAAAACCCGAATAAACCTTAGTTTTCGCCTAGTGTCGATCGACACAAGCGTTGCATCGATCGACACAAACCTCGCGAGATTAATGAATCGGTTCAATTGGATTGGACCGGTTATCGAGCTTGGTTAATGATGGTCGAACACTGTGAATGGTTTAATTGCGATTGGTTTGATTAGGTTAGCATCGACCGATGCTAATGTAGCATCGATCGACGCTGACCGGTATTCAAAACCGGGTCAATTGGATTGATCAGTTATCGCGGATTGCTTTTGGTTATCTTGCATCGATCGACACTATAGTAGTGTCGGTCGACATCAGATTTGATGATTAGGTTATTGAACCTGAAATCACAGAACCGAATAAATCAATTAATTATAAGAATTAAAACATAATAAAACTGAACGTTTTAAGGTTCTGTTCCTCAACCAAATATCAAGTGATACTTGATGTCTTTCCAATCTTGTCAACTGTCAAGACCCATTTAATTGTGTGATAGACTTTCAGTGCAAGATGTTCACAATTACATGAGTAAGACAGAGGTAATCGTGTTGATGGATTTGCAGTGCAAGACATCGACAATTACATGACTAAAGAGATTGGTTTACTTGACTGGGCCATCAAAATCGTTTTGGGCTCAGAGACATCAGGTGGATTGGGCATGAGATGTCAATCCACAACCAAGAGTTATATTGGATATAACTAGCAAAGAGTTGCTTACCTAGATAGCCAAAATTTGGGTGATAGCCAGTGGCTTACTCAAGTTTAGTGAAGTATGGGTCTTGGATCATTGTATTCATCTGAGGAAACATTGTTTGAATATAATGCGAGTTTTCTTAATTGTTAAGATTACTCATTTCTTGAACATCATAACTAAACCTCCCTTGTTTTTCCAGCTATGTCTAGCACAAACCATCGTAATAATTTCTCCCTGCGATCCGTCCTTGAGAAGGACAAGTTAAATGGATCAAACTTTCTTGAATGGTATCGGAACTTGAGAATTGTTCTCAAACAGGAGAAAAAGGACTATGTCCTTGGAAAAGTTCTCCCCAAGAAGTACCGAGCCAATGCCTGGCAGTCAGATAAGGATGCTTGGGATAAGCATTCTAATGATGTGGTGGATGTGAGTTGTCTCATGTTGGCTACCATGAACTCGGAATTGCAGAAGCAATATGAGTACGTGGAGTCGCCAATAGAGATGATCACTGGCCTGAAAAGTATGTTTCAGGAGCAGGCACGAACTCAGAGATACCAGACGGTTAGATCCCTGATTGAGTGCAAGCTACCAAAGGACGAACCAGTTAGTCCTCATGTCATTAAGATGATGGGTTATATTGATAACCTGGGGAAACTGGATTGTCCCATTAGCCAAGAGTTGGCTACTGGCATCATTCTGCAGTCACTGCCGTCAAGCTATGATCAATTCGTTATGAACTATAACATGAACAACTTGACGAAGACGTTGACTGAATTGCATGGGATGCTTAAGACTGCTGAACCTAACATCAAGAAGGACACCCCAAATGTCCTTATGGTACAAAAGGGTAAAAAGTTTAAGAAACTTGGTAAGAACAAAGGTGATGGCAAGACGAGCTCGATTGTGAATCCAAGCGAGTCTGGCCATGCTCCTAAGGTTAAAACCAGTCCTTCTGAAGATGTTAAGTGCCGTTATTGTAATGGTTATGGGCATTTGAAAAGAAACTGCAATAAATTCTTGGAAGATTATGAGAAGCTGAAGAAGACGTACGAGACTTCCTCTTCAGGTATTATGTTATAGAAGTAAATGTTACTTCTTATAGTCCTACTTATTGGGTATTGGATACCAGGTGTGGTACTCATATTTTGTGAAAATGTGCAGGGCCTGAGCAAAAGTAGGACTATGGAGAAAGGACAAGTGGATTTACGCGTGGAAATGTAGCAAGAGTTGCTGCATTAGCCGTAGGAGTATTTCATTTGTTTTCTTTTATGGCATGTTTTGAACTTAAAACTGCTACTATGTACCTGCTGTGAGCAGAAAGATTATTTCTATTCCTTGTTTGGACATGGAAGGATATCAGTTTTCAAATTAAGAATAAGTGTTATTCATTTGATTACAATGATATATTTTATAGTAGTAATCCATTAGAGAATGGACTTTATGTTCTAAACCAGAATGTGCCTAACTATAACATTAATACCAAGAGATTCAAGTCAAATGATAACGAATCAAACTTCTCTCTGGCATTGTCGTTTTGGGCCACATAAATGAGAAACAGATTCAGAAGCTCCATAGTTGGACTTTTGGGCTCATCTGATTATGAATCCTAATGAGTAAAGTGAATCTTGTTTATTGGGTAAAAGGACAAAGGCCCCTTTCGACAAAAGGTAGTGTCGATCGACACAAACGGTGCGTCGGTCGATACAGGTTGCGAACGAACAAAACGAAAGGGCCAGAGGCTTATTGGGCTTTATACATACGTATGTATATGGGCCAATGAGCACTAGTGCTAGAGGAAACTTTCAGTACTTCATTACCTTTACTGATATTTTCAGTAGGTACGGTTATGTCTTATTAATAAGACATAAATCAGAATCTTTGAAAAGTTCAAAGAGTTCCAAAAATGGAGTACAGAATCAATTTGGCAAAGGTATTAAACCTCTACGATGAGATCATGGAGGTGAATACTTAGGTCAAGAATTTAGTGATCATCTGAGAGATTGTGAAAGTGTTTCACAATTCACTCCTCCTGTATCGGACTTTATTAGATATGGTTCGATCAATGATGAGTCACTTATATCTTCCATTATCTTTCTAAGAATACGCTCTAAAAATGTCTGAGTTTACTTTAAATAGAGTTCCATCAAAATCAGTCACAGAGATACCACATGAGATGTGGAATGGAAATGTTTCTGATTTATCCATCATGAAGATTTGGAGTTGCGAGACTTATATAAAACGTTTAATCTCTGATAAGCTCACACCCAAATCTGATAAGTGCTGCTTCATTGGCTGTCCTAACAAAACCAAGGCATGTTACTTTTACAACCAGTTCGAGAACAAATTGTTTGTTGCTCGGAACTATGTTTTCTTGAGAAAGACTTTATTTCCAAGAAGAACAGTGGGAGTAAAAGTACAACTCGAAGAAATTCGAAAAACACAGGAGACTGCTCAACCTGATGAGGAAGAGCAGCAATTGGATCTACAACTAGTTGTAGAACATGCACCTGTGGTGCCTAGAGTTTATAAAGGATCTGGTGAATGTATATTATACATTTAAATGGCGAGTTTCTGAAGAAGTGTCGATCGACACAAAAGTTGCATCGATCGACACAGATCGCGAACCAAATATTTATTTGGTTTATGACTTAATTAACTACGGTTTAAATCTTGGTTAATTAGGTCGTGATAAAAGTATACATATGAGATATGTGTGCGCGACTTTTACAGAAAACTGAAGCTCGCAGATCCGAAAGGATCCGTCACGAACCCGAGAAATATGGATTTCTCGTAACCAATTGCCGTGATCTACTGATCATTGAAAGTGACGGGCCTGCGAATTTTGAAGAAGCAATGATGGGCCTATGACTCTGAAAATGGCTGAAAGCCGCTGAATCCGAAAATGGTTATATTCAGATATACAAAGCTAGGTTGGTGGCAAAAGGTTTCAAGTAAATTCATGGTATTGACTATGAAGAAACCTATTCCCAGACACCATGCTTATGTCCATTCGGATTCTCCTAGCAACCGCCACTCATAATGGTTATGAGATCTGGCAGATGGATGTGAAAACAGTTTTCCTTAATGGAATTCTGGAAAAGAATGTGTACATGACATAATCTGAAGTTTTCATTGATCATAATGAAGCTAGGAAGATATGCAAGCTTCATCAAACCATTTATGGATTGAAGCAAGCATCTCGGAGTTGGAATCTTCGTTTTGATAAAGCAGTCAAAAGGTTTGACTTCGTCAGGAACGAAGAGGAACCGTATGTTTACAAGAGACTAATGGGAGCGCAGTTGCATTTCTGGTATTGTATGTTGATAACATACCACTTCTCGGAAATGAAGTTCCATTGTTTTAGTCTGTTAAGACTTGATTCGAAAGTTGTTTTTCGATAAAATTATGGGAGAAACCGTATACATTCTTGGAATAATAATCTATAGAGATAGATTGGATAAGCTAATTGGATTGTGTCAAGATACTTATAGTGATAAGGCCTTGCACATGTCCAATATGCAGGATTCCAAGAAGGGCTTCATGCAAATGACTCTTGGTATTACTCTTAGCAAGACGCAGTGTCTTTCGACACACGCTGAGCAAGGGAGAATGAGGGTCACACCACTGCTGAAGGCATTAGATGTCTTAAGATGTGATCTTAATTTTAGTGGGAGTCATTGTTATTAATTTTAGTTATGATATGATGTTCGTATAGACATAATTTGATTATGTTATTGAAATCTGACATCTGTATTGTTTAATAATGGTTATTAAATAATAGTCCCAAAGTAATTTATGACATTTTATAGGTCATCAAGTATGTGACTTGATCATGAAACCCTATAGATAATAAATGACATAAATTATGTTGGTCCCTGGTCGAGGTTGTTAAAGTGGGACATTAACAACCGCGTGAGACTAGTATGTGAGGTGACTGATGACTAAGTTTCATGGAGTCATTAATAAGAGTATTAAAGTCAATCACATAGATATGTGTTGGAGAACACATGATCGGACATGATCCACTGATGAGAACTCTACGGGATAGTTATATAAGTGTCATGAGAGTTTTCATTACGACTATAGAGTATAGTCCTTAGACCTGAGTTCATCATGTTCTCTTACAAGTGAATTGGTCCGCTTTAACCTTGTCAAACGTCAGCCGTAACTGGTGACTATAAAGGCATTGATTGGGCGTATCATGAAGCGTGTGAAGAGACAGGGATGGAACAAGATGGGATTTGTCCCTCCTATATAACAGAAGATAAATATCTCAGGGCCCATCGAAGATTTGATACTGAGAAATGTGTGGCCACACTCAAACGAGGTGATTGTCAGTCGTTTGTCTTGTCAGTATAAATCGGAGTTCGATGAACATGATCTTGGCTCAATAAGGATGACACGGTTCTTGCCTTATGCTAGATCGAGATATAGTGACGAAGGGATTATGGGAATAGATGATTCCAGTACAAGTGGGAGATTGTTGGGAATGTTCTGAAATCTATTGTACTTGCTCTAAGTGAAAGTCGTATAGTCGAGATGAGACAATCACATAACACTAGGTAGTCATAACGCTTTGCTAGAAGCCACTTATGATCAATGAGTTGAGAACTCATTGCTAGTGTAATATGATCCTACAGGGTCACACACCTAAGCAAACTGGACGTTAAAGACGAGGTTGATCATTAATGTAATGATCTAGTGAATGCATATTTGATATGCATTCGATATCAATATTCTGGGGCAGTGTCGATCGACACAAAGAGTGTGTCGATCGATGCAACTCGCGGATTACCAGATTAATTCGGTTTAATCGTTGGTTAATTCCGTTATGGTTTAAGTCGACATATATAAGATATATGGTCGACCTAAACTGATTTAAAAAAAAAACCTAATTCACAGCCACCAGAACACAGATAGAAACCTCTGAAGAGATTGGATCTCTATAGGCACTAGCATCCCTGCTGTTCAGTTTGTGTGCGTGTGGATACCAGTAGAGGCGCAGCATTTGAGGCGCTCTAGATCTCGATTATCTGCAAATCTTCCGCTGCTAATCACCAGGTAATTCTGAGATCCCAATGATTCAATTACATGAACCCTAGATCCTAGGCTTGGAATTCAGACCAGGGTTGCCTAATTGGATTAGGAACTGCTAGAAATTCCTTCAAAAACAGCTTTCCTTAATGGAATTCTGTAAGAGGATGTGTACATGACACAGCCCGGAGGTTTCATCGATCCAAATGCAGCTAGGAAAGTATGCAAGCTTCATCGATCCATTTATGGATTGAAGCAAGCATCTCGGAGTTGGAATCTTCGTTTTGATGAAGCAGTCAAAAAGTTTGACTTCATCAGGAACGAAGAGGAACCATGTGTTTACAAGAAGACTAGTGGGAGCGCAGTTGCATTTCTCGTGTTGTATGTAGATGACATACTTCTTCTCGGAAATGAAGTTCCGTTGTTACAGTCTGTTAAGACTTGGCTCGGAAGTTGTTTTTCAATGAAAGACATGGGAGAAGCCGCGTATATTCTTGGAATAAGAATCTATAGAGATAGATTTAACAAGTTGATTGGACTGTGTCAAGACACTTATATCGATAAAGTCTTACACAGGTTCAAAATGCAAGATTCCAAGAAGGGCTTCATACCAATGTCTTATGGCATAAGTCTCAGCAAGAAGCAGTGTCCTGAGACACCTGCTGAGCGAGAACGCATGAGTCGGATTCCCTATGCCTCGGCGTTGGGATCCATCATGTATGCCATGCTCTGTACTCGTCCAGATGTTGCTTGTGCTTTAAGCATGACAAGTAGATACCAATCTGATCCAGGTGAAAGTCACTGGACAGCCGTCAAGAATATTCTGAAGTATTTGAGAAATACTAAGGATAAATTCTTGGTGTATGGGGGAAGTGATGAGCTGGTAGTAAGTGGTTACACAGACGCAAGTTTTCAGACAGACAAAGATGATTTCCGATCGCAATCTGGTTACATCTTTTGCCTGAATGGCGGTGCAGTCTGTTGGAAGAGTTCCAAGCAGGACATTGTACCAGATTCCACGACTGAAGCTGAGTACCTCGCTGCTTCTGAAGCGGCAAAGGAGGCTGTTTGGATCAAGAAGTTCATCACTGAACTTGGTGTGATTCCTAGTATTTCTGAGCCAGTGGCTTTGTATTGTGACAACAATGGAGCCATTGCGCAAGCAAAGGAACCTAGATCACACCAGAAATCCAAACACATAGAAAGGAGATATCACCTTATCTGTGATATCGTGAATAGAGGAGATGTGAAGATCAGCAGAGTCCCGACGGATGAGAATGTTGCTGATCCACTGACCAAGCCCCTCCCAAGGCCTAAGCATGAGTTTCACACTGCTGCTGTAGGCATTAGATTTCTTAAGATATGATCTTGGTTTTAGTGGGAGTTATATTTGGTTTTAGTTATGACATGATGTTCGTAAAACATAATTTGGTTATGTTATTTTAATGAAATTTGTTTCATCATTATTCAATTATGTTAATTAAATAATAGTCCCGAAATAATTCATGGCAATGTTATAGGTCATCAAGTATGTGACTTGATCGTGAAACCCTATAAACAAAGATTGTCATGAATTATGTTGGTCCCTGGTCGAGGTTGTTAAAATGGGACATTAACAACCACGTGAGACTAGTATGTGAGGTGACTGATGACTATGTTTCATGGAGTCATTAATAAGAGTATTAAAGTCAATCACATAAATATGTGTTAGAGAACACATGATCGGACATGACCCATTAATGAGAACTCTACAAGATGTTATATGTGTTGGAATTGTGTCCAGTAATCTCGGTACTGTCTCTAGAAAGTAAGAGTATGTCAATGATCAGACATAAGTCATATAATACTGGGGGTCATGATGGCTTGCTAGAGTCCGCTCATGATCTATAAGTCTTGGACTTATTGCCTTTATTATATGATCCCATATGGGTCACACGCCTAAGCTAACAGGAAAATGTGTTGGAACGGCTTAGCAGAAGTACGACAAAAGTGCCAGGCATTTGTCGTACTAAGAGAGAAAGATTAATGGGTCTGATTAAATGGGATTTAATCAGATTGGTGTTTTGGGCCCATAAGCCCAAAAGGGAAAGAGAAGGCTTTTAATAAACCAAAAAGCCAAAACTCTTTCTTCTAACCCTAGCCCCTAGCGCCGATTTTCCTCTCTCCCTGCGCCTCCCATCAGCTCGGTCTAGCAGCCGTTTTCTGTGATCGCGTGTGTGAACCTTTGGAGGATTCATCCCTCGGTGTATCTCTCTGATCTCTGACCTGTTCTATTCCTTCCGCTGCAACAAACAGGTAAAAGGTGAGATCATCTAATGTTTCTAATCAAGAGAACCTAGATCTGTATGTTTAGGTTGATATGAATCTGTGAATTACATCAGGATCAACTAAACAGTTCCTACAGTGGTATCAGAGCCATTGGTTCTTAGGATTTCTTGTTTTAGATTCATGTTTAGGTTGTTTAATCTGTTTAGAAGTGTTTTGAATCAATTATTGATAAGATAAATCACTTAAGAAACATGAATTGAACCCTAAACACATTAATCAAATCGCAAAACATGCTATATGACATGTTTTGTGATCGGCCGTGGTATGATCGGATCGACCAAAACCAATCGGTCGTGTGATGATGATGGCCGATCGCTTGCGTGAGAGGATTAGCAAGCGATCGTGTGGCTCGATCGAGCGGATCGCTTGGCGATCGTCCTGATGGACCGAGCTGCGATCGTCCCGCCATCGTCGTGCTCTCGTCAAGGCTGTGGCGTTCGCATGAAGCCACACGACCCGAGCAACCCGTCCGCGTCCCGAGTATGGTCCCGATCGTCCCGTCCGTTGCCGTCTCGATCTCGGATCGTAGCGTGCGGCTTACGGCTGGGAAGTGATCATGGAGCTAGGTCACGACCAACTCGGTTCGGTTCGTGACCAATTCGGTTCGGTTCAAGGCTCGGTTTAGAATTTTAATTAAAATTGATTCGTTTCGGTTTAATAAACAGATTTAATAAATTTATTAAATCTGGTTAAACCGGGATAAGAAATCCAATGTCGAAAGAATTATTGGATTTTGTGCCTAAACCAGGATTTTCTAATTTGATTTGGTTGGACCAAATAAATTGAGAAAATCCGGTTTAGTAAATAACCGGTTGACAATTGTGGTCATCGTAGTAATTAAAATTTGGTTAGACCAATTTTAATGAACCAGACCGGTTATGTCATTTAATTGGACAATTGGGTCATGTCTTGGACATGGACAAATTCTTGGGCCTCGGGCCAAGAAGTTAAAACAATTGGGCCAATTATTTGAGTCTTTCTTCAGATTAATTTAAAATTTATTTTATAAAATTATAAAGTCGATTTTAAATTAAAGTTTCCGAAATTTTGAAATCAGAAAGTTTCTTAAAATAGAAGTTTCTGGATTTGCGGGTTTTGGATTTTAAGAAATTTCTAAAGTTAGAAAGTTTCCGTTTTTAGAAAGTTTCCAATTTTAGAAAGTTTCCAAAAATAGTAGGTTTTCTAAAATGGAAAGTTTCCCGAAATAGTAATCTTCTATTTTGGGAATGAGATTTTAAAATAAACCTACGAACCTCAAACAATATCAAGCGTTGGATGTCTTGTCCATTCTATGTCAGCTGTCGAAGCCCATTCAATTGTATTCATGGCCTTACAGTGTGAGGGTGTCTGCTTTTGCGTGGATAAGACGGTTTGTGATTCATAAATGTCATTGGGAGTCCCAGACATTAATGATTACATGACTGTATAGTCTGGTTTTCTTGACTGGGCCATCGGGAGTCCCGGGCCTTGAGACATCAGAGTGGATTGGGCCTCGGGCCCAGATTCACAACCAAGAGTTATATCACGGATATAATTAGCCGATATAGGGCTTACCGATATAAGCTAAGGTTGGGTGACGGCCAGTGGCCCACTTTAATCTTAGTTATATGTGGATCTTGGAATCATTATATTCTATTGAGGGTAACTTATGTTATTGAATATAATGCGTGATTAATCATATTAAATTTAATACGAGATTAATCATATTGAACATATTAACTAAAATCCTTTTATCTTAATTTTCAGTTATGACTAGCACAAACAATCAAAACACTTTCTCGATCCGGTCTGTCCTTAAGATGGACAAGCTGAACGGATCAAATTTCTTGACTTGGTCGCGGAACCTGAGGCTAGTCCTCAGGCAGGAGAGAAAGGACTATGTCCTTGAGAGAGCTCTCCCCGTGAGGATCGGGTCCAATGCTTCTCATGCAGTATATGATGCTTGGAATAAGCATTATAATGATGCGGTAGATGTGCGTGGTCTGATGTTGGCTACCATGGACTCAGATTTGCGGAAGCAATATGAGAACATGGAGTCGCCAATAGAGAAGATCAGCAGCCTGAAATTGACATTTCAGGAGCAGATAAGAGTGGAGAGATACCGGTTGGTTAAGTCTCTCACTAGCTGCAAGCTACCAAAAGATAATCCAGTGAGTCCTCATGTCAGTAAAATGATGGGTTACATTGATAACCTGAGGAAACTGGATTATCCAGTTAGCCAAGAGTTGGCAACTGAAATCATTCTGCAGTCACTGCCGTCAAGCTATGATAAGTTCAGAAAGAACTATATCAAGAAAGCCTTAACGAAGACGCTGACTGAACTGCATGATATGCTCAAGACAGTTGAGCCAAACGTGAAGAGTACCCTGTACAATCTCATGAATGAGAAGGGTAGGTTTACTAAACCTAATGCTGACAAGGGTGAAGACAAAGTTGTCCAGATTTTGAATCATGGCAAGCGTGTGTCTTCTGAGCCCGAGTCAGATACCTCTTACGTTGGTAAGTGCTGCTACTGTAAGGAGACAGGGCATTGGAAGAGAGATTGCATTAAATTCATGGAAGATGATGAGGAGTTAAAGTCGATGTATGAGACTACTTCCTCAGGTATTCATGTTATTACTTCAAGTTCTACCTTAAAGGTATTGGATACTGGTTGTGGCACTGATATTTGTGATAATATGCAGAGCCTAAGCAACAGTAGAACGTCCTTAAAGGTATTGGATACTGGTTGTGGCACTGATATTTGTTATAATATGCAGAGCCTAGACAACGGGTAGAATTTTGAAGGAAGGGCAAGTGAAACTACATGTCTGGAAGGAGCTTGAGATGCTGCCTCAGCCGTAGGGTTTTCACTTATAGATCCCTTTTAGGCTTGGTTTTGAATTAAGTAATTGCTACAATGTACCTGCTTTAAGCAGAGTTGTCTTTCATTTTCTTGTAAGAATTTGAATGTTTTTCATTTTGATAAAAGACAAGTTTTGTTCTTTTGATCTTAATGAAATATTAATTGTAGCACCCTATTCATGGAATGGGTTTTATATCTTAAACCAAAGAGTGCCTAAATGTAACATAAATACCGAATTGGTTTAAATCTGATGAATTAAACCTGATTTTTCTTGGCATAAAGTCTTGGTCACATAGAGTAAGTCGGATTCAAAGATCCCATAGTCATGGACTGTTGGGCTCATTTGATATAATATCTTATGAGACTTGAATTCTTTTACTAGACCAATAGGTAAAGGGCCTATCTTAGCCGAGCTAGAGAAAGGACCAAAGGCTTATTGGACCTGGAACATATTCATGTATGTGGCCCAATGAGCAGTAATGCCAGAGAAAATCTCCTGTACTTCATTGTCTCTACTGATTACTTCAGTGAGTGTGACTGTGTTCATTTGATGAGACACAAGTCGGAATTCCTTGACATGGTCGAAAGAGTTCCAGAATGAAGTATAGGATCTGAATGACAAAAGTATTAAGACTCTGGATTAAATCACGAGTGAGAATACTTAAGTCATTGATTGTGTGATCATCTTAATGAGTGTGAAATCGTTTCACAGCTCATTTCTCCTGAAAACCTGAAGGTGTTTCTGTGAGAAAGAATCAGATCTTATTAGAAATGATTAAAGATGAGTCACACGAATCTTCCATGATATTATTAAAGAATAACGCTCTAAAAAATATCTAAGTTTACGCTGAAATAGTTCCACAAATATCAGTTGAAAGACACCACGTTAATGTGGATTGAAATCGATCCAAATTTGTCTTTACTGAGTATTTGTAGTTGTGCTACTTCGCTGGTTGTCCTAGAGAAACTAAGGCTTGTTACTTTTACGTCCAATCTGTTTTCTAAGAAGGGAAGTTATTTTCCAAGAAGAACAGTGGGAGTAAAAGCATAACTCGAAGTTTTCTTAGGGAAACCAAGGCTCGGTACTTTTACGACCATTATGTTTTCTAAGAAGGGAAATTACTTTCCAAGAAGAACAGTGGGAGTAAAAAGTATTTTTACGACCATTCTGTTTTCTAAGAAGGGAAGTTACTTTCCAAGAAGAACAGTGGGAGTAAAAGTACAACTCGAAGAAATTCGAGAAATACAGGAGGCTGCTAAACCTATTGAGGGAGAGCAGCGGAAGGATTTACAGATTTCTGTAGAATCTACACCTGTGGAGCCTGAAGTTCGCAGATATGAAAGAATCAGTCACTAATCCGAGAGTGAATTCTCGTTATTAGTTCAGCCTGATGATCATTGAATGTTCGCATGATCTGATGATCATTGAAAGCGACGAATCTGCGAAATTCAAAGAAGCGAAAGTGAGCCCGGACTCCGAAAAAAAAAAATTACATTTTATGTAAGTTAGCTTCATCGATCCATTCATGGATGGAAGCAAACATATCGGAGTTGGAATCTTCGTTCTGTTGAAGTAGTCAAGGTTTTGACTTGAACAGGAACGAAGCGGAACTGTGTGTTTACTAATAGATTAGTGGGAGCGATATTGCATTTCTCAAAGTGTATGTCGATGACATACTGATTCTCGGATATAACGTCCCAACGCTGTAGTCGGTAAAGGACTAGCTTGGGAGTTGGTTTAATGATTGACATGGGTAAAGCCACGTAGTTCTTGGATTTTGGATCTAAAGATAGAGATCCAAAAGAGCTGGTAGGACAAAGTCAGGATTCTTAAATTGACAAAGTCCTACACATTTTGAGCAATCCAAGAAGGGTTTTATGCCAATGTCACATGGCATTAAGTAAAGCAAGATACAGTATCCTACGATAACTGCTGAGCTTAAATGCATGGATAAGATTCCATATGCGTCGGAAATTGGATCTATCATGTATGCCATGAAACATACTTGTTTGATGTTGCTTTAATGTTAAGCAAGACAAATAAAGACCAGTCAAATCCAGCAAAGAATCAATTTTCCTAAAGTATGTCCTAAAGTATTTGAGGAATACTAAGGATAAGTTCTTGATTTACGGAGAAAGTGAGGTGCTATAAGTCGATAGAGTCTGAAAGGCAAGTTTCCAATAGACAAAGATGATTTCCGATCACAGTCCGGTTATATCTTGTGTCTATCTGGCGGTGCAAGGCACTGTTGCAGACTCCATGACTTAAGCTGAATATTTCGCAACTTGGGAAGTGGCGAAAGAGGTTGTTTGGAAAGAAGAGTTCGTCACTGAACTTGATGTGATTTCCAGCATAGATGAGACTAGCTGCACATCAGAGGTCCAAACACCTTGAGGATAGGTATAACCTATTCCGTAAGATAAATGACAGAGAAGTTAAGTAGATCAGCAAGTTTCAACGAATGAGAACGTTGCTAATCTATTAACGAAGCCACTCCTTAGGCCTAAGCACGAGTCGCGGACTGTTGCTGTAGGATAAGTGAAATTAAGATGTAGTCTTAATTTCAGTGGGAGTTATTAAAGGGCTTTATTTAGTTATTGGATATGTTCTTGAAATAACATTTAAGATGTTTAATGAAATTATTATTTCAAGATTATTTTAACTGTGATGAAATAATCGTTCCAAAGTGATATAAACCATTTTATAGGTCATCGAAGTAAATGACTTGATCTTGAGTCATCGAAGTCATTTAGCTTGATCATGAGACCCTATATTTGATAAATGTTTTATATCATCCTGTCCCTAGTCGAAGGTTGTTGAAATTGGAACACCAACAACCGTGTGAGACTGGATTGGTACGTGACTTATGACAAAGTCTCAGTGTGTCATAGATGCGCGGCATCAAAGTCAGTACATAGGTGTATGTTTGGGAACATACGACCGGACAAGACCCGCTTATAAGAACTCTTCAGGATATTTATATCTGTGTCATAAGAGATTCTTACTACGACTATAGAGTATAGTCCTTAGACCTGAGTTCGCATGCATGTGACTGCACATGGACTGATGCACTTTGATCATTGTCTAACGCTATCGTTCTGCGATAGTTATAAGGACCTTGTTTGGGTGTATTATGAAATGCGTAGTTTACAGTGATGGAACAAGACGGGATTTGTCCCTCCAATATAAATGGAGTGAATATCTCTAGGCCAATCGGAGATTTGAATACTGGAAAATGCATGGCCATGCTCAAACGGACTGTCCCGAGTCGTTTGGATTGTCAGTATCGAATCAGAGTCCGATGAACAAGATTAGGCTTTATAAGGATGACACCAATCTTGCCTTATGACTAATCGAGATATTGAGACAAAAGGATTATGAATACAGAGAGATTCCAGTACAAGTGGGAGATTGTTGGAATTGTGTCCAGTAATCTCGGTACTGTCTCTAGAAAGTAAGAGTATGTCAATGATCAGACATAAGTCATATAATACTGGGGGTCATGATGGCTTTCTAGAGTCCGCTCATGACCTATAAGTCTTGGACTTATTGCCTTTATTATATGATCCCATATGGGTCACACGCCTAAGCTAACAGGAAAATGTGTTGGAACGGCTTAGCAGAAGTACGACAAAAGTGCCAGGCATTTGTCGTACTAAGAGAGAAAGATTAATGGGTCTGATTAAATGGGATTTAATCAGATTGGTGTTTTGGGCCCATAAGCCCAAAAGGGAAAGAGAAGGCTTTTAATAAACCAAAAAGCCAAAACTCTTTCTTCTAACCCTAGCCCCTAGCGCCGATTTTCCTCTCTCCCTGCGCCTCCCATCAGCTCGGTCTAGCAGCCGTTTTCTGTGATCGCGTGTGTGAACCTTTGGAGGATTCATCCCTCGGTGTATCTCTCTGATCTCTGACCTGTTCTATTCCTTCCGCTGCAACAAACAGGTAAAAGGTGAGATCATCTAATGTTTCTAATCAAGAGAACCTAGATCTGTATGTTTAGGTTGATATGAATCTGTGAATTACATCAGGATCAACTAAACAGTTCCTACAATATGAGTGTCATAAGAGTTTCTCATTACGACTAAAGAGTGTAGTCCTAAGACCTGAGTTCATCATGTCCTCTCTCATATGGATTGGTTCGTCTTGACTTTGTCAAACGTCAGCCGTAACTGGTGATTATAAAGACACTGATTAGGCGTATCATGAGATATAAAAGAGACATGGATGGAACAAGATGGGATTTGTACCTCCTAAATATCAGGAGTTAAATATCTCTGGGCCTATCGAAGATTTGATACTGGAAATGCGTGGCCGCGCTCAAACGAGGTGATTGTTAGTCGTTTGTTTTTCATCAGTACAAATCGGGATTCGATAAACGTTATCTGGCTTAATAAGGATGACACAGTTCTTGCCTTATGCTAGATTGAGATATAGCTACAAAGGGATAAAGGAATAGATGATTCCAGTACAAGTGAGAGATTGTTGGGAATGTCCTGAAATCTATTGTACTTACTCTGAGTGAAAGTGGTATTGTCGAGATGAGACAATCATATAATACTAGGTAGTCATAATGCTTTGCTAGAAGCCACTTATGATCAATGAGTTTAGAACTCATTGCTAGTGTTATATGATCCTACAGGGTCACACACCTAAGCAAACTGGACGTTAAAGACGAGGTTGATCATTAATGTAATGATCTACTGAATGCATATTTGATATGCATTCGGTATCAAAATTCTGTGGCCGTGTCGATCGAAACAAAGAGTGTGTTGGTCGACACAACTCGCGGATTACCAGATTAATTCGGTTTAATCTTTAGTTAATCCCGTTGCGGTTTAGGTCGACATATATAAGATATATGGTCGACCTAAACTCGAACTTAACCTAATTCACAGCCACCAGAACTAGAAAAGAAACCTCTCTAGAGATTAGATCTCTTATAGGAACTAGCATCCCTCTTGTTCAGTTTGTGTGCGTGTGGATACCAGTAGAGGCACAGCGTTTGAGGTGCTTCGTGATCTCGATTATCTGCAAACCTCCGCTGCTAATTACCAGGTAAATCTGAGATCTGATAGATTCAATTACATGAACCTTAGATCCTAGTCTTGGAATTCAGACCAGGATTGCCTAATTGGATTAGGATCTGCTAGAAATTCCTTCACAATGTACTTCTACGAATTGAAGCGCAAACAAATCTAGCAAAGAAGTGAATTAAAATAAATGGCTCTGAAGCCCGCCATTGGCCCCGGAGCCCACCTCCAACTCCAACTCCAACTCCAACTCACAATCGGGGAGCTCGCCGAAACCCCCCTTACGACGATTCAAGGGTTGCGTACCAAAACTCGTTATACGCAAGCCATCACGAAACACCCTTCTGGGGGCCCTACCACTGTTCTAAACCCTTCAAGTCCATCAAGCACAAACAACGTTTTCAGTTTAGCGATAACATAGCATTCTACGTTCTGCAAACAATCACATTGAGATCTCTACTACCCTAGACTACCTAGGAATGATAATATTAACAGAGGACTATCGTCCGGAATTGAGATAGAGCAAGGGAGATCACAACCAGTCCTCACCTTGGCCAAAGAAGGGAAAAACGGTAATTTAGGAAGTTTATTAGCCCAAACGAACATCAGATCTGGAAAGAGGACGGAAAACCAATCGATTTAGGCATTCGTTTTGCTCAAATCGGATTCGGGATGAGCAAGTTATGGCCACTCGAAGTTTGGTTGAGTTAAAGTCAACGGTCGGTCAAAGTCAACCGGTCAACCCGGTCAACCCAGACCCAGACCCAAACCCAGATTGAACCAGGCCCAATCCATAACCGGCCCAATTACCCTAACCAATCCTAACCGAAACTAAACCGGGTGAAATGGAATTGAACCAGAAGATTAAAGTAGACCGGACTTACCAGGAACTAGAAGCTGAAATAGGAATCAAACCGGACCGGTTAACCCAAACCGAACCGGTCAACGCCTGACCCGGTCAACCAGACCAGTCAACCGAGTCGACTCGGTCGCCGGTCCGGTGGCTCCGGCGGTGGATCTCCGACGACTGGTTGTCGGTTCTCCGGTCACGAGCACTGCTCGCTTTTTTAGAATGGTGTGAGAAATGAGGAGCCCCTCTCCTCCTTTTATAGGGAAAAGAGCTAGGGCTTCCCTCCTTAATTAGTTGGGCCTTGGGCTTTGGGCTTAAATCAGAAAAGGAAACATAATAATAAGGGGATAATGGACTTGGGCTTCACTTCTTTTCTTCAAAAAAATTTGGGCTTGAATTTTGGGCCATTACAATTCTCCCCCCCCCCCCCTTAAAAGAATTCGTCCCGAATTCTGCGGCGCAGGATCTCCACTGCAACTCCTTACCAGCAACACTCTGCAACCTTCGCTAATCCAAACTGACTTGATTGCTTGCCTGCTTGAAAATATCTTGTCCTTGAATCATGAAGACTGCTTTCCCCCCCCCCCTCCCTTTATTCCAATCCACGCTCTGAAGTGTACTTCGCTTTGGTACCAATCCAATAGTAGCTCAAGAATGCACAAAAATGTCTCATGCTACCGCCCATGTCCATTAGGGTCGGTCTCCAATGTTTAGAAACAACACTCATCCTTCGAGTGGTTCTAATATCTGAATGAGATGCTCCGCTTCCAACCTGATCCTCCCTAACGGTTTCCATTACCGTGCCACAATGCATCATCCACTTCCAAATGGATTCACTTCGACGGTTTCCATTCCCGTGCACTATGGCGTCGACTTTCTCCTGATTGCTATCCTTGCTTATCTTTGGTGAGCGATGAGGCTAACCATGTCCATTATGGCTATCCGGCTGGTGGGGAACGACCCACTTAACTCCTGATATGCTCCAATGCCACACTTCCGCTGCGCACTCTGATATCCAAACCGATTCCAATCTGAATTCCAGCTCAAGGTTTCCTACCTTGTGATCCAGGTGTAGTGCTTTCCAAACTCCATCCTTTGGGTTTCCTTCCCCATTAGACTTGCGCTCCTTTGCTATTCCTTGCAGCTTCTTTCCAATCCTCCATAGTGTTTTCCTAACACTCTCCCATTGGATTTCCATTTCCAATGACCAGCTTTGTCCACTTGAGCTTGCAATTGCAGAAGTCTAGTTTGCCAGGCAATTCCAAATGCCACAACGCCTATTTCCCAAAACGCTTCTGCGATCTTCTTTCCATCTTGAGGAACTCCATTAGCTGCTCCAGTAATCCACAAGAACTCCAGGGCAGACCGTTTCCTTTCCGGTCCCACCATTGAATCTCGAGCCTGTCATACCACCAAGATATTCTCTAGCCTTCCGCTTGATCAATCTTCAACGAGCCCCATAACTCATTGAAGTTGATGTCACAAACCGATTCCAAGATTCCCTACTTGGAACAGATTTGGATAGCCTCCTGCTGCTCCTTGTGATCCAAAGAACTTAGACAACTCTTGACGCTTAATCCAGTCGGAACACCGCCAATTCCAAATGGCCTCCTTGCAATCCGGTCTTTGCATCGACCGCTTGCAGCTCCTGTAGCACTCCTTGCAATCCGGTCTTTCCATCGACCTCTTGCAGCTTCTGTAGCACTCCTTGCAGCTTCCCAAATGCCTCTTGCAACTCTTCTAGCACTTCTTGTAACTCTTGCAACTCTCTGCTACACTCCCGATGTATTCTCTCCGATGAACGTTTCCACATCTTGATAACCCTCGCACGCTTGGTTGAACAATGCTCCGAACAGACGATGACCCCGAATACACACCTCATTAGTACCGACTTCCATGTAGGTGCACACCACAACATACACCACAACACACACCACAACATACATCTCGGCACACATCTAGCGGCAGTAGCACAACTGAGGTTTGAAGACACTGACTCCAACCTACACGGAGAAATTCTATCTAGACTAGGACTGGCGTGGAGAACAACCTATGATATAAATGGTGCTTGAAAAAGCCTTTCGCAAAGTAACCATTTTATAAAATTTCGCAAACACTTTTGAAAAAGATTTGAAAACAAGGTTTCGAGGAAAACAACGAAAGCTGATCTCCCAGGATAGGACTGGAAAATCTTAACCTAGGATCTGATACCAAATTGTAACACCCGCCTCCCGGTTAAACCAGAGACGCGGCATTAGGGCGCCCGTTGAACCCAATTTGGTCCAACCGGGACGCCATCTCAATTGGTCCCAGGAACCCGACGCCCTCTTCGTATTGAAATCCACCAATTATGTCACACGACCGAATCAATCCTGCATTCGGACCTGCAAGCAAACGGGGACAAGGGAAAAGGGAAAGGAGGTCTGAGTAATTGTTTCAAACACAATTACCCAGTGAGGGCGGATTTAAGGAACCCGCGATCCTGGCTTACGCCACATAACTACGAAGCACAAGTCCTAAGCTAATAGCATCTTACAAACATCACCGAAGGCTTTAATCACGCAACCTATGTCCCAATGGACTTCTACGAATTGAAGCGCAAACAAATCTAGCAAAGAAGTGCATTAAAATAAATGGTTCCGAAGCCCGCCATTGGCCCCGGAGCCCAACTCCAACTCCAACTCACAATCGGGGAGCTCGCCGAAACCCCCTTACGATGATTCAAGGGTTGCGTACCAAAACTCGTTATACGCAAGCCGTCACGAAACACCCTTTCGGGGGCCCTACCACAGTTCTAAACCCTTCAAGTCCATCAAGCACAAACAACGTTTTCAGTTTAGCGATAACCTAGCATTCTACGTTCTGCAAACAATCACATTGAGATCTCTACTACCCTAGACTACCTAAGAAAGATAATATTAACAGAGGACTATCGTCCGGAATTGAGATAGAGCAAGGGAGATCAGAACCAGTCCTCACCTTGGCCAAAGAAGGGCAAAACGGTAATTTAGGAAGTTCATCATCCCAAACGAACATCAGATCTGGAAAGAGGACGAAAAAACAATCGATTTAGGCTTTCGTTTTGCTCAAATCGGATTCGGGATGAGCAAGTCAACCCGGTCAACCCAGACCCAGACCCAAACCCAGATTGAACCAGGCCCAATCCATAACCGGCCCAATTACCCTAACCAATCCTAACCGAAACTAAACCGGGTGAAATCGAATTGAACCAGAAGATTAAAGTAGACCGGACTTACCAGGAACTAGAAGCTGAAATAGGAATCAAACCGGACCGGTTAACCCAAACAAAACCGGTCAACGCCTGAACTAGTCAACCCAGACCAGTCAACCGAGTCGACTCAGTCGCCGGTCCGGCGGCTCCGGCGGTGGAGCTCCGACGACTGGTCGTCGGTTCTCCGGTCACGAGCACTGCTCGCTTTTTTAGAATGGTGTGAGAAATGAGGAGCCCCTCTCCTCCTTTTATAGGGAAAAGAGCTAGGGCTTCCCTCCTTAATGAGTTGGGCCTTGGGCTTTGGGCTTAAATCAGAAAAGGAAACATAATAATGAGGGGATAATGGACTTGGCGGCTTCACTTCTTTTCTTCAAAAAATTTGGGCTTGAGTTTTGGGCCATTATAGTTATAATCTGAAAGAACTTAGTGTGAGCAGTTTGACTAGATACACAGAGATTTGGTTTAGGAGAATTGTGAACTTAATAACTTGCTATTAATGCTTGTCTAGAACTCTAAGATTGCAAAGAGATTTGAATCGTTAGGTTGCTAGACATAGATAGTAGTTGCAGCGAGAGTTGAATTATTATACATTGTGATTCTAGTTCTTGAACATGTGCTTAACCTGAATCCTGATTAGCTAAGTGTCTACATTGCATGATTTCCTGAGAATACCCTGAGTCTAGAGCTTTCCTCCTATCGAAAAACACTTTTACATTTCTGCATTGTTTACTGCTTTCTCATCTGATTGATTTAGCTAAGTTTAAAAACATATAATCTATTGCGTCTTCTTGAGGCTCTGCAATTAAACATGAAAAGATACAAGTTTGCTATTAGAAAGATAAAAAGATACACTCACTGCAATTAATCCATGTTAACCATCTATATTTGCAAAAAATCAAATAATAGATATATTTATTAATGCATGAAAATATTTATAATGTATCTAAATAGCCATAAATCATTGGTATAACCAAAATGTTTGAATTAAGGCTAGAGTATAACCATTAAAATTGAAAATTAATAGAAGTATAACTTTCAATATTTTTTGTAGAACTGGAAACTTGAAAAAACTATAATGTATTTTCAATAATTTTGTTTCCCACCCACATAATTTGAAATAACAGCCCTCAGATTCCCAAAAGTTTGAATTTCCCTCGTTTTTAGAAAAACCTCACATCTCTCATTTAGGGTCTCTCTCTCTCTCTCTCTCTCTCTCTCTCTCTCTCTCTCTCTCTCTCTCTCTCTCTCTCTCTCTCTCTCTCTCTCTCACATACCGGATTGAGTATGGAGAATTTCTCTCTGGATCCCTACGAAGACGAGAAGAGGCACAATAAGGAGATGAAGCGATTCAAGGCTTATGAAGAGCTTCTTGACGCCATCAATGATGCTCAATACTAAATTCCAAAGAAATGCTCATGTGGTGGACAAATCGTCCACGAGGTCTGTAAAACCCAAAAGTATCGGAGAGATTTTGATACTTTACCAGAAAGTAGGTACTTTACATGCTACCAATTCAAGGTAAAATTTCAAACTGGCGATTTCTGGTTATTATTTGTAGCGATTTAGCGGTTAGCGATTTCATTGGTGCAACTATGAGTTTTCTATTAATTGTAAGACGATGGACTCCACTTTTGTCAACCATGGGTTGTTGGTGTCGAAAAAGAGATTGAAAACCTACTGAACAAGGTTGATGAGCAGCTCAAGACGATTGAAGGCATGCAAAAGGAGATTAAAAATACCGAGGATATTTCCAAGCTAGAGGAGTTGATGGCTGGTGTGAGAGGTGTTTTCGGAGTGTAAGGAAGGAGTTTTGTTTCATTTTGTTTTCTAAGACTTAATTATCTCATGATTTCTTTGTTTAGTAAGATTTATTGGTTGTTTTATTTTCATATTGTTTAAGTAATTGTACTTGTAAAACTTTTAAAGGAATGGTAGAAGAAGGCATAATTTGCTAAAACTTAGTAGGTTTTGGTCCAAAGTTGTTCATAATTTTACTAGTTATACGTACCCTATATAAAAACACATTTTTAACAAGTAAATGACATCGAAAGTAGGTACTAAAATATTCATAACCAATGTATCATAACAAGCATAGTTAAATCCGACCTTACACCAAAACATAATTCAAACATATTTTAAGTTCTACAAGATTACACCAAAAAGAATAACATATTAAAATTTTACTTAGGTTGGGTCGATTCTTCATCAGCTTGGTTGGTTTCCACGTCCTTTCCCCTAGTAATCACGGGACTCCTATGCACGAGTGTAGACCTTTTCTTCCCCTTCTTTATAATATTCACCCTTTTCGTAGGCGCTTCCTCAATTGGTTCTACCATTCTCTCGGTCCCTTTTGTTTCCTCTTTCTTCTCCATCTCGGATCCTTTCTTCTCTGTATCGGATCTTTTTTCTCCTTCTTGGATCCTTTTTTCTCCTTCTTCTATTTGCCTTTTTTCTCTTCTTCTCACTGGATCTCTTTCTTCCCTTTCTTTGTTTTCTTTCCTCTTTCTCCTTAGGACCACTAGCATCACCATCCATGCCTAGACCATCACCACCCTCACCACCATCCATTTTTAAGCATTTCCTCTTGAGCATCATACTCAACCTCTTGATCATCACCATCGCCGACTTTCTCTTCGGTCTCCTTCGGGTCTGTGTCCTTCATACCCCCACCTAAACCACCTAGTCCATTGTCACATAGTCTACCTCTTAATTCTTTCACCTCTGATTCCATAGCTGATAATCTATCGTCAATCTTCTCTGACAATTCCTTAAACATATCTTCAAAAACCATCACTAGTCGACACTTGATAGGTCAAAGTTATATCCCTATTCTACTGCAAGTGCACAGTTATGCGAATGTAGTATTCAGGGTATCGTTGAAGGATTCGTTTAGTATTTCCTGGTTCAATTCATCAGATATTGATCCTACTAAACATGCCAGATCTAGGTTCTCTTGCTAGAATCATAAAGGATCTCACCTGTTACCTTGTTTTGCAGCGGAAAGAGGAGGTACGGGTCAGAGATCAGCAGAACCACCAAGAGATAGCTCCTTCAAAGGCTCACACACGCACACTGCAGGAAGTTGGCTGCTAGACCGAGAGGAGGGAGGCGCAGAAATCGAGAGAGAGAGGCGCAGGAGGCTTAGGGGAAAAAGGTTGGCTAGGTTAAGTTTTAATCATAAAACTTATGCCTAGTTCCTTTTGGGCTTTTGGGCCCAATTCCCAGTCTGATTAAATCCCTTGGATTTAATCAGGCCCTTCTATCTCTCTAAGCACAGTAAATGCCTAGCACTTTTACCGTACTTCTGCTGAACCGTTCCTTCATGGTTTCCTGTTAGCTTAGGCGTGTGACCCATATGGGATCATATAATAAAGGCAATAAGTCCAAGACTTATAGATCATGAGCGGACTCTAGCAAGCCATCATGACCCCCAGTATTATATGACTTATGTCTGATCATTGACATACTCTTACTTTCTAGAGACAGTACAGAGATTACTGGACATAATTCCAACAATCTCCCACTTGTACTGGAATCTCTGTATTCATATTCCTTTTGTCTCAATATCTCGATTAGTCATAAGGCAAGATGAGTGTCATCCTTATAAAGCCTAATCATGTTCATCGGACTCTGATTTGATACTGACAATCCAAACGACTCGGGACAGTCCGTTTGAGCATGGCCATGCATTTTCCAGTATTCAAATCTCCGATTGGCCTAGAGATATTCACTCCATTTATATTGGAGGGACAAATCCCGTCTTGTTCCATCACTGTAAACTACTCATTTCATAATACACCCAAACAGGGTCCTTATAACTATCGCTGAACGACAGTGTTAGACAATGATCAAAGTGCATCAGTTCATGTGCAGTCACATGCATGCGAACTCAGGTCTAAGGACTATACTCTATAGTCGTAGTAAGAATCTCTTATGACACAGATATAAATATCCTGAAGAGTTCTTATAAGCGGGTCTTGTCCGGTCGTATGTACCCCAACATACACCTATGTACTGACTTTGATGGCGTGCATCTATGACATCCTGAGACTTTGTCATAAGTCACATACCAATCTAGTCTCACGCGGTTGTTGGTGTTCCAATTTCAACAACCTTCGACTAGGGACAAAGATGATATAAGCCATCTTTCAAATATAGGGTCTCATGATCAAGCTAAATGACTTTGATAACTCAAGATCAAGTCACTTACTTCGATGACCTATAAAATGGTTCATATCATTTTGGAACGATTATTTCATCACAGTTAAAATAATCTTGAAATAATAATTTTATTTAAACATCTTAAAATGTTTTACAAGAACATATCAAATAACTAAATAAAGCCCTCAAACTCCCACTCAAATTTAGATTACATTTCAATGTTTCTAATGCCTACAGCTTCAGTCAGGAACTCGAGCTTAGGCCTTGGGAGTGGCTTTGTCAATGGATCAGCGACGTTATCATCTGTCTGAACTCGGCTGATCTTGACTTCCTTTCTATTAATGATGTCACGTATCAAGTGAAATCTTCTTAGTACATGCTTGGATTTCTGGTGTGATCTTGGTTCCTTTGCCTGAGCAATAGCACCATTGTTATCACAAAACAGTGCCAGAGGCTCAGCCGCATTAGGTATCACACCTAGTTCAATAATGAACTTTCGTATCCAAACAGCTTCTTCCGCTGCTTCTGAAGCGGCGATATATTCAGCTTCTGTAGTGGAATCAGCTACAGTGTCTTGCTTGGAGCTTCTCCAACTGATTGCACCGCCATTCAGACAAAAGATATAACCGGACTGTGACCGGAAATCATCTTGGTCTGTCTGGAAACTTGCGTCCGTGAATCCACTGACTTCAAGCACATCACTTCCACCGTACACCAAGAACTTATCCTTAGTATGTCTTAGATACTTCAGGATATTATTGACGGCAATCCAATGGTTTTCACCTGGATTTGACTGGTATCTACTCGTCATGCTCAATGCATAAGCAACATCAGGACGAGTACAGATCATGGCATACATGACAGATCCTATTGCAGATGCATAAGGAATATTCTTCATGCGCTCAAGCTCAGCAGCCGTCGTGGGGCTCTGCTTCTTGCTTAGCGTTGTGCCATGTACCATTGGCGTGAAGCCCTTCTTGGAATCTGCCATGCTGAATCTATGCAGGACTTTGTCAATGTATGAATCTTGACACAAGCCTATCAGCTTTTTAGATCTATCCCGGTAGATCCTGATTCCAAGAACGTATGCGGCTTCACCCATGTCTTTCATGGAAAAACAACTTCCAAGCCAGTCCTTTACCGACTTCAGCATTGGTATGTCATTTCCGAGAAGTAGTATGTGAAGGAATGTTTAGATTAATCCTGATTCAATTCCAGATTCAGATCATCCTAAACATGCGGATCTAGGTTCTCTAGAATAGAAACAATAGATGATCTCACCTTATACCTGATTTGCAGCGGAAAGGGACGGTATGTATGAGATCAGAGAGCCACCGAGAGATAACTCCTCCAGAGGTTCACACACGCACACCGAGCAGGAAGAAGGCTGCTAGGCCACTAGGAGAAGTCGCAGGAGAGAGAGAGAGGCGCGGCTAGTTAGGGTTGGAGAAGAAAAAGACTCGAGTTTTACTTATAAAACTTGTCCAATTCCGTTTGGGCCGTTTGGCCCAAATACCAAATAACCCGAAAACGTTCGCGCACTGTGTCGATCGACACTCCTTGTGTATCGATCGACACAGAGTCGCCAAACCCTTTTATTTTCTCTAAGTACAGTAAATGCCTAGCACTTTTACCGTACTTCTGCTAAACCGTTCCTACACATTTTCCTGTTGGCTTAGGCGTGTGACCCATATGGGATCATATAATAAAGGCAATAAGTCCAAGACTTATAGATCATGAGCGGACTCTAGCAAGCCATCATGACCCCCAGTATTATATGACTTATGTCTGATCATTGACATACTCTTACTTTCTAGAGACAGTACCGAGATTACTGGACACAATTCCAACAATCTCCCACTTGTACTGGAATCTCTGTATTCATAATCCTTTTGTCACAATATCTCGATTAGTCATAAGGCAAGATTGGTGTCATCCTTATAAAGCCTAATCTTGTTCATCGGACTCTGATTTGATACTGACAATCCAAACGACTCGGGAAAGTCCGTTTGAGCATGGCCATGCATTTTCCAGTATTCAAATCTCCGATTGGCCTAGAGATATTCACTCCATTTATATTGGAGGGACAAATCCCGTCTTGTTCCATCACTGCAAACTACTCATTTCATAATGTACCCAAACAAGGTCCTTATAACTATCGCAGAACGACAGCGTTAGACAATGATCAAAGTGCATCAGTCCATGTGCAGTCACATGCATGCGAACTCAGGTCTAAGGACTATACTCTATAGTCGTAGTGAGAATCTCTTATGACACAGATATAAATATCCTGAAGAGTTCTCATAAGCGGGTCTTGTCCGGTCGTATGTTCCCAAACATACACCTATGTACTGACTTTGATGCCACGCATCTATGACACACTGAGACTTTGTCATAAGTCACGTACCAATCCAGTCTCACACGGTTGTTGGTGTTCCAATTTCAACAACCTTCGACTAGGGACAGGATGATATAAGCCATCTATCAAATATAGGGTCTCATGATCAAGCTAAATGACTTCGATGACTCAAGATCAAGTCATTTACTTCGATGACCTATAAAATGGTTCATATCACTTTGGAACGATTATTTCATCACAGTTAAAATAATCTTGAAATAATAATTTCATTAAACATCTTAAATGTTGTTTCAAGAACATATCCAATAACTAAATAAAGCCCTTTAATAACTCCCACTGAAATTAAGACTACATCTTAATTTCACTTATCCTACAGCAACAGTCCGCGACTCGTGCTTAGGCCTAAGGAGTGGCTTCGTTAATAGATTAGCAACGTTCTCATTCGTTGAAACTTGTTGATCTACTTAACATCTCTGTCATTTATCTTACGGAATAGGTTATACCTATCCTCAAGGTGTTTGGACCTCTGATGTGCAGCTAGTCTCATCTATGCTGGGATTCACATCAAGTTCAGTGACGAACTCTTCTTTCCAAACAACCTCTTTCGCCACTTCCCAAGCTGCGAAATGTTCAGCTTAAGTCATTGAGTCAGCAACAGTGCCTTGCACCGCCAGATAGACACAAGATATAACCGGACTGTGATCGGAAATCATCTTTGTCTATTGGAAACTTGCCTTTCAGACTCTATCGACTTATAGCACCTCACTTTCTCCGTAAATCAAGAACTTATCCTTAGTATTCCTCAAATACTTTAGGACATACTTTAGGAAACTTGATTCTTTGCTGGATTTGACTGGTCTTTATTTGTCTTGCTTAACATTAAAGCAACATCAAACAAGTATGTTTCATGGCATACATGATAGATCCAATTGCCGACGCATATGGAATCTCATCCATGCATTTAAGCTCAGCAGTTATCGTAGGATACTGTATCTTGCTTAACTTAATGCCATGTGACATTGGCATAAAACCCTTCTTGGACTGCTCAAAACGTGTAGGACTTTGTCAATTTAAGAATCTGACTTTGTCCTATCAGCTCTTTTGGATCTCTATCTTTAGATCCAAAATCCAAGAACTACGTGGCTTTACCCATGTCAATCATTAAACCAACTCCCAAGCTAGTCCTTTACCGACTACAGCGTTGGGACGTTATATCCGAGAATCAGTATGTCATCGACATACACTTTGAGAAATGCAATATCGCTCCCACTAATCTATTAGTAAACACACAGTTCCGCTTCGTTCCTGTTCAAGTCAAAACCTTGACTACTTCAACAGAACGAAGATTCCAACTCCGATATGTTTGCTTCCATCCATGAATGGATCGATGAAGCCAACTTACATAAAATGTAATTTTTCGGAGTCCGGGCTCACTTTCGCTTCTTTGAATTTCGCAGATTCGTCGCTTTCAATGATCATCAGATCATGCGAACATTCAATGATCATCAGGCTGAACTAATGACGAGAATTCACTCTCGGATTAGTGACTGATTCTTTCATATCTGCGAACTTCAGGCTCCACAGGTGTAGATTCTACAGAAATCTGTAAATCCTTCCGCTGCTCTCCCTCAATAGGTTAAGCAACCTCCTGTATTTCTCGAATTTCTTCGAGTTGTACTTTTACTCCCACTGTTCTTCTTGGAAAGTAACTTCCCTTCTTAGAAAACAGAATGGTCGTAAAAAATACTTTTTACTCCCACTGTTCTTCTTGGAAAGTAATTTCCCTTCTTAGAAAACAGAATGGTCGTAAAAGTACCGAGCCTTGGTTTCCCTAAGAAAACTTCGAGTTATGCTTTTACTCCCACTGTTCTTCTTGGAAAATAACTTCCCTTCTTAGAAAACAGATTGGACGTAAAAGTAACAAGCCTTAGTTTCTCTAGGACAACCAGCGAAGTAGCACAACTACAAATACTCAGTAAAGACAAATTTGGATCGATTCCAATCCACATTTACGTGGTGTCTTTCAACTGATATTTGTGGAACTATTTCAGCGTAAACTTAGATATTTTAGAGCGTTATTCTTAAATAATATCATGGAAGATTCGTGTGACTCATCTTTAATCATTTCTTATAAGATCTGATTCTTTCTCACAGAAAAACCTTCAGGTTTTCAGGAGAAATGAGCTGTGAAACGATTTCACATTCATTAAGATGATCACACAATCAATGACTTAAGTATTCTCACTCGTGATTTAATCCAGAGTCTTAATACTTTTGTCATTCAGATCCTATACTTCATTCTGGAACTCTTTCGACCATGTCAAAGAATTCCGACTTGTGTCTCATCAAATGAACACAGTCACACTCACTGAAGTAATCAGTAGAGAAAATGAAGTACAGGAGATTTTCTCTGGCATTACTGCTCATTGGGCCACATACATGAGTATGTTCCAGGTCCAATAAGCCTTTGGGCTTTTCTCTAGCTCGGCTAAGATAGGCCCTTTACCTTTTGGTCTAGTAAACAGAATTCAAGTCTCATAAGATATTTTATCAAATGAGCCCAACAGTCCATGACTATGGGATTTCTGAATCCGACTTACTCTATGTGACCAAGACTTTATGCCAAGAAAGATCAGGTTTAATTCATCAGATTTAAACCAATTCGGTATTTATGTTACATTTAGGCACTCTTTGGTTTAAGATATAAAACCCATTCCATGAATAGGGTGCTACAATTAATATTTCATTAAGATCAAAAGAACAAAACTTGTCTTTTATCAAAATGAAAAACATTCAAATTCTTACAAGAAAATGAAAGACAACTCTGCTTAAAGCAGGTACATTGTAGCAATTACTTAATACAAAACCAAGCCTCAAAGGGATCTATAAGTGAAAAACCCTACGGCTGAGGCAGCATCCCAAGCTCCTTCCAGACATGTAGTTTCACTTGCCCTTCCTTCAACGTTCTACTGTTGCCCAGGCTCTGCATATTATAACAAATATCAGTGCCACAACCAGTATCCAATACCTATAAGGTAGAACTTGAAGTAATAACATGAATACCTGAGGAAGTAGTCGCATACATCAACTTCAACTCCTCATCATCTTCCATGAATTTAATGCAATCTCTCTTCCAATGCCCTGTCTCCTTACAGTAGCAGCACTTACCAACGTAAGAGGTATCTGACTCGGGCTCAGAAGACACACGCTTGCCATGATTCAAAATCTGGACAACTTTGTCTTCACCCTTGTCAGCATTAGGTTTAGTAAACCTACCCTTCTCATTCATGAGATTGTACAGGGTACTCTTCACGTTTGGCTCAACTGTCTTGAGCATATCATGCAGTTCAGTCAGCGTCTTCGTTAAGCCTTTCTTAATATAGTTCTTTCTGAACTTATCATAGCTTGACGGCAGTGACTGCAGAATGATTTCAGTTGCCAACTCTTGGCTAACTGGATAATCCAGTTTCCTCAGGTTATCAATGTAACCCATCATTTTACTGACATGAGGACTCACTGGATTATCATTTGGTAGCTTGCAGCTAGTGAGAGACTTAACCAACTGGTATCTCTCCACCCTTATCTGCTCCTGAAATTTCAATTTCAGGCTGCTGATCATCTCTATTGGCGACTCCATGTTCTCATATTGCTTCCGCAAGTCTGAGTCCATGGTAGCCAATATCAGACCACGCACATCTACCGTATCATTATAATGCTTATTCCAAGCATCATATACTGCATGAGAAGCATTGGACCCGATTCTCACGGGGAGAGCTCTCTCAAGGACATAGTCCTTTCTCTCCTGTCTGAGAACTAGCCTCAGGTTCCGCGACCAAGTCAAGAAATTTGATCCGTTCAGCTTGTCCATCTTAAGGACAGACCGGATCGAGAAAGTGTTTTGATTGTTTGTGCTAGTCATAACTGAAAATTAAGATAAAAGGATTTTAGTTAATATGTTCAATATGATTAATCTCGTATTAAATTTAATATGATTAATCACGCATTATATTCAATAACATCAGTTACCCTCAATAGAATATAATGATTCCAAGATCCACATATAACTAAGATTAAAGTGGGCCACTGGCCGTCACCCAACCTTAGCTTATATCGGTAAGCCCTATATCGGCTAATTATATCCGTGATATAACTCTTGGTTGTGAATCTGGGCCCGAGGCCCAATCCACTCTGATGTCTCAAGGCCCGGGACTCCCGATGGCCCAGTCAAGAAAACCAGACTATACAGTCATGTAATCATTAATGTCTGGGACTCCCAATGACATTTATGAATTACAAACCGTCTTATCCACGCAAAAGCAGACACCCTCACACTGTAAGGCCATGAATACAATTGAATGGGCTTCGACAGCTGACATAGAATGGACAAGACATCCAACGCTTGATATTGTTTGAGGTTCGTAGGTTTATTTAAAAATTCATTCCCAAAATAGAAGATTACTATTTCGGGAAACTTTCTATTTTTGGAAACCTACTATTTTTGGAAACTTTCTAAAATTGGAAACTTTCTAAAACCGGAAACTTTCTAACTTTAGAAATTTCTTAAAATCCGAATCATGCAAATCTAGAAACTTCTATAAATTAAGAAACTTTCTAATTTCAAAATATCGGAAACTTTAATTTAAAATCGATTTATAATCTTTATAAAATAAATTTTAAATTAATCTGAAGAAAGACTCAAATAATTGGCCCAATTGTTTTAACTTCTTGGCCCGAGGCCCAAGAATTGGTCCATGTCCAAGACATGACCCAATTGTCCAATTAAATGACATAACCGGTCTGGTTCTTTAAAATTGGTCTAACCAAATTTTAATTACTACGATGACCACAATTGTCAACCGGTTATTTACTAAACCGGATTTTCTCAATTTACTTGGTCCAACCAAATCAAATTAGAAAATCCTGGTTTAGGCACTAAATCCAATAATTCTTTCGACATTGGATTTCTTGTCCCGGTTTAACCAGACTCAATAAAATTATTAAATCTGTTTATTAAACCAGGACGAATTAATTTTAATCAAAATTAAACCGAGCCTTAAACCAACCATGTCGATCGATGAACCAACCGTGTCGATCGATCCATCAACCGCATCGGTCGATGCTCTTAGCATCGATCCTGCATCGATCGTGCATCGATCCTGTATCGATCGATGCTCTCACGCATGCACTGAACCGAGCCAAAACCCTAACCGTGTCGATCGATGTGCACCAACCGCATCGGTCGATGCACCAATATCGAACCTGCATCGATCCTGCATCGCTCGATGCTTTCACGCGTTAACCGGGTTTTGCCGAGAGTCTGTATCGACCGATCCATGCGATCGTATCGATCGATCCATGCGATCTCCGATTGTATCGACCGATCCATGCGATCGTATCGATCGATCCATGCGATTCTGGCCGATTCTCTTTCTCTCGGATCAGATCGCACACCAAATCATATAGCTTGATCATGCGATTTTTCATATGTTTAGGGTTCAATTCTTGTTACTTAAGTGATTTCTCTTATCAGTAGTTGATTCAAAACACTTTTAAACAAGAAAAACAATCCTAAACTTGAATCTAAACAAGAAAAACCAGAACCAACAGCTCTGATACCACTGAAGGAATGTTTAGATTAATCCTGATTCAATTCCAGATTCAGATCATCCTAAACATGCGGATCTAGGTTCTCTAGAATAGAAACAATAGATGATCTCACCTTATACCTGATTTGCAGCGGAAAGGGACGGTATGTATGAGATCAGAGAGCCACCGAGAGATAACTCCTCCAGAGGTTCACACACGCACACCGAGCAGGAAGAAGGCTGCTAAGCCACTAGGAGAAGTCGCAGGAGAGAGAGAGAGGCGCGGCTAGTTAGGGTTGGAGAAGAAAAAGACTCGAGTTTTACTTATAAAACTTGTCCAATTCCGTTTGGGCCGTTTGGCCCAAATACCAAATAACCCGAAAACGTTCGCGCACTGTGTCGATCGACACTCCTTGTGTATCGATCGACACAGAGTCGCCAAACCCTTTTATTCTCTCTAAGTACAGTAAATGCCTAGCACTTTTACCGTACTTCTGCTAAACCGTTCCTACACATTTTCCTGTTGGCTTAGGCGTGTGACCCATATGGGATCATATAATAAAGGCAATAAGTCCAAGACTTATAGATCATGAGCGGACTCTAGCAAGCCATCATGACCCCCAGTATTATATGACTTATGTCTGATCATTGACATACTCTTACTTTCTAGAGACAGTACCGAGATTACTGGACACAATTCCAACAGTATGTCATCGACATACAGAATAAGAAATACTATCTTGCTCCCACTAGTTTTCTTATACACGCATTGTTCTTCTTCGTTTCTGATGAAGTCAAATTGCTTGATCGCTTCATCAAAACGAAGATTCCAGCTCCTCGATGCTTGCTTCAATCCATAAATGGATTTATGAAGCTTGCATACTTTCCCAGCATTCTTTGGATCTATGTAACCGTCAGGTTGTGTCATATACACATCCTCTTCCAGAATACCATTCAGGAAGGCGGTTTTTACGTCCATCTGCCAAATTTCATAATCATGAAAAGCTGCAGTTGCTAGTAGAATCCGAATAGATTTCATCATAGCCACTGGGGAATAGGTTTCATCATAATCCACACCGTGAACTTGTCTGAAACCTTTTGCCACCAACCTGGCTTTATAAATCTGGACATTTCCATCCACGTCAATCTTCTTCTTGAAGATCCATTTGCACTCGATGGCTTTTACACCAGCGGGTAAGTCAACCAACGAAAACACTTGGTTGACCGACATGGAGTCCATTTCGGAATCAGTGGCCTTACGCCACTTAGAGGAATCTGGGCCCATCATGGCTTGATTGAAGTTCGATGGTTCATCACCATCAATGATCAGAAGATCATGACAGTTAGTCACGAGGAATCCTTGATATCTCTCGGGTTCGTGACGGATCCTCCCGGATCTTCGAACTTCAGGTACCACAGGTTCAGGCTCTACAATTTCTTGTAGGTCCTCCTGCTGCTCTTCCTCATTAGGTTGAGCAGTATCCTGTTCATCTTGAATTTCTTCAAGCAGTACCTTACTCCCACTGTTTTTCTTAGAGAGAAACTCCCTCTCAAGAAAATTACAATCCCGGGCAACAAAGATCTTGTTCTCGGATCGTAGGTAGAAGTAATAAGCCTTGGTTTCCTTCGGATAACCAATGAAGTAGCATTTGTCAGACTTTGGCGTAAGCTTGTCAGAGATCAATCTCTTGACATAGGCTTCACAACCCCAAATTCTAAGATAAGACAGCACTGGAGCTTCTCCAGTCCATAATTCATATGGTGTCTTTGCTACTGCTTTTGATGGCGCTCTATTTAGAGTGAACACTGCTGTTAGCAGAGCATATCCCCAAAGGGATATTGGAAGGTCTGTGTGACTCATCATAGACCGAACCATATCCAATAAGGTCCGATTCCTCCTCTCAGACACACCATTCCATTGAGGTGTTCCAGGAGGAGTGAGTTGGGAAACTATCCCACACTCTCTTAGATGATCACTGAACTCTTGGCTCAAGTATTCTCCTCCTCGGTCGGACCGAAGAGCTTTAATGCTTTTGCCAAGTTGGTTATGTACTTCATTTTGGAATTCTCTGAATCTCTCAAACGATTCAGACTTATGTTTCATTAAATAAACATATCCATACCTACAGAAATCATCAGTGAAGGTAATGAAGTACTGATAGTTTCCTCTTGCATTTGTGGACATTGGGCCACACACATCAGTGTGTATCAGGCCCAATAAGTCACTGGCCCTCTCGATAGGTTTATTAAAGGGGGCCCGCGTCATTTTGCCCATCAGACAGGATTCGCATTTCTCACATGACTCAAAGTCAAACGAGCCAAGAAGTCCATTCGTATGGAGCCTCTTAATGCGTTTATCGCTGATGTGCCCTAAACGACAATGCCATAGAAACGTTCGGTTCTCCTCATTAGGTTTGAACCGTTTGGTATTAATGTTATAAATTGGCGCGGATTGATCAAGTATGTAAAGCCCATTCGTAAGAGGGGCACAACCATAGAACAAATTGTTGCGATTGAAGGAACATAATTTATTCTTAACTGAAAAATCATAACCTTCCAAATCCAACAAAGAAATTGAAATAATATTTCTGCTTATCGCAGGTACAAAATAACAATTATTGAGTTCTAAAACCAATCCCGAAGGTAAAGACAACAAGTATGTGCCTACAGCTAGTGCAGGAACTTTCGCTCCATTCCCAACTCGTAGCTCCACTTGTCCTTGCTTCAGCCTCCTACTGTTGCTGAGTGCCTGCATATTAGTACAAATATGAGCCCCACAACCAGTATCCATAACCCATGAGGTATTATCAGAAGTAGTTGTATTAACTTCTATAACAAAAATACCTGATGAAGAAGTCTCGAGAGTCTTCTTCTTCAATTCCTTTAGACCTTCCAGGAATTTCTTACATTCTCTCCTCCAATGCCCTGGTTCTTTACAGAACCTGCAGATGTCAGTAGGCCCAACCTTGGATTTGGGCTTGGGCTTTGGCGTGTCCTTGTCCGAGACTTGAACAGCCTTAGCCTTTCCCTTGTCCTTGGCAGAGGATTTCTTAAAGCCCTTTCCCTTTTGCACCAACACACTCTCGAACTGCATTTGCAGCTCAGCAGTCATGGTCGCCAACATCAGGCAATAGACATCATTTTCATCTGACGAATGCTTTTCCCAAGAATTATGCAGAGTCCTGGCGGCATTGTTAGGAGGCCTCTCGGGGAGGGGATCACGAAGGACATAATCCTTCTTCTCCTGCTTGAGGACCAGCCTCAAGTTCCTTGACCACGTCAGGAAGTTCGTTCCAGTCAGCTTCTCCTTGTCGAGAACAGACCGGATTGAGAATGTGTTTTGTGTGCTTGTAGTAGTCATAGCTGAAATATAAGATAAAAGGATTTTAGTTAATATGTTCAATATGATTAATCTCGTATTATATTTAATATGATTAATCTCGCATTATATTCAATAACATCAGTTATCCTCAACAGAATATAATGATTCCAAGATCCACATATAACTAAGATCAAAGTGGGCCACTGGCCGTCACCTAACCTTAGCTTATATCGGTAAGCCCTATCTCGGCTAATTATATCACGCTCTTGGTTGTGAATCTGGGCCCGAGGCCCAATCCACTCTGATGTCTCAAGGCCCGGGACTCCCGATGGCCTAGTCAAGAAAACCAGACTATACAGTCATGTAATCACTAATGTCTGGGACTCCCAATGACATTAATGAATCACAAACTGTCTTACCCACGCAAAAGATAAACACCCTCACACTGTAAGGTCGTGTGTACGATAGAATGGGCTTCAACAGCTGACATAATCTGGACAAGACATCCAACGCTTGATATTATTTGAGGTTTGTAGGTTTATTTTAAAATTTCATTCCCAAAATAGAAGATTACTATTTTTGGAAACTTTCCATTTTTGGAAACCTACTAATTTTGGAAACTTTCTAAAATTGGAAACTTCCTAAAATTGGAAACTTTCTAACTATAGAAATTTCCTAAATATCCAAAACATGCAAATCTAGAAACTTCTATTCTAAGAAACTTTCTAATTTCAGATTTTGGAAACTGATTAATTTAAAATTAAATTTTAATTATAAAATAAATTTTTAAATTAAATCTGAAGAATAGACTCAAATAACTGGTCCAATTGTTTTAACTTCTTGGCCCATGGCCCAAGAATTTGTCTATGTCCAAGACATAACCCAATTGTCCAATTAAATGACATAACCGGTCTGGTTCATTAAAATTGGTCTAACCAAAATTAATTACTACGATGACCACAATTGTCAACCGGTTATTTACTAAACCGGATTTTCTCAATTTATTTGGTCCAACCAAATCAAATTAGAAAATCACTGGTTTAGGCACTAAATCCAATTTTACGACTTTGGATTTCTTATCACGGTTTAACCAGACTTAATAAATATTATTAAGTCTGTAATTATTAAACCGTGACGATTAAAGTTTTTAATTATCTTAAACCGAACCGTTAACCAAACCGAATGATTGGTTACGTGAACCGATCACGCCCATGACCTAAACGATCGGGACAGCCGCAGCCGCAAGCATCACGCGATGCAAGCATCACGCGATCGCAAGCATCATGCTTCCGCGGCGGGTCGATGGTCGGGACGGGACGGGACGGTCGGGACAGCCGCGATCATCACGCATCACGCTTCCGCGATCGGGACGTGATCGGGCAAGCCGCGCGATCGATCGAGACTGCTCGGGTCGAGAGAGGCGGGACGCGACGGTCCATCTCTCGCGATCGACTCGACCACGCGACTCGATCCACCGATCGGTCCGTGAGTCATTCGATCCGGACGTGTGATCCGATACCGATCAACACTCCGACGCATACCGATTCATATAGATCGGATCATGCGATTTCTAGTTTGTTTAGGTTTTAATTCTTTTGTTTCTTAAGTGTTTTCTTATCATAGATAGATTCAAACACTTCTAAACAACCTAAACATGATTCTAAACAAGAAATCCTAATAGAACCAATGGCTCTGATACCACTGAAGGATTCGTTTAGTATTTCCTGGTTCAATTCATCAGATTAATTGATCCTACTAAACATGCCAGATCTAGGTTCTCTTGCTAGAATCATAAAGGATCTCACCTGTTACCTTGTTTTGCAGCGGAAAGAGGAGGTACGGGTCAGAGATCAGCAGAACCACCAAGAGATAGCTCCTCCAAAGGCTCACACACGCACACTGCAGGAAGTTGGCTGCTAGACCGAGAGGAGGGAGGCGCAGAAATCGAGAGAGAGAGGCGCAGGAGGCTTAGGGGAAAAAGGTGGCTAGGTTAAGTTTTAATCATAAAACTTATGCCTAGTTCCTTTTGGGCTTTTGGGCCCAATTCCCAGTCTGATTAAATCCCTTGGATTTAATCAGGTCCTTCTATCTCTCTAAGCACAGTAAATGCCTAGCACTTTTACCGTACTTCTGCTGAACCGTTCCTTCATGGTTTCCTGTTAGCTTAGGCGTGTGACCCATATGGGATCATATAATAAAGGCAATAAGTCCAAGACTTATAGATCATGAGCGGACTCTAGCAAGCCATCATGACCCCCAGTATTATATGACTTATGTCTGATCATTGACATACTCTTACTTTCTAGAGACAGTACAGAGATTACTGGACATAATTCCAACAATCGTATCCACAAGGACTCAAGTTTCACACGACATATTATATGTCCTTCAGTTAAGCTAAGCCAACCAAGAGAAAGCAGTAAACGAATGCAAGTATATTAAAGAGTGTTTTCAATGGGAGAAAGGTGTCAGACTTAGGAAGTTCTCGGGAATTATACAATGCCAGACACTTAACTAACCGGATTCAGATTAAGCGCAAGTTCAAGAACTAGAAACACAATGATAAAAAATCCAACTCTCGCTGAGATTATTTCTATATCTAGCAACCTAGCGATCCAAATCTCTTTATGATCCTAGAGTTCTAAACAAGCATTAGGAACAGGTTCTTCGGTTCAAAATTCTCCTAAACCAAATCTCTTTGTGTCTAGTCAAATTGCTTACACTAAGTTAATTCAGATTATAACTCACACTCTCGTGCTAAATTAATTGTCTCAGATTTAAATCCTAGGTGATCAGTCCAAAATTCAGTATTAAGTGCAACTTAGGCGATGAACGAATAGATTTAGAATCCTAGTTAATCAGTTATCTAAACATGCATAAAAACCCTATGAGAATTCCTAAATCTAACTAGGTTACTACTCAGACATATTATCAGATAAACAACACATCATTGAATAGAAAACCAAAGACTGAATAGATAGATAAAAAGGGGTTCGAAATCCTTCTCTCAAAGGTTACAAGTAGCAAGAACAGCCCCTTGGCACCAAATATCTCAATCTCCAAAGCAAGAACAAAGTAAGAACAAGATAATCCTACTGAGTCTGAAAAACCTAATTAAAACACTAAACACTTTTTGGGGCTAGATTAGAATTAGGGAAAACTTCTGGGTAACTTTGCAATTCTTCAAAAGATGTCTTCAACTCAGCGTATAAGTCTTGTCGCCCTCAATGCCGACCGACACTAAGGTGATGTTGGTTGACATCCAATCGTGGTCGAGACTCCAACTTCAGCTCATTGCACAGATTGCCAGAAACGTCCTATAATCCCACTATTTGCTCCAAACGCAAGCCTACTTGTAGAAGACTCAATAGACTCGAAAAACCAGGTTAAAGACTCAATATATACAACTATATCATGGTTGAAAACCTAGAAAACTATGATATATCAACACTCTATGTAAAAAAATCCGTCCTTGAATAATTTCTCCATATCAGTAGCATTACCAGCAGCATGAGTCTCTTCCAGATGATTCCTATCCTCATGTGTCCTTGCTGCTTCCTCAATAGCTGTACAATCCTCTTGAGCATTTGCCTGAGACGCACTAGCAGCCAAATCTTGGTTGAAAAGCTTGATATATCATGGTTTTTCTAGGTTTTCAACCATGATATAATTGTGTATATTGAGTCTTTAACCTAGTTTTTTGAGTCTATCGAGTCTTTCAAAGGTAAGCTTGCGTTTGGAGCAAAGCGCGTAGTTTTGCGACGTTTCTGGTGATTTGTGCAAGGAGCTGAAGTTGGTGTCTCGACCACGAGTGGATGTCGACCGACATCCATCTTGGTGTCGGTCGACACCGATGGCGACAGAGACTTATGCGCTAGTTGAAGACATCTTTTGAAGAATTTCAAAGTTGCCCCAGAAGTTTTCCTAATTCTAATTCAGCCCCAGAACGTGTTTAGTGGTTTTTAATTAGGTTTTTGAGAGCAGTAACTCTCATCTTGTTTTATGTTCTTGCTTTGTTCTGGAGATTGAGAGATTTTGGCTTGGGGCAGTTCTTGCTGCTTGTAACCTTTGGGAGAAGGATTTCAAACCCCTGTTATTTATCTATTCAGTCTTGTTTTCTATTGAAACATGTGTTATTCATTTGATTCCATGTCTGAGTAGTAACCTTAGTTAGATTTAGGGATTCTCATAGGGATTTCATGCTTTGTTAGATTACTGAATGATTAGGATTCTAAATCTATATGTTCATCACCTAAGTTGAGATTAAAACTGATTTCTGGACTGATCCCCTAGGGTTTAGATCTTAGATTGTTAATTTGGCACGAGAGTGTGAGTTATAATCTGAAAGAACTTAGTGTGAGCAATTTTACTAGATACAAAGAGATTTGGTTTAGGAGAATTGTGAACTTAAGAACTTGCTATTAATGCTAGTCTAGAACTCTAAGATTGCAAAGAGATTTTAATCGTTAGGTTGCTAGACATAGATAGTAGTTGCAGCGAGAGTTGAATTATTATACATTGTGATTCTAGTTCTTGAACATGTGCTTAACCTGAATCCTGATTACCTAAGTGTCTACATTGCATGATTTCCTGAGAATACCCTGAGTCTAGCGCTTTCCTCCTATCGAAACACACTTTTACATTTCTCCATTGTTTACTGCTTTCTCATCTGATTGATTTAGCTAAGTTTGAAAACATATAATCTATTGCGTGATCTTGAGTCTCTGTGGATACGATACTCTTTATACTACAATCACATAAATGTAAAAGGTTGCAAGCAAACATGAAAAAATACAAGTTTGCTATTAGAAAGATAAAAAGGTACACTCAGTGCAATTAATCCATGTTAACCATCTATATTTGCAAAAAAATCAATTAATAGATATATATTATTGCATGAAAATATTTATAATGTATCTAAATAGCCATAAATCATTGGTATAACCAAAATGTTTGAATTAAGACTAGAGTATAACCATTAAAAATGAAAATTAATAGAAGTATAACTTTCAATTTTTTTGTAGAACTGGAAACTTGATAAAACTATAGTGTATTTTCAATAATTTTGTTTCCCGCCCACAAAATTTGAAAATTACGGCCCTCAAATTCCCAAAGTTTGAATTTCCCCCGTTTTTAGAAAAACCTCACATCTCTCATTTACGGTTTCTCTCTCTCTCTCTCTCTCTCTCTCTCTCTCTCTCTCTCTCTCTCTCTCACACACACACACATATCGGATTGAGTATGGAGAATTTCTCTCTGGATCCCTACGAAGACGAGAAGAGGCACAATAAGGAGATGAAGCGATTCAAGGCTTATGAAGAGCTTCTTGACGCCATCAATGATGCTCAATACGAAATTCCAAAGAAATGCTCATGTGGTGGACAAATCGTCCACGAGGTCTGTAAAACCCAAAAGTATCAGAGAGATTTTGATACTTTACCAGGAAGTAGATACTTTACATGCTACCAATTCAAGGTAAAATTTCAAACTGGCGATTTCTGGTTATTATTTGTAGCGATTTCATTGGTGCAACTATGCAAATTAGAGATATCTTTGGTTCAACTATGAGTTTTCTATTAATTGTAGGACGACGGACTCCACTTTTGTCAACCATGGGTTGTTGGTGTCGAAAAAGAGATTGAAAACCTACTGAACAAGGTTGATGAGCAGCTCAAGACGAGAAGGCATGCAAAAGGAGATTAAAAATACCGATGATATTTCCAAGCTAAAGGAGTTGATGGCTGGTGTGATAGGTGTTTTCGGAGTATAAGGAAGGAGTTTTGTTTCATTTTGTTTTCTAAGACTTAATTATCTCATGATTTCTTTGTTTAGTAAGACTTATTGGTTGTTTTATTTTCATATTGTTTAAGTAATTGTACTTATAAAACTTTGGAAGGAATGGTAGAAGAAGGCATAATTTGCTAAAACTTAGTAGTTTTTGGTCCAAAGTTGTTCATAGTTTTACTAGTTATACCCTATATAAAAAAACATTTTTAACAAGTAAACGACATCGAAAGTAGGTACTAAAATATTCATAACCAATGTATCATAACAAGCATAGTTAAATCCGACCTTACACCAAAACATAATTCAAACATATTTTAAGTTCTACAAGATTACATCAAAAAGAATAACATATTAAAATTTTACTTAGGTTGGGTCGATTCATCATCAGCTTGGTTGGTTTCCACGTCCTTTCCCCTAGTAATCATGGGACTCCTATGCACGAATGTAGACCTTTTCTTCCCCTTCTTTATAATCTTCACCCTTTTGGTAGGCGCTTCCTCAATTGGTTCTACCACTCTCTCGGTCCCTTTTGTTTCCTCTTTCTTCTCCATCATGGATCCTTTCATCTCCATCTCGGATCCTTTCTTCTCTGTATCGGATCTTTTTTCTCCTTCTCGGATCCTTTTTTCTCCTTCTTCTCTTTGCCTTTTTCTCTTCTTCTCACTGAATCTCTTTCTTCCCTTTCTTTCTTTTCTTTCCTCTTTCTCCTTAGGACCACTAGCATCACCGTCCATGCCTAGACCATCACCACCCTCACCACCATCCATGTTTTTAAGCGTTTCCTCTTGAGCATCATACTCACCTCTTGATCATCACCATCGCCGACTTTATCTTCGGTCTCCTTCGGGTCTGTGTCCTTCACACCCCCACCTAAACTACCTAGTCCATTGTCACCTAGTCTACCTCTTAATTCTTTCACCTCTGATTCCATAGCTGATAATCTATCATCAATCTTCTCTGACAATTCCTTAAACATATCTTCAAAAGCCATCACTAGTCGACACTCTATGTCAAACAATCCGTCCTTGATTAATTTCTCCATATCAGTAGATTTACCAGCAGCAGGAGTCTCTTCCGGATGATTCCTATCCTCATGTGTCCTTGCCGCTTCCTCAATAGCAGGACAATCCTCTTGAGCATTTGCCTGAGACGCACTAGCAGCCAAATCTTGGTTGAAAAGCTTGATATATCATGGTTTTTCTAGGTTTTCAACCATGATATAATTGTGTATATTGAGTCTTTAACCTGGTTTTTTGAGTCTATCGAGTCTTTCAAAGGTAAGCTTGAGTTTGGAGCAAAGAGCGGAGTTTTGGAACGTTTCTGGCGATTTGTGCAAGGAGCTGAAGTTGGTGTCTCGACCACGAGTGGATGTCGACCGACATCCATATTGGTGTCGGTCGACACTGATGGCGACAAAGACTTACGCGCTAGTTGAAGACATCTTTTGAAGAATTGAAAAGTTGCCCCAGAAGTTTTCCTAATTCTAATTCAGCCCCAGAACGTGTTTAGTGGTTTTTTATTAGGTTTTTGAGAGCAGTAACTCTCATCTTGTTCTTTGTTCTTGCTTTGTTCTGGAGATTGAGAGATTTTGGCTTGGGGCTGTTCTTGCTGCTTGTAACCTTTGAGAGAAGGATTTCGAACCCCTGTTATTTATCTATTCAGTCTTGTTTTCTATTCAAACATGTGTTATTCATTTGATTCCATGTCTGAGTAGTAACCTTAGTTAGATTTAAGGATTCTTATAGGGATTTCATGCCTTGTTAGATCACTGAATGATTAGGATTCTAAATCTATCTGTTCATCACCTAAGTTGAGATTAAAACTGAATTCTGGACAGATCACCTAGGGTTTAGATCTTAGATTGTTAATTTGGCACGAAAGTGTGAGTTATGATCTGAAAGAACTTAGTGTGAGCAATTTGACTAGATACAAAGAGATTTGGTTTAGGAGAATTGTGAACTTAAGAACTTGCTATTAATTCTTGTCTAGAACTCTAAGATTGCAAAGAGATTTTAATCGTTAGGTTGCTAGACATAGATAGTAGTTGCAGCGAGAGTTAAATTATTATACATTGTGATTCTAGTTCTTGAACCTGTGCTTAACCTGAATACTGGTTAGCTAAGTGTCTACATTGCATGATTTCCTGAGAATACCATGAGTCTAGCGCTTTCCTCCTATCGAAACACACTTTTACATTTCTGCATTGTTTACTGCTTTCTCATCTGATTGATTTAGCTAAGTTTGAAAACATATAATCTATTGCGTGATCTTGAGTCTCTGTGGATACGACACTCTTTATACTACAATCACATAACTGTGCACTTGCAGTAGAATAGGGATATTTCTTGACCTATCAAATCTCTTTAAACCAGATTATTTTCTTTTTCTTAACGAGAAGCCTGTTCCAACCATCAATGATATGATCATCCACATCATTCCAGCCAGTTTCAACATCTATGGTTCTCCTTAAAAGATCAAGCTCAATGGGAGATGGCTCCAATACACTTTCAATCTCCTGCAAATGTAAGAAGACACAATTTAAAAACAACCAATTATACATGAATTTAAGAAAACATAACTTAATAAGTATGATATGTACTAACCTTCGTAGTGTCAAGATTATCATGTATATCTGAAATACTAAAACCCCTCGTCCCACCGGTTATGCACCTCATCTTGCACATACGCGGACAATCATCATCTGCACCTTGAACATTTTCTTGAAAATGGTTCTTCAGAACTGGAATGGCCTCAAATGCTAGGAGCTACAACACACGATAATTCAAACAGTTAACTTCATACCAAGTCAGATAACTAAAACAACTAAAACAATAAAAAATGTTTATACAAATATTGTTACCTCCAAAGGAATAATACATGCATGAAATACCCATGAAAACTGCACCACTCCTCAGGAATGGTTCATGAAGTGAAAAATGTCTTTGATATTCTCCTCGAATGACAAACACCCCCAAAGAAAAGTTTTGCACATGTCGAGATCATTTACGGCTCTGAGGAAGAAACTCTCTACAGAAGGTGATCTTTTTCATGTCTTCTTCTTCTTCCTAATGATCACACTAGATAAGAAGTACAAGACTGCCATATTCATACGATCCTTAGAAAGCTTTCGTTTCCCTTTCAGATTTGGGAACATCTTCTCAACTTCTTCATATGTAACCCGGTCATTCCGAAATATTTGGAAACAAAATCTGAGCCACCATGGGTTTCATAATGGTTTGGATAAGAGTGGCAGAATAACATGGATATCAGTGCATGCTCCCTAAGAGAATGGCGGATTGGACCCATTCACAATAAACCAAACTTTTATCTTCTTATCCACACCAACGGTCCTAACGAGAAGCATCCATATTCTCATCCATTTGGAGCTTGTATTCTTACCCATGTGGAAGAAGTGTTTGAATTATGGGTGCTCATAGAACCATTGCAGCTCTTCTTTCTCGAGATTACCTTCTACAGTCTTCACGGTTGTAGCGATATGACACTTTGATGAGAGCTTTATTGTCTTGACATACTCGGTGGGAGGGAAAACATCTTCGTGGGCTGCATTGGTTTCGTTTCATCATCTGAATTCTGCACAAAAGAAAATTTCCACCAAGTATTACCAAGTTGTGTGAAAAAGTTCGACCAAGTATTACCAAGTTGTGTGAAAAAGTTCCACTAAGTATTACAAGTTGTGTAACTAAGTTCCACCAAGTATTACCAAGTTGTGCGAAAAGTTATACCAAGTATCACTAAGTTGCGCGTTTTCCAAACCATGTCAAATTATACTAAGTTTTACACATCCGAATTACAAAATTATAAACATGCAGTGGGTTTCGATATCTAAAATCCAATTTTCCATAGTATCAAACAAGCTATACTAAGTTAACAACCCAAATTCAAAGTGGGATCCTTTCAAATTTCCAAAATTACAATGTGCTTTACTTCCAAAGAAACACATGAATCTGAAATACATACCGTTTTTGTTTCTTCTGAATCCTCTTCCTCGGGTTGACTGGTCCGTTTATCTTCTTCTTCGTGAAACCCTAAACTCGGAGCCCTCGGAACTTCCTCGTCCTCTTCCTCTTCCTCATTCTCTTCCTCCTCGTCTTCCTCATTCTCAGATTCTTTTTCCAAATCGACTTCCTCGTCGACCTCGAATTTATCGGATTTCTTTTCTACTACTTCTTCTTCGCGATTCACCACTTCTTCATGAATCGATTCATCCCCTTTTCTCATCGAATTTCTTCGCATATTCTCTTTTTTTATACGGCATGACAAATTCTTCATTTCTCTCGAATTCACGAGTTTGGGTTGATTATCGATCAAGGATGAAAGGGTTTGAAAAGGGAATAAACCGAAAATGGAAGAAGAAAATGGGAATCGATTTCGGAGTTAGGTTTTAAGTTTAGGGACTTAACCAATTTAGGAAAAAATTTCAATTTAACCCGATCCAACTAAAATGGATCGGACCAAGATATCCAATTATCCTGATTAGATTGTAAATAACTGTAAAAATTATGATTTTACTGACTTTTACACCCTCTTACGATTTTAAAAATATATAAGAATTATTAATTTTTGTATAAAGAGCAGATGTGACTTTGACCTGAAGTTAAAGAGTACATCAAAATTTTATACATGTAACCCATGGATCCACGATGAACAATTGTACCTGTTCTATATCACCTTTGTGAGCTTTATTTTAATTCATAAGATGCACTGAAATCTCTGATTGACCTTATACTCCCTCCGTTTTTGAAAGAGTGTCTTTTCTAAAAATGAATGTGGGTCATTTTTAAACAAAAAACTGTCCACATTCATACCTATAAAAGACACTCTTTCAAAAACAGAGGGAGTATATTTAATTTGCAAAAAAAGTACTTTTTTGGGAATCGAATTCGAAACCTAGTGTAGAAACATTTAATCATTTACCATTAGGATAAGTTGCTTCCATAAAGAAAAAAAAAACTATATTGGTCGCATTAATATTAGAAATTTTCTTTTGCTTTCAATTGTTTCAGCTATATATTTCCAACTATCACTATTGTCAAATAAATAAAATAAATTCAATAAACATAACGGCTACAATTAGGGCAAGAAAACAAATATATTATTGACCGTAACGCCAAATACAAAAGGGACGAAATGCTTGATATGACATCTATCAAGTTTAATGTTTTTATTTTGCATATAGAAACGTGTTTGACTGTTTTTATTTTTGTTTCTAAATTGAAATGATAACTGATTGAAAAAATTATAACTTAAATACGTTTCAAGAAGCTAATTAATATCACTACTCCATTGTTTCTCCTATAAATTGGACCATGGAGCCAATTACTTAATTTCATCAAACAAAATCTTATATTAGACTTCTCAAATCTTCCCTTACATAATCTCCAATATTCATCATGTCGATCAAGAGTGCATTTTTTTTATAGTGGCTATATACATCACAGTTTCTGTGAATGTTCAACTACCATAGTTTCCACTTCCATTTTCATTCTAACTAAGTCCTCGCATGACAGGAATGCCTGATATAACCAAATGTTTTTCAACGGCGATGAATATTCCGCGATGTTTTGTAGAGATCTTTCAATTTATAATGACCGAAAACTTTGGCGATATCGGTTCCGTTTATTTTAAAGCTTTTCTGGATGCCGAAGCCAACTGCACACCAAATCTTCCATTCAATCATTTCTTCTTCCTATGTTAAAGCAACAATGCTCCCGAGTTGCTAGTATTCCAACCACTCTGTAGGATCCTTAAAAGTATTTTATGATGTTTTACTCAAGGTTTTAGGAGCTGCTTTATAAAGGCCATTATTTTTACAGAGATACACATGCTTTTCTTCAATGATGTAGGATCTCTACAAAAATAACAAAGACAAGCATATGTGTCAGATCTTTGCAAAAGGTAACGGCCGTAATAAAGCAACTCCCAAAATCCTGAATAAAACATAATAAAATCAAGGAAAAGTTAGTCAGACTCTAATTTATCATTTAATTACTATATTAACTCTAATTTATTTTAATTATTAATTAGTTTTTGATATCTATTTTGCCTCCAAATCATTTGTACTCGAAAATCGTATTTATAAAATTGCTATTACTATATTTTCCAACTCAGCAGAAAAAATCAAAATATTACGAAATTTTCATTCCACAGACTTATTTAATCGTCGTTACGTGAAGCAACAAATTTATTAATAACACATTTTTTTATACTTAAGCGACAAACTTAATTAGATTTGACTGATTTATGTAGATTTTCACAATTTTTTTTAACAAATCTATTATTATTTAGTGACAAACTTATACCAATTTGACAGACTTATTAAGTTTAGAGTGTCTTCTTGGATAGTTATAGCGGCCCATAGGCGCGAGATGTACCTTGTTGGGGGGGGGGGGCAGTTCCCTGGACATAGTCGTTTCAGGCAGTGGCCTCATAGATTTGTTTGTTTTAGCGACAAATTTACTTGACTTTGATAAACTTATTAATGTTTCGACAGATTTATTTCTTCTTTGACCATAGATTTATCGAGATTTGACGGAGTTATTAAGGTTTTGACGGATTTATTTCTTCTTTACCAACATATTTATCTAAATTTGACAGATTTATTACGTTTACATAGATTTGTTTTAGGCTTTGGCGACAAACTTACTTATTTTTTACATATTTTTTAATCTTTTGACCACAGACTTAATTAATTGTTACTAAACCAAACCAAACCATGCTTAATTAACCATTGAACCCAAATCTAATTTAAAGACAAACCATGTAATTAATAAAACCAAATTGTCACTTAAATTAAACCAGAAATTAGAATGAAAAAAAACAAGATTTAGTTTCAAGTCGTGTAGCTCTTCCTTCGTTAAACGCCACATTAACTTTGTTGTATCACAAAATTCATTGCTTCCTTTTTCACACATGGTTCATGTTAAAATTGTTTTAGGCAAATGGTTGTTTCAGCAAGATAAACAAATATTTAGTGTTGTTAAAGAGGAAAGGGCCAAAGTTTTAGAAGTTAACAATATAATTTCTTATGAAGAATTTCTTCAGATGGTAAGCAGACTCTACCAAGTTGATATGCAAGCTTATAAGGTGGAATTGATATAAGTAACAACAACATATTCAGAAACACAACATGTCAACCTCTAACACTCTCTAACATGGAAATAGCCTCACACAATACTTAGAACAACAAGAACATGCTCACGGGTAGCCATCGAGCACGCCTTTGAGTATATTTAACCCTTCCGCAGATATGCACTGCATTCGGATCTCTATCCTCTGTGGAGGATCCGGAGGGAAGCACACAGTCAATTGTCACAAGTAATCCATTTAAGGGCCTCTCTCACTAGCTCTCTACAACACTCTCTGGATCATTATGAATCATCAGTTTTTCCTTGCGATTGTCAAGTAGAAGAAATGTTGAATATGAACAATAGAAATGAGGTAAGTATATATATACCTTCTCCATTTCCCGTCTCTAGACATAAGAACATGCTAGGTTGAGTTGCAGGTAGCGGAAGGTTGCATAATCTGCAGAAGCAAGAATGGCAAAACAAGACAAAAGTAGAGAAAAAGAAACATTTTGAATTAGCTGATCAAAATTGCCATTAATTTGTCTTTATGATGATTTTTTTAACATATGGCCCTTTATAACCTTTCATGACATTGTTCCTTTTTTCACTCCAGCTACATTCTGTCCATGGTTTGTTCTTCTATCAAAATTGTAAAATGATGAGGTTTTGGTTTTGGTCTTTTGGTTTTTGCTTTTGGGTTATCGGTTACTAGATAGTGGCTCATAAGAAAAAACTAACATAACATAGACCCCTCAATTGGTGAATGATAGTAATTTTTATAATGATTAATATTGAATATGAAAAATAAACGTAACCGAGAGATATTGTTAGGATCCCACATCGGAAGTATGAAGGGACTAACACTAATATATAAAGGGTTAGGGCCAATCCACTCATTGCCAATTGGTTTTGAGTTGGAAGCCCATAATTAAGCCCAAATTAACATGGTATCATAGCCTCGTTTAACCCAAGTAGGGTGGCCCAAAAAGGGTTTATTACCGGTCCTAAAGTGGGATTCGGTTCGAGATGGGCTGATAAGAGCCATCATCTCGAGGGGGTATGTTAGGATCCCACATCGGAAGTATGAAGGGACTAACACTAATATATAAAGGGTTAGGGCCAATCCACTCATTGCCAATTGGTTTTGAGTTGGAAGCCCATAATTAAGCCCAAATTAACTCACAGATATTCACAGCAAGATGACATATACTCATCGCTCTCGGCCAACCCTAATTTTTCTCCCTGGCACAGGTTCCGAGGCACCTCCGTTTCTCTTCATGTTGAAGTCTGATGCTCTCCCCGGTGACCTGAGTTAGATGGCTGTGCTGGGGAGGGGGTTTGTAGGTGTGTTCTCTTGGTTTTCGACTAGCTTTTCCTCTATTGTACAGTTGTGGCAAATCTCCCCAACTCTTCTTGCCATTTTCGTCGGGTGTCTCAAACCTGCTTTGCGGATCTCGCCTCTGGTGCTTCTTCTCCTCTGCGGTCTTTGTCTACAGCCTCTGGCTCTCAATTTATGGTCCGCATCGGACCTTCGGCTGTGGCTGGTCTGTTTCTGTGACCGACAATGGAGGTCCGAGGCGTATTGTTGTGTGTTGCTCCTGGGCTGCGGTGATGGAGTATTGCCACATATCTGGTGTTTTTTCCGGTTTGGGTCTTGTTTTATTGCCGATGATTTTGGTTTAGGATAGGTGGGTTGGTCTAGTTTGGTCTCTTCAGGTTGGTTTTGGTTTAGTTAGTGAGCAGGTTCTGGTTCAGTGCTAGTTCTAGTTCTCGTTTGTCTGGGTTGGTGTGGGCTTTTCGTTTGGTCGAGCTAGGATTTGTCATGTTTAGTTTAGTTTTTTCTTCGTTGAATATACAAAATGTGCCCTTTCCACCACCTTTAAATTAGTTGAATAAGCAGTTTTCTCATAGGTCTTCGTAGTCAATTCTTGTTAAGCTCTTGTCTATTTTTGTGGCGGCGCAAAGCTTATGATTTAGACCATTTAGGTTGAAGATTAGGTAGTTGATGGTTTAGATTCTTGTGTGTAGTTTAAAGTCTTTGCTTCTTAGGGATTTGGTTTCTTTTATCGTGGTTTCATCTAGCTTTGGTCTTCTCTAGTTTGCGTTGCAGGTCATGTCGATATCGATTATGTGGGTTATGTTGTCCCGCGTCTTTGACTCTGTCCTACTCTTTCCTTTTTCGACGAGTTTCTCAGTTTCTATTATGAATTGTTGTTGCCTACTATCTCTTTTAAGCCTTGTACTTTCATAAGCATTGTTTCGTTTGGCTTTGAAGGAGTTATTTCTGCTGGCTTTTGACTCCTTTAAAAAGGCTTTAGTCTCTCATAATTTTATGGGTTTATGTATCCGATTTTGTATTTCACCTTGTTTTCGTTAATGTTTATTATAAATATTTTTAGTGAAAAAAGATGACACCTACTGGTGTATAGAATAAAAAAACAATGATGATATAATAATAATAGTGTTTTTATTTCTTGTATTTCAGTAACATGTCACATCAAACGTGACCAAAATCTTTAAACCTTTCTTCTATCCGTGATGATGCTCATTGAAGTTCCAAAAATCACAGAAGTAAAACGGCTTCTTTTGATTGATGAATGAATCTCAAAAACAAGTCACATCAAACGTGAGTAAAATCTTTGAGTGTGATTGTTTGTTATTAGTGAAGGGAACAAATGGGAAGGGATTTTTTTTTTCTGTTAAATCCCACCAAATTTTTATCAATAAGTGGAAGTGAGAGTAATTATTTTCTATCCAAAATAAACATTTTTAATGGATAAGGAAAAATTTATCTCACCAATTATTTTAGAGTTTATGAATAATAAGATGAATGTCCATGATGAAGTTTGTCTCCTAAAAGTCTCTAGAATTATTTGTATTTTAGGTTTTATTTGTTCACCAAATCTTTGTACTCCATATAAAAGAGCTTTTATTCATTAGAATAAACACATCAATTCTTCTATCTCTTTTATTTATAATATGTTATCAACACGAATCTTTAGTCGGTAAAGTTAGAAAATGGGCAATTTGATAGTAACCTTTTTTCTTTCTAATATAGTCCTTTTTCGAATAATTTTTATTATCAACTCATTATTTGTAAGAATACATTCAATTCTAACCATACTTAATCAAAATATTATATTAACTCATGATTTAAAATCCACATATCTCAATATTTAATTAAAAGATTATTTATCGATATAAGAATAGATTCTTTCAATCACATGTTGATTTTATATGCATGATTGATGCACCACGAATTCCAATCAATATGATAACTAATTGTTTGACGAGTATGTGTCATCTTTGGACTTTTGTTATCCTAACAAAATAATAATTTATTATATTATCTTCCTATACTTCATCAGAATTACATTCCAATGAGTCTAGAAAAATATTTTTCAGTTGACAAAAAGAAGAAAAGTATTTCCATGATATTTTACGACATTTATAAAATTAAGATAATGTCTGGACTCTTGTGCTTTAAGTTCTTTATTGTTTAGTTCGTATATATCTATTCCTAAAACCAATGCTACTAATTAAATAATTATGACTCATATTATTCTTCGAATTTTGATTATTTTTAAATTAGTATAAATCTCGTTATGGGGCGTATACAATACACTTGCATATATATATATATATTCTATTTTTTTAAAGATATAAACATTTTTTAAGTTTATATGAATTTTGTACAATATATTTAAGGTTATACACCTTCCATAATTAATAGCACCAAAGTTATAAATATCTTTTATACATGGTTTATATTCTAAATTTTATGAAATTTGATATATATTTTTAATATTTCAGTAAACCATGTAGAAATTAATGAGCTTTGAATTTGGAGCTTTTAATATTATTGGAGACAACTACTTGGCATGAGCACTAGATGTTGAAATTCATTTAGATTCAAAGGATCTCTTTGAAATTATCAAAGAAGGAAATCAAATTCAAAGTAAAGATAAATCAAAGGTTCTGATATTCCTTCGCCATCACCTCCTACGGATCTCAAGAATGAGTATTGGAGTGTGAAAGATCCACAAATCTTGTGGAATGACCTTAAGGAAAGGTATGATCATCAGAAACTGGGATTTTACCCAAAACTCATTATAATCAGACTCATCTAAGACTACAAGACTTTAAATCTCTAATTGAGTACAACTCAGCCTTGTTTTAAGAAAATTACTTCCAAATTGGAGTGATGTGGAGATAAAATGACAGATGCAGATAAGCTAGAGAATATATTCTCTACTTTTCATGCTAATAACATTGTCTTACAGACACAATACTGTGAAAGGGGATTCGTGAAGTATTCCCAACTTATTTCTTGTCTCCTTGTAGCTGAGAAAAACAATGAGTTGTTGCTGAAAAATCATGGATTACGTCCAACTGGCTCTGCTCTATTCCTTGAAGCGAATGTGACATCCTATGATAAAACCAATGGCCAAGGAAGTGCAAACATATGTGGTCGTGGTCATGGATACTTTCGAGGACGAGGCCGTGAATTTCAGTTTAAGAACTCATACTCTCACCAGAACTGGAAAAATAAAGATGGTAACAAGCAAAAGAAATCAACATTTGTGAATGTTTGTTACCGCTTTGGAGAAAAAGATCATTGGACTCGAACATGCCGTACACCAAAGAATCTTATTGAGCTCTATCAACAATCATTGAAGCAAAAGAGAAAGAAAATGGAAACAAATTTGGTGTACAAAGATGGAGAAGATGATTTTGCCTTTGGTGATACGACTCACATGGACCGAGTTTCTCCTTGATGAAGAGAACAAGTGATTTCGTTATAATTATTTAAAGAACCTTGTTGCTTGGTTTTATTCTTTTGGATTTTAATTATTTGGATTTGGTTTTCATTTTTACTTTATGAATTGAAGTTTCTCGTTAAACTTTATTTATTTTATTAAGTCATTATTATTAAATTATTTATATGAAATAGATTAATTTATTTTATTTGTTTATTTGAAGAAAATGACAATGAAAGAAGCAAGTGTAATACTGTAACAGGTAGTGCAAGGATAATAGAAGGTTCTGGAAGAGAAAATATATCACTGCTTATGGGAACAAAATTTGAAATTGCTGATGCGTTATATTTCCCTAAGTCTCAAAGAAATTTATTAAGTTTTAAGGATATCCGTAGAAATGGATACCTTATTGAGATTATGAGTGAGGGTAATGTCGAATACCTTCAAATCACAAGTAATACCCATGGCTCTAAAGATATTGTGGAAAAACTACATGTGTTCTCCACTAGACTCTACTATACTACAATTAATACAATTTAAGCAAATGCTATAATAGACCAAAAGTCCACAAAAAACATCAAAGTTTGGCATGACCGGTTAGGCCATATCGGTACAATAATGATGCGAGAGATTATCACTAACTCATGTGGATATTTATTAAAGAACCAACAGATTCTTCATAATGATTTTTCATGTGCTGGCAGATTGATTATATAGCCTTCACCAGTAAAGATAAATTCAGAATCAATAAATTTTCTGGAACATATACAAGGAGATATTTGTGGGCCGATTCACCCGTTCTTAGGCCCACCAGGGCATCCAAGCTTTGTACCACCCTCCAATGTCGTATATCCAGAAGTGTTTGAACAAATGAAGCTGTTTTTAAGCTATGCTTATCCGGATGAGCGAAGTAAACGGGAGATGCAACTGAAAGTATTATTAGATAGCTTGGCTAAGGATGCGGTGGCTCAAAGCTCCTATCTAAGGCTAGAAACTCCTCAGCAGGTATCGACTGTCCTAAAGAAAAACGTGAGCATAGTGACTTCAGGAAGACAGGGCATCTAAGCAATGGCTTAGAACAGGGCCTGCAAATCACATAACAAATAATGGAAGGTTTACAGCCCACAACAGGAAATGTATACTTACCTAATGGGACAGGGTTCAATGTTGGATGTTCAGACTCGAGCGCATCAGTTACAAGTGGTAGGAGCAGAACACAGAATAGAAAGACACACTCATGGTCTTGGAAGAAGAGAGTGGACAGTGGTAAAGACAAAGCTGTGGTAGGACAAGAAGAGGTCAATGGTTATAATGAAGCAGACAAATTGATCAAAAGGAAAGCTCCTGACAATCATGAAGTGTCTTCTAAAATTTCCAAGCAAGCTGAAGGTTTGATGGTTCACCAGAAACCATCCAGTTCTCAATGACGATGCTCAGTTGGAACTGTCAGGATTTGAGGAGTGACCTGAAAGTTCGACGCCTTGAGGAAATGTGTCGTGAACATTTCCTGGATTTCCTATTCCTCCTAGAGACTAAAAACTCTAGTGATCACGTTTCAAACTTCCAGATATTGTTGGGTTATGATTGCCATTTCTTGGTGAATCCAGTGGGTCTATGTGGTGTTTTGGCTTTGTTTTGGAGAGATTCTTATAAAGTGGATATTCTGAGTTCGAATATTAGGATGATTGATACTAAGATTCAGATTGGGCCAGTGGCTTATTATATGACTTTCGTGTATGGTGACCCAGTACAAAATCGAAGAAGAATGTTATGGAATGAGCTCACCAGTATAGCTTTGAGCAGAAGTGGATCTTGGTTTTAACAGGAGATTTCAATGAGATGATGAATAACTTCGAGAAGCTAGGAGAAGCTATACGAACAAAGGCTTATTTTTATCCGTTCAGATCATTTGTCCGAGACTGCCGGTTAAAAGAAGTCCCAAGTGTAGGTAACACGCTCTCTTGGGCCGGAATGATAGAGATAATAATAAATGGTGAAAAAGAGAATTTGTTATAATGTTGGCTGGATCGGGCGTTTGGAAATGTTGAATGGTTCAGACTTTTCCTGCGAGCAGTGACAGAGTATATGGACAGACTAGGCTCGGATCACATACCCATATTCACTCGGTTAGCTGCTGCAGGCATGAATCGGACATGGAAATTTAATTTTGATAAAAGATGGTGCACAAACCTGGAGGTAGGAGTATCATTCGAAATGTATGGAACCTATACCACATGCATGGCAGAAGCTCAGTCTCTGATCGCATCTCAGCCTGCAGAAAGGAATTGTCAAAATGTAAGAGACGGGCATGGTCAAATTCCAAAGAAAGGTTGAAACGATTACGCAGAGACCTGGAATCGGAGTCTTCGAAAACACAGCCTGACATGAACCTGCTATCGAGCCTAAAATCAGAGATAGCTAAAGCCTAGAGAGAGGAAGAGTTGTACTGGAAACATAAGAGCGGCGTTAGGTGGTTAAAGGTTGGGGATAAAAATACCAAAGTATTTCTCGCCTGGTCTTCTATCGGCAAATGAAAAGCATGATTAATTCTCTAAAGGATAAAAACGGAGTTGAGCACTTTACTGAGGAGAGCAAGGGAGAAATCGTTGTTGAGTATTTCAAGAGCCTTTTCCAGTATTCAAATCCAGCTCCTGTGACAGAGCTAATACATGGTTTTTAGGCAAGAATCACTAACAGGATGAACCATGATCTCACTAAACCAGTGACTGAGGCCGACATCCGCAAAGCAATGAAGGAGATCAAGGGAGATAGTTCCCCAGGAGCAGACGGAATGACGGGTAACTTCTTCCAAAAGTTTTGGACATTACTGGTCCGCAAATGGTTTCTAAAGTCAAGCTTTTCTTTGAAGCTGATCGTCTGCCACATGATTGGAACTTCACTCAAATTTGTCTTCTACCGAAGAAACCTAATCCCAATATGATGACAGATTTGAGACCAATAATATTATGTTCTATCTCGTATAAGATCATATCGAAAGTACTTTGCACACGCCTCAAAAGGATACTTTCGGCGCTAGTATCAAAAAACCAGCGAGCCTTAGTGGGTGGCAGACTGATTTCTGACAACCTCCTCATCGCACATGAGATGATACATGGAATAAAGACTAACCCGGCTTGAAAAGCTGATTACATTGCGATAAAAACAGACATGTTGAAAGCGTGACAGGGTCGAGTGGTCATTCTTGGAGGAATTATTTCAGCGCACAGGCTTTGACAACATGTGGATCACATGGGTGATGATGGGTGTACAATCTGTCTCGTATACAATTGTGCTCTACGTACAAACACACAGACACGTTGTACCGGAGAGAGGTATGTGGCATGGTGATCCTCTCTTGCCGTTCTTATTCATACTCTGTGTTGAGGCACTGGTACATGTGATGAATAAGACAGAGAAAGAAGGAAAAATACAGGGTATGAAGCTGACGTGCCATTGTTGATATATCATGGTTTTTACCTGTTTTAAGCCATGATATAAGTATATATTCGAGTCTTTTGTAGTGTCTTTCGAGTCTTTACAGGTGTTTATTAGGTACATGCACGTTTAAAGGATGTTGGGAGATACTGGAGCTTATCGGGCAAGTTTTAGAGCTAAAGCCGTAAGGAGCAGAAATGACTATCTCAGAGCGACCTCTGTGTCGATCGATGCATCATTGGCGTCGATCGACGCATACCCGTGCCAGCGAATTAACGAAGAATTTGGAGATTTTCACTTTTTCCGATAAGTTCCAGTATTTACAAAAGAAACCCAAGTTGTGATTAGCACTTTATAATTAAGTTTTTGGTGTTTTGTTTGGATTACACATTCATACTTTTAGCTATAAAGAGATTGAGAGCTTGGGGCTGATCTTACCTTGTACTGCTTTTGCTTTTGGAGAAGATTTTGAACCCCTTTTGTTTCTCTAATCTTTTATATATGCAATCTATTTATTCTATGATTTGTGTTTCATTGATCATGTCTAAGTAAATTCATAGTTACGTTTAAGGATTCTCACTAGGGATTTCATGACTTGCTAGACTAATCAATCAGTTAAGGATTCATAACTTGATTAGTTCTTCAACCTGAATTGTGCATAAAACCAATTTCTAATCTGATCACTTGGAATCTTGACTTAGAATTTATAAATTGACACGAAAGTGTAATTTAGAATCTGAACTATTTAGGTTGAGCAATTTAATTATCTGCAAAAAAATTTTGTTTAATTGAATTGTTAACAAATCGAACATGCACTTAAGGCTAGTTTAATCTGTTAGGAATTGCAAAAATTTTTGGATTTCTAGGATATAGACTTAGTGAATTCTCGCAACGAAAGTTGGTTTGTCCTACATTTGTGTTTGAGTTTTAGAACCATGCTTAATTTGATCCTAACTGATAATTGATCTGCTTGTCTTGATTTCCTGAGAACTCTTTAGACATAGCGCTTTTAGTATATTGATAAAACAAACTGACTTGCTTTCTAATTTAGTTTCTTATTTTGGTTTATTTATTTCTGATTTTCATCACCTAGCTTAATTCGAAGTTCTATAATATATCGTAAGATTTCTTGAGTCTTTGTGGATTCGACCCCTACATACTACATTTGCATGTGCACTTGCAGTGTAACTTAGGGAAGTAAACTCTGAGCATATCAAGTTTTTGGCGCCGTTGCCGGGGACTCTTTTGAGTCTTCGATAGATTTGAATTTGGAGTTTAGAATAGGTTTTTCGTTTTTTTGTTACTAATTTTCTGTTTTTATTTATGTCTTTGCGTGTTTTAGGTTTGACGCTTTGCATCGATCGACACTTCCTTTGAATCGATCGACACAAGGCGAACTCGTACTGAATCGATCGACGCGGTCCTATGCATCGATCGACGCTTGACGATTACCGATGGTCTATGCCTAATCGCGCCACCAGAAGTAATCCGGACAAGAAACTCGTGAATCTCAGATTTGAGGAACTTGCAAAGTTGGAAAGAACGAACAGGAAAGCTCAGAGACCAGCTAAGATGGCTAACGTGAATCATGCGCTTTTGATTTTGATTCAAGATGCTGAAGGTTTTCTGAGGGATTTGCAGAACAATCCCTATAATGCTCAGAGACAGAGGATTGATGTTGAAGGAAATGTGATTGAACAACAAATTGTTTAACCTGAGCAAGAAGCTCCAGGCGGAGGAGATGATGGACAAGGAAATCCACAACAAGAAGCGCCACCTAGAGCACCAGAACCACCTAGAGCACCAGAGCCTCCTGCTAGGAGGACACTAGCCGATTACAACAGGCCTGATGAGTTCTATGCTAATAGGTCTGCAATTGTACCTCCTGCTTTTCCGCACAATGATTTTGAGCTTAAGACTTTCTACTACACACTTGTGGGACAACATCTCTTTCATGGACTACCACATGAGCAGCCTATGGATCACATAGAACACTTTGAGTCTTTAGTTACTGGGATTAAACATAATGGAGTGAGCTATGACTACTTAAACTGCAAGCTTTTTCCTCACTCTCTTGGAGGAGAAGCTGCAAATTGGCTGAAGCAGATTCCACCTGGGACTCTGACTACTTGGAATGCAGTGAAGAAGAAGTTCTTGCGACATTTCTATGATGATGCTAGATCTGATCAGCCTAGAATGATCTCTTGACCTTCAATAAGGGATCTACAAAGCCACTGAAAACAGCTTGGGTAAGATTCATTATGTACCAGAGAGATTGTCCTCACCATGGATTCTCTGAGATTCAGCTGCTGGGCATTTTATTCAGAGGAGTTGATTTATGGTATCAGATGGCTCTAGATGCTGCAAGCAATGGAAACTTCAACACTAAGTCTCCAGAGGAAGCAAAGGAGCTGATTGAAAACTTGGTGACTAGTAATAGTGTCAAGAATGTTGATATGGAGAGGAAGAAGTCTGGTGGCAAAGCTGACAGCTCACAGATAGCAGAGATGAAGAACAAGATTGACTATGTTCATAGCCTTCTGACTGGGAAGAAGAGTGTTCACTTTGCTTAGGATGTTGAAGAATTTGAGGCTGATGAAGGCAGCCGAAGAAGAGGATGTGAACTATGATGGTGGGACTGGTTTTCAGGGGAACAGATTGGGAAATCAGCAAGGCAGAGGTGGCTACAATGGAATGGGTCGGAGGAGCACCTTCACAGGTAATCAAAACTTCTCTGGTTACACTTCTAAGCCTCAGTACCTGAAGCCTTATCAGAGTACTAGCATCCCTGGAAACAACACTAGCAGTTTCACTAGGAACTATGGATCTTCATCATATCAACCTTCTTTTCTTCAAAATGAGCAGAGTGATAAGATGATGGGACTGTTAGAGCAGCTTCTGGAAGGACAGCAGAAGCGTACAGTGGACTTCAATGGAAATATATATGCTCTGTACTTGGATCTCAATAGGAAGATAGATGCCTTGAGCACTTATGTGAAGAAGTTGGATGTTCAGGTTGCGTAGACTGCTGGGTCTGTTAAGAGGCCAGATGAACCACTTCCGGGACAAACTGACGCTAATCCTAAGTACATATGCAATGCAGTCACATTGAGAAGTGGTAAAGAGGTCGCTCCTGCTCAGAAAAAGCAGCTAAGTCTGGAGGAAATCGTCGAGATGGAGGAACTGGAAGAAGAGATATGTGAGTTTCGCACTACGACGGCCGATGCACATCAGCATCGATCGACGCAGATCGCGAACGAGGACAGTGGGCCTATGCTCGACGTAGATATAGCTATGAAATCGTCTAGGATCGATCGACGCAACACTGATGTCGATCGACGCAAAGCGATCCCCGAGAGTTCAAAACGCAAAAAGCTGAAGAAAGCTGATGATAGGGTATACAAGCCTAAGGTTTCCTTTCCTAAGAACCCCAGGAAGTCTAAGTACGAGAGGGAGCTAGCCAAATGCAAGGAGATCATGAACAAGGTGTTGATTGAAGTGCCTTTGATTGATTCTCTAAAGACTACTCCTCTGACGAGAAGATATCTTACATGCTTGCTGGTAACATGACTGATGAGGAGACTGTAATGATGATGACAGAGGTGTGTAGTGCTGTGATTCAAGGCAGGATACCAGAGAAGTTGAAGGATCCAGGGAGCTTTGTGTTAGATTGGGCATCTACAAGGACAAATTTGAGAGATCATTATGTGACCTTGGTTGTAGTGTGAACCTTATGCCTTACTCTGTTGCTGAGACTTGGGATGACAGACTTTATGCCTACTAGGATCTCATTAGTCTTAGCTGACAGAACAGTCAGGATTCCCGAAAGAGTGCTGGAAGATGTGCCAATCAGGATTGGTGACTGTGTGATTCCTACTGACTTTGTGGTTCTGCAGTATGGAGAGGAACCAAGGGATCCACTGATTTTGGGTAGACCTTTCCTAGCTACTGCTGGTGCAATGATTGACTATAAGAGATGGACAATAATTCTGAATGTGGGTGATCTGAAGATGAGTTTTGACATGGACAAGCTGGTGAAGAGACCAACCATCGACGGACAGACCTTCTATGTTGATACTCTCAGTGATTTGGCTGCAGATTCTTTCATAAGACACATGCTGAGGATCCACTGGAAAAAGCTCTGCTAAGCTCTATAATGGAGCTAGAGCATCTGCAAGACGAGCCTGCAATTTTCTATGCGAGGCTAATAGATTCTACAGAGCAAGTGATGCATTTAGATGTGCAAAACGAGCCCCTGCATCGATCGACACCACTGGTGCATCGATCGACGCAAAGCGCGAGCGACTAGGCAGAAAAAAGCCCCAAAAATTGAGCTGAAACAACTTCCATCCGGGCTAAGGTACGCATTTCTTGGACCTAATTTGACCTATCCAGTGATAGTTAATGCTTATTGGTGACTGTGTGATTCCTACTGACTTTGTGGTTCTGCAGTATGGAGAGGAACCAAGGGATCCACTGATTTTGGGTAGACCTTTCCTAGCTACTGCTGGTGCAATGATTGACTATAAGAGATGGACAATAATTCTGAATGTGGGTGATCTGAAGATGAGTTTTGACATGGACAAGCTGGTGAAGAGACCAACCATCGACGGACAGACCTTCTATGTTGATACTCTCAGTGATTTGGCTGCAGATTCTTTCATAAGACACATGCTGAGGATCCACTGGAAAAAGCTCTGCTAAGCTCTATAATGGAGCTAGAGCATCTGCAAGACGAGCCTGCAATTTGCTATGCGAGGCTAATAGATTCTACAGAGCAAGTGATGCATTTAGATGTGCAAAACGAGCCCCTGCATCGATCGACACCACTGGTGCATCGATCGACGCAAAGCGCGAGCGACTAGGCAGAAAAAAGCCCCAAAAATTGAGCTGAAACAACTTCCATCCGGGCTAAGGTACGCATTTCTTGGACCTAATTTGACCTATCCAGTGATAGTTAATGCTTATTTGAACAACGCATAACTCACTTTACTACTAAGCAAGCTGCGCAAGTATCTCAAGGCTCTTGGCTATTCTCTTGATGGCATTTCAGGTATCTCTCTGGAGCTGTGCATGCATAGGATACATCTTGAGGATGAGACTAAGACATCTGTTGAGCATCAGAGAAGGTTGAATCCTAATCTGAAGGAGGTAGTGAAGAAGGAGATTATGAAGCTACTGGATGCTGGGATCATTTATCCTATCTCTAACAGTGAGTGGGTCAGCCCATTTCATGTTGTGCCTAAGAATGGTGGAGTTACAGTGGTGAAGAATAACAAAAAGGGGTTGATTCCTACAAGGATTGTGACTGGATATCGGATGTGCATAGACTACCGGAAGCTTAATGTTGCGACCAGGAAGAACCATTTCAATTTGCCTTTTATTGATCAGATGCTGGAGAAGTTAGCTAATCACCCTTACTATTGCTTCCTCGATGGGTATTCAGGCTTCTTTCAGATTCCCAGCCATCCAGAGGATCAAGGGAAGACTAATTTTACATGTCTCTATGGCACTTTTGAATACAGCAGAATGCCTTTTGGACTTTGTAATGCACCAGCCACCTTCCAGAGATGTATGATGTCCATTTTCACTGATATGATTGAGGAATTTATGGAGGTGTTTATGGATGACTTTTCTGTCTATGGGTCATCTTATCATGAGTGCTTAGATAATCTGTGCAAGGTGCTAGCTAGATGTGAGGAAAAGCACTTGGTTCTTAATTGGGAGAAGTGTCATTTCATGGTCATAGATGGCATTGTTCTTGGGCACAGAGTGTTGGAATTGTGTCCAGTAATCTCGGTACTGTCTCTAGAAAGTAAGAGTATGTCAAAGATCAGACATAAGTCATATAATACTGGGGATCATGATGGCTTGCTAGAGTCCGCTCATGATCTATAAGTCTTGGACTTATTGCCTTTATTATATGATCCCATATGGGTCACACGCCTAAGCTAAAAGGAAAATGTGTTGGAACGGCTTAGCAGAAGTGTGACAAAAGTGCCAGGCATTTGTCGTACTAAGAGAGAAAGATTAATGGGTCTGATTAAATGGAATTTAATCAGATTGGTGTTTTGGGCCCATAAGCCCAAAAGGGAAAGAGAAGGCTTTTAATGATAAAAAGCCAAATCTCTTTCTCCCTAACCCGAACCCTAGCCGCGAATCCTCTCTCCCTCTGCGCCTCTCTCCTCGTGGTCTAGCAGCCATTCCTGTGATCGCGTGTGTGAACCTTTGGAGGATTCATCCCTCGGTGCATCTATCTGATCTCTGACCTGTTCTATTCCTTCCGCTGCAACAAACAGGTAAAAGGTGAGATCATCTAATGTTTCTAATCAAGAGAACCTAGATCTGTATGTTTAGGTTGATATGAATCTGTGAATTGAATCAGGATCAACCAAACGAATTCCTTCAGTGGTATCAGAGCCATTGGTTCTTAGGATTTCTTGTTTTAGATTCATGTTTAGGTTGTTTAATCTGTTTAGAAGTGTTTTGAATCAACTATTGATAAGATAAAACACTTAAGAAACAAATTTGAATCCTAAACACACTTAAGAAATCGCAAACCGAGCTATATGACTCGGGTTTTGCGATCGGCCGAGATGATGAACCGATGGCCAAGCCGTTCGTATGGATCGCGCGTTGGCCGGTTGCATCACTCGACCGTGAGGGGCAGGCGCAAACCGATCGCATGGCTCGGCCGAGATCGATCGCAAGGATCCAATCGGCCCGACCGCATGGATCGAAGCCACACGCGTTCTGCCGAGAGCCGAGCATCGTCTCGATCGCGTCTCGGCCTGAATCGTCCCGCCACCGTCCCGAGCGTCCCGTGCGTAAGTCGAGATGAGCCGAGCATCGTCGCGAGAGAGATGGACCGATCTCGGATCGCGTCCGTTGATCGCAGCTGGCCGATGTCGCGTCTCGATTGCGGCTAGGTCACGGCCTGAATGGGCCGGTTCGGTTCATTTGACGGTTCGTTCTAAAATTTTAATTAAAACTGATTCGTTCTGGTTTAATAAACAGATTTTAATAATTTTATTAAATCTGGTTAAACCGGGATAAGAAATCCAATGTCGAAAGAATTATTGGATTTTGTGCCTAAACCAGGATTTTCTAATTTGATTTGGTTGGACCAAATAAATTGAGAAAATCCGGTTTAGTAAATAACCGGTTGACAATTGTGGTCATCGTAGTAATTAAAATTTGGTTAGACCAATTTTAATGAACCAGACCGGTTATGTCAAATAATTGGACAATTGGGTCATGTCTTGGACATGGACCAATTCTTGGGCCTCGGGCCAAGAAGTTAAAACAATTGGGCCAATTATTTGAGTCTTTCTTCAGATCAATTTAAAATTTATTTTATAAAATTATAAAGTCGATTTTAAATTAAAGTTTCCGAAATTTTGAAATTAGAAAGTTTCTTAAAATAGAAATTTATGAATTTGCGGGTTTTGGATTTTAAGAAATTTCTAAAGTTAGAAAGTTTCCGTTTTTTAGAAAGTTTCCAATTTTAGAAAGTTTCCAAAAATAGTAGGTTTCCAGAAATAGAAAGTTTCCCGAAATAGTAATCTTCTATTTTGGGAATGAATTTTAATAAACCTACGAACCTCAAATAATATCAAGCGTTGGATGTCTTGTCCAGGCTATGTCAGCTGTCAAAGCCCATTCAATTGCATTCATGGCCTTACAGTGTGAGGATGTCTGCTTTTGCGTGAGTAAGACAGTTTGTGATTCATAAATGTCATTGGGAGTCCCAGACATTAATGATTACATGACTGTATAGTCTGGTTTTCTTGACTAGGCCATCGGGAGTCCCGGGCCTTGAGACATCAGAGTGGATTGGGCCTCGGGCCCAGATTCACAACCAAGAGTTATATCACGGATATAATTAGCCGATATAGGGCTTACCGATATAAGCTAAGGTTGGGTGACGGCCAGTGGCCCACTTTAATCTTAGTTATATGTGGATCTTGGAATCATTATATTCTATTGAGGGTAACTGATGTTATTGAATATAATGCGTGATTAATCATATTAAATTTAATACGAGATTAATCATATTGAACATATTAACTAAAATCCTTTTATCTTACATTTCAGTTATGACTAGCACAAACAATCAAAACACTTTCTCGATCCGGTATGTTCTTGAAAAGGACAAACTGAACGGATCAAATTTCTTGACTTGGTCGCGGAACCTGAGGCTAGTCCTCAGGCAGGAGAGAAAGGACTATGTTCTTGAGAGAGCTCTCCCCGTGAGGATCGGGTCCAATGCCTCCCATGCAGTGTATAATGCTTGGAATAAGCATTATAATGATGCGGTAGATGTGCGTGGTCTGATATTGGCTACTATGGACTCAGACTTGCGGGAGCAATATGAGAACATGGAGTCGCCAATAGAGATGATCAGCAGCCTGAAATTGAAATTTCAGGAGCAGATACGAGTGGAGAGATACCAGTTGGTTAAGTCTCTCACTAGCTGCAAGCTACCTGATGATCATCCAGTAAGTCCTCATATCAGTAAAATGATAGGTTATATAGATAACCTGAGGAAACTGGATTATCCAGTTAGCCAAGAGTTGGCAACTGAGATCATTCTGCAGTCACTGCCGTCAAGCTATGATAAGTTCAGAAGGAACTATATCAAGAAAGGCTTAACGAAGACGCTGACTGAACTGCATGATATGCTCAAGACAGTTGAGCCAAACGTGAAGAGTACCCTGTACAATCTCATGAATGAGAAGGGTAGGTTTGATAAACCTAATGCTGACAAGGGTGAAGGCAAAGTTGTCCAGATTTTGAATCATGGCAAGCGTGTGTCTTCTGAGCCCGAGTCAGATACCTCTTACGTTGGTAAGTGCTGCTACTGTAAGGAGACAGGGCATTGGAAGAGAGATTGCATTAAATTCATGGAAGATGATGAGGAGTTAAAGTCGATGTATGCGACTACTTCCTCAGGTATTCATGTTATTACTTCAAGTTCTACCTTAAAGGTATTGGATACCGGTTGTGGCACTGATATTTGTGATAATATGCAGAGCCTGAGCAACAGTAGAACGTTGAAGGAAGGGCAAGTGAAACTACATGACTGGAAGGAGCTTGGGATGCTGCCTCAGCCGTAGGGTTTTTCACTTATAGATCCCTTTGAGGCTTGGTTTTGTATTAAGTAATTGCTACAATGTACCTGCTTTAAGCAGTGTTGTCTTTCATTTTCTTGTAAGAATTTGAATGTTTTTCATTTTGATAAAAGACAAGTTTTGTTCTTTTGATCTTAATGAAATATTAATTGTAGCACCCTATTCATGGAATGGGTTTTTATGTTTTAAACCAAAGAGTGCCTAAATGTAACATAAATACCGAATTGGTTTAAATCTGATGAATTAAACCTGATTTTTCTTGGCATAAAGTCTTGGTCACATAGAGTAAGTCGGATTCAGAAATCCCATAGTCATGGACTGTTGGGCTCATTTGATAAAATATCTTATGAGATTTGATTTCAGTTTACTAGACCAAAAGAAAAGGGCCTATCTTAGCCGAGCTAGAGAAAGGCCCAAAGGCTTATTGGACCTGGAACATACTGATGTATGTGGCTCAATGAGCAGTAATGCCAGAGAAAATTTCCTGTACTTCATTGTCTCTACTGATTACTTCAGTGAGTGTGACTGTGTTCATTTGATGAGACACAAGTCGGAATTCTTTGACATGGTCGAAAGAGTTCCAGAATGAAGTATAGGATCTGAGTGACAAAAGTATTAAGACTCTGGATTAAAATCATGAGTGAGAATACTTAAGTCATTGATTATGTGATCATCTGAATGAGTATGAAATCGTTTCACAGCTCATTTCTCCTGAAAACCTGAAGGTGTTTCTGTGAGAAAGAATCAGATCTTATTAGAAATGATTAAAGATGAGTCACACGAATCTTCCATGATATTATTTAAGAATAACGCTCTAAAAAAACTAAGTTTACACTGAAATAGTTCCACAAATATCAGTTGAAAGACACCACGTTAATGTGGATTGGAATCGATCCAAATTTGTCTTTACTGAGTATTTGTAGTTGTGCTACTTCGCTGGTTGTCCTAGAGAAACTAAGGCTTGTTACTTTTACGTCCAATCTGTTTTCTAAGAAGGGAAGTTATTTTCCAAGAAGAACAGTGGGAGTAAAAGCATAACTCGAAGTTTTCTTAGGGAAACCAAGGCTCGGTACTTTTACGACCATTCTGTTTTCTAAGAAAGGAAATTACTTTCCAAGAAGAACAGTGGGAGTAAAAAGTATTTTTACGACCATTCTGTTTTCTAAGAAGGGAAGTTACTTTCCAAGAAGAACAGTGGGAGTAAAAGTACAACTCGAAGAAATTCGAGAAATATACAGGAGGCTGCTTAACCTATTGAGGGAGAGCAGCGGAAGGATTTACAGATTTCTGTAGAATCTACACCTGTGGAGCCTGAAGTTCGCAGATATGAAAGAATCAGTCACTAATCCGAGAGTGAATTCTCGTCATTAGTTCAGCCTGATGATCATTGAATGCTCGCATGATCTGATGATCATTGAAAGCGACGAATCTGCGAAATTCTAGGAAGCGAAAGTGAGCCCAGACTCCGAACAATTACATTTTGTGTAAGTTGGCTTCATCGATCCATTCATGGATGGAAGCAAACATATCGGAGTTGGAATCTTCGTTCTGTTGAAGTAGTCAAGGTTTTGACTTGAACAGGAACGAAGCGGAACTGTGTGTTTACTAATAGATTAGTGGGAGCGATATTGCATTTCTCAAAGTGTATGTCGATGACATACTGATTCTCGGATATAACGTCCCAACGCTGTAGTCGGTAAAGGACTAGCTTGGGAGTTGGTTTAATGATTGACATGGGTAAAGCCACGTAGTTCTTGGATTTTGGATCTAAAGATAGAGATCCAAAAGAGCTGGTAGGACAAAGTCAGGATTCTTAAATTGACAAAGTCCTACACATTTTGAGCAATCCAAGAAGGGTTTTATGCCAATGTCACATGGCATTAAGTTAAGCAAGATACAGTATCCTACGATAACTGCTGAGCTTAAATGCATGGATAAGATTCCATATGCGTCGGCAATTGGACCTATCATGTATGCCATGAAACGTACTTGTTTGATGTTGCTTTAATGTTAAGCAAGACAAGTAAAGACCAGTCAAATCCAGCAAAGAAACACTGGATTGCCGTAAAGTATGTCCTAAAGTATTTGAGGAATACTAAGGATAAGTTCTTGATTTACGGAGAAAGTGAGGTGCTATAAGTCGATAGAGTCTGAAAGGCAAGTTTCCAACAGACAAAGATGATTTCCGGTCACAGTCCGGTTATATCTTGTGTTTGTCTGGCGGTGCACGGCACTGTTGCTGACCCCATGACTTAAGCTGAATCTTTCGCAACTTGGGAAGTGGCGAAAGAGGTTGTTTGGAAAGAAGAGTTCGTCACTGAACTTGATGTGATTTCCAGCATAGATGAGACTAGCTGCACATCAGAGGTCCAAACACCTTGAGGATAGGTATAACCTATTCCGTGAGATAAATGACAGAGATGTTAAGTAGATCAGCAAGTTTCAACGAATGAGAACGTTGCTAATCTATTAACGAAGCCACTCCTTAGGCCTAAGCACGAGTCGCGGACTGTTGCTGTAGGATAAGTGAAATTAAGATGTAGTCTTAATTTCAGTGGGAGTTATTAAAGGGCTTTATTTAGTTATTGGATATGTTCTTGAAATAACATTTAAGATGTTTAATGAAATTATTATTTCAAGATTATTTTAACTGTGATGAAATAATCGTTCCAAAATGATATGAAGCATTTTATAGGTCATCGAAGTAAGTGACTTGATCTTGAGTCATCAAAGTCATTTAGCTTGATCATGAGGCCCTATATTTGATAAATGTTTTATATCATCCTGTCCCTAGTCGAAGGTTGTTGAAACTGGAACACCAACAACCATGTGAGACTGGATTAGTACGTGACTTATGACAAAGTCTCAGTGTGTCATAGATGCGCGGCATCAAAGTCAGTACATAGGTGTATGTTGGGAACATACGACCGGACAAGACCCGCTTATAAGAACTCTTCAGGATATTTATATCTGTGTCATAAGAGATTCTTACTACGACTATAGAGTATAGTCCTTAGACCTGAGTTCACATGCATGTGACTGCACATGGACTGATGTACTTTGATCATTGTCTAACGCTATCGTTCTGTGATAGCTATAAGGACCTTGTTTGGGTACATCATGAAAAGAGTAGTTTACAGTGATGGAACAAGATGGGATTTGTCCCTCCAATATAAATGGAGTGAATATCTCTAGGCCAATCGGAGATTTGAATACTGGAAAACGCATGGCCATGCTCAAACGGACTTTCCCGAGTCGTTTGGATTGTCAGTATCAAATCAGAGTCCGATGAACAAGATTAGGCTTTATAAGGATGACACCAATCTTGCCTTATGACTAATCGAGATATTGAGACAAAAGGATTATGAATACTGAGATTCCAGTACAAGTGGGAGATTGTTGGAATTGTGTCCAGTAATCTCGGTACTGTCTCTAGAAAGTAAGAGTATGTCAAAGATCAGACATAAGTCATATAATACTGGGGATCATGATGGCTTGCTAGAGTCCGCTCATGATCTATAAGTCTTGGACTTATTGCCTTTATTATATGATCCCATATGGGTCACACGCCTAAGCTAACAGGAAAATGTGTTGGAACGGCTTAGCAGAAGTGCGACAAAAGTGCCAGGCATTTGTCGTACTAAGAGAAAGATTAATGGGTCTGATTAAATGGAATTTAATCAGATTGGTGTTTTGGGCCCATAAGCCCAAAAGGGAAAGAGAAGGCTTTTAATGATAAAAAGCCAAATCTCTTTCTCCCTAACCCGAACCCTAGCCGCGAATCCTCTCTCCCTCTGCGCCTCTCTCCTCGTGGTCTAGCAGCCATTCCTGTGATCGCGTGTGTGAACCTTTGGAGGATTCATCCCTCGGTGCATCTATCTGATCTCTGACCTGTTCTATTCCTTCCGCTGCAACAAACAGGTAAAAGGTGAGATCATCTAATGTTTCTAATCAAGAGAACCTAGATCTGTATGTTTAGGTTGATATGAATCTGTGAATTGAATCAGGATCAACCAAACGAATTCCTTCACAGAGTATCTGGAGCAGGGATCAAAGTAGACCGAGCTAATATTAAGGTTATGACCAGCCTTCAAGTACCTAATTCTGTGAAGTCTGTAAGGAGATTTCTTGGACATGTTGGGTTCTACAGAAGGTTCATCAGAGATTTCAGTAAGATTGCTAGACCACTAACTGCTTTGTTGTGTAAGGATGCAACATTTGAGTTCAATGCAGATTGTCAAAATGCATTTAAACAGATCAAGCAAGCATTAGTGAGTGCTCCTATTGTGCAGCCACCAGATTGGGATTTGCCTTTTGAGATTATGTGCGATGCAAGTGATTTTGTTGTAGGAGTTGTTATGGGGCAGAAGAAGGACAAGAAGCTTCATGTTATTTACTATGCCAGCAGGACACTAGATGATGCGCAGAGAAACTATGCCACTACAGAGAAGGAGTTGTTGGCAGTTGTCTTTGCCTTTGAGAAATTTCGCCCTACCTTGTTGGATCTAAGGTGATAGTGCACACTGATCATTCAGCTCTAAAGTATCTGATGCAGAAGTAAGATGCTAAGACAAGATTGTTGAGATGGATTCTGCTTCTTCAAGAGTTTGACATTGAGGTTAAAGACAAGAAGGGAGTAAAAAATGGAGTTGCTGACCATCTGTCAAGGATTAGGGTTGATGAAGACGTCCACATTAATGATTTCATGCCTGAGGAGAACGTCAACTTGATAGAGATAGTATTTAGGACGGATTTAGATAGAAAGTTGCTTAACTGTCGGATTATGTGCACTGCGTCGATTGATGCCACCTTGGCAACGATCGATGCATGTATCAGGATTGTATCGATCCACGCGGACCTGTGCGTCGATCGACACAATGCGCCTACGAACCCAGAACCTATCAAGGTTCAGATTGGACACTACAACATCGCTCTTTGTGTTATTTTGACGACCAATCGACCCTTGTTTGCGGATACTATTGGGACGAGCCTTATCTCTACAAGCACTGTTCGGATGGTATTTACAGGAGATACATTGCAGAATCAGAAATTCTAGATGTCCTATTTCATTGCCATGGATCAGATTATGTTGGACACTTTGCTACTTTCAAGACTGTGTCTAAGGTTCTGCAAGCAGATTTCTGGTGGCCTACTATGTTCATAGACGCTCATTCTTTTGTCTCTCTGTGCGATGCCTGTCAGAGAAGAGGGAATATCAGTAAGAAGCATGAGATGCCTCAGAATTTCATTCTTGAGGTTGAGGTTTTCGATTGCTGGGGTATTTATTTCATGGGTCCTTTTCCCTCATCCTATGGGAATAAGTTCATTTTGGTTGTTGTAGACTATGTGTCTAAGTGGGTAGAAGCAATATCTAGTCCAACCAATGACTCTTCGATGGTTCTTAAACTGTTTAAGACCATCATCTTCCCTAGATTTGGAGTACCTCGGATAGTGATAAGCGATGGAGGATCTCATTTCATCAACAAAGTCTTTGAAAAGCTGCTACAGAAGCACGGTGTTCATCATAGAGTTGCTACTCTTTATCATCCTCAGACTAGTGGGCAAGTTGAGGTCTCTAACAGACAGATCAAGGAGATCTTAGAAAAGACAGTTGGGAAGATAAGGAAGGATTGGTCTGCAAAGCTTGATGATGCGTTATGGGCCTATAGGACTGCGTTTAAGACTCCACTTGGGACTACACCGTTTCATCTTCTGTATGGGAAAGCCTGCCATCTTCCAGTTGAGCTTGAGCATAAGGCAGCATGGGCTGTGAAGCAAATGAACTTTGATCTTAAGTCTGCAGCAGAAAGGAGATTAGTGCAGCTTAATGAGTTGAATGAGATCAAAGCTGTACAAGGAGAGGACTAAGGCATATCATGACAAGAAGATTGTCTCTGGACAGTTTGAGCCTAATGATCATGTACTTTTGTATAACTCTCGTTTGCATTTGTTTCCAAGTAAGCTGCGTTCTAGGTGGTCTGGTCCTTTCACGATCAAGGAGGTGCGTCCTTATGGTGCTGTGGTGCTTATCAGCTCAGAAGGTAAGGAATTTACTGTCAATGGACAGCGGGTAAAGCACTATTGGGCTAAGACCGAGATTCCAAAAGGACATATTCTGCCTCTGGATGATGTACCTTCTGCCCGATCTCCTTCCTGTCAAGCTAGTGATGTTAAAAGAGCGTTGAGTGGGAGGAAACCCACTAGGTAGTCTGTACATATTCATTTTTGTCGTTTTATTATGATTTTACTTTGTTTTTTCGTTTTTGGTGTTTTCAGTCTGCAGATACGAAGTCAGGGAACTGTGTCATCGCGTTGCGTCGATCGTTGCGGTCCTATGCAACGATCGATGCAAGGGGAAATTGTTGGGATAGTGTCCTGAAATCACACTTGTACTCACTCCTGATGATAGTTGTGTGTCGAGATCAGACATTCGTATAATACTGGGCGGTTGCAATGTTTTGCTAGAAGCCTCTTGCAATCTGTAAGTCGTAGACTTACTGCCAGTATTATATGATCCTATAGGGTCACACACCTAAGCAAACTGGAATCTTAAATATGGGAATGATCATTATGGTAATGATCATGTTAATGTGTATTGGATATACATTAATATCGAGTATATGGTGGTGTGTCGATCGACACAGATCGGGTTTTCAAAACAGACGTTTCGATTTTATGACTTAATCGAGTTGGCCCGTTAAGAGTAATTCCAGGTCTTAATAAAACTTAGAGTTTCGACCTGGAAGTGCAGCCGTCGACTTTTTCTTGACAGAAAGGCAGAAACACCAAAACTTAGAGATCCCAAAGATCCGGCACTAGCATCTCGGTTTCCAGGTTTGTGTGCGTGTGTATCTGGTAGAGGCGAAGCATCTGAGTCGCTAGATCTCGTTCACCAATCATTCCGCTGCCAGTTCAAGGTAAGAACGAGGTTGGTAATTTCAATATAACAAACCCTAGATCCTAGGCGATCCAACAGTGGTATCAGAGCTATTATTGTTTAGTCTGTTGAATCTAAGGCATTTAAATCGAATGCTGATGAATTTGATTAGTTAAGTGCCTGTTAAATCGTGTTTTGTAGAATTTAATCTCGGATTAAGTCTCTGTTGAAAAACGATGAACCTGTGTTTTCGCATAGTGTCGATCGACACAAGTTTGTGTCGGTCGACACACCGCGAAAACGTTTATAAAAAATTTAGGGTTTTCGCAAAGTGTCGATCGACACTAAGCTTGTGTCGGTCGATGCACCGCGAATACGCCTATTGAATTGCACTGTGTCGATCGACACACTGGGTGCATCGATCGACACAAGCTGTGCGAAAGGATAGATCGGTTCAATTGGATTGAACCGGTTATCTCGCATGATCATGTCGGTTAAATCGGTTCAATTGGATGAACTGATTCAATTAGATGGGACTGGTTATCTCAATTAGTTAAGAACCGATTTAATTAGTTGATTTCGGTTAAATCAGATTTATCAGTTATCAACCCGGTTCAATCCAGTTGAACCAGAAAATCAATTTGGTTCTGGTTAGGCATGTCGATCGACACAATATTGTGTGACGATCGACATGGACCATTTAAACCGGACCGGTTCAATTAGATTGAACCGGTTAAGGAAATTCGATCGGGTTTGACCGGTTATCGAAGTTCGGTTTAAATTAGGTTGTGTCGACCGATGCAAGGATGCGTCGATCGACACACCACTCGCAGACATGATGGTTGGACCTCAATTTGCAAATACCAGACCATATTTTTCATAAGTTCTAGATTAAACTTATAAAATAATAAATCTAGATATTATTAGTAACTTAAAATATTCTTGGGTGTATATTGGATATACATGAAGATTAAATAGTTCATTTCCTCAAATAAATATCAAGTGATCTTAATGTCTTGCCCGATCTTGTCTACTGTCAAGACTTTTTTCGTTGTTGGATAGCCTTGAAGTCCTTGGTATCCACAACTACATGAGTAAGGCAGGTGATCATTGGTAGACTTGCAGTGCGACTGTCAGTGATCACAAGACAGAAGAGATTGGTTTTACTTGACTGGGCTATCAGAAGTTCTAGGCCCAGAGACATCAGAGTAGATTAGACATAGATAGTCTTATCTGCGACCAGGAGTTGTACTGGGTACAATTAGCAATGATTTGCTTACCTAGATAACTAAAGTTTGGGTGATGGCGAGTCGCCCACTCAGATTTTGGTGAAGTATGGATCTTGGCTTATTGTATTCATCTGAGGAAACATAGCTTTGAATACAATGTGAGTTTTCTTATTAGATAAGAATTCTCAGTTCCTTGAGCATTATAACTAAAATCTCTACCTCTTTTAATTACAGCTATGTCTGTCCCAACTTACATCAACACTTTCTCACTAAGATCCGTCCTTGAGAAGGACAAGCTAAATGGATCTAATTTCCTGAATTGGTATCGGAACTTGAGATTTGTTCTCAAGCAAGAGAGCAAGGACTACGTCCTTCAGAAAGCTCTCCCTGAAAGGCTTGGGACCAATGCCTCACATGCAGTATATGATGCTTGGAATAAGCATTATATTGATGTGGTAGATGTGTGTGGTCTGATGTTGGCTACCATGAACTCGTACTTGAATTGTCAATACGAGAACATGGAGTCGCCAATAGAGATGATCACCAGCCTGAAACTGAAGTTTCAGGATCAAGCACGAGTTGAGAGATACCAGACGGTTAAATCTCTCATTGGGTGCAAGCTACCAAAGGATGCTCCAGTGAGTCCTCATGTCATTAAAATGATGGGTTACGTTGATAACCTGGGGAGACTGGACAGTTCTGTTAGCCTAGAGTTGGCTACTGAAATCATTCTGCAGTCACTGCCGTCAAGTTATGATAAGTTTATCAAAAGCTATATCAAGAATAGCTTGACGAAGACGTTGACTGAATTGCATGGCATGCTCAAGACAGAGGAGCAAAACATCATAAAGGGTAAAAAGTTTGAGAAATCTTGTAAAGACAAGGGTGGATGCAAGGTCGTCCAGATTTGGAATCGGGATAAGCCTGTGTCATCTTGTAAGCCCAAGTCAGGCCCATCTGATGTTGGTAAGTGCTGCTACTGTGAAGAGTTTGGGCATTGGAAGAGAGATTGCAATAAATTCTTGGAAGATTCACAAGAGATGGAGAAGATGTATGGGACTTCTTCTTCAGGTATTGTGTTATTACTTCAAGTTCTACATAAGTATTGGATACTAGTTGTGGTACTGATATTTTCGAAATATGCAGGACCGAAGCAACAGTAGAACGTTGAAGAAAGGACAAGTGGAACTGCGCGTCTAGTATGAAGCAATGGTTGCTGCATGAGCCGTAGAGATTCTCCACTTGTAGGAGCCTTTCAAGCTTGGTTTTAGAAATTAAGTAATTGCCACCACGTATTTGTTATATGTAGAGATGTCTTTCAATTTCTTGTAAGATTTTGGATGTCTTTCATTTTGGTAAAAGACAAGTTTTTGTTCTTTTGATCTTAATGAAATAGTCTATGGTAGCACCCCGTTTAGAATGGGTTTTATATCTTAAACCAACGTGAGTTTGAATATAACATAAATACCAAAAGGTTTAAGTCAAATGACGAAAATCCGACTTTCTTATGGCATTGTTGTTTGGGCCACATCAATGAGAAACGCATCCACAGGCTCCATCAAAATGGGCTTCTGGGCTCATTTGATTTTGAATCATGTGAGAAATGCGAATCTTGCTTGATGGGCAAAATGACTAAAGCCCCTTTCAACAAACCGACTGAAAGGGCCAGTGATCTATTGGGCCTTATTCATACGGACGTATGTGGGCCAATGAGCACTGTTGCCAGAGGAAATTACAAGTACTTCATTACCTTTACTGATGACTTCAGTAGGTATGGCTACGTCTATTTGATGAGACATAAGTCAGAATCCTTTGATAGATTCAAGGAATTCAAGAACGAAGTACAGAACCAACTTGGCAAAAGTATCAAAGTTCTGCGGTCGGATCGCGGAGGAGATACTTGAGCCAAGAGTTCAATGACTGATATATCATGGTTTTTACCGGTTTTATGCCATGATATAGTTGTGTTTTTAGTGTCTTTTGTGTTCTTTTAGAGTCTTTTACAGGTATAATCAGGTTTGGAGCTAAATTGGAGATAATGGAGCTTTTTGGAGATTTTTGGAGTGTTTGGCCGAGAGATAGAGTTCACTGTCCGAAACAGAGAAAGGTGTCGATCGTTGCATGCCTAGCATCGATCGATGCACCAGCGAGATGGGCCAAAACTCGGCGGTTTAGAAGAATCAAGATATTGCACTTTGATCCAGAAGTTCCTGATATTTACAAAGAATCCCCTGGCCGAGATTATACCTATATAATCAAGTTTTAGTTGTTTTTATTAGATACACTTTCATAATTAAGAGCAGAGGATTTTTAGAGCTTTTGGGGCTGATCTGAACCTATTACTTCATCTGTATTTGGAGAAGATTTCGAACCCCTTTTACTCTTATTTCTTTTATGCAATTTATTCATCATATGATCATGTTTTCATTATCTATGTCTGAGTAGATTCCTTGTTAGGTTTAGGGTTTCTCACATAGGATTTCATGACTTGCTAGACTTGTTCAAATTCAGTTAAGGATTCAAACTATATATGTTCTTCAATTTAATTGTGCTTAAAGCTAGTTCTAACCTGATCAATTAGAATCTAGATCTTAGGTTGCTAAATACGTCACGGAAGTGGGGTTTAGGAATCTGAACTAATTAAATTGGGCAATTAAACTTTGCGCAAACGAAAGTTTGGTTTAGGATAATTGTGAACATATCAAACTTGGGATTAATGCTAGTTTAATCTGTTAGTTCTCGCAAACGAAAGTTTGGTTTGCTGCACTTAGACTTAGAGAGTTATCGCAAAGGAATTTGGTTAATTCTATATCTGTGTTTTGAGTTCTAGAACTGTGCTTAATTAGATCCTTGCTGAATGAACTGTTTGCTTGTCTGATTTCCTGAGAATACCCTAGGCTTGACGCTTTTAATTACTTGCTTTCACAACCGTTAATCTCTGCTACTGATTTACTTTCTCGCACTGCTTTCAATTCAATCATATTGCTTAGTTCTAGTATTAGTCTCTACTGTTCTGATCTATTGAGACCAAGTGTCCCTGTGGATTCGATAACCCTATATACTACTTTGACATTGCTGTTCACTTGCAGTTTAGTATAGGGATTAATTCTTGACCTATCAAGTTTTTGGCGCCGTTGCCGGGGACTCTTTGAGTCTTCGATAGTTTCGAACTTAGGGTTTTTACTAGGATTTTTATTTTTGGTTTAGTTTACTACTTTTTTTTCTTGCGTTTCAGGTACGCCTGATCGCCCTGCATCGATCGACACAGTCCTGAGTGTCGATCGTCACATCATCGATCCTGCATCGATCGACGCTTCTCTTGCATCGATTGACACAAGGCGAAACCAGTGGTGCCGAGAGCTTGAGCATTTAGCTGGGTATTTCTTGATGGAACCTGTGATTCTGATTCGCGGCAAGAACGGAGTTCTACGAGACCAGGAAGGTCACATATGTAACGCGAAGGGTCAGAAACTGGATGGGGAAGGAAACCTCATCACACCAGATGTTGCCGTGGGCGCGGAACATCGACGAGAGGATGGTCACGAGAAGACACTTTTTGATTATAACAGACCAGATATATTCTATGCTAATCGGTCTGCGATTCGACCACCTCCATTCACCAGAGCTGAGTTTAAGCTGAAACCTGAGTACTACGCATTGATTGGACAGTATCAGTTCCATGGTCTTTCAAGCGAGCATCCTATGGATCACATAGACACATTTGAGGAATTGGCTAGCAGTATCACGGCTGAAGGAGTTTCTTCTGATTATATTTTCTATAAGCTCTTCCCATTATCTCTTAAAGGAGATGCAGCTTACTGGCTGAGACAGCTAGAACCAGGATCTTTGACCACTTGGGAAGCAGTCAAGAAGGAGTTCCTTAGACATTTTTATGACGATGCGTTATCTGAGCAGCTTAGACATGATATCCTGACATTCAAACAGCAGCCTACAGAGCCTTTTAAAGCAGCTTGGATGAGATTCAAGATGTACCAGAGAGATTGTCCACACCATGGATTCTCTGAGGTACAGCTTCTGAGTGCCTTTTTCAGGGGTTTGGATTTTTGGTATCAGAGAGCTATGGACACAGGAAGTGATGGAAACTTCTATACCAAGACCCCAGAAGAAGCTAAAGAGCTTATTAAGAACTTGATGACCAGCAGTAGTGTCAAGAATGCTGACAAGGAAAGGCAGAGATCTAGTTGCGGAGATGATAGCTTGCAGATAGCTAATTTGAGGGACAAGGTGGATTATATCCACAACATGGTAGTAGCTGGAGAATTTGTAGAAGTGATTTATATTAATGAAGCTGATTTTCATGAACACACATCTAGAAGTCAACAGAGACAAGCTCCGAGATCGAATGGCTATTCACCTCACCAAGTTCCTCCCACTAAAGAGCAGACAAAGATTGAGTCTATGCTTGAGCAGCTACTACTTGGACAGAACAAGATGACGCAAGATCTGAATGGAAAGATGGACTTCATGTATCAGGATCTGAGTGGAAAATTGGAATCTTTGACAAGCAGAGTTGACAATCTGGATGCTAGGATGACGCAAGTGGAAACCAGTATACAGACAGAGCATGTTAAGGCAGCTTCGGCAGAAGAAGAAGTTGAGCAGAATCGAGAAACTGAAGTTCTAGAACTGGAAAATCCGAGAAAAATTCAGAATGTTCGCCTTGCATCGATCGACACAAATGTGCATCGATCGACACATCCTGCGAGAGTCAATGTCGATCGTCACCATTTCAGCAACGATCGACACCATGGGCGTGAGCAGCCAAATTTCCCAGAAAAACCGAAAGCTGATACAGAAAGAGCCTACAAACCGAAGATTCCTTTCCCTAGGAAGTCCAAGAAAGAGATTAAGTTGGAAAAATGCATGGAGATAATGAGAGAAAAGCTAACTGACACTCCATTGATTGATGCCACTAAGACCAATCCCATGATGAAGACATGTGTTACATACATCCTCTCTAGCAACATGACTGAAGAAGAAGGATGCTTGGTGATCTCAGAAGTATGTGATGCTGTTGTTAATGGTAGGGTTCCTGAGAAGCTAAAGGATCCAGGAGGTTTTATGATAGACTGCTCTATCTATAGAGACAGATTTCAGAGGGCATTATGTGATCTCGGCTCAAGTATAAATCTCATGCCGTACTCTGTGGCTGTGAGATTGGGACTACTGAACTTCCAGCCTACTAGGATCTCTTTAGTCCTAGCTGATCGATCAAGAAGACATCCAGAAGGAATTCTTGAGAACATCCCTCTTAGAGTTGGAAATTACTTTATTCCAACGGACTTTATGGTACTGAAGTATGAGATTTAGCCTGATGATCCTCTACTGCTTGGTAGATCCTTTTTAGCCACTGCTGGGGCTGTGATTGATGTACGCCATGGATTGATTGATCTCCACCTGGGAGATGAGCCTTTACAGTTTAAGATGGATAAATTGAAGAAACCCACCATTGATGGACAGAGTTTCAGCATTGATACATAATTAGAAGCTGAGATTGGAGAGAAGAAGATGGCGGTTCCTCTTGAACCTGCTCTGACATCTTTAGCGCCTGCAACTGCTCATAAGCAGAAAGCTCCAGACATCTTATTTCCACCAAAGGTAAGGCACAAATCATCTAAGCTTAAACATCCTAACCGCATTACTTTGAATGCAGGACAACATCCTACCCCACCCAAGCTTCGCTCCCGCCCTGATTCCGTTGGTTTCTTCCTTGGGAGATCTCATGATCCGAATGCTTATACGCCACCTTGGATGAGGAGACTTGAACAGAGACAGAAAAAGTCTCTGTCAGGACCTCCTGGTACCTGAAAATTCCCATCCGTTCGGTCAAGCTATTGACCTTAAACAAGCGCTGGGTGGGAGGCAACCCACCATTAGGTACTGGTGTTTTTCTACTTAATTTTTGGTGTTTTTGTTAGGATTTTACGTTTGTTTTTGTTTTTGGTGCAGTTATGTTTGCAGGTCTCGGACAAAATCGCAGTGCGTCGATCGACTCACTTCTGTGTCGATCGTCACAACACGAAAGGAATCGCATTGCAGCGATCGTTGCGGTCCTGAGAAACGATCGATCTGTAGGATTATGTGTGTTCATTGGTGTAATTGTCAGGTTGCAACCTAGCACATAATCAACTAGGATCTAGGTGATTTGCAGTTGAATCATAAACAGATCAGATTCATTACCTTATGATTGCAGCGGATTGATCAAAGGAATGAAGAGATCTGCAAGAGCTGATGATAACCGGCTCCTCCTAGGTATCCACACTCTTACAAGCTACTGGATCAGGCTGCTAGACCAAGTTGGAATCAACAGAGAGAGAGGAAGACGGCTGAGGCTAAAAATCGCAGGAGTGTGGTGTTCCTTTGCCCTAGGCGCCTGTCCTCTTCCTTATATGGGCCCAAGTAATTAAACTAATGGCCTATTAGGCTTTTGGGCCCAAGACACAAATCAGACAAAAGCCTGTATTTTGTCTGGCCCAATTCTCTGTACAAATACAGTAAATGCCTTGCATCTTACCGTATTAATTCCTTGTTAACTTTCCCGTTAGCTATGGTGTGTGACCCTTAGGGATCATACAATACTGGTTATAAGTCCTAAACTTATAGATCATGAGCGGGCTCTAGCAAGTCATCATGATCACCCAGTATTTATGACTTATGTCTGATCTCGACACTTATCATACTTTCTAGAGATAGTACAGTAGATTTCAGGACATTCCCAACAATCTCCCACTTGTACTGGAATCCTACATTCCCTAATCCTTTTGTCTCAATATCTCGATCTAGCATAAGGCAAGATACGTGTCATCCTTATATAGCCAGACCATGTTCATCGGACCAGATTTGATACTGACAATGCAAACGACTTGGGCAAGTCCGTTTGGGAGTGGCCACTCTCTTACCAGCTATCAAGTCTCCGATTGGCCTAGAGATATTACCTCCGTTAAACGGCAGGGACAAATCCCATCTTGTTCCATCACTATGAACTACACACTTCATAATACACCCAACCAAGGTCCTTATAGCTCCCAGTTACGAAACAGCGTTAGACAATGATCAAAGCGCATCAATCCATGTGCAGCCACATGCATGCGAACTCAGGTCTAAGGACTATACTCTATAGTCGTATATGAGAACCTCTTATGACACAGATATTAATATCTTGTAGAGTTCTCATCAGCGGGCCATGTCCGGTCATATGCTCCCCTACATATACCTATGTGTCGACTTTGATGCCGTGCATCTATGACCCCTCGAAACTTGGTCATAAGTCCCAACACACTCTAGTCTCAAGTGGTTGTTGGTGTTCCAATTTCAACAACCTTCGACTATGGACACTATGATTTATGTCATTTCGTTAAACATGGGGTTTCAGGATCAAGTCTACTCATGTACTTCGATGGCCCATATATAATGACATGAATCATTTTGGAACGATTATTTTATATCACAGTTAAAAATAATCCAGAAATAAAATTTCATTAACATTAAAATGTTTACATGAACCAATCAAAATAACCAAAATAAAGCCCTCACAACTCCCACTCAAAAAGAGATTACATTTGAATATCTCTAATTCCTACAGCAGCAGTATGCAACTCGTGCTTAGGTCTCGGGAGTGGCTTTGTCAACGGGTCAGCCACGTTCTCATCAGTGGGAACTCTGCTGACCATCACTTCACCTCTATTCACTATATCACGAATCAGGTGATACCTTCTCATAATATGTTTGGATTTCTGATGATGTCTCGGTTCCTTGGCTTGAGCAATTGCACCATTGTTGTCACAATATAGTGCTAGAGGCTCAGTGGCATTTGGGAATACACCGAGTTCAATCAAGAAGTTCCTTATCCAAACTCCTTCCTTCGCAGCTTCTGAAGCAGCGATGTATTCAGCTTCAGTTGTGGAATCTGCCACGGTGCTCTGCTTGGAGCTCTTCCAACTTACTGCACCGCCATTCAGACAGAAGATGTAACCAGACTGTGACCGGAAATCATCTTTATCTGTCTGAAAACTTGCATCCGTGAATCCACTCATTTCAAGCACTTCACTTCCTCCGTAAACCAAGAACTTATCCTTAGTATTCCTTAAATACTTCAGGATATTCTTTACGGCAATCCAGTGATTCTCACCTGGATTAGACTGGTACCTACTCGTCATGCTTAGTGCATAAGCAACATCAGGACGAGTACAGATCATGGCATACATGATAGATCCTATAGCCGAAGCATAAGGAATCCTACTCATGCGCTTAAGCTCATCAGGTGTTTTAGGACACTGATCCTTGCTTAGTGTAGCACCATGTATCATTGGCGTGAACCCCTTCTTGGATTTATCCATTCCGAATCGATGCAGGATTTTGTCTATATAAGCATCTTGACAAAGTCCAATCAGCTTTTTAGATCTGTCTCTAAAGATTCGGATTCCAAGAACATACGCGGCTTCACCCATGTCCTTCATGGAAAAACAACTTCCCAGCCAGTCTTTAACAGACTTCAGCATTGGAATATCATTCCCAAGAAGCAATATGTCATCGACATATAGGATAAGAAACGCCACTTTGCTCCCACTAGTTTTCTTATACGCACATTGTTCTTCCTTGTTTCTGATGAAGTCAAAATTCTTTATTGCCTCATCAAAACGAAGATTCCAACTCCTGGATGCTTGCTTCAATCCATAAATGGATTTATGAAGTTTGCATACTTTCCCAGCATTCTTAGGATCAATGTAACCGTCAGGCTGTGTCATATACACATCCTCCTCCAAGATTCCATTCAGGAAGGCGGTTTTCACATCCATCTGCCAAATCTCATAATCATAATAAGCGGCAGTTGCTAGGAGAATCCGAATTGATTTCATCATGGCCACTGGTGAATAGGTTTCATCATAATCTATACCATGAATTTGTTTGAAACCTTTTGCCACCAACCTGGCCTTGTAAATCTGGACATTTCCATCCATGTCAATCTTCTTCTTGAAGATCCATTTACACTCGATGGCTTTCGCACCAGCGGGTAAGTCAACCAGTGAAAACACTCGGTTGACATACATGGAGTCCATCTCGGATTCAGTGGCTTCACGCCACTTTGAGGAGTCAGGGCCCATCATGGCTTCTGCAAAGTTCGAGGGTTCATCACCGTCAATGATCAAAAGATCATGGCAATTAGTCACGAGGAATCCCTGATATCTATCGGGTTCGTGACGGATCCTTCCGGATCTTCGAACTTCAGGTACTTCAGGTTCAGATTCTATTACAACTTCATGTAATTCATCCTGCTGTTCTTCCTCATTAGGTTGAACATGTTCCTGCCCTTCTTGAATTTCATCAAGTTGTACCTTACTCCCACTATCTTTCTTAGAGAGAAATTCCCTCTCAAGAAAAGTACAATCCCGAGCAACAAAGATCTTGTTCTCGGATCGCAGATAGAAGTAATAAGCCTTGGTATCCCTAGGATAACCAATGAAGTAGCATTTGTCAGATTTTGGTGTAAGCTTGTCTGAGATTAATCTTTTGACATAGGCTTCACAACCCCAAATTCTGAGAAAAGACATTGCTGGAGCTTTTCCAGTCCATAACTCATATGGTGTCTTTGCTACTGATTTTGATGGCACTCTGTTTAGTGTGAACGTTGCGGTCAGCAAAGCATATCCCCAAAGGGATATAGGAAGGTCTGTGTGACTCATCATGGATCGGACCATATCTAACAATGTCCGATTCCTTCTCTCAGACACACCATTCCACTGAGGTGTTCCAGGAGGTGTGAGTTGGGAAATGATCCCACACTCACTCAGATGATCACGGAATTCCTGACTCAAGTATTCTCCACCTCGGTCCGACCGAAGAGCCTTAATACTCTTACCAAGCTGGTTCTGTACTTCATTCTGGAATTCTTTGAACTTCTCAAAGGTTTCCGACTTATGTTTCATCAAGTAGACATATCCATATCTACTGAAATCATCAGTGAATGTAATGAAGTACTGATAGTTTCCTCTAGCATTTGTGGACATTGGGCCACACACGTCAGTATGTATCAGGCCCAATAGTTCACTGGCCCTTTCTGTAGGTTTATTAAAAGGGGCCCGTGTCATTTTGCCCATTAGGCAAGATTCGCATTGCTCACAAGACTCAAAGTCAAATGAGCCCAAGAGTCCATTTGAATGGAGCCTCTTGACGCGTTTCTCACTAATGTGCCCCAAACGACAATGCCAGAGAAACGTTTCATTTTCTTCGTTAGATTTGAACGTTTTGTATTAATGTTATATATTGGAGTAGATTGATCCAGCATGTACAGCCCATTAATAAGAGGGGCACAGCCATAGAACATATCATTGAGATTAAAGGAACACAATTTATTCTTAATAGAAAAATCAAATCCTTGTAAATCCAACAATGAAACTGAAATGATATTTCTGCTTATAGCAGGTACAAAATAACAATTCTCAAGTTCTAAAATCAATCCAGAAGGTAAAGACAACAAGTAAGTGCCAACGGCCAGTGCTGGAACCTTCGCTCCATTGCCAACCCGCAACTCTACTTGCCCTTGCTTCAACCTTCTACTGTTGCTGAGTGCCTGCACATTAGTACAAATATGAGCACCACATCCAGTATCTAATACCCAAGTGGTATTATCAGAAGTAGTAGTATTTACTTCAATAACAAAAATACCTGAAGAAGTAGTCGCGAAGGACTTCTTCTTCTCCTTCAGACTTTCCTGGTATTTCTTACAGTCCCTGCGATAATGCCCTGCCTCTTTGCAAAAGTGACAGATATCAGAAGGCCCAGCTTTAGACACGGGCTTGGGCTTGGCCTTTTCATTGTTGACTGCCTTGCCCTTTCCCTTGTCTGCAGCAGATTTCTTGAAACCCTTGCCCTTCTGCACCATGAGTACAGACGGCTCCTTGGCCTTCTTCAGATTAGGTTCTGCAGTCTTGAGCATACCATGTAGCTCAGGCAAAGTCTTTATCAACCCATGCATATTATAGTTCAAGATGAACTGGTCATATGCAGGAGTAAGAGACTGCAGAATGATATCACAAGCAAGCTCTTGGCTTATAGGACAGTCGAGTCTAGTCAAATGATCGAGATAACCCATCATTTTCAGAACATGTGGACTCACTGCTGCATCCTTAGCCATTTTACAGTCCAAGAGATTCTTTACAGTTTGGAATCTCTCTGTACGAGCCTGCTCCTGAAACAACGCTTTCAGGTTTGCCATCAGTTCCATGGGACAAGTCAGGCCTTCCCACTGCATCTGCAGTTCGGGAGCCATTGTCGCCAACATTAGGCAAACCATGTCATTAGCATCTGAAGAATGCGTGTCCCAAGCATTCTTCACAGCTTGTGCGGCATTATTCGCAGGTCTAGGGGGAGAACTCTTTCAAGGACATAAGCCTTCTTCTCCTGCCTGAGCACAAGTCTCAGGTTCCTGGACCAGTTCAGGAAGTTTGATCCGTTCAGTTTGTCCTTCTCAAGGGCAGACCGGATCGAGAAAGTGTTTTGTGTTGTTGTGCTTGACATAGCTGAAATTATGAGACAATAGAGTTTTAGTTATTTAGTTCATAAAAGAGTAATCTTAATAACTTATAAGAAAACTCGCATTGCATTCAAAATTTCTTTGTTTAACCTCATAAGAATGCAATGATTCCGAGACCCATGTTCAACTAAAACCAAAGTGGGCCACTGGCCGTCACCCAGAATTAGCTTTACTTGGTAAGCATGCACACAGCTAGTTATATCCATATAACTCTCGGTTGTGGATTGGGACCAAGGCCCAATTCACCAGATGTCTCAAGGCTCGGGACTCCCGATGGCCCAGTCAAGGAAACCAATCTCTTACAGCCAAATAATCACTAAAGTCTGGGACTCCCAATGAAATTAGTGACTATATACTACTTTACTTACGCAAAAACAGACACCTCACACTGTAAGCCATATCTGTAATTGAATAAGCGTTAAGTAGCTGACAAGATTGGGCAAGACATCCAAGCTTGATATTGATTTTGAGGGTTTTAGGTTTTCTTTCCAAAAATAGAAGATTACTATTTTGGGAAACTTACTTATTTTAGAAACTTTCTAAAATTTAGAAACATACTAAAAAAAGAAATTTCTAATTTAATATTTTATTAAAGTTTTCGGTTGGGTCACAAATTATAGGCCCAATTCTTGGCCCAAGACCACAGAATTCCAATTGGCCCAATAATTTGACATAACCGAGTCGGTTCATTAATTCTGGTCCAAGACCAAATTAACTACTTAATCCAACTGGTTATTTACTAAACCAGACCAGCTCTAAATTATTTGGTCCAACCAAATCAAACTTAGACCAGCCTTCGGTTTAGGTTAAAATTCAATTTTGAATTTAAATCCGGTTTAACCAGAAATTAAATAATATCAATTGTATTAAATAATTTCCAGCAAACCGCGATTTGGGTTAACCGCTTGAACCATACATCAATTAAATAATTAATTGATTCATACAGTAAAAACAAAAACGATCATGTGATAATTAACAATCATAAACGATCAGCAAAAAAAGATTCATGTCATTCACTACAAGACAAAACCGATTCTTAATCATTAACAATCAACAATTCAATTTTTCAAATCGTATGATAATTAAACAATCACTTTGACTTTTCCAATTCGTTTCATGCCATTCAATTATGATAAAACGATTTTCACATTCACAAAAGGACAAAACGATTCTCTTATGATTGTGCGATTGATAACATTCACTAAAAGACAAAATCATGTTAACAATCGATTCACTTAACAAACCATATATGATAACAAAGTCAACAAGCGATTGAGACATTCACATCAATCAATTATTTGCGATCGCTTATGATTGATTATTAAGCAAAGTCAAAATTCGATCCATACCAAGCGATTCATCATGCGATTTCATATTAGGGTTTTACAAGTTCTAATCAAATTTCTTAAGCCAAATTCGATTCTTAACATTAAAACAACCTAAATATGATCCAAACAGCAAAAACCTAACGACCTAGGCTCTGATACCACTGATGGATTATGTGTGTTCATTGGTGTAATTGTCAGGTTGCAACCTAGCACATAATCAACTAGGATCTAGGTGATTTGCAGTTGAATCATAAACAGATCAGATTCATTACCTTATGATTGCAGCGGATTGATCAAAGGAATGAAGAGATCTGCAAGAGCTGATGATAACCGGCTCCTCCTAGGTATCCACACTCTTACAAGCTACTGGATCAGGCTGCTAGACCAAGTTGGAATCAACAGAGAGAGAGGAAGACGGCTGAGGCTAAAAATCGCAGGAGTGTGGTGTTCCTTTGCCCTAGGCGCCTGTCCTCTTCCTTATATGGGCCCAAGTAATTAAACTAATGGCCTATTAGGCTTTTGGGCCCAAGACACAAATCAGACAAAAGCCTGTATTTTGTCTGGCCCAATTCTCTGTACAAATACAGTAAATGCCTTGCATCTTACCGTATTAATTCCTTGTTAACTTTCCCGTTAGCTATGGTGTGTGACCCTTAGGGATCATACAATACTGGTTATAAGTCCTAAACTTATAGATCATGAGCGGGCTCTAGCAAGTCATCATGATCACCCAGTATTTATGACTTATGTCTGATCTCGACACTTATCATACTTTCTAGAGATAGTACAGTAGATTTCAGGACATTCCCAACAATCTCCCACTTGTACTGGAATCCTACATTCCCTAATCCTTTTGTCTCAATATCTCGATCTAGCATAAGGCAAGATACGTGTCATCCTTATATAGCCAGACCATGTTCATCGGACCAGATTTGATACTGACAATGCAAACGACTTGGGCAAGTCCGTTTGGGAGTGGCCACTCTCTTACCAGCTATCAAGTCTCCGATTGGCCTAGAGATATTACCTCCGTTAAACGGCAGGGACAAATCCCATCTTGTTCCATCACTATGAACTACACACTTCATAATACACCCAACCAAGGTCCTTATAGCTCCCAGTTACGAAACAGCGTTAGACAATGATCAAAGCGCATCAATCCATGTGCAGCCACATGCATGCGAACTCAGGTCTAAGGACTATACTCTATAGTCGTATATGAGAACCTCTTATGACACAGATATTAATATCTTGTAGAGTTCTCATCAGCGGGCCATGTCCGGTCATATGCTCCCCTACATATACCTATGTGTCGACTTTGATGCCGTGCATCTATGACCCCTCGAAACTTGGTCATAAGTCCCAACACACTCTAGTCTCAAGTGGTTGTTGGTGTTCCAATTTCAACAACCTTCGACTATGGACACTATGATTTATGTCATTTCGTTAAACATGGGGTTTCAGGATCAAGTCTACTCATGTACTTCGATGGCCCATATATAATGACATGAATCATTTTGGAACGATTATTTTATATCACAGTTAAAAATAATCCAGAAATAAAATTTCATTAACATTAAAATGTTTACATGAACCAATCAAAATAACCAAAATAAAGCCCTCACAACTCCCACTCAAAAAGAGATTACATTTGAATATCTCTAATTCCTACAGCAGCAGTATGCAACTCGTGCTTAGGTCTCGGGAGTGGCTTTGTCAACGGGTCAGCCACGTTCTCATCAGTGGGAACTCTGCTGACCATCACTTCACCTCTATTCACTATATCACGAATCAGGTGATACCTTCTCATAATATGTTTGGATTTCTGATGATGTCTCGGTTCCTTGGCTTGAGCAATTGCACCATTGTTGTCACAATATAGTGCTAGAGGCTCAGTGGCATTTGGGAATACACCGAGTTCAATCAAGAAGTTCCTTATCCAAACTCCTTCCTTCGCAGCTTCTGAAGCAGCGATGTATTCAGCTTCAGTTGTGGAATCTGCCACGGTGCTCTGCTTGGAGCTCTTCCAACTTACTGCACCGCCATTCAGACAGAAGATGTAACCAGACTGTGACCGGAAATCATCTTTATCTGTCTGAAAACTTGCATCCGTGAATCCACTCATTTCAAGCACTTCACTTCCTCCGTAAACCAAGAACTTATCCTTAGTATTCCTTAAATACTTCAGGATATTCTTTACGGCAATCCAGTGATTCTCACCTGGATTAGACTGGTACCTACTCGTCATGCTTAGTGCATAAGCAACATCAGGACGAGTACAGATCATGGCATACATGATAGATCCTATAGCCGAAGCATAAGGAATCCTACTCATGCGCTTAAGCTCATCAGGTGTTTTAGGACACTGATCCTTGCTTAGTGTAGCACCATGTATCATTGGCGTGAACCCCTTCTTGGATTTATCCATTCCGAATCGATGCAGGATTTTGTCTATATAAGCATCTTGACAAAGTCCAATCAGCTTTTTAGATCTGTCTCTAAAGATTCGGATTCCAAGAACATACGCGGCTTCACCCATGTCCTTCATGGAAAAACAACTTCCCAGCCAGTCTTTAACAGACTTCAGCATTGGAATATCATTCCCAAGAAGCAATATGTCATCGACATATAGGATAAGAAACGCCACTTTGCTCCCACTAGTTTTCTTATACGCACATTGTTCTTCCTTGTTTCTGATGAAGTCAAAATTCTTTATTGCCTCATCAAAACGAAGATTCCAACTCCTGGATGCTTGCTTCAATCCATAAATGGATTTATGAAGTTTGCATACTTTCCCAGCATTCTTAGGATCAATGTAACCGTCAGGCTGTGTCATATACACATCCTCCTCCAAGATTCCATTCAGGAAGGCGGTTTTCACATCCATCTGCCAAATCTCATAATCATAATAAGCGGCAGTTGCTAGGAGAATCCGAATTGATTTCATCATGGCCACTGGTGAATAGGTTTCATCATAGTCTATACCATGAATTTGTTTGAAACCTTTTGCCACCAACCTGGCCTTGTAAATCTGGACATTTCCATCCATGTCAATCTTCTTCTTGAAGATCCATTTACACTCGATGGCTTTCGCACCAGCGGGTAAGTCAACCAGTGAAAACACTCGGTTGACATACATGGAGTCCATCTCGGATTCAGTGGCTTCACGCCACTTTGAGGAGTCAGGGCCCATCATGGCTTCTGCAAAGTTCGAGGGTTCATCACCGTCAATGATCAAAAGATCATGGCAATTAGTCACGAGGAATCCCTGATATCTATCGGGTTCGTGACGGATCCTTCCGGATCTTCGAACTTCAGGTACTTCAGGTTCAGATTCTATTACAACTTCATGTAATTCATCCTGCTGTTCTTCCTCATTAGGTTGAACATGTTCCTGCCCTTCTTGAATTTCATCAAGTTGTACCTTACTCCCACTATCTTTCTTAGAGAGAAATTCCCTCTCAAGAAAAGTACAATCCCGAGCAACAAAGATCTTGTTCTCGGATCGCAGATAGAAGTAATAAGCCTTGGTATCCCTAGGATAACCAATGAAGTAGCATTTGTCAGATTTTGGTGTAAGCTTGTCTGAGATTAATCTTTTGACATAGGCTTCACAACCCCAAATTCTGAGAAAAGACATTGCTGGAGCTTTTCCAGTCCATAACTCATATGGTGTCTTTGCTACTGATTTTGATGGCACTCTGTTTAGTGTGAACGTTGCGGTCAGCAAAGCATATCCCCAAAGGGATATAGGAAGGTCTGTGTGACTCATCATGGATCGGACCATATCTAACAATGTCCGATTCCTTCTCTCAGACACACCATTCCACTGAGGTGTTCCAGGAGGTGTGAGTTGGGAAATGATCCCACACTCACTCAGATGATCACGGAATTCCTGACTCAAGTATTCTCCACCTCGGTCCGACCGAAGAGCCTTAATACTCTTACCAAGCTGGTTCTGTACTTCATTCTGGAATTCTTTGAACTTCTCAAAGGTTTCCGACTTATGTTTCATCAAGTAGACATATCCATATCTACTGAAATCATCAGTGAATGTAATGAAGTACTGATAGTTTCCTCTAGCATTTGTGGACATTGGGCCACACACGTCAGTATGTATCAGGCCCAATAGTTCACTGGCCCTTTCTGTAGGTTTATTAAAAGGGGCCCGTGTCATTTTGCCCATTAGGCAAGATTCGCATTGCTCACAAGACTCAAAGTCAAATGAGCCCAAGAGTCCATTTGAATGGAGCCTCTTGACGCGTTTCTCACTAATGTGCCCCAAACGACAATGCCAGAGAAACGTTTCATTTTCTTCGTTAGATTTGAACGTTTTGTATTAATGTTATATATTGGAGTAGATTGATCCAGCATGTACAGCCCATTAATAAGAGGGGCACAGCCATAGAACATATCATTGAGATTAAAGGAACACAATTTATTCTTAATAGAAAAATCAAATCCTTGTAAATCCAACAATGAAACTGAAATGATATTTCTGCTTATAGCAGGTACAAAATAACAATTCTCAAGTTCTAAAATCAATCCAGAAGGTAAAGACAACAAGTAAGTGCCAACGGCCAGTGCTGGAACCTTCGCTCCATTGCCAACCCGCAACTCTACTTGCCCTTGCTTCAACCTTCTACTGTTGCTGAGTGCCTGCACATTAGTACAAATATGAGCACCACATCCAGTATCTAATACCCAAGTGGTATTATCAGAAGTAGTAGTATTTACTTCAATAACAAAAATACCTGAAGAAGTAGTCGCGAAGGACTTCTTCTTCTCCTTCAGACTTTCCTGGTATTTCTTACAGTCCCTGCGATAATGCCCTGCCTCTTTGCAAAAGTGACAGATATCAGAAGGCCCAGCTTTAGACACGGGCTTGGGCTTGGCCTTTTCATTGTTGACTGCCTTGCCCTTTCCCTTGTCTGCAGCAGATTTCTTGAAACCCTTGCCCTTCTGCACCATGAGTACAGACGGCTCCTTGGCCTTCTTCAGATTAGGTTCTGCAGTCTTGAGCATACCATGTAGCTCAGGCAAAGTCTTTATCAACCCATGCATATTATAGTTCAAGATGAACTGGTCATATGCAGGAGTAAGAGACTGCAGAATGATATCACAAGCAAGCTCTTGGCTTATAGGACAGTCGAGTCTAGTCAAATGATCGAGATAACCCATCATTTTCAGAACATGTGGACTCACTGCTGCATCCTTAGCCATTTTACAGTCCAAGAGATTCTTTACAGTTTGGAATCTCTCTGTACGAGCCTGCTCCTGAAACAACGCTTTCAGGTTTGCCATCAGTTCCATGGGACAAGTCAGGCCTTCCCACTGCATCTGCAGTTCGGGAGCCATTGTCGCCAACATTAGGCAAACCATGTCATTAGCATCTGAAGAATGCGTGTCCCAAGCATTCTTCACAGCTTGTGCGGCATTATTCGCAGGTCTAGGGGGAGAACTCTTTCAAGGACATAAGCCTTCTTCTCCTGCCTGAGCACAAGTCTCAGGTTCCTGGACCAGTTCAGGAAGTTTGATCCGTTCAGTTTGTCCTTCTCAAGGGCAGACCGGATCGAGAAAGTGTTTTGTGTTGTTGTGCTTGACATAGCTGAAATTATGAGACAATAGAGTTTTAGTTATTTAGTTCATAAAAGAGTAATCTTAATAACTTATAAGAAAACTCGCATTGCATTCAAAATTTCTTTGTTTAACCTCATAAGAATGCAATGATTCCGAGACCCATGTTCAACTAAAACCAAAGTGGGCCACTGGCCGTCACCCAGAATTAGCTTTACTTGGTAAGCATGCACACAGCTAGTTATATCCATATAACTCTCGGTTGTGGATTGGGACCAAGGCCCAATTCACCAGATGTCTCAAGGCTCGGGACTCCCGATGGCCCAGTCAAGGAAACCAATCTCTTACAGCCAAATAATCACTAAAGTCTGGGACTCCCAATGAAATTAGTGACTATATACTACTTTACTTACGCAAAAACAGACACCTCACACTGTAAGCCATATCTGTAATTGAATAAGCGTTAAGTAGCTGACAAGATTGGGCAAGACATCCAAGCTTGATATTGATTTTGAGGGTTTTAGGTTTTCTTTCCAAAAATAGAAGATTACTATTTTGGGAAACTTACTTATTTTAGAAACTTTCTAAAATTTAGAAACATACTAAAAAAAGAAATTTCTAATTTAATATTTTATTAAAGTTTTCGGTTGGGTCACAAATTATAGGCCCAATTCTTGGCCCAAGACCACAGAATTCCAATTGGCCCAATAATTTGACATAACCGAGTCGGTTCATTAATTCTGGTCCAAGACCAAATTAACTACTTAATCCAACTGGTTATTTACTAAACCAGACCAGCTCTAAATTATTTGGTCCAACCAAATCAAACTTAGACCAGCCTTCGGTTTAGGTTAAAATTCAATTTTGAATTTAAATCCGGTTTAACCAGAAATTAAATAATACCAATTGTATTAAATAATTTCCAGCAAACCGCGATTTGGGTTAACCGCTTGAACCATACATCAATTAAATAATTAATTGATTCATACAGTAAAAACAAAAACGATCATGTGATAATTAACAATCATAAACGATCAGCAAAAAAAGATTCATGTCATTCACTACAAGACAAAACCGATTCTTAATCATTAACAATCAACAATTCAATTTTTCAAATCGTATGATAATTAAACAATCACTTTGACTTTTCCAATTCGTTTCATGCCATTCAATTATGATAAAACGATTTTCACATTCACAAAAGGACAAAACGATTCTCTTATGATTGTGCGATTGATAACATTCACTAAAAGACAAAATCATGTTAACAATCGATTCACTTAACAAACCATATATGATAACAAAGTCAACAAGCGATTGAGACATTCACATCAATCAATTATTTGCGATCGCTTATGATTGATTATTAAGCAAAGTCAAAATTCGATCCATACCAAGCGATTCATCATGCGATTTCATATTAGGGTTTTACAAGTTCTAATCAAATTTCTTAAGCCAAATTCGATTCTTAACATTAAAACAACCTAAATATGATCCAAACAGCAAAAACCTAACGACCTAGGCTCTGATACCACTGATGGATTATGTGTGTTCATTGGTGTAATTGTCAGGTTGCAACCTAGCACATAATCAACTAGGATCTAGGTGATTTGCAGTTGAATCATAAACAGATCAGATTCATTACCTTATGATTGCAGCGGATTGATCAAAGGAATGAAGAGATCTGCAAGAGCTGATGATAACCGGCTCCTCCTAGGTATCCACACTCTTACAAGCTACTGGATCAGGCTGCTAGACCAAGTTGGAATCAACAGAGAGAGAGGAAGACGGCTGAGGCTAAAAATCGCAGGAGTGTGGTGTTCCTTTGCCCTAGGCGCCTGTCCTCTTCCTTATAGGGCCCAAGTAATTAAACTAATGGCCTATTAGGCTTTTGGGCCCAAGACACAAATCAGACAAAAGCCTGTATTTTGTCTGGCCCAATTCTCTGTACAAATACAGTAAATGCCTTGCATCTTACCGTATTAATTCCTTGTTAACTTTCCCGTTAGCTATGGTGTGTGACCCTTAGGGATCATACAATACTGGTTATAAGTCCTAAACTTATAGATCATGAGCGGGCTCTAGCAAGTCATCATGATCACCCAGTATTTATGACTTATGTCTGATCTCGACACTTATCATACTTTCTAGAGATAGTACAGTAGATTTCAGGACATTCCCAACACGATCATACACGAAAATCGCCAAGTAACGGTCGATGCACTTAGTGCAACGATCGATGCCTGAGCGACAGAGGTAACCCGACAGACATAATTTCATCTTTTCAAATTTTTATTTTCTTTTTACCGATCCTTCGCTGGACACTACTGGGGACAGTGTGTCTTAAGTGTGGGGGAGGTGCTACTAATGATTATCTTTCTGTTTTCTTAAGAGTCAGTCCGTTTTTCAAAAAAAAATTGTTTTATTGAGTCAAAATTGTTTAAGTAAGAAACTATGATTTTCTGAGAAGATTTACAAGACTTGCAGGAACTTAAGTAACCATTGGGATGAAGTTGCAGGATCTATCTCTGACTATTAGAAAACCCCATCACAGATCAACCTACTGGGAACACCCACATCACTTCAGGTATCAGAGGATCCTTTTACTGACTTCAATTTAATACTGACTTAGATTTCTCACCTAAGGGCTTGGTATACTTTGTGTCGGATTCCCTTGTTAGTTCTGACACAGCCTGTCAACCTATCCTATTTAGTTCCCTTCTCCCCTTCTATAAAGTAAAAAAAAAAAAAAAGATAATAAACTGAGGATGAGTTAGTAACTCCGAAGTGGTCATGGGAATGGTAGCAAACACTATTTTCTTTCATGTGATCCATGGAATGTGTCCAAAGTACACCCCATAACGGGAAGAACACTGATAAAAAAAATAAAATGATACCCAGTGGGGAAAAATCAGTTGTTAAAGAAGGGAAAGAGAAGAAAGGGACTAGAGAAAGATAGTATGGTGGTCTAGAGCTGATAAGGTAAGAATCCATGTGCCCTTTGATCGATACTCCTTAGGTGAGACCGCACTTAAATACTTGCAGAAGTCAGTAGGGAGAATTTGAATGCTTGAATGTGATTGTGGAGTTTACCTAGGACAGTTGCTAAGTGTGGGGGAAGTACATGTTGGTCTTGATACCCTGTAATTGATTCTTTCAGTGGTTTACTAAGGGGAATCTGAGTATTGTAGCTTCTAGGATGAAATGAGTTTCTGAAGAGTTTTCAAACCTATTCACCAAGCTTTAGTTCTGTGTTTTGCTTGAGGGCAAGCAAAGGCTAAGTGTGGGGGAGTTGATATATCATGGTTTTTACCGGTTTTATGCCATGATATAGTTGTGTTTTTAGTGTCTTTTGTGTTCTTTTAGAGTCTTTTACAGGTATAATCAGGTTTGGAGCTAAATTGGAGATAATGGAGCTTTTTGGAGATTTTTGGAGTGTTTGGCCGAGAGATAGAGTTCACTGTCCGAAACAGAGAAAGGTGTCGATCGTTGCATGCCTAGCATCGATCGATGCACCAGCGAGATGGGCCAAAACTCGGCGGTTTAGAAGAATCAAGATATTGCACTTTGATCCAGAAGTTCCTGATATTTACAAAGAAGCCCCTGGCCGAGATTATACCTATATAATCAAGTTTTAGTTGTTTTTATTAGATACACTTTCATAATTAAGAGCAGAGGATTTTTAGAGCTTTTGGGGCTGATCTGAACCTATTACTTCATCTGTATTTGGAGAAGATTTCGAACCCCTTTTACTCTTATTTCTTTTATGCAATTTATTCATCATATGATCATGTTTTCATTATCTATGTCTGAGTAGATTCCTTGTTAGGTTTAGGGTTTCTCACATAGGATTTCATGACTTGCTAGACTTGTTCAAATTCAGTTAAGGATTCAAACTATATCTGTTCTTTAATTTAATTGTGCTTAAAGCTAGTTCTAACCTGATCAATTAGAATCTAGATCTTAGGTTGCTAAATACGTCACGGAAGTGGGGTTTAGGAATCTGAACTAATTAAATTGGGCAATTAAACTTTGCGCAAACGAAAGTTTGGTTTAGGATAATTGTGAACATATCAAACTTGGGATTAATGCTAGTTTAATCTGTTAGTTCTCGCAAACGAAAGTTTGGTTTGCTGCACTTAGACTTAGAGAGTTATCGCAAAGGAATTTGGTTAATTCTATATCTGTGTTTTGAGTTCTAGAACTGTGCTTAATTAGATCCTTGCTGAATGAACTGTCTGCTTGTCTGATTTCTTGAGAATACCCTAGGCTTGACGCTTTTAATTACTTGCTTTCACAACCGTTAATCTCTGCTACTGATTTACTTTCTCGCACTGCTTTCAATTCAATCATATTGCTTATTTCTAGTATTAGTCTCTACTGTTCTGATCTATTGAGACCAAGTGTCCCTGTGGATTCGATAACCCTATATACTACTTTGACATTGCTGTTCACTTGCAGTTTAGTATAGGGATTAATTCTTGACCTATCAATGACTATTTGAGCGAGTGTGGAATTTTTTCACAACTCACTCCTCCTGGAACACCTCAATGGAATGGAGTGTCGGAGAGGAGGAATCGAACCTTATTGGATATGGTTCGGTCTATGATGAGTCATTCAAATCTTCCATTATCCTTTTGGGGATACGCTCTAGAAACGTCTGCGTTTACACTAAATAGGGTGCCATCTAAATCAGTGGAAAAGACACCATATGAATTGTGGACTGGGAACATTCCTAGTCTGTCTTTCCTGAAGATTTGGGGTTGTGAGGCTTATGTCAAACGTTTAATCTCTGACAAGCTCGCACCCAAATCAGATAAATGCTACTTCGTTGGTTATCCTAGGGAAACCAAGGCATACTACTTTTACAACCAATCTGAGAACAAAGTATTTGTTGCTCGGGACTGTTCTTTTCTTGAGAGGGAATTTCTTTCTAAGAAAAACAGTGGGAGTAAAGTACATCTCGAAGAAATTCAAGATGCACAGGAGACTGCTCAACCTGCTGAGGAAGAGCAGCAGTTGGATCCACAAAGTTCTGTGGGGCTCACGCCTGTGGAGCCTGAATTTCGCAGATCCGGAAGGATCCGTCACGAACCCGAGAGATACTATGGATTTCTCGTGACCAATTCCAATGATCTGATGATCATTGAAAGTGACGAACCTGCAAACTTCGCGGAAGCAATGATGGGCCCGGACTCCGAAAAGTGGCTTGGAGCCTCTAAATCCGAAATGGGATCCATGTCAGAAAACCAAGTATGGTCCTTGGTCGATTTACCTAATGGTACAAAAGCCATTGAGTGTAAATGGATCTTCAAGAAGAAGATTGACGTGGATGGTAATGTGCAAATTTACAAAGCTAGGTTGGTGGCTAAAGGTTTCAAGAAAATTCATGGTATTGACTATGATGAAACCTATTCCCCAGTCGCTATGCTTAAATCCATTCGGATTCTACTAGCAACTGCCGCTTATTATGATTATGAGATTTGGCAGATGGATGTCAAAACCGCCTTCCTGAATGGAATTCTGGAAGAGGATGTGTATATGACACAGCCTGAGGGTTTTGTAGATCCTAAGAATGCTGAGAAGGTATGCAAGCTTCATAAATCCATTTATGGATTGAAGCAAGCATCACGGAGTTGGAATCTTCGTTTTGATGAAGCAGTAAAACAATTTGGTTTCATCAAGAACGAGGAAGAACCATGTGTATACAAGAAGACTAGTGGGAGCGGAATTGCATTTCTTGTACTGTATGTCGATGACATACTTCTTCTCGGTAATGACGTTCCGTTGCTTCAGTCTATTAAAACTTAGCTCGGAAGTTGTTTTTCCATGAAAGATATGGGAGAAGCCGCGTACATCCTTGGAATCAGAATCTACAGAGATAGAGCGAACAGGCTGATTGGATTGTGACAGGACACTTATATTGAGGTGTTGCACAGATTCAAGATGCATGATTCCAAGAAGGGCTTCATACCGATGTCTCATGGCATTAGTCTCAGCAAGAAGCAGTGTCCGGCGACACAGGCTGAGCGAGAACGCATGGGTAGGATTCCTTTTGCTTCTGCAATAGGATCTATCATGTGTGCCATGCTCTGCACTCGTCCAGATGTAGCTTACGCGTTAAGCATGACGAGCAGATACCAATCTGATCCAGGTGAAGATCACTGGACAGCTGTCAAGAATATTCTCAAGTATTTGAAACATACCAAGGATAAGTTCTTGGTATATGGAGGAAGTGAAGAACTTGTGGTGAATGGATTCACCGATGCGAGTTTTCAGACGGACAGAGACGATTTCCGATCACAGTCTGGATATGTCTTATGTCTAAATGGCGGTGCAGTGAGCTGGAAGAGCTCTAAGCAGAATACCGTAGCTGATTCCACGACGGAAGCTGAATATGTTGCTGCTTCAGAAGCGGCAAAGGAAGTTGTTTGGATCAAGAAGTTCATGACTGAACTTGGTGTGGTTCCTAGTATCTTGGAGCCAGTGGCTTTATTTTGTGACAACAATGGAGCCATTGCTCAGGCGAAAGAACCCAGGTCACACCAGAAGTCCAAACACGTAGAGAGATATCACCTGATTTGTGACATCGTCAATAGAGGTGATGTGAAGATCAGCCGAGTTCCGACGGACGAGAATGTCGCTGATCCTCTGACTAAGCCACTCCCAAGGCCCAAGCATGAGTTCCATACTACTGCTGTGGGCATTAGAGATCTTAAGATGTAATCTTGATTCTAGTGGGAGTTTTAGTTTTATTTTAGTTATAATAAGATGCTCTTTGTGAGATCCGGGATTCACACTAAGAATTTGTATTCGTGGATTTGGACTTTAGGATATAGAAATGGTATAGTTTCCTATGAATCAAAGACTTTATTGAGATTGATCGTCGAGATAGAACAAACACAATCGAAAAGAGAGTACAAAGTATGAAATCGAGCTATCTAGTCGAAGTGTTCTTAGCTAGGGTTGGAATATCTTGAATGAATCGCCACTTCTTCTTTAAATAGTCTCGACTTTGATCTTCTTGTTCCGATATTTCGGCCTCGCCGTCATAACGATCTCCGAGATTTGCGGCAATCAGTTGAACTGACGAAGACCGGGTTGCTCTATCTCCACGTCGTCTCCTGCCGAGCTCGAGCTCGATCGCTTCTCACTTCGGCATTGCTTGGGCCTTGTCAAGAAGTCAATCGTATAGGCCCAACAGAGGACAACGGTCGATCTCTCTCTGTATTGATATTGGAGCGGGCTCATAACTATGGGCCTTTGTCTTATTTGTTAACGGGCCGGATTTCTTGGAGGGAAATCCAGCACCAACAATAGCCCCCCAGCCCATTAATTTCGACGAGTCGAGGTTAATGGGCGGTAGACGTTCTGGTTTGACGGGATCGTTTCAGGTCGCTTATTATGGGACGATCATTTCGGATCGTTCTGGTTTGACGGGACCGTTTCAGGTCTCTTATTTGGGGACGACTATTTCAGTTCGTTCTGGTTGGGAGGGACCGTTTCAGGTCGCTTGTATGAAGAGACAATTTCATATCACTTATATTAGAAGGGACCGTTTAAGGTCGTTTGGAAGGGATAATTTCATATCACTTGATTTCGGGGGAGGCCGTTTCAGGTCACTCGGCAGGGATAATTTCATATCACTTGTCTTTTGAAGAGATAATTTCATATCACCTTTTTGAAGAGATAATTTCATATCACTTGGTTTTAGGGGAGGCCATTTCAGGTCGCTCGAAAAGGATAACTTAATATCTTTTGTTTTGGAAGAGATAATTTCATATCACTTTAGCTTTTGAAGAGATAATTTCATATCACTTTAGCTTCTGAAGAGATAATTTCAAATCACTTTGTAGAATGTAAATGGCGAAGCATTTCTCAATGACTCTAACTTTTACGACAGAAAGAGACCTTGATTGAGAGACTTATTTTGATTTCACAAATATAAGCTAGTATGACTTCGTTTGAAGTTGTTGAGCTCGGTAAGAGCTTTGTATTGGGGGGGCGGCTGCGCTCGAAGTAGAGCTGCCTACGTACCCTTTTAAGGGGATCAAGCCATTTTGTAGTTCAATTATGTTGATGTACTCCTAGTGGAAATACTTCTTGAGTTTGATGATGTTCCAAGGTCGTAGTTCAGGTTTATGGGTTTCTACCGACTTGAGTCGGTAGACCCCGTCCTTTACAATGTCGGTGACCTGGTAAGGACCTTCCCGCTTTGCTCCTAACTTTCCAGCGTGTTCTTCCTTGTTATGGTCGAACACTTTCCGTAAGACGAGCTCTCCTACTTGAAACCTTCGAGTTTTGATTCGGGAATCATAGTAGCGAGCTGCGGCTTATTGGTAATTCTGGAGTCGAGCTAATGCGAGGTTCCTTCTTTCGTCGACGAGGTCGAGCTCGTCAGTTATCATCTTGTTGTTAAGTTCCTCTTGTCGTGGGCATTCTTCTTTGCGGATGCTTGATACGAGGATTTCGGCTGGTACTACCGCCTTGGTTCCGTAAGCCAGCGTGAAGGGAGTCTCGCCAGTGGATTTGCGGGGGGTAGTCCGGTAGGCCCAGAGTACAGCTGGGAGTTCGTCACTCCAGGTTGTTTTACACTCGTTGAGCCTTTTCTTGAGACCGTTCATAATCGCTTTGTTAACTGCTTCTGGTAGCCCGTGCCTTGGGGATAGCGTGGCGTTGAGTAAGTCAGCTTTATGTTCCAAGTTCTGCAGAACTCTTTGAACGTGTTTGATATGAACTGAGATCCGTTATCGGTGACGATCTCGTGGGGTAGTCCATGTCGGCAAACGATGTTTCGCCAGACGAACTCCTTAACGTGAACGTCCTTAACTTTTTGGTACGACTCTGCTTCGATCCACTTGGTGAAGTAGTCCGTCATCACCAATAGGTGTGTAGCTTTCTTTTTGCCGGATGCGACTAGCGGTCCCACGATGTCCATCCCCCATCGCATGAATGGGTATGGTGATGAGATAGAGGAGAGTTTTTCCGATGCTTGGTGGATAATTGGAGCATGCTTTTGGCATTTATCGCACTTGTTGGAGAAAGATTCGCATTCGGTTGCCATTGTCGGCCAATAGTAACCTTGCCTTTTGATTCGCACGGCCAATGCTCGTCCTCCGGAATGGCTTCCGCAGGATCGGTCGTGTGTTTGTGTAATCACGGCTGTGGCTTGCTTTTTGTCAAGGCATTTAAGGTAAGGTCCGGAGAGACTCCTTTTGAAGAGCTCTCCTTGCGTGACGCAGTACCTTGCGCTATGTGTTTTGAGTTTCCGTGCCTCCCATTTGTCGTCGGGAACTTCTCCGTTTGTGATGTATCGAACGATGGGAGTTCTCCAATCTTCGTCGTTGTTAGGATCGGGTCCCTGACTAGCGGATGCAACTTGGATTGGTCCGTCGGGGACGTTCGCAACGTACACGGCGTTTCTAGGATCGAGGTCATCATGAATCTCGATGATGTCGCTACTGGTGTCCCCAGGACATTCTTTGTGCTTGACATCATCCTTCACGGCGGGCCCGTCCTCTTTCAAGGATAGAGCTTTGAGGGCTATGTCGATGCTTGGTTTTTCTATCCCCTCGACTGGTATGATCCTTTTGATGTTAGGATCTGATGTCGATGCTAATGCGGCTAGGGCATCGGCTGCGGTGTTTTCCCCTCGTGGGATTCGTGTTAGATCAAAGAATTTGATCTGTTCGGCCAGTGTATGGACTACACGTAGGTATGCTTCCATCCGTTCGTCTTTGGCCTCGTAATCGCCATGATATTGGCTCGTGACCAATTGGGAATCACTGAAAACGTTTACTTCTCGGGCTCCTATTGCTATCGCGAGTCTGAGCCCGGCTATTAACGCTTCATATTCTGCTTCGTTATTCGATGCGGCGAAGCCCAATCTAAACAATTGTTCTAGTACTTCGCCCGTTGGGGAGACTAATTTCACTCCGACTCCGGATCCTTGCCTCAAGGAAGCTCCATCGACGTAGAGTTTCCATTTTTGGGCCGAGGTCGGGTCGAGTTCTATAGTCGGAGGGAGCTCGATTACGAAATATGCCAGTACTTGTGCTTTTAGGCACGTTCGAGCTTTGTATTCTATGTCGTACTCGCTAAGTTCGATAGCCCATTTGACCAATCGACCTGACTGGCTTGGACTGTGAAGGATGGTTCTCAGCGGCTGAGAGGTCATCACTATGATCGAGTGCGATTGAAAGTACGGTCGGAGTTTCCGAGCCGATGTCACTAGCGCTAAGGCGAGTTTTTCCATGGCAGGGTATCTGGTTTCAGCATCGATCAAGGTCTTACTGATGTAATACACCGGCCGTTGCTCGTTTTGTTCCTCGCGAACCAGGACTCCACTTACTGCTGCCGTCGAGACAGCTAGGTAGAGGTAAAGGGGTTCTCCTTCTACTGGTTTCGCCAGTATGGGTGGTTCACTTAAGTAAGCTTTGAGCTGAGTGAAAGCTTCTTCGCACTTTTCGTCCCAGAGGAACTTTTTGTTTGCTTTGAGCAAGTGATAGAAGGGTAGACATTTATCAGTCGACCTTGAGATAAAGCGATTCAGAGCAGTTATTTTGCCGGTCAGGCGCTGGACTTCTCGCGTTGTTCTGGGAGATTTCATCTCTATGAACGTTGCGATCTGTTTGGGGTTCGCTTCGATCCCTCTTTCGGTCACTAGGAATTCTACTGAGGGAACCCCGAAGGTACACTTTGCTGGGTTGAGTTTCATCCCGTATTTATTGAGAATGGTAAAACATTCTTTTAGTTGGGGGATGTGATCCTCATACCTGGAAGATTTTACCAGCATATCGTCGATGTAGACTTCCATGGTTTTGCCTAGGAGTCCTGAAAACATCTTGTTGACGAGGCGTTGGTAAGTTGCTCCTGCGTTTTTTAGTCCGAAGGGCATGACTTTGTATTAGTACGTGCCTCGATCAGTTATGAACGAAGTCTTTTCTTGGTCCTCAGGGTTCATCAATATTTGATTATACCCTGAGAACGCGTCCATAAAAGATAGTAGCTGGTGTCCAGCGGTAGCCTCGACCAGTCGGTCGATGTGCGGGAGTGGGAAGCTGTCCTTTGGACATGCTTTGTTAAGATCCGTGAAATCTACACAGACCCTCCATTTTCCGTTCTTTTTCTTAACCACTACGGGGTTCGCAAGCCAGTCGGGTATTTGACCTCTCTGATCGATCCGATTTTTAATAACCGATCGACCTCATCATTGACGGCTTTGGCCCACTCAGGGCCTAGTTTTCGACACTTTTGTCTTACCGGTTTGTAGGTTGGGTCGACATTCAGCTCGTGGCTGGTTACGTCGATGTTGATCCCTTTCACGTCTGCTGAAGACCAGGCGAAGGAGTCGACGTTCTGTTTGAGAAAAGAGACCAGTTCATTTTTAACTGGCTCTGATAGGTTGATTCCGATGCCAACGAGTCTTTCGGGATGAGCATCTTCTATGCAGACCTGAGTCGTGAGGTCCTTTGGGGGTCCTATTTGACTTGGGTCGTTCGACCTTTTGGTCTGCAAGGTGGCGAGCTCCTCCTCTTTCTGTAATTGCTACGCAGGGGATTTCTCGATCTGCTTGTATCCGTTCATGTAGCAATGACGGGAAATCTTTTGACTTCCGTAAATGGTTTTGATCCCTTTGGGAGTTGAGAATTTTACGCATTGGTGGTAGGTCGATGGTACCGCTTTCATGTCGTATATCCATGGTCGACTTAGGATCGCGTTATAGGGAGCTGGCCGATCTACTATGACGAACTCCGTCATTCTTCGAACTCCTCCAGCGGTTACTGGGGCGAAGACAGAGCCCATCGAGTACGTCGTTTCGCCAGCGAAACCTACCAGTGGTGTCTTTTCTTCCACGATCTCGGAGTCGTTGAAGTCCATCTTTTTGAACGCGTCGTAAAAGAGGACATCTACCGAACTTCCTGTGTCAATCATTATCCTTGAGAGTTCAACATCTCCCACTACTAGACAAACGAGGAGGAGAGCGTCGTCGTGTGGTTTGTCGAGATTACTCGTCTCGCTCTCGTGGAAAGTGATTTCGTGGTCTGGGCCTAACATTGGGATTTTTCCCCTTTTGTCGGTCTCGACTCTCCTTTGAAGAGCTTTGATTGAATTGACCGAATCTCGGCACAGCTTGGAGCCACCGAAGATGAAGTCAACTCTTTTAGGGGGTATAGCCCGTACACCCCCCCCCCCCCCCCGCAGAGACGAGGGAGGTTGATTCTCGAGCGTAAACTTTTAGCGGGAGCCGGAGGCGGGGATAGTGCCGAACCTCCCGGAGTGCCGCTCAGGTTGAGCTCGCCGAGGATGAACTCGACTCGCTTTCGTGACCCTTGAGGGAGTGTTTCGGGGGCTGAAGGAATGTTTAGGGGTTAATCCAGATTCAATTCTCAGATTCAACAGTTCCTAAACATGCGGATCTAGGTTCTCTTGAATAGAAACAATTGTTGATCTCACCTTATACCTGTTTATGCAGCGGAAAGGGATGGTATGTCAGAGATCAGAGAGCCACCGAGAGATAACTCCTCCAGAGGTTCACACACGCACACCGAGCAGGAAGAGGCTGCTAGACCAGGAGGAAATCGGCGCAGAGAGAGAGAGGAGGCTCGCGGCTAGGGCTTGTATTTCGACCTGAACTCGTCTTATGTTTATAAAACTCGTTCAGTTCGTTTTGGGCCATTTGGCCCAAAGGCCAATTAACTCCGAGGCGTTCGCTCACTGTGTCGATCGACACTCCTTGTGTATCGATCGACACACAGTGGCCAAACCCTTTTATTCTCTCTAAGTACAGTAAATGCCTAGCACTTTTACCGTACTTCTGCTACACCGTTCCTACACCTTTTTCTTGTTGGCTTAGGCGTGTGACCCATATGAGATCATATAATAAAGGCAATAAGTCCAAGACTTATAGATCATGAGCGGACTCTAGCAAGCCATCATGACCCCCAGTATTATATGACTTATGTCTGATCATTGACATACTCTTACTTTCTAGAGACAGTACCGAGATTACTGGACACAATTCCAACAATCTCCCACTTGTACTGGAATCTCTGTATTCATAATCCCTTTCGTCACAATATCTCGATTAGTCATAAGGCAAGATTAGTGTCATCCTTATAAAGCCTAATCTTGTTCATCGGACTCTGATTTGATACTGACAATCCAAACGACTCGGGACAGTCCGTTTGAGCATGGCCATGCATTTTCCAGTATTCAAATCTCCGATTGGCCTAGAGATATTCACTCCATTTATATTGGAGGGACAAATCCCGTCTTGTTCCATCACTGTAAACTACTCATTTCATAATACACCCAAACAAGGTCCTTATAACTATCGCAGAACGATAGCGTTAGACAATGATCAAAGTGCATCAGTCCATGTGCAGTCACATGCATGCGAACTCAGGTCTAAGGACTATACTCTATAGTCGTAGTAAGAATCTCTTATGACACAGATATAAATATCCTGAAGAGTTCTTATAAGCGGGTCTTGTCCGGTCGTATGTTCCCCAACATACACCTACGTACTGACTTTGATGCCGAGCATCTATGACACACTGAGACTTTGTCATAAGTCACGTGCCAATCCAGTCTCACACGGTTGTTGGTGTTCCAATTTCAACAACCTTCGACTAGGGACAGGATGATATAAGCCATCTATCAAATATAGGGTCTCATGATCAAGCTAAATGACTTTGATGACTCAAGATCAAGTCACTTACTTCGATGACCTATAAAATGGTTTTTATCACTTTGGAACGATTATTTCATCACAGTTAAAATAATCTTGAAACCATAATTTCATTAAACATTTTAAATGTTTTACAAGAACATATCAATAACTAAATTAAAGCCCTTTACTAACTCCCACTGAAATCAAGACTACATCTTAATTTCACTTATCCTACAGCAACAGTCCGCGACTCGTGCTTAGGCCTAAGGAGTGGCTTCGTTAATAGATTAGCAACGTTCTCATTTGATGAAACTTGCTGATCTACTTAACATCTCTGTTATTTATCTCACGGAATAGGTTATACCTATCCACAAGGTGTTTAGACCTCTGATGTGCAGCTAGTCTCATCTATGCTGGGAATCACATCAAGTTCAGTGACGAACTCTTCTTTCTAAACAACCTCTTTCGCCGCTTCCCAAGTTGCGAAATGTTCAGCTTAAGTCATGGAGTCAGCAACAGTGCCTTGCACCTCCAGACAGACACAAGATATAACCGGACTGTGACCGGAAATCATCTTTGTCCGTTGGAAACTTGCCTTTCAGACTCTTTCGACTAGTAGCACTTCACTTTCTCCTTTACCTAAAGAACTTATCCTTAGTATTCCTCAAATACTTTAGGATATTCTTTACGGCAATCCAGTGATTCTTTGCTGGATTTGACTGGTCTTTACTTGTCTTGCTTAACATTAAAGCAATATCAAAACAAGTACGTGTCATGGCATACATGATAGATCCAATTGCCGTCGCATATGGAATCCTATCCATGCTTTCAAGCTCAGCAGTTATCGTAGGACACTGCTTCTTGCTTGACGTATTGCCATGTGACATTGGCATAAAACCCTTCTTGGAATGCTGATTAGGTGCAGGACTTTGTCAATTTAAGAATCTTGACTTTGTCCTACCAGCTCTTTTGGATCTCTATCTTTAGATCCAAAATCCAAGAACATACGTGGCTTTACTCATGTCAATCATTAGAACCAACTCCCAAGCCAGTCCTTTACTGACTGCAGCATTGGGACGTCATTTTCGAGAATCAGTATGTCATCGACATACAATATGAGAAATGCAATATCGCTCCCACTAATCTATTAGTAAACACACAGTTCCGCTTCGTTCCTGTTCAAGTCAAAACCTTGACTACTTCAACAGAACGAAGATTCCAACTCCGATATGTTTGCTTCCATCCATGAATGGATCGATGAAGCTAACTTACATAAAATGTAATTTTTCGGAGTCCGGGCTCACTTTCGCTTCTTTGAATTTCGCAGATTCGTCGCTTTCAATGATCATCAGATCATGCGAACTTTCAATGATTATCAGGTTCAACTAATGACGAGAAATCACTCTCGGATTAGTAACTGATTCATTCATATCTGCGAACTTCAGGCTCCACAGGTGCAGATTTCAATGATTATCAGGTTCAACTAATGACAAGAAATTACTCTCGGATTAGTAACTGATTCATTCATATCTGCGAACTTCAGGCTCCACAGGTGTAGATTCTACAGAAATCTGTAAATCCATCCGTTGCTCTCCCTCAACAGGTTGAGCAGCCTCCTGTATGTCTCGAATTTCTTCGAGTTATACTTTTACTCCCACTGTTCTTCTTGGAAAATAACTTCCCTTCTTAGAAAACAGATTGGACGTAAAAGTAACAAGCCTTAGTTTCTCTAGGACAACCAGCGAAGTAGCACAACTACAAATACTCAGTAAAGACAAATTTGGATCGATTCCAATCCACATTTACGTGGTGTCTTTCAACTGATATTGGTGGAACTATTTTAGCGTAAACTTAGATATTTCTAGAGCGTTATTCTTAAAATATCATGGAAGATTCGTGTGATTCATCTTTAATCATTTCTAATAAGATCTGATTCTTTCTCACAGAAACACCTTCAGGTTTTCAGGAGAAATGAGCTGTGAAACGATTTCACACTCATTCTGATGATCACATAATCAATGACTTAAGTATTCTCACTCGTGATTTTAATCCAGAGTCTTAATACTTTTGTCATTCAGATCCTATACTTCATTCTGGAATTCTTTCGACCATGTCAAAGAATTCCGACTTGTGTTTCATCAAATGAACACAGTCACACTCACTGAAGTAATCAGTAGAGACAATGAAGTACAGGAGATTTTCTCTGGCATTACTGCTCATTGGACCACATACATGAGTATGTTCCAGGTCCAATAAGCCTTTGGGCCTTTCTCTAGCTCGGCTAAGATAGGCCCTTTACCTTTTGGTCTAGTAAACAGAATTCAAGTCTCATAAGATATTTTATCAAATGAGCCCAACAGTCCATGACTATGGGATTTCTGAATCCGACTTACTCTATGTGACCAAGACTTTATGCCAAGAAAAATCAGGTTTAATTCATCAGATTTAAACCAATTCGGTATTTATGTTACATTTAGGCACTCTTTGGTTTAAGATATAAAACCCATTCCATGAATAGGGTGCTACAATTAATATTTCATTAAGATCAAAAGAACAAAACTTGTCTTTTATCAAAATGAAAAACATTCAAATTCTTACAAGAAAATGAAAGACAACTCTGCTTAAAGAAGGTACATTGTAGCAATTACTTAATACAAAACCAAGCCTCAAAGGGATCTATAAGTGAAAAACCCTACGGCTGAGGCAGCATCCCAAGCTCCTTCCAGACATGTAGTTTCACTTGCCCTTCCTTCAACGTTCTACTGTTGCTTAGGCTCTGCATATTATCACAAATATCAGTGCCACAACCAGTATCTAATACCTTTAAGGTAGAACTTGAAGTAATAACATGAATACCTGAGGAAGTAGTCGCATACATCGACTTTAACTCCTCATCATCTTCCATGAATTTAATGCAATCTCTCTTCCAATGCCCTGTCTCCTTACAGTAGCAGCACTTACCAACGTAAGAGGTATCTGACTCGGGCTCAGAAGACACACGCTTGCCATGATTCAAAATCTAGACAACTTTGTCTTCACCCTTTTCAGCATTAGGTTTAGTAAACCTACCCTTCTCGTTCATGAGATTGTACAGGGTACTCTTCACGTTTGGCTCAACTGTCTTGAGCATATCATGCAGTTCAGTCAGCGTCTTCGTTAAGCCTTTCTTGATATAGTTCCTTCTGAACTTATCATAGCTTGACGGCAGTGACTGCAGAATGATCTCAGTTGCCAATTCTTGGCTAACTGGATAATCCAGTTTCCTCAGGTTATCAATGTAACCCATCATTTTACTGACATGAGGACTCACTGGATGATCATTTGGTAGCTTGCAGCTAGTGAGAGACTTAACCAACTGGTATGTCTCCACCCTAATCTGCTCCTGAAATTTCAATTTCAGGCTGCTGATCATCTCTATTGGCGACTCCATGTTCTCATATTGCTTCTGCAAGTCTGAGTCCATGGTAGCCAATATCAGACCACGCACATCTACCGCATCATTATAATGCTTATTCCAAGCATCATATACTGTATGAGAAGCATTGGACCCGATCCTCACGGGGAGAGCTCTCTCAAGGACATAGTCCTTTCTCTCCTGTCTGAGAACTAGCCTCAGGTTCCGCGACCAAATCAAGAAATTTGATCCGTTCAGCTTGTCCATCCCAAGCATAGACCGGATCGAGAAAGTGTTTTGATTGTTTGTGCTAGTTATTATTGAACATATAAGATAAAAGGATTTTAGTCAATATGTTCAATATGATTAATCTCGTATTAAATTTAATATGATTAATCACGCATTATATTCAATAACATAAGTTACCCTCAATAGAATATAATGATTCCAAGATCCACATATAACTAAGATTAAAGTGGGCCACTGGCCGTCACCCAACCTTAGCTTATATCGGTAAGCCCTATATCGGCTAATTATATCCGTGATATAACTCTTGGTTGTGAATCTGGGCCCGAGGCCCAATCCACTCTGATGTCTCAAGGCCCGGGACTCCCGATGGCCTAGTCAAGAAAACCAGACTATACAGTCATGTAATCATTAATGTATGGGACTCCCAATGACATTTATGAATCACAAACCGTCTTATCCACGCAAAAGTAGACACCCTCACACTGTAAGGCCATGAATACAATTGAATGGGCTTCGACAGCTGACATAGCCTGGACAAGACATCCAATGCTTGATATTATTTGAGGTTCGTAGGTTTATTAAAATTTCATTCCCAAAATAGAAGATTACTATTTCGGGAAACTTTCTATTTTTGGAAACCTACTATTTTAGGAAACTTTCTAAAATTGGAAACTTTCTAAAACCGGAAACTTTCTAACTTTAGAAATTTCTTTAAAATCCAAAACCCGCAAATCTAGAAACTTCTATTTTAAGAAACTTTCTAATTTCAAAATTTCGGAAACTTTAATTTAAAATCGATTTATATTCTTTATAAAATAAATTTTAAATTAAATCTGAAGAAAGACTCAAATAATTGGCCCAATTGTTTTAACTTCTTGGCCCGAGGCCCAAGAATTGGTCCATGTCCAAGACATGACCCAATTGTCCAATCAAATGACATAACCGGTGTGGTTCATTAAAATTGGTCTAACCAAATTTTAATTACTACGATGACCACAATTGTCAACCGGTTATTTACTAAACCGGATTTTCTCAATTTATTTGGTCCAACCAAATCAAATTAGAAAATCCTGGTTTAGGCACAAAATCCAATATTTCGACTTTGGATTTCTTATCCCGGTTTAACCAGAACTTAATAAAATTATTAATTTTGTTTATTAAACCGCGACGGTTATAATTTTAATAAATTTATTAAACCGAGCCTTAAACCAACCATATCGGTCGATGAACCAACCGCATCGATCGATCCATCAACCGCATCGGTCGATGCTCTAAGCATCAATCCTGCATCGATCGTGCATCGATCTTGTATCGATCGATGCTCTCACGCATGCACGGACGGTTATCAGGTTTGGTCGAGATATTCTCGGATTGTGTCGACCGATCCATGCGATCGTATCGATCGATCCATGCGATCACAGCCGATTCTCACTTTTGAAAAATCGCATTCCAAATCAATATAGTTTGGTTTTTGCGATTTCAGATGTGTTTAGGTTTCAATTCCTTGTTGCTTAAGTGATTTCTCTTATCAGTAGTTGATTCAAAACACTTCTTAAACAAGAAAACAATCCTAAACTTGAATCTAAACAAGAAAAACCAGAACCAATGGCTCTGATACCACTGAAGGAATGTTTAGGGGTTAATCCAGATTCAATTCTCAGATTCAACAGTTCCTAAACATGCGGATCTAGGTTCTCTTGAATGGAAACAATTGTTGATCTCACCTTATACCTGTTTATGCAGCGGAAAGGGATGGTATGTCAGAGATCAGAGAGCCACCGAGAGATAACTCCTCCAGAGGTTCACACACGCACACCGAGCAGGAAGAGGCTGCTAGACCAGGAGGAAATCGGCGCAGAGAGAGAGAGGAGGCTCGCGGCTAGGGCTTGTATTTCGACCTGAACTCGTCTTATGTTTATAAAACTCGTTCAGTTCGTTTTGGGCCATTTGGCCCAAAGGCCAATTAACTCCGAGGCGTTCGCTCACTGTGTCGATCGACACTCCTTGTGTATCGATCGACACACAGTGGCCAAACCCTTTTATTCTCTCTAAGTACAGTAAATGCCTAGCACTTTTACCGTACTTCTGCTACACCGTTCCTACACCTTTTTCTTGTTGGCTTAGGCGTGTGACCCATATGGGATCATATAATAAAGGCAATAAGTCCAAGACTTATAGATCATGAGCGGACTCTAGCAAGCCATCATGACCCCCAGTATTATATGACTTATGTCTGATCATTGACATACTCTTACTTTCTAGAGACAGTACCGAGATTACTGGACACAATTCCAACAGATTCCGGCTCCTTTGACCGTTCCCGTTTGTTCTGAGAAGGCTTTTTAGAGTTCGACTCCTTGGTCTGTTTGTTTTCCTTTTTGTCGGGCAGAGTTTCCTCCTCGACTTCGGAGTCTTGTTTGCTTTCGGACTCTCACTTTTGAGCCTCGGCTTTAGCTCGAGTATAGCAATCTTCGGTCGAGTATCCTCTTTTATTGTGGAAATCACAGAATTTTTCCTTGTCGAACTCGAATTTCTTCGAGCTCTTCGGGCTCTCGACCGCGTTGACGTTCCCTGATTTACGGGAATCCTTTTTCGAGTTCGAATTCTGCGAGCCCGACGGGTTCTTTTCTTTTCGGTGCTTTTCTCTGAGGGCCGCGGTTTCGTCCTCGAGGCGAGCAAAGGCTGATGCGCGATGGAGGGCGTCATCAAGCGTTTGAGGTTTGCGGACTGTTATTTCCTCACGGAATCTGGTGGAGTACCACAGTCCTCGTCTCAATGCTTCTATGGCTACCTCGTCTCGTGGGTTCGCGATTTTGGATTTTATTTCCTTAAATCGGTCGATGTACGAGCGAAGTGTTTCGTCAGGTTTTTGAGAGACGCCAAATAGGGCTGCCTCAGTAGTCTTTTCCTCGATGAAGACGGAGTATTGTTTGAGGAAAGCCGTCATGAACTGGGTGAAGTTGTCAATGGACCTTTCTTCTAGTCCGGCAAACCATTATAGGGCGGAGCCCGATAGGTTTTCCGCGAAGAGCCTGCAGAAGGCCGGCTCTCTCTCCTCATCCGTAAGGTACACCCTTCCCATTGCTAGTCGGAATGCCCTGATGTGGGCTTTCGGGTCTGATTTCCCAGAGAATTCTGGAAACTTAGTTTTCTTGATTTCTCGGATCCTTGCAAACGCGATCCGATCTGTGAACGGCATTTGTTGCGTTTCTTCGATCACTCGATCGATGTCAGGAGCCGCGCTCGTTGCCATGTGAACTTTCGAGCTCAGACTGTTGAACTGGGCCTTAGCCTGCTCGATGTATTGTCTAAGCATATCGTGTTCATCGCCCTCTGCGGGTGTGAACTTGGCTTGTGCCTGTCCTGATGTTTATTCCGGAAAAGTGGGGTCGAGGAGATCGATCGGTGGGACCGACCTTGTCTGGACGATCTGGGGCGTTCGGAACTGTACCGTGTTTGATCCGTTAAGGACTCCCGAGCTCGAGGCGAAGGCAGAGCCTCCTAGTTGCCTCGGTCGGATATTAGAGTTATTCGGGAAAGGTGGTGGCCCGGGTAATGGTCGGTTTCTTGATCCGGTTGGATCTGTGACCATTGAACTCGAACTGAATGGGGTCGGTATCGCGATAGGGGTCATTGTAGGGTGGAAGCCGCTATTTGACGTATTATCGAAATTTCCCGACGCTCCCGGAGGAGTTACTACCTGGGAGAAGTCCAAGCGGGTACACGGTGGAGGACTTATGGGAGTTCGAGTTGGTCTACCCCCTTGGTTTTGGCTGGCGAGCTCTTCGAGACGGGCGTTAAGGCGCCGTTCTTGTTCATCGAGCTGTGCGGCCAGGGAACGGTTTGCGATCTCTTGGGCCCTTGCGCTTGCCTCGTTATTTCTCGTTTGATCTACCAATAGGCTGAGCATCGAACGGATCTCGGCAAGATCGTTTGGCCCTTGTCTCTGTGGAGCAGAAGGTAGTGGCGAATTAGGTCTGGTTATTCCAGATCCACCTCCTGGGGGGGATATCGAATCGTTTCTCATCCATACCCAGTTTCTGCTCGGATCATTAGTTCCTGACAAAACGTTTGTCGGAGTCTGGTTCGTCGCGATTGTTTGAGCAACAGAGCCGGCTGGTGCCGAGGTCGTGGAGACTGAGGCGGAGCTCGTCAACACGCCGTCGGTCTGACCCATGTTCCTTACCCCGGTGGTGTTCTGAGGAACGTTGTCGACCGTTTGAGGGAGGTCAACTGGTCGTGTGGCGCTGGGAGAGCCAGTTTGGTCGGGATTCATCTCGATCTATCGGATCTAGGATCTGATTCTTAAGATAGGAAAAGCTATAGATAGTCCCCACAGTCGGCGCCAAATGTGAGATCCGGGATTCACACTAAGAATTTGTATTCGTGGATTTGGACTTTAGGATATAGAAATGGTATAGTTTCCTATGAATCAAAGACTTTATTGAGATTGATCGTCGAGATAGAACAAACACAATCGAAAGAGAGTACAAAGTATGAAATCGGGTTGGAATATCTTGAATGAATCGCCACTTCTTCTTTAAATAGTCTCGACTTTGATCTTCTTGTTCCGATATTTCGGCCTCGCCGTCATAACGATCTCTGAGATTTGCGGCAATCAGTTGAACTGACGAAGACCGGGTTGCTCTATCTCCACGTCGTCTCCTGCCGAGCTCGAGCTCGATCGCTTCTCACTTCGGCATTGCTTGGGCCTTATCAAGAAGTCAATCGTATAGGCCCAACAGAGGACAACGGTCGATCTCTCTCTGTCTTGATATTGGAGCGGGCTCATAACTATGGGCCTTTGTCTTATTTGTTAACGGGCCGGATTTCTTGGAGGGAAATCCAGCACCAACACTCTTGTAAACATACTTTTGGAAATGTTTTAATGAAATCTGATTTCAGCATTATTTATTGTGATCTAAATAATGGTCCCAAAATAAGTTCATGTCATATTATAGGTCATCAAGTTGAGGACTTGATCATGAAACCCTATAAGTTATAGATGACATAAATTATGTTTTGTCCCTAGTCGAGGTTGTCAAAATGAGACACTGACAACTGCGAGAGACTAGCTTGTGAGGTGACTGTTGACTAAGTTTCATGGAGTCAATGATATGAGTATCACAGTCAGTCACATAGATATATGTTGGTGAACATATGATCGGACATGACCCGCTAATGAGAAGTCTACAAGATAGTTATATCTGTGTCATAAGAGATTCTCATTACGACTATAGAGTATAGTCCTTAGACCTGAGTTCATCATGCTTTCTTGCATATGAATTGGTACACTTTGACCTTGTCAAACGTCGACCCGTAACTGGCGGCTATAACGGCATTGTTCAGGTGTATCATGAAGTGTGTATAGTAACAGGGATGGAACAAGATGGGATTTGTCCCTCCTGAATAACGGGAGATAAATATCTCAAGGCCTATCAAAGATTTGATACTGAGAGAATGTGTGGCCGCACTCAAACGAACTGTAGTTCAGTTGTTTGTATTGTTCAGTATAGGATCAGGAGTTCGATAAACACGATGTTGGCTTAATAAGGATGACACTAATCTTGCCTTATGCCAAATCGAGATATAGAGACAAAAGGATTATAGGAATTGATGATTCCAGTACAAGTGGGAGATTGTTGGGATAGTGTCCTGAAATCACACTTGTACTCACTCCTGATGATAGTTGTGTGTCGAGATCAGACATTCGTATAATACTGGGCGGTTGCAATGTTTTGCTAGAAGCCTCTTGCAATCTATAAGTCGTAGACTTACTGCCAGTATTATATGATCCTATAGGGTCACACACCTAAGCAAACTGGAAGCTTAAATATGGGAATGATCATTATGGTAATGATCATGTTAATGTGTATTGGATATACATTAATATCGAGTATATGGTGGTGTGTTGATCGACACAGTATGTGTGTCGATCGACACAGATCGGGTTTTCGAAACAGACGTTTCGATTTTATGACTTAATCGAGTTGGCCCGTTAAGAGTAATTCCAGGTCTTAATAAAACTTAGAGTTTCGACCTGGAAGTGCAGCCGTCGACTTTTTCTTGACAGAAAAGGCAGAAACACCAAAACTCAGAGATCCCAAAGATCCGGCACTAGCATCCCGATTTCCAGGTTTGTGTGCGTGTGTATCTGGTAGAGGCGAAGCATCTGAGTCGCTAGATATTGTTCACCAATCATTCCACTGCCAGTTCAAGGTAAGAACAAGGTTGGTAATTTCAATATAACAAACCCTAGATCCTAGGCGATCCAACAGAAATATACGAAGGAATGAGCTCGCAGTGTGTCGATTGTTGCGGTCCTATGCAACGATCGACGCACCTGGTTAAAATCGAAATCAAAGGTACGTGTGCTACAAACCGGAAATCGGGTTGGTTCGATTTGGTTCACCAATCGCGATCTGCAACGATGTTGCACCCTCGGTGTCGATCGATGCAGTCACGAGCCAGATAAGTGCCTTTAACTCTTTCTTCTTCTTCTTTCTTCCCCATTTCGCAGCTTCGCCGAACGAACCCTAAAAATCGCCATACCCATATCCTTCAATTCTCACTCATTTTCGACGATTTAAGTGTCTATTCCACTTGATTTCTCGCCCTCTTTCCATTTATATCACTCATTCCAACCGGTTGTAAGGTATGTATCCCGAATCTCTCGTTTCTATTTTCGGCCCAAAGGTATAAAATTCGGATTCTATCACGATTTGACTATTTCAATGATGAATTGATGCTTGATTAAGCTTGCTTGTGATGATTTCGTACTACCTTAGCACATGTATTGACAGATTTCACAAGTTTTCAGAGAATCTTCGATTCGATGAAGAACACTTACGATTCTCTGATTTAGGTCGAACGTAGAACGAATTGGATGCATTTGATACTGATTTTTCTGCTATTGATGGTTCATTGAGAAGATAGATGGTTCATTGAGAAGATAGACACTGATTTGGTAGCATTTGTTGATCTTAGAGCTTTGGCTTAAATGCAAGTTTGCTTCTTGTGTCTTTGATCGTAGATGCCTCCTCGTAAGCGCAACAGAGCTGCTCCAGCTGATTCTCTTCCTCCTGCGGAGTGGATTACGCGAGCCTCATCACCACCTGCTATGTATCTGCGTGATCGTGAGGGTATACAGGCCCCTTGGCCTAAGGGAGAGAAGGATCCAATTCCTGCAACGAGGCAATGGGAACATGAGCCTCAGGTGGAGATTAAAAGCACAGACTGTACTGATAGAGATATCTACAAGCAGTGGAACGATTACGACACATTTTTTTACAACGATTGGTTGGATATGAAGATAAATCCTACTAAGTTTGCTGATTACAGGACTTGTAAGAACATGGTCATTGATCAAGAGGTGCAAGCATTGGTTCAGGAGATTGGTCTAGGATCGATGCCCATGAGGTACTATGAGCTCTATCTGGATTTAGTGCGACAACTGTTGTCCACTTGCAGGGTTTATTACGCTAACTCGATGTGCATGAGAGATGTAGAGGGAACTTTCAATTTCATGTGTTTGGGAGCTATGTACCGCATTCCTCTTCTAGACATCTGCCGCATATATGGATTCAATGTGGAGCCTACTAGATGCTCTATTATTGGTGAGTGGGATAGTGCGAACACAAAGTTGTTATGGGATCATATCGGCAATGAGCGCTACAACTCAAGGACCTCAAAGCAGATATATGTTAGGCATCGAGTCCTGAGATATGTGATCCGCATTCTGGGATACACATTGTTGGCTAAGTCTGAAGCCAACAAGATGAGGAAGCATGAGCTCATGGTACTTTACACTTGTTTGAGAGCGTCATTTGCTGAGACTAAGCTGCGTGACCCTGCTCCGGAGCTGAACTTAGGAGCCATTTTTGCTGAACACTTGTGCATACTGAAGAAGAAGGCAATTGACGGGAACAAAACTGAAACCATGGGAAGCCTGCTCACTCCGATCTTTCGCCATTGCAGGATTCCTTTGGAGGGCAGAGAGTGTGACACCACAAAGGCTTGGATGAATCTTGCTCACTTAAAGAGCGCCACCTGGATGAAGGATTACCGTATTTGGGTCTTCCATGACGTACGCTTGCGTAAGTGATGAGTGCAGCTTCCAGCACCAGAGCTTACCAGGATAGATACGTTGGCTGCGTTGAGTTTTGAGCCTCATAGGAATGATCTGTGCAGTGTGTCTACGGTTGTTTACCCTCTCGGTGACCCTACTTCACGAGCTTCCACATCTTCTGCTCTTGCGCCTGCTGCTGCTTATGTTGATCTAGGTCCATATCCCGATCCACCGATGGATCCTGCTGAGATGTTCCAAGGCGATTTCCAGACACTAGTGAACGACCGACTGAAGGGCGTCTGGGAGTGGATGCGTGGCTGCTATTGTAGGCGACAGCCTTTAGTCCATCAGCCAGTTCCTGTTCTGCGACGCCGACCTGCACATGCTCCTGCGACATCCAGTGATTCTGATCACTATGCTGGGATTGACGATGAATCCGAGTGATGTGAGATTTGAGTCCCTGTTTCCTGACATTCGGTTCTGTATCTTTTCACTTTTCTCTTTCATTTTCTCTTGAGTCTTGGTCAGTACATGTCATTTAGGATGATGTGTTTGCTTCTATGACTATCTGTTGCTCTGATTTTTGCTTGTTTGTGATGTTTACAGCTTACAGGTTTGATTTTCGAGATTTTCTCACGAACTAACTGCTGACTGCTAACTGATCCGACGTAATTGCAGTGCAACGATCGACACGGTCTGTACTCATGGCTACTTTCGCACTGCAACGATCGACATGGTCATGTGTGTCGATCGACTCATGACGACTATCGCACTGCATCGATTGTTGCGGTCCTGTGCAACGATCGACGCAGTTGCGAGACATGTAAAAATCAACAGAACCTAACACATCCCAGTCCATTTTTCTTTCTTTTACCAATCCTAAGCTTGATATTACTGGGACAGTGTGTTTCAAGTGTGGGGGAGGTGATACTGACTTATTCTTTTTCTTTTCTTAGAGTCATCTGTGTCTGTTTTATCGAGATTGAGTAAGAAACAATGAATTTTTGAGGCGATCACCACACTTGCAGGAACCTAAGTGACCATTGGAATGAGCTTGCAGATGAATCTATGACTGTTAGAAAACCCAACACGGACCAGCCTACTGAGGACACCCTTATCACTTCAGGTATTCAAAGGATCCTTCACTGACTTTACCCCTAATTTTGACTTACTTTTTCTCACCTAAGGGCTTGGTATACTTTGAGTCGGATTACTCTGTTAGTTCTGACACAGCTTGTAAACCTATCCAAGTATGGTTCCCTTCTCCCCTTCCTTAAAGTAAAAAAAAGATATAAACTGAGGATGAGCTAATAGCTGCGAAGTGGTCGCGGGAGTGGTAGAGACCCCTATTACCTCCTGTGCATCCATGGAATGTGTCCAAAGTACACCCCAATGCGGGAAGAATACTAATAAAAAAAAATTTATACCCAGTGGGGAAAAATCAGTTGCTAAGGAAGGGAAAAGAGAAGAAAGGAACCAGAAAAAGATAGTATGGTGGTGAAGTGCTAACATAGTAAGAGTCCATGTGCCCTTTGATCGATACTCCTTAGGTGAAACCGCACTTAATAGCTTATAGAAGTCAGTAGGGTGAATTTGAATGCTTTGAATGTGATTGTGGAGTTTACTCAGGACAGTTGCTAAGTGCGGGGGCGGTATATGTTGGTCTTGATGTCTGCAGGTGCATTTTTCAAGTGGCTTACTAAGGGAAATCTGAGTGTGGTACTTCTAAGATGAAATGAGTTTCTGAAGTTTTCAAACTTCTTCACCACATTTTGGTTTTCTGTTTTGCTTGAGGGCAAGCAAAGGCCAAGTGTAGGGGAGTTGATATATCATGGTTTTTACCTGTTTTAAGCCATGATATAAGTATATATTCGAATCTTTTGTAGTGTCTTTCGAGTCTTTACAGGTGTTTATTAGATACATGCACGTTTGGAGGATTTTGGGAGATACTGGAGCTTATCGGGCAAGTTTTGGAGCTAAAGCCGTAAGGAGCAAAAATGACTATCTCGGAGCGACCTCTGTGTCGATTGATGCATCATTGGTGTCGATCGACGCATACCCATGCCAGCGAATTAATGAAGAATTTGGAGATTTGCACTTTTCCCCACAAGTTCCAGTATTTACGAAAGAGACTCAAGTCGTGATTAGCACTTTATAATTAGATTTTTAGTGTTTTGTTTATATTACACATTCATACTTTTAGCTAGAAAGAGATGGAGAGCTTGGGGCTAATCTTACCTTGTACTGCTTTTGCTTTTGGAGAAGATTTCGAACCCCTTTTCTTTCTCTACTCTTTTATATATGCAATCTATTTATTCTATGATTTGTGTTTCATTGATCATGTCTGAGTAGATTCATAGTTAGGTTTAGGAATTCTCACTAGGGATTTCATGACTTGCTAGATTAATCAATCAGTTAAGGATTCATAACTTGATTAGTTTTTCAGCCTGAATTGTGCTTAATACTAGTTTCTAATCTGATCACTTGGAATCTAGACTTATGATTTATAAATTCACACGAAAGTGTAATTTAGAATCTGAACTATTTAGGTTGAGCAATTTAATATCTGCAAAGAAATTTGTTTTAATTGAATTGTGAACAAATCGAACTTGCATTTAAGGCTAGTTTAATTTGTTAGGAATAGCAAAGAAATTTGGATTTCTAGGATTTAGACTTAGTGAATTCTCGCAACGAAAGTTGGTTAGTTCTATATCTGTGTTTGGGTTTTAGAACCGTGTTTAATTTGATCGTAACTGATAATTGATCTGCTTGTCTTGATTTCCTGAGAACTGCCTAGACTTAGCGCTTTTAGTATATTGATAAAACAAACCGATTTGCTTTTTGATTTAGTTTCCGATTTTAGTTTATTTATTTCTGATTTGCATCACCTAGCTTAATTTGAAGTTCTATAATCTATCGTAAGATTTCTTGAGTCTCTGTGGATTCGACCCCTACATATTACATTTGCCTGTGCACTTGCAGTGTAACTTAGGAAAGTAAACTCTGAGCATATCAGTTGTCCATCAATACAACATTTACTCTTCGCCGATGACAACTTATTTATCTGTCGAGCCACATTGAAAGAATGTTCAGAGTTCATGCGTTATCTGCGATTTTATGGCGAGGCTTCATGGAAAGAAATCAACTTCCAGAAGTCGTCCATCACCTTTGGAAGTGATCTCGACCCGATGATGAAGCGACTTATCGCCAAGTATTTAAACATTGATCACGAAGGTGGAGCAGGCTCGTACCTCGGGCTTCTCGAGTGTCTTAGCGGATCTAAAAAGAAATTGTTGGCGTTTATAATTGAAAAGCTGAGCAAAAGACTTCATGACTGGTTTGCTAAAGCTTTATCATTGGGGTAAATAGGTACTATTGAAGGTTATTGCAACGACACTCCTGGTGTATGCAACGTCTTGTTTCTGCCTTACGAAGCATAAATGTCAAAAGATTACAAGTGCAATGGCTAGCTTTTGGTGGAATGCTTGTGAATACAAAAGGAAGATACACTGTGTTTCATGGCAGAACTTATGCAAATTGAAGGATCGAGGAGTTTTGGGGTTCAGAGACATTGAAGGTTTTAATTTGGCCCTCCTTGCGAAACAGGCATGGCGGTTGCTTAACGAGCCTGAATTTTGGATATCTAGCTTGTATAAATGACGGTATTTTGCTAAGACTGAGTTTCTTTCATGTGATAAAGGTTATCATCCCTCATACGCTTGGTGGAGCATTTTGTATGGCCATGAGTTTCTTGTTAAAGGCCTGAGTAAGTCGATACATAATGGAAAATTTACGTACGTTTGGATGGAAAATGGGTTATGGACAAACATCCAAGAAGGTCAGCAAACAAACAGAGCGTTTACGACATCAAACTTAAGGTTGCAGACTTGATCAACAAGGATAAAACGTGGAACATTGAGAAACTCATGGAGATTTTTCCTATGGATGATGTTAAGCAGATAGCTCAAATGATGATCGGAGACGCATGGGACATATTCATATGGGCGTATACAAAGGATGGGTCTTACTCTATGAAAAGTGGTTACTGGCTGCTTTCCAACAACCATGTTGTGCCTAGACCAACTCCATCTGCAATTGAGAAAAAGGAAGATCTGGAAGGTGTAGACAATACCAAAGATCCGCATTTTCCAATGGAGGGCGATATCTGGAGCGTTAGCAGTGGCTGATAGATTGTGTACGAGAGGATTGCATATAGATACAACATGTAAACTTTGCCAGCAAGGTACTGAAACTATCTCACATGTCATATTCCAGTGTTTTATGGCTCAGGATATCTTCCTAAGCGTAAACATTCCAGGTCCTATTGTGGGTTTCTCAGACTATTTGGAAGACAACCTCAGCTTCTTACTTGAAAAAAACAGAGGACCATAGTATTAATAAGCAAATACAAAGTGTTATTCCTTGGTGTCTATGGTCCATATGGAAGAATCGGAATGCAATCATCATTAAACATACCCAAGAACCAACTCACGTCATAGCTCTAAAAATTGCAGACGAGGTGAAATCTTGGCAAGAAGCGAATCAAATCGATGAGGAAGAGCTGAACAAGGCACATAACAGATTACTGATACGAGAGCAATGGCTTCCTCCCCCGAATGGTGTTGTTAAATGCAATGTTCATACTAAATGGAGGAACAAAGACCTCTTGAGCGGAGTTGCCTTGTTGGCGAGAGATCACATGGGAGAAGCTCTGTTTCATGTCAGGGATGCTCTTACAAGCTCGGAGAATAAGCTGATAGCAGTCCTTCGATGTATTCTTTGGTCAATGCGAAGTATGAGAGATTTGCAAGTACAACATCTTTTGATTGCGTCGGATTCATCTCTTGTCATGGAAACTCTTACCAAACCTTCCAGTTGGCCTAGATAAAGAGTGCTCGTTACTATAATCTTGACACTTCGACGTGCATTTCAGAGTTGCGGCTTTGAACATGAGTTAGAAATGTGTAACTCAATTGCAAGAGATATAGCGAATAGCGCCAACAGAATCGGGAGATGCCAATCATACATGGCGGTGGGTGGTCCATTATTGCTCCACGATAGACTGCAACGAGAGAGAACAAGGAACATCTATACATCCTTCATGTACGATTTTGATGTTGCTTTTTTATGGTTTTTGTTCTCTGTTTTGTTTCTTAAAACCTTGCTTACATTGCACTTCTTTTGATTAATGGATCTTTCAGACGTTAAAAAAATGACTATGGATGTCATAATAATATTAAATATTTTTTTTTTGTCAAAGATAATAATATTAAATATTTCAAATCAAGCTTAGCTGTATTTTCAAGTTTTATAGGCAGAATGTGGAGGAAGTAAAAGAAGAACACTACTACCCAAATATTATTTTATGGCCATGAATTTCACCGGTGAGTCGGTGACCATTTCATTTCTTTCTCCTCATCTTCTTCTCTTGGTGAAGTAGCCATTGATCCAGGTGGCAACGACCATCCAACAAAAATATATTTTCTATTTTTTTATAAATAATCTAATTTTTTCTTTATAGATATTTCATAAAATTTACAAAATCATAGATTTTAATCCTAACGTTTATATAACCAGGGATTAGTCAACTTATTTTGTTGTAAAAAAAGTCTACTTATTTTTAAAAATTTAAATAAAAGAAAAAGCATAAAATAGCACAAAAAACATACTTTATCATAAATATAGTATCAAGAAAAATAATTCATATTTTTAGCATTATTTTAATTATAAAGACTTTTATAGTATTATATAATTTAGGGTTTAGGGTTAATTATTTAAGGTTTAGAATTTATTTTTTAAGGTTTAGGGTTTATATTTAGGGTTTATTATTCAAGGTTAGGGTTTAGTATTTAGGGTTTAGGGTTTAGTATTTAAGGTTTAGGGTTATAGCTTATTTAGTGACAAAACATATTTTTGTGCTATTTTTATGATTTTTCTTCCTTGATAGTTGGTACTATATTTTTGACAAGTCATGTTTTTGTGCTGTTTATGTGATTTGCCCTTAAATAAATCTCTGTTTATCTTTATTTTGTTCAAATCCATTTCTTATTTAAATGGTACTTTTTACAATGTGATTACGTAATACCCAATACAATCGTGCCACGTGGGAGCACGACAACCGAGGCCGCCAAAAGTTGTGACGTAGATTCTTATCGCCGGTAACTTGCAACCACTGATTTCCCGAAACAGCAAACAGCCCAAATAGCTAACACCACTCCATCTCCGGCTTACTGCCACCAGAGACGATTCTCCCCGCTGTTTCTATGACTTCGATTATCAACACCGTCTCCACCGTTTCCTCCAGAGTTAGCTCCGTCGACCGAGTCCGAGCGCTCTCTCTCCGAAATCCGAATTCCGTCGAGTTCACTCGCCGGCGTTCCGTTTGGTCGACGTTGGACTCCGAATCGTCTGGTACATTACATTTTCTTAGTTGGATGATTGAACGCGTTCTTCGATTTTTTTTACTGATTTTGTTACGTTCGTAGGGCGGAGATTTGTTGTGCGTGCGACGGAGACTGATACAGATAAAGGTTATTTTTCGCTTGAATTTTGCTTTTTCTTCAAGTCTTTCGGTAGAATATAAGCTTAGGGTTTGAATCTCCACTGCAGTTAAATCTCAGGTACCGGACAAGGCACCAGCCGGTGGTTCGAGCATTAACCAGCTTCTGGGTATCAAAGGAGCAGCTCAAGAGACTGTAATTTTTCATCTTCTCCGACCTTTTAAATTTGTTGTCTCCAATGCATCTGAAAATTTAGGTTTGGATGTATCACAATTAATAGAAATGAGAACAAAATCATCATAATTGTGCATAGTGATGTCGACTTGCATAGTTTAGGTATTTACCTCTTTCGAGTTGATAACTATCTATAAACATCACGTTTTAGGTATGCAAATATTGTGAGAATGCTACTGCATATTCACTTGTTTCTTTGTTCAGAATAAATGGAAGATTCGTCTTCAGCTAACAAAGCCAGTGACTTGGCCTCCATTAGTGTGGGGAGTGGTCTGTGGTGCTGCTGCTTCAGGTAACATATGAACCTCTTTTGGATGAACGTAACACTGTCATGGAGTTTTCTGTGTCCTTTGCAATCTTCTTGACGTCTTCACCAGAAATTCTTTTACTTGTTTTCTGTAGAGTATGACTAAATTTTTGGTTGCTCATAACATATCTTCCTTCGTTTTTTTTTGTTTCTTCTGGCAGGGAACTTCCACTGGACCCCAGAGGACGTTGCTAAGTCGATTCTTTGCATGATGATGTCTGGCCCATGTCTTACTGGCTATACACAGGTCCGGTTTTGCAGAACAAAAAGCTGAGTTGTTCTTATGCTATTACATTTTCTTAGTGCCAAATAACCTAAGAAGTGTTGATTTCCAGACAATCAACGACTGGTATGATCGAGATATTGATGCAATTAATGAGCCATATCGCCCAATTCCATCCGGAGCAATATCAGAGCAAGAGGTACTGATACAGGACATTTTGAGCTTTCTTAAACCATGGGTTTGTTTGGTACTGATTTCTCCTTAAATGCAGGTTATTACACAAGTCTGGGTGCTATTACTGGGAGGTCTTGGAATTGCTGGAATCTTAGATGTGTGGGTAAGTTGGTGGTTTTGATGTAACTAGTACAGTTAAAAGCGCACATCAGAATTATGAAACCTTCCTTCTTCAGGCAGGGCATACCACTCCCACTTTGTTCTACCTTGCTTTGGGAGGATCCTTGTTGTCTTATATATACTCTGCTCCACCTCTTAAGGTAAGTTCTATACCTACCTTCCAACGCTGTTGTGACAAGACATTTTTCGCCCTCTTCTTGATGGAAGAAGATAAGTTTTGGAGTTTAGCACTTATCAATATATCTCTTTGCAGCTAAAACAAAATGGATGGGTTGGAAATTTTGCGCTTGGAGCAAGCTATATTAGTTTGCCATGGTAAGATATCTCGTGCATCATTACATGGTACGTTCTCATCTCATTGATTCGTTCTTTTTTGTGTTCACTTGATTGATAGGTGGGCTGGGCAAGCATTGTTTGGCACTCTTACACCAGACGTCGTTGTTCTAACACTCTTGTACAGCATAGCTGGGGTACATCCTGCAACCTTATATGATGCGCTTTTGTGATCTTTAACAGTCTGATTTCACAGCATGTACCTATGTAAAACTGCAGTTGGGAATAGCTATTGTTAATGACTTCAAAAGTGTTGAAGGAGACAGAGCAATGGGACTTCAGTCTCTCCCAGTAGCTTTTGGTACTGAGGCTGCAAAATGGATATGCGTTGGTGCTATAGACATTACCCAGCTCTCTGTTGCCGGTATGTAGAGTTTTTGTTCAGCTGTGGCTTCTGTTTCTTCTGCTTTATCTTATCAACTAGATATTCACTACCGGGTAAAAACACAAACCGCTGAAACAGAATGATTTCCCTTGGTTTTCGAGGTTCACAGATTCTAGAGAAATGAGCTAATGAAGAGGCATCTATTTCTTACGTTTCATGTGTGTGTTTGGATGATTTTCATTTCATTGTATGGCCATTTACATCACTTTACTATCTTTTAGTTTTTGGGTGATTCCTCCCTAGATTTGATTGTTCCAAATGTAGAGCTTATGAGCTAATCGTGAGAGAGTATCTTTGCGAGTGGATGAGTTGCACAGTAGCTGTTAAAGCACCAAATAGGAGGTAGAGATGATCATTGGTGAGATGTCAACATATAAAGATGATCATTAGTGAATGTCAATGTGGTTGCAGGATATCTATTAGCATCTGGCAAACCTTACTATGCGTTGGCGCTGCTTGCTTTGATCATTCCACAGATTGTGTTCCAGGTAAAGACGCATAACAGAGTCATATTCATTAGCTACATTCTTGTCACTCGTCTGATTATAACATTCTTCTTGAAACTGCAGTTTAAATACTTCCTCAAGGACCCTGTCAAATACGACGTCAAATACCAGGCAAGTCATCCAAGGGCACATAGTAATGAAATTCGGATTGGTAATACGGAAGAGTTATACGGATAGGTCTTATTTGATGAGAACACACTGCTTGATTACAGGCCAGCGCACAGCCATTCTTGGTGCTTGGCATATTCGTGACGGCATTAGCATCAAGTCACTGAAGGAGCTGTATTGTGATGGAGTTTTGGCCACAAAGCAAATGCACTATTGCGAACCACAGGTTTGGGCAAGTTGTAGCATCGCTTAGTCTAAGATATTGTAAAATGAAATGTATGTACCATCACTAGAAGTAAAACTATTGTTGTATCAAGTTGGCCGCCCTGGATGAGATTATTTCTTATATCTCAAACATATCAAGACTATCGTTGCATGTTACTGCCACATTCGTAGTAGTAAGTAGTAGCAATGACTGAAACTACATTGTCAAACCAAGGGAAGACAAAACACCAACCAAACCCAGACGATGCAGAGAAGGAAGAAGCACCCAAAGGGACAGGAGGGGAAAAGACTAACAGCCAGAGGAGAGAGCCAAGCCCAGAAAACAGAGATAGAGGACAACAATATCCTTACTCGGAGAGGCAACGAATAAGAGGAGGCGAGCAAACCAGCGACTTGAAACAGAGGAAGCTACCTGTAGAAACCAGAGAGTGGAGGAGTAGAACAGAACCACCAAGCCGCAGAGCCATCCCCAAACACTGCACGAGAGGAGAGAGACTGAACATCCGCAACCTAAATCGGAGACAGAACAAGCAGGAACTACCAAAGCTCGCCGGAGACAGAGAAAAGAAGACCGAGCTGCAACAAACCCTAGACCTCCTCAAGCACGACCAAGGAGAGGGAAAAGATAAGCCACAGAAACCCGCCCCTAGACCACGGCGGAGACACAAAGGAGCGAGAAGCTCTAAAACCAGATCCGCACCCGAAACCTTGCAACCTCGCGAGAAGAGAAGGCTAAGGAGAAGAAGCAAACAACGGCGGTCTCTAGGGTTTTGAGAGAGAAAGGGTCTCTGACTCTCAAAGGCTTTGGATCTTTCTGTTATATACCGAAGAACACTAGATGCCCGATGCCGATATCGACTTACTTCCGGATTAACGCGATGGAGACAGGTTAGTTCGAGAGGACTTTGATTGTTGCAGAGGAAGTGTTAAGTCTTTTATCCCGATTCAACTTAAAGACTTTACCAGTGTTCTTATGCTAATCAAGATTGCGTATGATTTGCAGGTATGAAACATGAAACAAAGAACACGAGAATTGTTTACCCAGACTTCACCGAAGCTACTGTCTGGGGGTGGTTCCAAACCATCAAGCTTGCACTATGATCTTGTGTAAGACAATCAAACCGAAAGCTTTACACAATGTTTTTGATCACAGGTACTTGCGGAGCAAGCTTATAAGGCTGAGGAAGATAGGCTTTCACCAGGCGAAATACCGCAGAGCCGCCGCTGCTCGTCGCCTAAGAAGGAGGATCGCCGCAGTAGCAAGAGCAAAACACCGTCGCTCTCTCCGAAGATCTTGTACCTCGGCGTCAAGATCTTCCTCTTCTGCTCCTTAGATTCTTCCTCTGTTGTAGACTAAAGAACTGAATGCTCTGTATCCTTCTCTCTCTCTCTCTCTCTCTAACTCCTCTGTTTCTTGTTGTAAGCTCGAGAGAGACGATGACCGTTAGTAAAGGCTTTTGTAACAACTCTGAGGTCTGGGCCAATTTTGCTAAGGTCCAGCTGAAACTTTTTTAATCGGATTTTTGGTTTAGCTAAACTAAGCTGACGAAAGACCCAACAAGCCCAATGACGTGAACCCGAGATATCCGGTTGACCTGCGAGTTGACCCGGGCAATTGAGAGACAACACTCACAATCTCCACCTTTGTCGAATCACTTGTCCAAAAAAACACAAACCCTAGCCGCCGAGCTTCTCTCTCGAACCCCCTTTCGTCTGAAACCATGTCCGATCAAAGCTCCTCCGAGGAGTCTCCTCGTCCTTGCTTTACTGACTCGTTTTTCATCAGCGATTCTAGCCCACCTTCATCTCCTTTCCTTCAGCTTCCTCCTAGCCTTCCTGAATCATTAGTTCCAACCACAATTCCTGAGACTGACCCGACTCCTCCGACACCACCGATACCGAGTCAAAACCCTTCGACTCCTCAGACTCCTTCGACTTTGACGTCGCCGAAACGAGTTCCACCGATTCTTCCTCCGATAGACTTTGAGTCTGAACCCAGTAAGTACTCAGCCTGATTTTACTCCTTCTTGTGTAAATACTGATTTTGGATGTCACTTGAACATGGTTTTGAGTTGATCTTCACCGATCTTCTTAAAACCTAACTCTGATCTTTTCCTTGTGACTTTTCAGATCACGCAGAGAGAGCCTCATACGAAATGCTTTCTGCATGTACAGAGTAAGCCTCCTCTCCAATAGCCTTTACTCATAACCCTTTAGATCTATCAAGTCTGACTTCCGATCTAAAACATGCATGTTGGTTTATTTCCGAGAAACTAACCTGTATCTCTTCTTTGTACTCGTGCGAGATGACCCAACCAACATGAACATCAACGAGTACGCTTACCTTCGCTCAGGTGGTGACCCCAAGTGTTACAAGGCACTTCTCGAACGAATTGCCAGGTAAGCACTTAGTTAGCATGTCTGCTGGATTTAGGGTAGTGTGAATCTTCTGAATCTAAACCATACCTAAATCCAGGATATCTCGTATGAAATGAATCTTAGTAGCCACATGCTTTGTCCTGTCGTGATGAACAACATTCTTAGCTAGGCAAATAGCACTCTGTGAATCACAATTGAGTTTGAATGAACTGAAATTGAATCCTAGCTCATTGCAGAACTCTCGTAGCCATAGGCCTTCTTTTGTAGCTTCTGACAGAGCCATGTATTCAGCCTCTGTAGTAGACAAAGCTACTACATGTTGAAGAGTGGCTCTCCAACTCACTGTGTTTCCACCCACTTGAAATGCGTATCCAGTCACTGACTTTCTTCTGTCAAGGTCAGTGGTATAATCTGAATCGCTGAACCCTTCTATCTCAAAGTGTTCTGACTTTGAGAAGTGAAGAAACAACCCCACTGCTCCTTGTAGGTACCTTAGAATCCACTTCACTGCTTCCCAATGATCCCTTCCTAGTTTAGCCATGAACCTGCTTACAAGACAGATAACATACCCCAAGTCTGGTCTAAAGCCGATCATTGCATACATCAAGCTCCCTACTGCACTAGCATAGGGAACATATTCCATGATTGGAGCTTCTATGGCCCATTCCTTCTCTGTCAAACTTCTGAGTTTAAACTGAGAGTTTCCTGGTGTAATAACAGTTTTGCAGTTGTGCATGTTAAAGGTTTTCAAAACCTGATTCAGGTATCTCTCCTGAGATAACTTGAGAATTTCTTTCTCCCTATCTTTGATAATTTCCATTCCAAGAATTCTGTTAGCTGGCCCCAAGTCCTTCATTTCAAATTATGATCCCAGACTGTCCTTAAGTTTCCTTATACTTCCTTTATCTCTTGCAGCTATTAACATATCATCTACATATAAGAGTAGATAGATACTGTTTTCCACCTCCTTACCCCTATAGTAAACACACGGATCCTTTATGCATCTGTTGAACCCCTGAGATTTGATGAACTCATTGAATCTTTGGTTCCATTGTCTAGGGGATTTCTTTAACCCATAGAGAGATTTCCTCAATAAGCAAACTTTTCCTTCCTGTCCTTTCTTGATGAATCCTTCTGGCTGGTCCATGATAGGTCTAGTTTTAATCCCTATACTAACTGCAAGTGCACAGTAATGTCAATGTAGTACTTAGGGTATCGAATCCACAAGGACTCTGGGCAATGATAGATTTAGAACAGTCAAGTGAAAACTAGGAGAAAGAAAATGTAGTGAGAAACTAAAAACAAAGCAGGAAAGTAAATCAGTAGCAAGGTTTGTTGTAAGCAATTAACTAAAAGCGTTAAGTCGAGGGAGTTCTCAGGAAATCAGACAAGCAGATAAATCATTCAGTCATGATCAAATTAAGTACGGTTCTAGAACTCAAACATAGATATAGAATTAACCAACTTTCGTTGTGAGAATTCTCTAAGCCTAATTGCAGAAATCCAAATGTCTTTGTAATTCCTAACAGATTAAACCAGCTTTAAGATTAAGTTTGATATGTTCACAATTCAATTAAACCAAATTTCTTTGCGAGTAATTCAATTGCTCAACCTAAATAGTTCAGATTCTAAACCACACTTTCATGTCAATTTAACAACCTAAGATCTAGATTCTAAGTGATCAGGTTAGAAACTAGTGTTAAGCATAATTTAGATCGAAGAACAATTATGATATGAATCCTAACTGAATTAATTAAATCTAGCAAGTCATAAAATCCTTAATGAGAATCCCTAAACCTAACTATGAATCTACTCAGACATAGAATATGAAAACATAATCAATGAATTAATAGATTGCATAAAAGAGAATAAAGAAGTAAAGGGGTTCGAAATCTTCTCCAAAAGGCAGAAAGCAGTATATGATTAGATCAGCCCCAAGTTCTAAAAACTCTATGCTCTAAGTATGAAAGCGTATCTTAAAAATGATGTAAAAACCTAATTATATAAGCTAATCACGTCTTGGGGCTTCTTTGTAATTATCAGAAACTTCTGGGCAAGACTGTGAATACTTCATTCTTCATTAACCGCCGAGTTTGGCCCATCTCGCTCGTGTGTCGATCGATGCACATAGTGTGTCGATCGATGCATTACTCTGTTTCGGACAGTGAGCTCTATCTCTCGGGTCAAAGCACCAAAATGCTCCAAAAAGCTCCAATAACTCCAATTCCGCTCCAAACGTGCTAGTACCTAATAAAACATGTAAAAGACTCTAAAGAAACACTAAAAGACTCTAAAACACACTTATATCATGGTCTAAAACCGGTAAAAACCATGATATATCAGTCCATAAATTTCCTCATCTAGAACTTCATTTAGGAATGCTGTCTTGACATCGAGTTGTTCTAACTCCATGTCATAGTTGACCACAATAGATAGCATAATCCTGATGGAGACGTGTTTGACCACTGGTGAGAATATCTCATTGTAGTCAACACCTTCTACCTGAGTGAAACCTTTAGCCACTAGTCTTGCCTTGCAACGTTTAGGTTCTACTCCTGGTATTCTATCCTTGATTTTGAATATCCATTTACAGCCAACAATCTTCTTGTTTGATGGTATGTCAACTATTTCCCAAGTTTTGCTTTTATCCAGTGAGTTCTTCTCTTCCATGATTGCAATCTTCCATTTCTCCCAGTCCTTTCTTTTTCTAGCTTCTGCATAGGTCCTTGGTTCATCCAACTGGATGACTTCTGCACTTGCCAGTGCATGGGCAACGTAGTCACCACTTTCAAATATAGCCGGTTTCTTTTTCTTCCTTTGAGCACTGTCTCTTATAAGTAAGTAGTTCTTAGATGTCCTTACTGCCTCTGGTGTCTCCTCTTTGTCTGAATCTTCCTCAGAATCCAGTTCTTTTGTCTCTGAAACTGCTCCACCTTGCTCAGTAATCCCTGTGCCCTGTGTAGTTTCAGTTACCTCTGTACCATCTGTAGTTTCTGTGCCTTCTACAGTTTCTGTATCCTCAACATTCTCTGAATTTTCTGTAGTCTCAGCTGACCCTTGCTGCTCTTCAGTCTGTTCTGAGCTGATTCTGATTTGTTGTCTCTGGTAGTACAGCCTTTCCTCATCAAAGATTACATTTCTGCTCGTGGTTACTCGTTCTTCCTCGGGTAGCCACACCTTGTATCCCTTTGTTCCTTCTGGATATCCTAGAAACAATCTTTTCTTAGCTTTTGGACTGATCTTATCCTGAATGACATGAACATAGGCAACATAGCCGAATCTCCTGAGGTGATTGAACTCCACCTTGTTCCCTGTCCAGACTTCTTCTGGTATCCTGAACTTTAAGGATGCATTTGGGGTTATGTTGATTAGGTAGACTGCTGTGGAGGCTGCCTCTTCCCAAAACACTTTTTCTAGCCCTGCTTCAGCCAACATACATCTAATCTTATCTGCAATTGTTCTGTTCATCCGTTCTGAGACTCCATTTTGCTGTGGAGTGTAATAATACGTCATGTGTCTTCTGATACCTGAATCCTTGCAGAGCTTGTTCATCTGCTTGTTACAAAACTCAAGTCTATTATCTGTTCTGAAAGTCTTTATCTTGTTTCCAGTCTGATTCTCAACCAGTTGCTTCCATTCCAAAAAGTTTTCATAAACCTCATCCTTACTCTTGAGAAATCTTATCCAGGCCTTTCGAGAGTGATCATCAATGAAAGTTAAGAAATACTTGCTTCCTGATAAACTTTTTGAATTTGTAACTGATCCCCAGAGATCACTGTGAACATACTCCAAGTTGCTTGTTGATGTGTGTTTGGCAGTTTGAAAACTTAGTTTGTGAGCCTTTCCGAGTACACATTCCTCACAGAAATTCAGTGTGTGAACTTCCTTAGCATTTAGATAGCCTTTCTGAACTAGGAAGTTCATGTTCTTAAGGCTCATGTGTCCAAGCCTTGAATGCCATCTGTTTGTTAGGTTCACTTCTGCTCTAGCAACAGATACTTCTCCCTCAATTGATAATCCTTATAGATAATACTGCTCATCCTTGTAGACTCCAGATATAACCTTCTGTCCCTCTTTGTAGAACCTTCGATTTGATTTAGTTAAAAAAGAGGACATCAAAATGATGTTGTTTTGATATTTTTATAATTCTTTTAAAAAAACGCTTATGAATGGAATCAAACCTGTGAACCGATGACCAAAACTTCTCCAGTTTACCTATCTGCCACTCGGCTACTTTATTATTTGATGACTTTAGTAACAATAATATTACTAAGAACACTAACAGATATATTAATTAAAGTCATTTTCCTTCAATTAACCACACAACAGTCTGCTCTACTTTCTCTTCATTTTTCTTCTTAATCCAAATGCGTTCAATTTTTGATTTCTATGTTTTTTTTAACTTCTGGGTCATTTCAATTTATGGGGTCTTTTCAAATTTAAAATAAATCCTTCTCAAATCAATTTGTTGGATGCATGATGAGCTTTGTGAAACTTATTGATGCATTGAATGGAGGGAGAAATTTCTTGGAAAAAAATCAGTTAGAGCAAAAAAAAATCTACACGGAGATGAATGGAGCTCCATATAACAATAAATCATGAATTTTTCAAAGCTAGAAAAAAAAGAAGAAGATAGGGATTGTGATTCTTTTTTGTCTCTGAGAGAGAGAAATGAAGAAGACGAGAAAAAGCGTTGAGATTGGTTGAGTTTTTTTTATTCATATTATATATCGGTTGATATTGTTATTAATATTGTTCCGATAACCTAGTTAACCAAATAAGTTAGTAGTCGAGTGGGCTGAAAGGAGATGTGAAGAACTTTAGTGTCACGGGTTCGATTCTTTAAACTTACAAAGTATTTGATTTTTAATAGAAATTATCAGAACAGATATAGTTTTTGAATCCTTAACTGAAATTGAACAAGTCTAGCAAGTCATGAAATCCTATGTGAGAAACCCTAAACCTAACTAGGAATCTACTCAGACATAGATAATGAAAACATGATCATATGATGAATAAATTGCATAAAAGAATAAGAGTAAAAGGGGTTCGAAATCTTCTCCAAATACAGATGAAGTAATAGGTTCAGATCAGCCCCAAAAGCTCTAAAAATCCTCTGCTCTTAATTATGAAAGCGTAATGTTAAGCGTAAGTAAAATAAACACCAAAATCCTCTATATATAGGCCTAATCTCGGCTGGGGCTTCTGTGTAAATACTGGAACTATCTTGGGCTTCTTTGCAAATATTCATAACTTCATTAAACCGACGCGTACGGCCCATCTCGCTAGTGTGTCGACCGATGCACAAGGTGTGTCGGTCGATGCATGATCAATAAATCGGACAGTCAGTTAAGCTCTCGGCCAAAACGTCCCAAAAGTCCCAAAATGCTCCAAATATCTCCAATTAGCTCCAAACCTGATTAAACCTGTAAAAGACTCTAAACAAAGACAAAAGACACTAAAAACACATCTATATCATGGTCTAAAATGGGTAAAAACCATGATATATCATATGATCTTTCTCAAAAGACACAGTTCCGGACAACAAAACTTTGTTCTCGGATTGGTTATAAAAGTAGTAAGCCTCGGTTTTCCTAGGACAACCCGCGAGGTAGAACTTATCAGGTTTGGGTTCAAGCTTATCAGCTATCATCCCCAAATTATCAGAAACAACTTACTTGAAAACTTCCAGTCCACATCCAATGTGGTGTCTTTCAATTGATTCTGATTGAAACCCTTTTCTGCGCAAACAGACCTTTCTAGAGCGTATTTCTTAAAGGATTATGGAAGATTCCAGTGACTCATCATCAATCGGAGCATATATAATAAGATCCAATTCGTTCTCTCAGAAACACCATTTAGGTTTTCCAGGAGAAAAGAGTTGTGATATGACTTCACACTCACCTAGATGATCACCCAATTCTTGACTTAAGTATTTTCCTCCGCGATCTAATCGAGGATCTCAGTACTTCTGTCAAATCGGTTCTATACTTCATTCACATCTATACTTACTGAAGTCATCAATAAAGGTAATGAAGTACAGAAGATTTCCTCTGGCACTAATGCTCATCGGGCCGCATACATCAGTATGTGTAAGGCCCAACAAGCCTCTGGCCCGTTTTCTTTTAGCTCTGCTAAAAAAAAAGCCTTAGTCATTTGGCCCAGTGAGCAGAATTCATACCTCATATGATTAATAATCAAATGAGCCCAAAACTATGAAACTTCTGAATCCGCTTCACTCTATGTGGTCAAAACGACTGTGCTAAGGAAAAATCGAGTTCAAGTCATTAGACTTAAACCGTTTGGTATTTATGTTATATGTACAATTGTACATTGGTTTAAGATATAAAACCCATTCCAAACGGGGTGCTACCATAGAATATTTCATTAGGATCTAAAGAACAAAACTTGTCATTATCAAAATGAAAAACATCCAAATTCTTACAAGAAAATGAAAGACATTTCTGCACAAGGCAGATACATAGTAGCAATTACTTAATTTCTAAAACCAAGTATGAAAGGCTCCTACAAGTGGAGAATCTCTACGGCTCATGCAGCAACCATTGCTTCATACCAGACACGCAGTTCCACTTGTCCTTTCTTCAATGTTCTACTGTCGCTTAGGTCCTGCATATTTCAAAAATATCAGTACCACAACAAGTATCCAATACTCACGTAGAACTTGAAATAATAACACAATACCTGAAGAAGAAGTACCATACATCTTCTCCATCTCTTGTGAATCTTCCAAGAATTTAATGCAATTTCTCTTCCAATGCCCAAACTCTTTATAGTAGCAGCATTTATCAACATCAGATGGGCCTGACTTGGGCTTAAAAGATGACACAGGTTTATCCCGATTCCAAATCTGAACGGCCTTGCCATCACCCTTGTCTAAACAAGATTTCTCAAATCTTTTACCCTTTTTGATGTTTTGCTCTGCTGTCTTGAGCATGCCATGCAGCTCAGTCAACGTATTCGTCAAGCCTTTCTTGATATAGTTCTTTATGAACTTATCATAACTTGACGGCAGTGACTGCAGAATGATGTCAGTAGCCAACTCCAAGCTGACAGGACAATCCAGTCTCCCCAGGTTATCAATGTAACCCATCATGTTAATGACATGAGGACTTACTGGAGCTTCCTCTGGTAGCTTGCAACTAGTGAGAGACATCACTATCTGGAATCTCTCAACTCGTGCCAGATCCTGAAACTTCAGTTTCAGGCTGGTGATCATCTCTATTGGCGACTCCATGTTCTCGTATTGACTTTTCAATCCTGAGTTCATGGTAGCCAACATCAGACCACGCACATCTACCACATCAATATAATGCTTATTCCAAGCATCATATACTGCATTCGAGCGATTGGTCCCAAGCCTTTCTGGAAGAGCTTTCTCAAGGACATAGTCCTTGCTCTCCTGCTTGAGGATTAATCTCAAATATTGATACCAATCCAGGAAGTTGGATCCATTTAACTTGTCCTTCTCAAGGACGGATCGCAACGAGAAAGTAGTCTTAGACATAATCTGAAATCCAAGAAAAACCAAGATTTAGTTATGCATTCCATGAGAAATCTTATCAAATAAGAAAACTCGCATTATATTCAAACAATGTTTCCTCAATGAATATAATGATCCAAGACCCATACTTCTCCAAAATCTGAGTGGACGACTCGTCATCACCCAAAATTTAGTTATCTAGGTAAGCAAATCATTGCTAATTGTACCCAGTACAACTCTTGGTCGCAGATAAGACAATCCATGTCTCATCTACTCTGACGTCTCTGGGCCCAGAACTTCTGATGGCCCAGTCAAGTAAACCAATCTCTTTAGTCTTGTGATCATTGACAGTCGCACTGCAAGTCTATCAATGATCACCTGCCTTACTCATGTAGTAGTGGATACCAAGGACTCCAAGGCTATCCAACAAACGACACAAGTCTTGACAGTAGACAAGATTTGGGCAAGACATCAAGGTTACTTGATATTTAGTTGAGGAAACTAAACTCTGAAAGGTTAGCAAATCAATCTCTTAGGTCATGTAATTGTTGATGTCAAGCACTGCAAGTCCTATCAACATAATTACATGCCTTACTCACGTAATTGTGGACACCAAGCTCATGGCTAGACCATCACACAACGAAACGAGTCTTGACAGTTGACCATATTGAAGCTAATCTTTGATCAATGTTTAAGTCGAGTTTGGTTTCTGCAAATTCAAGATTCAATAACCAGAATTGTGAGCACTGCGTCGATCGACGCAGACTATGTCTGTCGATCGACACTACCAAACAAAAACCGGATTTCAATAACCGGTTAATCCAATTAACTCGGTTCATCGAACCGGTCATGTCGATCGACACTACCCATGTGTGACGGTCGACATAGACCTAAACCGGATACAATTTTGATAATCGGTCCAATCCAATTGAACCGACTTATCAGATCAAACTGATCTTTACTATTTAAATCGGTTTATACTAATTGAGATAACTGGTTCAATCCAATTGAATCAATTCATCCAATTCAAACCGTTTCAACCAGTTTCAACTAATTGTGATAATCGGTCCAATTCAATTGAACTGTTTTATCCAATCAAACTGATTTTAACCAATCGGTTTATGCTAATTGAGATAATTAGTTCAATCCAATTGAACCAATTCATCCAATTTAAACCAATCTGTTCGGACTTAACCAAGCATGATAACCGGTCCAATCCAATTGAAACGATTAACCAATCGCAAGGTCTGTGTCGACCGACACTCAACCTGTGTCGATCGACACAGCATGCTTTCTGTTTTTCTTCGCGAAAAACCCTAGCCGCCGAGTCTGTCGATTTCACCATTATGTGTCGACCGATACACCTAGTGTGTCGATCGACACTCTGCGAAAACACAGAATCGTTTTCGATCTGAATCGATCTAACCTGTTCTTATTCATACTATCTTATGAACGAATTTAAATCATCAAATTCTACTAAACAGGCTGATTCAATGATAAAACCCTAAGGCTCTGATACCACTGTTGGAATTCCTAGCAGTTCTTAATCCGATTAGGCAACCCTAAGTCTGAATTCCGAGCCTAGGATCTCAGGGTTTAAGTAATTGAATCATGGATCTCGCGTTTACCTTGTTCTGGCAGCGGAAGATGAATCAGGTAAGACGAGATTAGGAGCGATTCAGATGCCTCGCCTTTATCGTAGTCCACACGCACACAACCTGGAACGCCGGGATGCCAGTGCCGGATCTGGGAATCGAAGAGAGCGTTTTTCTGTTTTCTGATTGAGAAAAAATAAATGGCTTAGGGTTCAGGTCGACCATATAAGCCTATATATACGACCTGTTATGACTAAACCATCTTTCGGGTTTAACCGAAATGGTCCAAGTCATAAAACCGAAACATCAGTTTCGGAATCGACCCTGTGTCGATCGATACACCAACTGTGTCGATCGACACACTTCTCTTTAATCGATATTGATGCGTATCCAATACACATCATCTTGATCATCACCATGATGATCATTCCCATATAAAAGCTTACAGATTGCTTAGGTGTGTGATCCTATAGGATCATATGACACTGGCAGTAAGTCTACAACTTACAGACCGCAAGAGGCTTCTAGCAAAACATTGCAACCGCCCAGTATCATACAACATGTCTGATCTCGACACACGACTATCGTTAGAGTAAGTACAATGTGATTTCAGGACATAATCCCAACAAAAACATCATCAAAATCAACCACACAAGCAAGCCTTATTAGGGTTTCTAACATCTTTTAATCCATTCATGTCCGCTACCGTGGATTAGCAGCTTGCTAATCCGTAGACGGCTCATCAACCACACAACCTCATAATTACTCTTTCCCTAAATATCTTTTCATAACTCCTCGATCCGTCGGTTTAGAGTTAGTAGCTTACTAACTCCCCGACGTCTCATGATTAACTTAATTCATTCATTCAATAACCCTTTAACCCACTATATAACCAAATCCCATTCCTGTTACATACTTTATATGTTTGTTAGGGTTTACTGTCGTCTTTTAATGTCGTCTCAATTCCTGTATATAGATTCATTCACTATCGCTAGTTAATATCATATATATGCTTATACGGTCCTAGACATGCAACGTCTATATGAATGCAACACCCAATTATTACTAGCAACCTAACGGCAAACAACGGTTTAATTCTTGATCCTAAGATTCTGACACGAACTCCGAAGATTCCCAAAGACCCCTAGAACTGCCCGAACAAGAACCGGCCGGAGTCAAACGCGTTGACCAACGTTGACCGGCGGTTGACCGGCGTTGACTTTGACCGTTGACCACTCCTGGAACGTTGACCACTCCGGTTGACCCGACTGAACCACTGAACCGACTGAAATAGCTAAACCAACTTCCAATTAACCGGTTTAGGTAAACCGGTTTAAAGTTAACCGTTGACCGGGTTGACCAAAGCGTTGACCGGTTAACCTAAACCAATCCAACTCGCCTAAACCATCCTAAATCCATCCCAAATCAGTACTAAAACATCCTTGAAGAACCGGCTGAAGATTTGAAGGCGAAGGAGCTTTTCCGGCGGCCGAGCTCCGGCGTTGACCGGCGGCGGAGGGCATTGACCGGCGGTTTTCAAGGCTTCTCCGGTGAAGAATGAAGAGTTATGTTGCCTGAGAAGATGCTGAGGAGAGAGGTCTAGTCAGAAGGAGGAGATGGGTTGAAGAACCGCCTAAGGAGAGATGTACCGCGGCGGTGGCTCTCCGGAATCCAATTTCCGGCGAATTTACGGCGACGGTGATGGAAAGTGATCGGCGTAGGTTTTAGAGAGTGAGATGGATCTACTGGTGCAAGTAGCTCATGATTTGGTGATGTAGTTTAGGAGTTATGAAGTTTCTTGTGTCTTAAGTCACTAAGAACATATGAGTGTTCTTGAGATTTTTCTTTGAATCTTCAAAGTGTTTCTGGAAATTTGGTTGCATAAGATGAATAGAGAGAGAGAGGTCGACAGAGAGAGACTAGAGAGAGGTGCAGATTGGGTGTATGAAGTTCTTTTGGTGCAAGAATGAGTGAAGTGATAGAAGATACCATGCAAACTCATACATTGAACTATTCACATGCATTGCACTCAGCCAAGGAGAGATTGCGACATCCAGGTAAGGACATATGTCCTCTGTAGTGTTTTTATGAACAAAAATCCTTCCCCAAACCGCCTAAACCAAAGCCTAAACCCGTTCTTTCCCGTTGCTTCGGTTTTCCCGTCTTTGAGTTTAATATATTAGAAAACCCTTAACTGCTCTCATAAATCTTCAAATACCCAAAAACGGATTCTTAATGATTTTATATGAATTTAGAAAGTTGAATCACTCCATTTGGACTTCCTTAGCTCTGGTTATGAATTTTACAAGTTTTCTCGGTCTTATCGGTTTCCATTCCCGATTGTCCGAAAAACTCGTTCTAGCTCCGTTTCTTCCACTCCTGGTTTTCTAAATGTTCTTTTGTTGAAAAACAAGAACATTTGGCCCGTATCGGCTTCTGTCTCAACTTTTGGCAAAATTACCATTTTGCCCTGGACTTTGGCAAAATTACAATTTTGCCCATGTTGACTTTTCTTATGCCCGTTGACCATATCTTTGGAAACCGGATGTTTCATTCTTCTCCAATTACAGGAATTCGGTCTCCGAATTCTCCGTCACTAACAGACTTCGAATCGACACCAAACCTTGTAAGTTGCTGTACTGGAGTCGCTCAAATGCTTCTTGATCGCACACTGCTTACTTAGAACCAACTTCTACTACTCTCTGGCACTTTACGATTCACACGCCCCATCTTACTGATCTTCATACTGTTCACTCGACCACTGCTCCAATTCTCGATCCTTGATCTTGTCTGCACTGCTCTAGTTTGCCCTTAACTAAGTCAATCGGTCTCGAACCGTAGATTCTTCCGCGGTTGGCTACTTTACTCTGATTCTCACTTCTGACTTCCCCACTTTGCTTCGACTTCCACATCCAATCGACACTGATTCGTCTCCCTGTGACACTCTTCAAGAATTTCATCCTTGAATCTGGTTTCATTGAGGCTCCAACTTAATCCGTACTGATGGCTTCTCTCTGATCCCAACACTGATCCTGACGTACTTTCACATCTCTTTGCTAACTCATCATACTGGCGGCCTCGCTTCGTCTGTTGCTTTCCACTGATACCTCATACTGTCTTCTTCACGGTCCGGGTCAATTATCTCGCGGCTTCTTTACACTCCGTCTTGTTTTCGGGTTCGGGTTCGGTCTCGTATCCATATCGCATCGTCCGTTCCGTCTTGCCCTTAAGTTAACAACTTTCACTGGAGCAGTTAAATTCATTCCAATCTATCCCCGCTGTCACTTCCTCATAGAAATATAGTTACTTAATCACGTACCCGACGGTTACCCTTGATTAAATAACAATACTCTATAATTCCGCTCTTTCGTGAATTGACGGTCGAACACAACCACTCTCGAGTTAGCTCAATACTTACTTAAAGGCTTTAAACAACTTCATTCTAGCAACCCTAAAAGAAATCTCAACCAAGCATGACTAACGACTTAACGGTGCTACTCTTGCTGAACAAGAAGCAACACTAGCCGTCTAATGCACAAATCAAAGCATTAAATAAATCACGCAATCAAGAAACAGAAACTAGCAATTACCACACACAATCACGCAATCAATAGATCGGTCCGAATATGTCGATGGTCTGGTTTTAGGTTATGATGAGCGATCGCCAGTTCCGCTCATCATTTGGTTTCACATGGTAATTTAATTGCATCCATAACCATCACAAGCATGCAAATAATTTCTATGCTACTCAAAATGATTAGCCGAACACTCTGCATCCACCACATACATAAAACAACATATCACATATATAAAGGTTCCAGTACATAAGTCCGATCAGAGTTGCTACATAGGCGGCCGCTGTCATAACCAAAAACCAAAAATGCGCCGCTATACACCGAGATATGTCAAAGACGACACACATATCCGCCGATCTATCTACAAAAAAGGTTAGTGCCCAAACTTACCTGGCCTAAATAACCCTAACCTAACGCCTCCAGCAAGACCGAAATTCCCAACACAGACGGCAATACGGCTCGCAAAGGAAGCCACTAGCAGGTGTGCCAGGAGGGTACGGTGGGTGTGCATCTCGGGATGGTGCATCGACATGATGCGGCTCAGCCATCGGGCAGAGACGAGTAGTATGACCCTCGCGGTCACATAGCTGGCAGACGGTGGTAGGCGATGGGAGTGGCCTACGAGAGCAAGCTGGTGCATGGTGACTGATATATCATGGTTTTTACCGGTTTTATGCCATGATATAGTTGTGTTTTAGTGTCTTTTGTGTTCTTTTAGAGTCTTTTACAGGTATAATCAGGTTTGGAGCTAAATTGGAGATAATGGAGCATTTTGGAGATTTTTGGAGTGTTTGGCCGAGAGATAGAGTTCACTGTCCGAAACAGAGAAAAGTGTCGATCGTTGCACACCTGCAACGGTCGATGCACCAGCGAGATGGGCCAAAATTCGGCGGTTTATGAAGAGTCAAGAATTTGCACTTTGATCCAGAAGTTCCTGATATTTACAAAGAAGCCCCTGGCCGAGATTAGACCTATATATTAGAGTTTTTAGATAAGCTTTACATAACACTTTCATAATTAAGAGCAGAGGATATTTAGAGCTTTTGGGGCTGATCTGAACCTGTTACATCATCTGTATTTGGAGAAGATTTCGAACCCCTTTAATCCTTTATCTTTTATGCAATCTATTATTTCTACGATTATGTTTTCATCAATCATGTCTGAGTAGATTCCTTGTTAGGTTTAGGGTTTCTCACATAGGATTTCATGACTTGCTAGACTTGTTCAATTTCAGTTAAGGATTCAAACTATATCTGTTCTTCAATTTAATTGTGCTTAAAGCTAGTTCTAACCTGATCAATTAGAATCTAGATCTTAGGTTGCTAAATACGTCACGGAAGTGGGGTTTAGGAATCTGAACTAATTAAATTGGGCAATTAAACTTTGCGCAAACGGAAGTTTGGTTTAGGATAATTGTGAACATATCAAACCTGGAATTAATGCTAGTTTAATCTGTTAGTTCTCGCAAACGAAAGTTTGGTTTGCTGCACTTAGACTTAGAGAATTATCGCAAAGGAATTTGGTTAATTCTATATCTGTGTTTTGAGTTCTAGAACTGTGCTTAATTAAATCCTTACTGAATGAACTGTCTGCTTGTCTGATTTCCTGAGAACGCCCTAGACCTAGCGCTCTTAATAACTTGTTTTCACAACCAACAATCTCTGCTACTGATTTACTTTCTCGCACCTCTTTTAAATTCAATTACATTGCTTTCTTCCTAGTTAAATTCCTGTTCTTGAGCTATTGAACACCGGAGTCTCTGTGGATTTCGATACCCTATATACTACATTGATATTGCTGTGCACTTGCAGTTTAGTATAGGGATTAATTCTTGACCTATCAAGTTTTTGGCGCCGTTGCCGGGGACTCTTTGAGTCTTCGATAGCTTCGAGCCTAGGGTTTTACTAGGATTTTTCGTTTTCTTTTCGTTTTTATTTTTTGTTTTTTTTGTTACTGACTTTCTCGGTTTTTCTCTCTGTCGCAGGTACTAATTTCGCACTGCGTCGATCGTTGCACCCTTGCATCGTTCGACACTAGGCGATTTGAGATTGAACCGATCGTTGCACTGATAGCATCGATCGTTGCTGGACGATTACAGACAGTTTATGCCAACGCAGAAAACTAGAAGTAATCCGAACTCGAGCTTGGTTAATCTTGATCTTGAGGAGCTTGGACGTTTAGAGAGAGCTAACAGAAGAGAAAGAAGAGAAAGAATGGTACGAGAACGCCTGATCTTGATACGAGATGCTGAAGGTGTCCTGAGGGATCCGGAAAACAATCCTTACAATGCTGCTGGGCAGAGGATTGATGTTGATGGACGAGTGATCCCTGACCCTCCTGAGCAACAGCAATAGGAGCAGAACCAAAACCAGGGTCAGGAACGGGCCCAAGGTAGAGAGATGGTGGTTCATGAGAGGACACTAGCTGACTACAACAGACCTGATGAGTTTCATGCAAACCGAGCAGCTCTAGTGCTTCCTGCTTTTGAGAGGAATGATTTTGAGGTCAAGACCATCTACTACCAGCTGATGAGGCAGATTGCTTTTCATGGTCTTCAAGCAGAGCAGCCTATGGATCACATTGACAAGTTTGAGGACATAGTCACTGGCATGAAGTATGAAGGAGTATGCCCGGACTATCTGTTCCTTAAGCTGTTTCCGCACAGTCTTGCTGGAGACGCTAGTGCATGGCTGAGACAACTGGCACCTGGTCAGTATACTACTTGGGCAGCCTTAAAGAGTGAGTTCCTGCGTCACTTTTATGATGATGCGCGCTCAGATCAGTCCAGACAGGACATACTCACTTTTTCCCAAGGAGCTGTGGAGCCCTTGAAGACTGCCTGGATGAGATTTAAGCAGTATCAGCGTGACTGTCCACACCATGGATTCACAGAAGTACAGCTGATTGGTATCTTTTTCAGAGGCATAGATCTCCCTTATCAGACTCCGCTGGATAATTCCAGTAATGCTAATTTCAACACCAGGACTCCTACGCAGGCTAAGCAGTTGATTGAGAACCTGATTAGCAGCTACAGTTGCAAGACTATAGATGAAAAGAGGAAGAAATCCGGTGGAAGTATAGAGGATTCTAACATGACTGAGATTAGATCTAGGCTAGACACAGTTTACAATCTCCTAACAAGTAAGAAAGCTGTCCACTCTACCCAAGATGTAGAGGTAATTCAGACTGAGGAGGACACTCAGGAAGAAGAAGTGAATTACATGGGAGGTTCTGGTTTCCAAGGTAGTGGATTTAGAAATCAACAGGGAAACAGATTCTCCAATGGAGTTCAGCAAGGTGGTTTTAAGAAAGCCAATGGGTCTGAGAGTAAAGTAGAGATGATGCTAAGACAGCTAATGGAGAGTCAGACTAAGTACACAGCAGATGCTGACGCGAAGATGGATACAATCTACAGGGAGCTGCATGGGAAGTTTGATAGCTTCATCCAGCAAGGATCTAATTAAGCACAATTAAATTGAAGAACATATATAGTTTGAATCCTTAACTGAGATTGAACAAGTCTAGCAAGTCATGAAATCCTATGTGAGAAACCCTAAACCTAACAAGGAATCTACTCAGACATGATTGATGAAAACATAATCATAGAAATAATAGATTGCATAAAAGATAAAGGATTAAAGGGGTTCGAAATCTTCTCCAAATACAGATGATGTAACAGGTTCAGATCAGCCCCAAAAGCTCTAAAAATCCTCTGCTCTTAATTATGAAAACGTTATTTAAAGCGTATCTAAAAACTCTAATATATAGGTCTAATCTCGGCCAGGGGCTTCTTTGTAAATATCAGGAACTTCTGGATCAAAGTGCAATATCTTGATTCTTCTAAACCGCCGAGTTTTGGCCCATCTCGCTGGTGCATCGATCGATGCTAGGCATGCAACGATCGACACTTTTCTCTGTTTCGGACAGTGAACTCTATCACTCGGCCAAACACTCCAAAAATCTCCAATTTAGCTCCAAACCTGATTATACCTGTAAAAGACTCTAAAAGAACACAAAAGACACTAAAACACAACTATATCATGGCCTAAAACCGGTAAAAACCATGATATATCAACTCCCCCACACTTAGCCTTTGCTTGCCCTCAAGCAAAACAGAGAACTAAAACATGGTGAAGAGGTTTGAAAACTCTTCAGAAACTCATTTCATCCTAGAAGCTACAATACTCAGATTCCCCTTAGTAAACCACTGAAAGAATCAATCACAGGATATCAAGACCAACATGTATTTCCCCCACACTTAGCAACTGTCCTAGGTAAACTCCACAATCACATTCAAGCATTCAAATTCTCCCTACTGACTTCTGCAAGTATTTAAGTGCGGTCTCACCTAAGGAGTATCGATCAAAGGGCACATGGATTCTTACCTTATCAGCTCTAGACCACCATACTATCTTTCTCTAGTCCCTTTCTTCTCTTTCCCTTCTTTAACAACTGATTTTTCCCCATTGGGTATCATTTTATTTTTTTTATCAGTGTTCTTCCCGTTATGGGGTGTACTTTGGACACATTCCATGGATCACATGAGAGAAAATAGTGTTTGCTACCATTCCCATGACCACTTCGGAGTTACTAACTCATCCTCAGTTTATTATCTTTTTTTTTTTTTACTTTATTGAAGGGGAGAAGGGAACTAAATAGGATAGGTTGACAGGCTGTGTCAGAACTAACAAGGGAATCCGACACAAAGTATACCAAGCCCTTAGGTGAGAAATCTAAGTCAGTATTAAATTGAAGTCAGTAAAAGGATCCTCTGATACCTGAAGTGATGTGGGTGTTCCCAGTAGGTTGATCTGTGATGGGGTTTTCTAATAGTCAGAGATAGATCCTGCAACTTCATCCCAATGGTTACTTAAGTTCCTGCAAGTCTTGTAAATCTTCTCAGAAAATCATAGTTTCTTACTTAAACAATTTTGACTCAATAAAACAAATTTTTTTTTTTTTTTGAAAAACGGACTTACTCTTAAGAAAACAGAAAACAAAAGTCAGTAGCACCTCCCCCACACTTAAGACACACTGTCCCCAGTAGTGTCAAGCGAAGGATTGGTAAAAAGAAAATAAAAATTGAAAAGATGAAATTATGTCTGTCGGGTTACCTCTGTCGCTCAGGCATCGATCGTTGCACTAAGTGCATCTACCGTTACTTGGCGATTTTCGTGTATGGCCGATCGCTGCTCAGGGCCGCAACGATCGCTGCAATGCGATTCCTTTCGTGTTGTGACGATCGACACAGAAGTGAGTCGATCGTTGCACTGCGATTTTGTCCGAGACCTGCAAACATAACTGCACCAAAAACAAAAACAAACGTAAAATCCTAACAAAAACACCAAAAATTAAGTAGAAAAACACCAGTACCTAATGGTGGGTTGCCTCCCACCCAGCGCTTGTTTAAGGTCAATAGCTTGACCGGACGGGTGGGAATTTTCAGGTACCAGGAGGCCCTGACAGAGACTTTTTCTGTCTCTGTTCAAGTCTCCTCATCCAAGGTGGTGAGTAGGCTGTTGCGGAATGCTCATGTCCAAGAAAAGATGGAGTGAAATGTGCTCCAGGATCTATAACCATAGTATTATCCGGCTGCTCAAAATCTGCGTCCCTTATGGTGAATGTATGCCCATCTATCAGTGGCTTTCGCAGCTTATCCATCTCATAGTGCAGTGGTTCATCTCCCAGATGGAGGTCTATCAAGCTGTTCCTAACATCAATCAACGCTCCTGCTGTAGCCAAAAAGGGTCTCCCAAGCAATAATGCTTCATCCAGATCACAGTCATATCTCAGCACAAGGAAGTCCGTCGGAACTAAGTAATTTCCAACTCTCACCGGAATGTCCATAAGGAGCCCTTCAGGAACTCGTATGGACTGATCAGCTAGGACAAGAGAAGTCCTAGTAGGAGTAAAATCCAACATGCCCAGCTTCTCTGCCACAGAGTAAGGCATTAAACTTCCAGCAGCTCCTAGATCACACAGAGAACGCCTAAAGCTATCCTCAAAGATAGAACAATCCAGCACAAAGACTCCAGGATCAGGCAGCTTCTTCGGGATCTTAGTTAGCAGAACATCACTAATATGCTGAGGAACTATTATCACCCAGTCTTTCAGATCATCATCCAGGGGCAACATCTTGTTTAAGTACCTCTGCACACATGGATGATAAGGTGGATCATCAGAAGTTGGAATTTCTTCCAATTCTTCACCAATCTCCTCTAGCTTCTTAAGCTCTTCAATTTCCTGCCTAATCACTTCAGACACTGAGGAGTGTTGTCTAACAATCTGTTTGTAGATCTCCTGTTGAGTAATCTCAGAGACTCCATTGAATAGGCGATCAAGCTCCAAGTCAGCATCTATGCCATTATCATCCGACAGTTCTGTCTGTTCACACCCTGCAACGACCGACACTAAGGGTGTGTCGATCGTTGCCATCCCGACTGGTGTATCGATCGGCACAGATGTTGCATCGATCGACGCACTGCAGCAGATTTCACCCGAGAGTTTTTCACAAATATCCGAAAATTCTTGTTCTGTCACCAACTCAGCTGTACTTAGCTCAAATCTTTCACCTAGGTGAGATCCATCATTAATGTACACAGACAAGGCCTTAACATGAGTGTCTGCCACTCCTTTTCCCTTCAGTGAGCTGGACATCTGGTTCACCTGAGTGTCCAACTGCTTCATGTGAGTGCTCAGAGACTCAAACTTCCCATTGAGGTCTTCATAGACAGCGTCCAACTTCTTGTTGCAGTCCACAGAAATCTTGGTCTGACTCTCAATCAGTTGTTCTATCATAGCCTCCATTTTGCTCTCATGGGCTGTAGGTGCAGGAGGAGTCTGATAGGATGTAGATCCATAGGTTCTCTGAGTACCTTGTCCATAGGTCTTCTGAAAACCACCAGTCTGTCCTCCATTGGAGAATCTGTTCCCCTGTTGATTACTAAATCTATTACCTTGGAAACCAGAACCTCCTATGAAATTCACATCTTCTTCCTGAGTGTCCTCCTCAGTCTGAATCACCTCTACATCTTGGGCAAAGTGGACAGCTTTCTTACTTGTCAGGAGATTGTAAACTGTGTCCAATCTGGATCTTATATTAGCTATATCAGAATTCTCTACAGTTCCACCAGATTTCTTCCTCCTTTCATCCATTGTCTTGCAACTGTTGCTGCCAATCAGGTTCTCAATCAACTGCTTAGCTTGTGTAGGAGTCCTGGTGTTGAAATTAGCATTACTGGAATTATCTAGCGCAGTCTGATAAGGGAGATCTATGCCTCTGAATAAGATACCAATCAGCTGTACTTCTGTGAATCCATGGTGTGGACAGTCACGCTGATACTGCTTAAATCTCATCCAGGCAGTCTTCAAGGGCTCCACAGCTCCTTGGGAAAAAGTGAGTATGTCCTGTCTGGACTGATCTGAGCGCGCATCATCATAAAAGTGACGCAGGAACTCACTCTTTAAGGCTGCCCAAGTAGTATACTGACCATGTGCCAGTTGTCTCAGCCATGCACTAGCGTCTCCAGCAAGACTGTGCGGAAATAGCTTAAGGAACAGATAGTCCGGGCATACTCCTTCATACTTCATGCCAGTGACTATGTCCTCAAACTTGTCAATGTGATCCATAGGCTGCTCTGCTTGAAGACCATGAAAAGCAATCTGCCTCATCAGCTGGTAGTAGATGGTCTTGACCTCAAAATCATTCCTCTCAAAAGCAGGAAGCACTAGAGCTGCTCGGTTTGCATGAAACTCATCAGGTCTGTTGTAGTCAGCTAGTGTCCTCTCATGAACCACCATCTCTCTACCTTGGGCCCGTTCCTGACCCTGGTTTTGGTTCTACTCCTGTTGCTGTTGCTCAGGAGGGTCAGGGATCACTCGTCCATCAACATCAATCCTCTGCCCAGCAGCATTGTAAGGATTGTTTTCCGGATCCCTCAGGACACCTTCAGCATCTCGTATCAAGATCAGACGTTCTCGTACCATTCTTTCTCTTCTTTCTCTTCTGTTAGCTCTCTCTAAACGTCCAAGCTCCTCAAGATCGAGATTAACCAAGCTCGAGTTCGGATTACTTCTAGTTTTCTGCGTTGGCATAAACTGTCTGTAATCGTCCAGCAACGATCGATGCTATCAGTGCAACGATCGGTTCAATCTCAAATCGCCTAGTGTCGAACGATGCAAGGGTGCAACGATCGACGCAGTGCGAAATTAGTACCTGCGACATAGAGAAAAACCGAGAAAGTCAGTAACAAAAAAAACAAAAATAAAAACGAAAAGAAAATGAAAAATCCTAGTAAAACCCTAGACTCGAAGCTATCGAAGACTCAAAGAGTCCCCGGCAACGGCGCCAAAGCTTGATAGGTCAAAACACAGATATAGAACTCAAAACAGATGAAAGTGCATGGGAAGTTTGAGTGCTTGAACACACACATGAAAGAGCTTGATGCTAAGGTTGCAAGAACTGCTGGACATGCTCAAAGGGAAGAGGGATATCTCCCGGGAAGGACTGATGCCAATCCTAAGTACCAATGCAATGCCGTGACATTGAGAAGTGGTAAGGAGCTGTCATCTGGCCAGAAAAAGCAGTTAAGCGTTGAGGAACTCGTGGAAATTGAAGAGTTGGAAGATGAGATACGCGATATTCGCCGCGAGTCGATCGATGCATCGGAGGTCGTAACAAAGTCGCCTAGCATCGATCGATGCGATAAGAGCAACGATCGACAAAAGATGACTGCAGAAAGTTCGAGTGCTGAAAACCCAAAACAGTCGGCTGAAAGGGTATACAAGCCTAAGATACCTTATCCCAAGAACCCCAGAAAAGCTAAAAATGATAAGCAATATGCAAAATGGAAGGAGTTCATAAAAAGGGTAAAGGTTGAAGTACCTTTGTTGGATTCCATTGAAAGTTCCCCCATGATGAAGAGATGCCTTAAGGATGCAATTTCTGGAAAATGGTCTGATGAAGAAAGTATAATGATGCTCAATGAAGTATGTAGTGCAGTGGTTCAAGGCAGAATTCCAGAGAAATTAAAAGATCCATGCAGCTTCGTATTAGATTGTGCTATCTACAAGGAGAGGTTCGAAAGGTCCCTATGTGATCTTGGCTCCAGTGTAAATCTGATGCCCCTTTCAGTTGCTAAAATACTAGGGATGACATATTTTATACCAACTAGGATATCACTGGTTTTGGCAGACAGATCTGTCAGGATTCCCGAAGGAGTAATAGAGGATGTGCCTATAACGGTTGGCAAGTGTGTGATCCCAACTGATTTTGTGGTTCTACAATATGGACAGGAGCCAAAAGACCCATTGATTCTAGGCAGATCTTTCTTAGCAACAGCTGGTGCGATGATTGACTGTCAGGGAGGCAAAATAGTTCTAAATGTGGGAGATCTGAAGATGAGTTTTGACATGAACAAACTGGTAAAGAGACCAACCATCGACGGGCAAACCTTCTATGGGGACACATTGGGTGATTTGGCTGCAGAGTACTTCCACCAATCACATGCTGAGGACCCACTAGAAAGGGCTTTACTGAGCTCTATTTTGGAGTTAGAATACCTACAGGACGAGCCTGCGATGTGCTATACAAGATTGATGGATTCTGTCGAGGTTGCAATGCAGGTAGAAGTGTCTGACGCGGGACTGCAACGATCGACACCATCTAAGCAACGATCGTTGCAAGACGACAGAGACTGGGCAGAAGAAAAGGCTCCGAAAATAGATCTGAAACAACTTCCATCCGGGCTAAGGTACGCCTTTCTTGGACCTAATTCAACATACCCAGTGATTGTTAATGCTAGCCTGAACAACGCAGAACTCACCTTATTGCTAAGCAAGCTGCGCAAGCATCGCAAAGCTCTTGGCTATTCCCTTAATGATATTTCAGGTATCTCACCGGAGCTGTGCATGCACCGGATACATCTTGAGGATGAGTCCAAGACATCAATCGAACATCAGAGGAGACTTAATCCTAATCTGCAGGAAGTAGTCAAAAAGGAGATTATGAAACTCCTTGACGCTGGAATTATATATCCTATCTATGACAGTGATTGGGTGAGTCCAGTCCATGTAGTGCCAAAGAAGGGCGGTGTTACAGTTGTGAAGAATGAGAAGAACGAGCTGATACCTACTAGGACTGTGACAGGACACAGGATGTGCATAGAATACAGGAAGCTTAATGCTGCTACCAGGAAAGATCATTTTCCTTTGCCTTTTATTGACCAGATGCTCGAAAGGTTAGCAAATCATCCTTACTACTGCTTCTTAGATGGCTACTCAGGTTTCTTTCAGATTCCCATCCATCCAGAGGATCAGGGAAAGACTACTTTCACTTGTCCATATGGGACATTCGCCTACCGTAGGATGCCTTTTGGACTCTGCAACGCACCAGCCACTTTCCAGAGATGCATGATGTCCATATTCACAGACATGATTGAGGATTTTATGGAAGTATTCATGGATGATTTCTCAGTATATGGATCATCCTATAATGAGTGCTTAGATAATCTGTGCAAGGTTCTGACAAGATGCGAAGAGAAGCACTTAGTTCTTAATTGGGAAAAGTGTCATTTCATGGTTAGAGATGGCATTGTACTTGGACATAAAGTGTCAGAAGCAGGAATAGAGGTGGACCGTGCCAAGATTGAGATAATGACCAACCTGCAGGCACCTGATTCTGTTAAGTCTATTAGAAGCTTTCTTGGACATGCTGGCTTCTATAGACGGTTCATCAAGGATTTCAGCAAGATTGCTAGGCCGCTGACTGCTCTGCTGTGTAAGGATACCAAATTCGAGTTCACTGCAGATTGTCAGACTGCGTTCGAACAGATCAAGCAAGCATTGGTAAGCGCTCCCATTGTTCAGCCACCGGATTGGGATTTGCCTTTCGAAGTAATGTGTGATGCAAGTGATTATGCTGTAGGAGCTGTTCTTGGACAAAAGAAAGATAGAAAGCTTCATGCTATCTATTATACCAGTAGGACACTGGATGATGCACAAAGAAACTATGCCACTACGGAGAAGGAGTTGCTGGCAGTTGTCTTTGCATTTGAGAAATTTCGCTCTTATCTTGTTGGCTCCAAGGTGATTGTACACACTGATCATTCAGCCCTGAAGTATCTGATGCAGAAGAAGGATGCTAAGCCAAGACTGTTGAGATGGATCCTGTTGCTTCAGGAATTTGATATTGAAGTGAGAGATAAGAAAGGGGTTGAGAATGGAGTTGCTGACCATCTTTCGAGGATGCTAGTTGAGGAGGGCGTGCCAATTAATGACTATTTGCCTGAAGAAAACGTCAATATGGTTGGGACAATCTGTGAGACAGATTTGGACAGAAACCTGCAAAGCTGTCGGATTAATCGCGTTGCGTCGATCGATTCGACGTCAGCGTCGATCGATTCGACGTCAGCGTCGATCGATGCATCTATCGGGACAGCGACGATCGATACACCCGACTGTGACGATCGTTGCAGCGCGGATACAGACCCAGAAACTTTTACGGTATTATTTGGAAAGCATGAGTTTGAGATTAATGCTGTCGCAACAAATGATCGACCATGGTATGCATACATAGCCAATTATCTGGCTGCAGAGACTGAACCAGATAATCTGAAAGGGTATGAAAAGAAGAGGTTCTTCAGAGAACTTAGGAGGTACTATTGGGATGAACCTTACCTCTATAAGCATTGTTCGGATGGCCTTTATAGAAGATGTGTTGCTGAGTCGGAGGTTCCAGATATCCTATTCCACTGCCACGGATCAGATTATGCAAGACATTTTGCTACTTTCAAAACTGTGTCTAAGGTTTTGCAAGCAGGTTTCTGGTGGCCTACAATGTTCGCTGATACTCACTCCTTTATTTCTCATTGTGATGCCTGCCAGAGGAGAGGGAAAATCAGCAGGAAGCATGAGATGCCTCAGAATTTCATTCTTGAGGTTGAGGTTTTTGATTCCTGGGGCATAGACTTTATGGGTCCCTTTCCCTCATCTTATGGGAATAAATTCATATTAGTTGCTGTGGATTATGTATCTAAGTGGGTAGAAGCAATAGATAGTCCAACCAATGACTCTTCAATAGTCATTAAGCTGTTTAAATCCATCATATTCCCTAGATTTGGAGTACCTCGGATAGTAATTAGTGATGGAGGATCTCCCTTTATTAATAAGGTTTTTGAGAAGCTCCTGAAGAAGCATGGAGTGCATCACCGAGTTGCTACTCCTTATCACCCACAGACTAATGGACAGGTAGAGGTTTCTAACAGACAAATCAAGGAGATCTTGGAGAAGACAGTTGGGAAGACAAGGAAAGATTGAGCAGCTAAGCTTGATGATGCTTTATGGGCTTACAGGACTGCATTTAAAACGCCATTGGGGACTACTCCATTCCATTTGCTGTATGGGAAAGCATGTCATCTGCCAGTAGAACTTGAGCACAAGGCAGCATGGGCTGTAAAACAGATGAACTTTGACCTCAAACCAGCTGCAGAGAGGAGATTGATACAGCTCAATGAGTTGGATGAGATTAGACATTTTGCCTATGAGAACTCAAAGTTGTACAAGGAAAGGACTAAGGCTTATCATGACAAAAAGATTGTCTCCAGACGGTTTAAGCCTAACGATCAGGTACTGTTATACAATTCTCGCTTGCATTTGTTTCCAGGCAAGCTGAAATCAAGATGGTCTGGACCATACACGATCAAAGAAGTGCGTCCATATGGAGCTGTCATTTTAATTGGCAAGGAAGGTAATGAGTTTGCTGTAAATGGGCAGAGGGTAAAACACTATTGGGCTAAGGCCGAGATTCCCAGAGGTCAGATTTTGCCCCTGGATCATGCTCCCTCTACTTGAAAATTCCCATCCGTCCGGTCAAGCTATTGACCTTAAACAAGCGCTGGGTGGGAGGCAACCCACCATTAGGTACTGGTGTTTTTCTACTTAATTTTTGGTGTTTTTGTTAGGATTTTATGTTTGTTTTTGTTTTTGGTGCAGTTATGTTTGCAGGTCTTGGACAAAATCGCAGTGCAACGATCGACTCACTTCTGTGTCGATCGTCACAACACGAAAGGAATCGCATTGCAGCGATCGTTGCGGTCCTGAGCAACGATCGACCATACACGAAAATCGCCAAGTAACGGTCGATGCACTTAGTGCAACGATCGATGCCTGAGCGACAGAGGTAACCCGACAGACATAATTTCATCTTTTCAATTTTTTATTTTCTTTTTACCAATCCTTCGCTTGACACTACTGGGGACAGTGTGTCTTAAGTGTGGGGGAGGTGCTACTGACTTTTGTTTTCTGTTTTCTTAAGAGTCAGTCCGTTTTTCAAAAAAAAAAAATTTTGTTTTATTGAGTCAAAATTGTTTAAGTAAGAAACTATGATTTTCTGAGAAGATTTACAAGACTTGCAGGAACTTAAGTAACCATTGGGATGAAGTTGCAGGATCTATCTCTGACTATTAGAAAACCCCATCACAAATCAACCTACTGGGAACACCCACATCACTTCAGGTATCATAGGATCCTTTTACTGACTTCAATTTAATACTGACTTAGATTTCTCACCTAAGGGCTTGGTATACTTTGTGTCGGATTCCCTTGTTAGTTCTGACACAGCCTGTCAACCTATCCTATTTAGTTCCATTCTCCCCTTCTATAAAGTAAAAAAAAGAAAGATAATAAACTGAGGATGAGTTAGTAACTCCGAAGTGGTCATGGGAATGGTAGCAAACACTATTTTCTCTCATGTGATCCATGGAATGTGTCCAAAGTACACCCCATAACGGGAAGAACACTGATAAAAAAAATAAAATGATACCCAATGGGGAAAAATCAGTTGTTAAAGAAGGGAAAGAGAAGAAAGGGACTAGAGAAATATAGTATGGTGGTCTAGAGCTGATAAGGTAAGAATCCATGTGCCCTTTGATCGATACTCCTTAGGTGAGACCGCACTTAAATACTTGCAGAAGTCAGTAGGGAGAATTTGAATGCTTGAATGTGATTGTGGAGTTTACCTAGGACAGTTGCTAAGTGTGGGGGAAGTACATGTTGGTCTTGATATCCTGTGATTGATTCTTTCAGTGGTTTACTAAGGGGAATCTGAGTATTGTAGCTTCTAGGATGAAATGAGTTTCTGAAGAGTTTTCAAACCTCTTCACCATGTTTTAGTTCTCTGTTTTGCTTGAGGGCAAGCAAAGGCTAAGTGTGGGGGAGTTGATATATCATGGTTTTTACCGATTTTATGCCATGATATAGTTGTGTTTTAGTGTCTTTTGTGTTCTTTTAGAGTCTTTTACAGGTATAATCAGGTTTGGAGCTAAATTGGAGATAATGGAGCATTTTGGAGATTTTTGGAGTGTTTGGCCGAGAGATAGAGTTCACTGTCCGAAACAGAGAAAAGTGTCGATCGTTGCACACCTGCAACGGTCGATGCACCAGCGAGATGGGCCAAAACTCGGCGGTTTATGAAGAGTCAAGAATTTGCACTTTGATCCAGAAGTTTCTGATATTTACAAAGAAGCCCCTGGCCGAGATTAGACCTATATATTAGAGTTTTTAGATACGCTTTACATAACGCTTTCATAATTAAGAGCAGAGGATTTTTAGAGCTTTTGGGGCTGATCTGAACCTGTTACATCATCTGTATTTGGAGAAGATTTCGAAACCCTTTAATCCTTTATCTTTTATGCAATCTATTATTTCTATGATTATGTTTTCATCAATCATGTCTGAGTAGATTCCTTGTTAGGTTTAGGGTTTCTCACATAGGATTTCATGACTTGCTAGACTTGTTCAATTTCAGTTAAGGATTCAAACTATATCTGTTCTTCAATTTAATTGTGCTTAAAGCTAGTTCTAACCTGATCAATTAGAATATAAATCTTAGGTTGCTAAATACGTCACAGAAGTGGGGTTTAGGAATCTGAACTAATTAAATTGGGCAATTAAACTTTGCGCAAACGGAAGTTTGGTTTAGGATAATTGTGAACATATCAAACCTGGAATTAATGCTAGTTTAATCTGTTAGTTCTCGCAAACGAAAGTTTGGTTTGCTGCACTTAGACTTAGAGAATTATCGCAAAGGAATTTGGTTAATTCTATATCTGTGTTTTGAGTTCTAGAACTGTGCTTAATTAGATCCTTACTGAATGAACTGTCTGCTTGTCTGATTTCCTGAGAACGCCCTAGACCTAGCGCTCTTAATAACTTATTTTCACAACCAACAATCTCTGCTACTGATTTACTTTCTCGCACCTCTTTTAAATTCAATTACATTGCTTTCTTCCTAGTTAAATTCCTGTTCTTGAGCTATTGAACACCGGAGTCTCTGTGGATTTCGATACCCTATATACTACATTGATATTGCTGTGCACTTGCAGTTTAGTATAGGGATTAATTCTTGACCTATCAGTGACCCTCGTCACCACAGAGCTGACAAATGACAAGAGGTTGGGGCGGCTGCACTACTGGTAGCTGGCTAGGTTCAGGGTCACCTCGGCTAGGTCCGGCTCGGTAAGGCTCCGGTACTAGCATGCGATTATGCTCAGGGTCTGACATACGTGGCCCGGGTCCGACAATCGGGAAAATATGAGCGAGGTGGCCATCATTGCCACAATACTGACAGAAATCCGTCGCTGGAACTGGCTGGTAGGGCTCTCGATAGCGCGGATCAACTGGACATGGGCACCAATAGAGGTGGAAACCCTGCACATCGCAAGCATTGCATGGCTGGTAATCTGGCATCTCTGGAGGCGACTATGACATCTCCGATGGTGATCCGGCTGGCTCGGACTGTGGCTCTGGCTCAGATAGCGGCTCGGAAGACTCCAGCGATATGGACATATCTAGTGGCGTGGACGGTGACTTGGACTGCCGGTGCGGCTGATGATGCGGCCCTACATACTGGTCAAGAGCGTCCGCGAGCATAGATGTCTGCTCCCCGACGTGGTGCTCCCACTGCTGGTGCTCATAAGGATCAATAGGATCCATGTCAAGATCGAAACCCGCAGGTAACGAGCTAAGCGCATAATCTCCCATGCTGAAGGGTAGAGGGATGAAATCAGAGGATCACAAACTGAACGGTAAGGGCACCTCGGGCGCCTCTAAGATAGGCTCTGGTGGTATCTGCAGAGCGCCTGGCTCCTGTAGCTGCATCGGTAGCGGCGGTAACTCAATGTCGCCCACTCCAAAGTAATCCATCATCTCAACGTACCCGTTGTTGTTGTCCGCGTCATCCTACAATGATGCGGTCAACGGTTCGGGAAATGGTGTCCAGTCAACCGGTGCTGCTCTAGCGCCCTGCAGTGTCCATAGGGGAATCGGAGGACGGTTTGACGTACGCGAACCCCGTGAATATCCTGAAGCTGGCAGCTCTGGCTGACTCTGATGAGACCCTGCGGATCCTCGTCTACTCATGATGCTGAAACTGAAATATTCCCGCACCACACACACACCTCCACGCAACCCGCCATGGGGCACCCGGCTGTATGACTGCAATCAAAAACACAAAGATTGTTAGTACAGATAATACAAAATCCTAATTCCCATCCCACCCTGGGTTTCACAGACGCGGCTCGGTTTCCTAATGGATGCTTGGGTGACACAATTTGACTTGATAAAACACGAAAACACTCAGAAATGAACTGTTTCGGAACCCATGACGAACCATGCTCTGATACCACCTTTTTGTAACGCCCCTTTCCCATTATCCGCTGACCGTCGAGCTGACCAGTATACAATCAAACAAGTGTTAAATTATGTGTGTTCATTGGTGTAATTATCACATTACAACCTAACATAATCAACTAGGATCTAGGTGATTGCAGTTGAATCATAAACAGATCAGGATCATTACCTCTTTAGAAGTGCAGCGGATTGATTGGTAATAACGAGATCACTTAGAGCAGATGATAACCGGCTCATCCTAGGTATCCACACGCTTACAAGCTACTGGATCAGGTTGCTAGACCAAGCTGGAACAACAGAGAGAGAGAGGACGGCCAGACCTGAAAATCGCAGACTACATGTCTTACTGGCGCCTATCCTCTTCCTTATATGGGCCCAAGTGATTAAACTAATGGCCTATTAGGCTTTTGGGCCCAAGACCCAAATCAGACAAAAGACTGTATTTTGTCTGGCCCAATTCTCTGTACAAATACAGTAAATGCCGTGCATCTTACCGTATTAATTCCATTTAACTTTCCTGTTAGCTATGGTGTGTGACCCCTTTGGGATCATACAATACTGGTAATAAGTCTTAAACTTATAGATCAAGAGCGGACTCTAGCAAGTCATCATGATCACCCAGTATTTATGACTTATGTCTGATCTCGACACTTATCATACTTTCTAGAGATAGTACAGTAGATTTCAGGACATTCCCAACAATCTCCCACTTGTACTGGAATTCTACATTCCCTAATCCTTTTGTCTTAATATCTCGATCTGGCATAAGGCAAGATACGTGTCATCCTTATATAGCTAGACCATGTTCATCGGACCAGATTTGATACTGACAATTCAAACGACTTGGGCAAGTCCGTTTGGGAGTGGCCACTCTCTTACCAGCTATCAAGTCTCCGATTGGCCTAGAGATATTACCTCCGTTAAACGGCAGGGACAAATCCCATCTTGTTCCATCACTATAAACTACACACTTTGTAATACACCCAACCAAGGTCTTTATAGCTCCCAGTTACGAAACAGCGTTAGACAATGATCAAAGCGCATCAGTCCATGTGCAGTCACATGCATGCGAACTCAGGTCTAAGGACTATACTCTATAGTCGTAAATGAGAACCTCTCATGACACAGATATTAATATCTTGTAGAGTTCTCATCAGCGGGCCATGTCCGGTCATATGCTCCCCTACATATACCTATGTGTCGACTTTGATGCCGCGCATCTATGACCCCTCGAAACTTGGTCATAAGTCTCAACACACTCTAGTCTCAAGTGGTTGTTGGTGTTCCAATTTCAACAACCTTCGACCATGGACACTATGATTTACGTTATTTCGTTAAATATGGGGTTTCAGGATCAAGTCTACTCATGTACTTCGATGGCCCATATATAATGACATGAATCATTTTGGAACGATTATCTTATATCACAGTTAAAAATAATCCAGAAATAAAATTTCATTAACATTTAAAAATGTTTTACATGAACCAATCAAAATAACTAAAATAAAGCCCTCACAACTCCCACTCAAAAGAGATTACATTTGAATATCTCTAATTCCTACAGCAGCAGTATGCAACTCGTGCTTAGGTCTCGGGAGTGGCTTTGTCAACGGGTCAGCCACGTTCTCATCAGTGGGAACTCTTCTGACCATCACTTCACCTCTATTCACTATATCACGAAGCAGGTGATACCTTCTCATAATATGTTTTGATTTCTGATGATGTCTCGGTTCCTTAGCTTGAGCAATTGCACCATTGTTGTCACAATACAGTGTCAAAGACTCAGTGGCATTTGGGAATACACCGAGTTCAATCATGAAGTTCCTTATCCAAACTCCTTCCTTCGCAGCTTCTGAAGCAGCGATGTATTCAGCTTCAGTTGTGGAATCTGCCACGGTGCTCTGCTTGGAGCTCTTCCAACTTACTGCACCGCCATTCAGACAGAAGATGTAACCAGACTGTGACCGGAAATCATCTTTATCTGTCTGAAAACTTGCATCCGTGAATCCACTCATTTCAAGAACTTCACTTCCTCCGTAAACCAAGAACTTATCCTTAGTATTCCTCAAATACTTCAGGATATTCTTTACGGCAATCCAGTGATTCTCACCTGGATTAGACTGGTACCTACTCGTCATGCTTAGTGCATAAGCAACATCAGGACGAGTACAGATCATGGCATACATGATAGATTCTATAGCCGAAGCATAAGGAATCCTACTCATGCGCTTAAGCTCATCAGGTGTTTTAGGACACTGATCTTTGCTTAGTGTAGCACCATGTATCATTGGCGTGAATCCTTTCTTGGATTTATCCATTCCGAATCGATGCAGGACTTTGTCTATATAAGAATCTTGACAAAGTCCAACCAGCCTTTTAGATCTGTCTCTAAAGATTCGGATTCCAAGAACATACGCGGCTTCACCCATGTCCTTCATGGAAAAACAACTTCCCAGCCAGTCTTTCACAGACTTCAGCATTGGAATATCATTTCCAAGAAGCAATATGTCATCGACATATAAGATAAGAAACGCCACTTTGCTCCCACTAGTTTTCTTATACACACATTGTTCTTCCTTGTTTCTGATGAAGTCAAAATTCTTTATTGCCTCATCAAAACGAAGATTCCAACTCCTGGATGCTTGCTTCAATCCATAAATGGATTTGTGAAGTTTGCATACTTTCCCAGCATTGTTAGGATCAATGTAACCGTCAGGCTGTGTCATATACACATCCTCCTCCAAGATTCCATTCAGGAAGGCGGTTTTCACATCCATCTACCAAATCTCATAATCATAATAAGCGGCAGTTGCTAGGAGAATCCGAATTGATTTCATCATGGCCACTGGTGAATAGGTTTCATCATAGTCTATGCCATGAATTTGCTTGAAACCTTTTGCCACCAACCTGGCCTTGTAAATCTGGACATTTCCATCCATGTCAATCTTCTTCTTGAAGATCCATTTACACTCGATGGCTTTCGCACCAGCGGGTAAGTCAACCAGTGAAAACACTCGGTTGACAGACATGGAGTCCATCTCGGATTCAGTAGCTTCACGCCACTTTGAGGAGTCAGGGCCCATCATGGCTTCTGAAAAGTTCGAGGGTTCATCACCGTCAATGATCAAAAGATCATGGCAATTAGTCACGAGGAATCCCTGATATCTATCGGGTTCGTGACGGATCCTTCCGGATCTTCGAACTTCAGGTACTTCAGGTTCAGGTTCTATTACAACTTCATGTAATTCATCCTGCTGTTCTTCCTCATTAGGTTGAACATGTTCCTGCCCTTCTTGAATTTCATCAAGTTGTACCTTACTCCCACTATCTTTCTTAGAGAGAAATTCCCTCTCAAGAAAAGTACAATCCCGAGCAACAAAGATCTTTTTCTCGGATCGCAGATAGAAGTAATAAGCCTTGGTATCCCTAGGATAACCAATGAAGTAGCATTTGTCAGATTTTGGTGTAAGCTTGTCTGAGATTAATCTTTTGACATAGGCTTCACAACCCCAAATTCTGAGAAAAGACATTGCTGGAGCTTTTCCAGTCCATAACTCATATGGTGTCTTTGCTACTGATTTTGATGGCACTCTGTTCAGTGTGAACGTTGCGGTCAGCAAAGCATATCCCCAAAGGGATATAGGAAGGTCTGTATGACTCATCATGGATCGGACCATATCTAACAATGTCCGATTCCTTCTCTCAGACACACCATTCCACTGAGGTGTTCCAGGAGGTGTGAGTTGGGAGATGATCCCACACTCACTCAGATGATCACGAAAATCCTGGCTCAAGTATTCTCCTCCTCGGTCCGACCGAAGAGCCTTAATACTCTTACCAAGCTGGTTCTGTACTTCATTCTGGAATTCTTTGAACTTCTCAAAGGTTTCCGACTTATGTTTCATCAAGTAGACATATCCATATCTACTGAAATCATCAGTGAATGTAATGAAGTACTGATAGTTTCCTCTAGCATTTGTGGACATTGGGCCACACACGTCAGTATGTATCAGGCCCAATAGTTCACTGGCCCTTTCTGTAGGTTTATTAAAAGGGGCCCGTGTCATTTTGCCCATTAGGCAAGATTCGCATTGCTCACAAGACTCAAAGTCAAATGAGCCCAAGAGTCCATTTGAATGGAGCCTCTTGACGCGTTTCTCACTAATGTGCCCCAAACGACAATGCCAGAGAAACGTTTCATTTTCTTCGTTAGATTTGAACCGTTTTGTATTAATGTTATATACTGGAGTAGATTGATCCAGCATGTACAGCCCATTAATAAGAGGGGCACATCCATAGAACATATCATTGAGATTAAAGGAACACAATTTATTCTTAATAGAAAAATCAAATCCTTGTAAATCCAACAATGAAACTGAAATGATATTTCTGCTTATAGCAGGTACAAAATAACAATTCTCAAGTTCTAAAATCAATCCAGAAGGTAAAGACAACAAGTAAGTGCCAACGGCCAGTGCTGGAACCTTCGCTCCATTGCCAACCCGCAACTCTACTTGCCCTTGCTTCAACCTTCTACTGTTGCTGAGCGCCTGCACATTAGTACAAATATGAGCCCCACATCCAGTATCTAATACCCAAGTGGTATTATCAGAAGTAGTAGTATTTACTTCAATAACAAAAATACCTGAAGATGTAGTCGCGAAGGACTTCTTCTTCTCCTTCAGACTTTCCTGGTATTTCTTACAGTCCCTGCGATAATGCCCTGCCTCTTTGCAAAAGTGGCAGATATCAGAAGGCCCAGCTTTAGACACGGGCTTGGGCTTGTCCTTTTCTTTGTTGACAGCCTTGCCCTTTCCCTTGTCTGCAGCAGATTTCTTAAAACCCTTGCCCTTCTGCACCATGAGTACAGACGGGTCCTTGGCCTTCTTCAGATTAGGTTCTGCAGTCTTGAGCATACCATGTAGCTCAGGCAAAGTCTTTGTCAACCCATGCATATTATAGTTCAAGGTGAACTGGTCATATGCAGGAGTAAGAGACTGCAGAACGATATCACAAGCAAGCTCTTGGCTTATAGGACAGTCGAGTCTTGTCAAATGATCGAGATAACCCATCATTTTCAGAACATGTGGACTCACTGCTGCATCCTTAGCCATTTTACAGTCCAAGAGATTCTTAACAGTTTGGAATCTCTCTGTACGAGCCCGCTCCTGAAACAACGCTTTCAGGTTTGCCATCAGTTCCATGGGACAAGTCAGGCCTTCCCACTGAATTTGCAGATCGGGAGCCATTGTCGCCAACATTAGGCAAACCACGTCATTAGCATCTGAAGAATGCGTATCCCAAGCATTCTTCACAGCTTGTGCGGCATTATTCGCAGGTCTAGGGGGGAGAACTCTTTCAAGGACATAAGCCTTCTTCTCCTGCCTGAGCACAAGTCTCAGGTTCCTGGACCAGTTCAGGAAGTTTGATCCGTTCAGTTTGTCCTTCTCAAGGGCAGACCGGATCGAGAAAGTGTTTTGAGTTGTTGTGCTTGACATAGCTGAAATTATGAGACAATAGAGTTTTAGTTATTTAGTTCATAAAAGAGTAATCTTAAAAACTTATAAGAAAACTCGCATTGCATTCAAAATTTCTTTGTTTAACCTCATAAGAATGCAATGATTCCGAGACCCATGTTCAACCAAAACCAAAGTGGGCCACTGGCCGTCACCCGGAATTAGCTTTACTTGGTAAGCATGCACACAGCTAGTTATATCTATATAACTCTCGGTTGTGGATTGGGCCCAAGGCCCAATACACCAGATGTCTCAAGGCCCGGGACTCCCGATGGCCCAGTCAAGGAAACCAATCTCTTACAGCCAAATAATCACTAAAGTCTCGGACTCCCAATGAAATTAGTGACTATATACTACTTTACTTACGCAAAAACAGACACCTCACACTGTAAGCCATATCTGTAATTGAATAAGCGTTAAGTAGCTGACAAGATTGGGCAAGACATCCAAGCTTGATATTGGTTTTGAGGATTTTAGGTTTTCTTTCCAAAAATAGAAGATTACTATTTTGGGAAACTTTCCATTTCAGGAAACTTACTAAATTTGGAAACTTTCTAAATCTAGAAACATGCTAAAAATAGAAATTTCTAATTTAATATTTTATTAAAGTTTTCGGTTGGGTCACAAATTATAGGCCCAATTCTTGGCCCAAGACCACAGAATTCCAATTGGCCCAATAATTTGACATAACCGAGTCGGTTCATTAATTCTGGTCCAAGACCAAATTAACTACTAAATCCAACTGGTTATTTACTAAACCAGACCGGCTCTAAATTATTTGGTCCAACCAAATCAAACTTAGACCAGCCTTCGGTTTAGGTTAAAATTCAATTTTTGAATTTAAATCCGGTTTAACCAGAAATTAAATAATACCAATTGTATTAAACAATTTCCAGCAAACCGCGATTTGGGTTAACCGCTTGAACCACTAATTAAATTGGATCGGTTCGGCTAAGTCCAAAACTGGGAAGAAACACCTTGTGTTTTAGCCAATTTTGACCTAACTTGCGGTTTTAGCTAAAGTTGACAATGAACCACAATCGGTTTGATTGGTTCATTGTCGCGGGTTTGGGAAGAACGAACCGCGAAGCTCGGTTGAACCGATTGGCTACTCGCGGACCGTATCTTTCGTCAGTGTATCGATCGATATCACGCTCCTGCGTCGATCGATACCGGCGTGCATCAACTCGTTGCGATCGGGTCATCGGGACAGCGAGAGGCAATCGATCCGATTCATATCGATCGATATCTCGCTCCCTCGTCGATCGACACGGGCGATCACATCGCATACCGATGGGATTCAATCGGATCATGCGATTTTCATATTAGGGTTTTACAAGTTCTAATCAAATTTCTTAAGCCAAATTCGATTCTAAACATTAAAACAACCTAAATATGATCCAAACAGCAAAAACCTAACGACCTAGGCTCTGATACCACTGTTAAATTATGTGTGTTCATTGGTGTAATTATCAGATTACAACCTAACATAATCAACTAGGATCTAGGTGATTGCAGTTGAATCATAAACAGATCAGGATCATTACCTCTTTAGAAGTGCAGCGGATTGATTGGTAATAACGAGATCACTTAGAGCAGATGATAACCGGCTCCTCCTAGGTATCCACACGCTTACAAGCTACTGGATCAGGTTGCTAGACCAAGCTGGAACAACAGAGAGAGAGAGAGGACGGCCAGACCTGAAAATCGCAGACTACATGTCTTACTGGCGCCTATCCTCTTCCTTATATGGGCCCAAGTGATTAAACTAATGGCCTATTAGGCTTTTGGGCCCAAGACCCAAATCAGACAAAAGACTGTATTTTGTCTGGCCCAATTCTCTGTACAAATACAGTAAATGCCGTGCATCTTACCGTATTAATTCCATTTAACTTTCCCGTTAGCTATGGTGTGTGACCCTTTGGGATCATACAATACTGGTAATAAGTCTTAAACTTATAGATCAAGAGCGGACTCTAGCAAGTCATCATGATCACCCAGTATTTATGACTTATGTCTGATCTCGACACTTATCATACTTTCTAGAGATAGTACAGTAGATTTCAGGACATTCCCAACAACAAGAACATGACCAAGTCGAGCCCGAGCAAGTCAAACAGGAAAGGTTCGCCACAAGACGAAGCCACAGACAGATCGTGCTCGTACTGACCCGTCCTTGACCTCGCTATCCTCACATACACAATACAAAGCTTCGCAACCTGTATCACTTCCGTGAGTTGTGTCGGTTCGGACTAAAACAATATACCGGGGAAGCATGTTCATTACTGAGTAAATAAACGTTTACATAACGTTTACCGAGTTACAAAACAATTTGCCATTCAATACAACATCCAAATCAAACAGTAAAATGGCGCCAAAGCCGTACTTTGAAACACAAAAACATCGAATCAAAACCCCACCACAAGCAATCCCGAAACTACACCGAGGACCTCCCGCGTCCGTCGCTGCTAAACCTGAAAACACAAAAGGTGTCTAATGAGCGATCTAAGATCACCCAGCGAGACGGCTCCCCACTATAGGCTTCTAGGCTATCTAACAACTACAAATCCAGCCCCAAAACCCAAAAAATAACAAACAACAAGGAAAACGGTCGATCACGTACTACCACGACGTGATAAACCCACAAAACACAAGCACTTGCCAAAAGAAAGAGAAGCGAATAAGGGAATCGAAGCACTGCGGCACATGCTCTCGATTGGACTCGATCTATCTATCGCGCGCTACGAAAACAACTCACACACACACTAGGCCCTTAACGATCTCGGTAACTCCCATGGGTCTACATAGCTACTGACAAGGTAACTAACCCACGACTCCCAGATGTAAATACGAAGTATATGACCTAGGACACTGCTCTCAGCCCATCGATACACAGTGACTCGGGCTACCCCACGGTAACCTAAGTTTCCATGCGATTCAGCCCTAGGACATGACCCCGTATTCTCCGAACCGCACACCTACCAGCGTCACTCAGTAGGTTAACGCCATAATCAGAATCACCACCCGAAGGCTCACGATCCGATTAGGCAGCTACCCGAGGATCCAATCGGGTCGGAAGTACCAGAACATAATCAAAAACCTAGACTTGCGAGATCTAACGCACCCTAGAGTCCTAGTGCAGAAATGTAAGCACGGAGACTCACTGGGACTCTAACAACAATAACAATAATAAACAGCAGCAACAAACACAACACAATATCCCGCAAGCCTAACACACACACATCAACACCTCCACTCTGAATCGGTGCCGTACCGAGTCAGCAGCTACGAACTTAACCGGCCCCGTGACCGGGTTAAGTGTCCACAATGACCGCTCGGCCCAACACCGAGACAGTCTAAACAGGCCTGCACACAAAACTTAGCAGCACAAAACATCATCAAAATCAACCACACAAGCAAGCCTTATTAGGGTTTCTAACATCTTTTAATCCATTCATGTCCGCTACCGTGAATTAGCAGCTTACTAATCCGTAAACGGCTCATCAACCACACAACCTCATAATTACTCTTTCCCTAAATATCTTTTCGTAACTCCTCGATCCGTCGGTTTAGAGTTAGTAGCTTACTAACTCCCCGACGTCTCATGATTAACTTAATTCAATCATTCAATAACCCTTTAACCCACTATATAACCAAATCCCATTCCCGTTACATACTCTATACGTTTGTTAGGGTTTATTGTCGTCTTTTAATGTTGTCTCAATTCCTGTATATAGATTCATTCACTACGCTCGTTAATATCATATATATGCTTATACGGCCCTAGCCAGGCAACGTCTATATGAATGCAACACCCAATTATTACTAGCAACCTAACGGCAAACAACGATTCTGACACGAACTCCGAAGATTCCCAAAGACCCCTAGAACTGCCCGAACAAGAACCGGCCGAAGTCAAACGCGTTGACCGACGTTGACCACGGCGTTGACCGGCGGTTGACCGGCGTTGACCCACGTTGACAACGGAGTCAAACGCGTTGACCGACGTTGACCATGGTGTTGACCGGCGGTTGATCGACGTTGACCACGGCGTTGACCGGCGGTTGACCGACGTTGACCACGACGTTGACCGGCGGTTGACCAGCAGCTACGAACTTAACCGGCTCCGTGAACGGGTTAAGTATCCACAATGACCGCTGCGTCCAACACCGAGACAGTTTAAACAGGCCTGCACACAAAGCTTAGCAGCACAAAAGATCATCACAATCAACCACACAAGCAAGCCTTATTAGGGTTTCTAACATCTTTTAATCCATTCCTGTCCACTACCGTGTATTAGCAGCTTGCTAATCAGTAGACGGATCATCAACCACACAACCTCATAATTACTCTTTCCCTAAATATCTTTTCATAAATCCTCGATCCATTGGTTTAGAGTTAGTAGCTTACTAACTCCCGACGTCTCATGATTAACTTAATTCATTCATTCAATAACCCTTTAACCCACTATTAAACCTAATCCCATTCCCGTTATATACTCTATACGTTCGTTAGGGTTTACTGTCGTCTTTTAATGTCGTCTCAATTCCTGTATATAGATTCATTCACTATCGCTCGTTAATATCATATATATGCTTATATTGCCCTAGCCATGCAACGTCTATATGAATGCAACACCCAATTATTACTAGCAACCTAACGGCAAACAACGGTTTAACCCTTGATCCTAAGTTCCTATCATGCATCTTAAGATCCTATCCGGTTTACAATTAACCAATCCGTTTTCAATCATCAATCAACCATTCAAATACGGGTATGCAAATCCTAGCTCTATGGCTTTCGGTTCCCAGTCTATATGCATTTAATCTACTCTACGGATTGAGCCGACTCACAATGAATAAGCGCGGAATGACTGTACTAATGCAGATATAAACTCCGAGACCTCGAACTGAACCCCGAACACTCCGACATGAACTCCGAAGATTCCCGAAGACCCCTAGAACTGCCCGAACAAGAACAGGCCGGAGTCAAACGCGTTGACCAGCGTTGACCACGACGTTGACCGGCCGTTGACTGGCGGTTGACCGGTGTTGACTTTGACCATTGACCACTCCTGGACCGTTGACCACTTTGGTTGACCCGAGTGAACCACTGAACCGACTAAAATAGCTGAACCAACTTCCAATTGACGGTTTAGGTAAACCGGTTTAAAGTCAACCGTTGACCGGGTTGACCAAAGCGTTGACCGGTTAACCTAAACCAATCCAACTTGCCCAAACCATCTCAAATCCATCCCAAATCAGTACTAAACCATCCTTGAAGAACCGTCTGAAGATTTGAAGGTGGAGGAGCTTTTCCGGCGGCCGAGCTCCAGCGTTGACCGGCGGTGGAGGGCGTTGACCGGTGGTTTTCAAGGCTTCTCCGGTGAAGAATGAAGAGTTTTGTTGCCTGAAAAGATGCTGAGGAGAGAGAGCTAGCCAGAGGGAGGAGATGGGTTGAAGAACCGGCTAAGGAGAGATGAACCGCAGCGGTGGCTCGCCGGAGTGAGATGGATCTACTGGTGCAAGTAGCTCATGATTTGGTGATGTGGTTTAGGAGTTATGAAGTTTCTTGTGTCTCAAGTCACTAAGAACATATGAGTGTTCTTGAGATTTTTCTTTGAATCTTCAAAGTGTTTCTGGACATTTAGTTGCAAGAGATGAATAGAGAGAGAGAGAGAGGTCGACAGAGAGAGACTAGAGAGAGGTTCAGATTGAGTGTATGAAGTTCTTTTGGTGCATGAATGAGTGAAGTGATAGAGAAAACCATGCAAACTCATACATTGAACTATTCACATGCATTGCACTCAGCCAAGGAGAGATTGCGACATCCAGGTAAGGACATCTGTCCTCTGTAGTGTTTTTTCTGAACAAAAATCCTTCCCCAAACCGCCTAAACCAAAGCCTAACCCCGTTCTTTCTCATTGCTTTGGTTTTCCCGTCTTTGAGTTTAATATTTTAGAAAACCCTTAATTGCTCTCGTAAATATTCAAATCCCAAAAAACTGATTCTTCATGATTTTAGATGAATTTAGAAAGTTGAATCACTCCATTTGGACTTCCGTAGCTCCGGTTATGAATTTTACAAGTTTTCTTGGTCTTATCGGTTTCCATTTCCGATAGTCCGAAAAACCCGTTCTAGCTCCGTTTCTTCCACTCCTGGTCTCCTAAATGTTCATTTTGTTGAAAACAAGAACATTTGGCCCGTCTCGGCTTCCGTCTCAACTTTTGGTAAAATTATCATTTTGCCCCTGAACTTTGGCAAAATTACAATTTTGCTCATGTTGACTTTTCTTCTACCCGTTGACCATATTTTTGGAAACAGGATGAGACAGGTAACGTCACCCCCTTCGCTGATCACAAGCTTCTGCAACTGTGGCTAAGCGATCTATTCCCATGTCAATGACACCACGAAGCCCTGTTTTATCAATAAGACTTCCAAGACCAAGCCAGTCTTCATACCAAAACGAGGTAGCTTTGCCATCAGCTATTTCTTTCTTAAAGAGAAACTTCCCATAGTCTCTTGCTTTGAGAATCTTTTTCCAGATCCAGGATCCTGACTAGAAATTTTATCGAATAGACCAGAATGATTCCCGCTTCAGTAAGTAAGTGTAAACCCATTTCACCCACAGAGAGCATTCCTTCGAGGTCACTCTCCTTAGCAACTTCAGACAACTAACCTCATTTATCTCTCGATCGAAGTCCCAGCCCTTCCTCAACTTTGGGTTTACATATTTCTATCCAAGCGACCTTTGCTCTTTTTCCATTCAGTTCTGCTCCAGACCATAGAAATGCCGAGCACATAGCTTCAATCTCATCCAAACCGGTACGAGGAAGACGAAAGGCAGACACCCAGAAATTTATAATATTATAAAATTGATAAAATTGTCAAATTTCAAATATAAACAAAATATCTGCGCTAAATCCAATTAGAATGGACTTCATATTTTACTTATATGAACCCGAATCAATATTAGCTCATATAGATTAGTAGTAAATATATAAAAAAATTTGGTGTTATGATTTAGTAAGATTTTATGATTAAAATAAAACATTCAAAGTCTTAATTATATAACCAGATATAAAATCCAATTTAGATTAAAGTAAACTTGAATATCACAAAAAAAATTGAAACAAAAAAACATTCAAAAGCAAAAAAAAAACATAAAAAACCCAAATCAAATATCTACACTATAACATTTAAAATCTACATAAAATAATATTATTTAAAAATATAGAATATAAAATTTAGATTTATAATTAAAAATATATGCATTCAGCACGAGTAAAATACTAATTATATTTTATATTATGACACCGATAAATTTTTTTTTGGGTTCGCAGTGAATGAATATAAGTGTTTTGTCAGCTGAGATGGGTCCATGCATAAATATAACAATTTTCTAATATCAATGTTTATGTATAGTATATAGGCATAGAATGGATCCGGATATCCGGATTTTTTGAGGTATCCAGATCCGCATCCAGATCCGTCGGATATGCAATTCGACTATCAGATTCAGAACTGAGTTATCCGGATATCCGGATCCGATCCGAAATATGAATAAAAAATTAAAAGTTATATTTTTCACATAAAATATAATAGCATATATACATGAACTCATATATATATATTCACGGTTTATATACACATGAAATTATGACGAGAAAAATACTCTCTAAAGAGTTTTTCCAAAACCAATTCAAACATGAAAAAAAGTTAAAAGAAAGAGAAATATCGTGACTCCATCAACAAAAGAAGCAGAGTTTGTTGCAGCTGCAAATGGGGCATGTCAAGCCATATGGATGAGGAACATACTCGCGGAGATGGGGTTCAATCAAGGAGGTGGAACTTTGTTGTTCTGTGATAACAGTTCTACTATTAAGTTGTTGTCAAGATGATATATCATGGTTTTTACCGGTTTTATGCCATGATAAAAGTGCGTTTTAGAGTCTTTTAGTGTTTCTTTAGAGTCTTTTACATGTTTTATTAGGTACTAGCACGTTTGGAGAGGATTTGGAGTAATTGGAGCATTTTGGTGCATTTTGGTGTTTTGACCCGAGAGATAGAGCTCACTGTCCAGAACAGAGTGATGTGTCGATCGACACACATCAGCATCGATCGATGCATAGCGAGTTGGACCAGTCTCGGCGAGAGTTAATGAAGAATGATGAATTTGCAGAATTGCCCAGAAGTTCCAGATATTTACACAGAAGCCCCAAGACGTGATTTAGCTATTTAATTAGGTTTTTACATCAGTTTTAACATACGCTATCATACTTTAGAGCTGAGAGTTTTTAGAGCTATTTGGGGCTGATCTGATCCTGTACTACATCTTGTTTTTGGAGAAGATTTCGAACCCCTTTACTTATTTAATCTCTTTTATGCAATCTAATTATTCATTGATTATGTTTACATATTCCATGTCTGAGTAGATTCATAGTTAGGTTTAGGGATTCTCATTAAGGATTTGATGACTTGTTAGATTTATTTATTTCAGTTAGGATTCATATCAATAGATGTTCTTCAAACTAAATTGTGTTTAATGCTAGTTCTAACTTGATCACTTAGAATCTAGATCTTAGGTTGCTAGATTGACACGAAAGTGTGGTTTAGAATCTGAACTATTTAGGTTGAGCTATTTAATTACTCGCAAAGAAATTTGGTTTAGTTAGATTGTGAACATATCGAACTTGATTGTTAAAGCTGGTTTAATCTGTTAGGAATTACAAAGAAATTTGGATTTCTGCAATTAGGCTTAGAGAATTCTCACAACGAAAGTTGGTTAATTCTATATCTGTGTTTTGAGTTCTAGAACTGTGTTTAATTAGATCCTGACTGAATAAATTATCTGCTTGTCTGATTTCCTGAGAACTCCCTAGACTTAGCGCCTTTAGTTAACTGCTTACAAACCGAACTTGCTACTGATTTACTTTCTTGTTTTGCTTTTTAGTTTCTAATCACATTTGCTTTCTCCTAGTTTAATATTTTCTGTTCTAATTCTATCGTTGCCTAGAGTCCTCGTGGATTCGATACCCTAAGTACTACATTGATATTACTGTGCACTTGCAGTTAGTATAGGGTTAAAACTTAGAGCCTATCAAGTTTTTGGCGCCGTTGCCGGGGACTCTTTGGAGTCTTCGATAGATTCGAACTTAGGGTTTTTACTAGGATTTTTTTATTTTTTGTTTTAGTTACTGATTTTTCTGTTTCTTTCTCTGTCGCAGGTTTTACTTTCGCATAGCATCGGTCGTTGCATATTTTGTGTCGATCGTTACTAGGCGATTGGAGTTGAATCGATCGTTGCCCTGTTAGCATCAATCGTTGTTTGACGATTACAGACGGTTTATGCAGACGCGTGATACCAGAAGTAATCCGAATACTAATCTCGTTAACCTCCAACTTGAAGAGCTTGCTAGACTAGAGAGGACTAACAGGAAAGTTCAAAGAGCAATGATGGTTGTTGAACGTGTGATTATAATGCCTGATGCTCAAGGTACCCTGAGGGACCGACAAAACAATCCGTACAATGCTGCTGGGCAACGGATTGGCGCTGAAGGGAATGTTATCCCTGATCCTCCTGAGCCACCACGACAGGAGCAGAACCAAGGCCAAGGACAGACCCAAGGTAGAGAGATGGTTTTTCATGAGAGGACTTTAGCTGACTATAACCGTCCGGATGAGTTTCATGCTAACCGGTCTGCTCTTGTACCTCCTGATTTTGATAAGAATGATTTTGAAATCAAGACCATCTACTACTCTCTTCTGAGGCAGAATGCCTTCCATGGTTTTCCTAATGAGCAGCCGATGGATCACATAGATGAGTTTGAAGACATAGTCACTGGGATGAAGTATGATGGAGTGAACTATGACTATCTGTTTTTCAAACTTTTCCCCTACTCTCTCGTTGGAGATGCTGCTGCCTGGCTGAAACAGCTTCCACCTGGGAAGTTTATTACATGGGATGCTCTGAAGAGTGAGTTTCTGAGACACTTCTATGATGATGCTCGCTCTGATCAGTCGAGACAGGACATTCTCACTTTCTCCCAAGGTCCGACAGAGCCTCTTAAGAATGCTTGGATGAGGTTTAAGAAGTACCAACGTAACTGCCCGCATCATGGATTCACTGAGGTAACACTGTTAGGCATTTTATTTAGAGGTATAGATCTCCCATACCAGACTGCGTTGGATAATTCCAGCAATGCAAATTTCAACACTAGGACTCCTGTGCAAGCTAAGCAGTTGATAGATAACTTAGTAAGCAGTAATAGCTGCAAGACTACTGATAAGAGAAGGAAGGAGTCTGGTGGGAAGATGGAGAACCAGGAGATAGCTGATATTAGGAGTAAATTGGACATTGTTTGCAATCTTCTAGCTGGGAAGAAAGCTGTCCATTTTGCTCAAGATGTTGAAGTGATCAATGCTGAAGATGATTGTCAGGAAGAGGATGTGAATTACATCGGAGGATCTGGTTTCCAAGGAAACAAGTTTGGAGGACAGCAAGGTAACAGATTCTTCAGTGGTTATAAGAGTGCTTTCACAAGCAATCAAAACTCTTCTGGCTTTGGACAGAATGCTGGTTTTCAGAAACCTTTCCAACAAGGTAATCAGAGGACTTATGGATCTTCCTCTTACCAAGCACCTCCTGTGGCTAATACTCATGAGAGTAAATGGAGAGTATGATGGAACAGCTGCTGGAAGGACAGACTAAGATTGATGTGGACTGCAACAGGAAGTTAGATGCTGTTTATGAGGATCTCAATGGGAAGTTTGAGTCTCTAAGTACTCATATGAAGCAATTGGACACTCAGGTGAGCCAAATATCAAACTTTCTCAAAGGAAAGAGTGTAGTAGACACCCATATTAAGGCCTGGTCAGTGTACATTGATGATGGATCACACCTACGTGAAAGATTTGAGCTAAATACAGCTGAACTGGTAGAAGAGGCTGATTTTGAGGAAAATCTCTCGGGTGGAATCTGTGAAAACTTAACTGCATCGATCGATGCACCCTTAGCATCGATCGTTGCATGGCGTGGACAGACAGATTCACATGATTCTTAGGGCATTGATGCAGAGGCAGATCAAAAGCTTAATCGTTTATTCCCTGGAGTGTATGAGATAACTCAACAAGAGATTTATGCACTATCTAATCGATTATATCCTAAAGTGTCTGAGGTAATTCAACAAGAGATTGATGAGCTTAAACAGTTAGAAGAGATTGGTGAAGAGTTGGAAGAAATTCCACCATCCGATGATCCACCTTATCACCCTTGTGTGCAAAGGTACTTGGAGAAGATGCTGCCAATGGATGAGATGCTGAAGGATTGGGTTATAGTTGTTCCTTAATATATAAGTGATGTGCTATTAACTAAGATTCCTAAGAAGCTACCTGATCCTGGGATTTTTGTGCTGAGTTGTTCTATCTTTGAGGATGGTTTCAAGCGCTCTCTGTGTGATTTAGGAGCTGTTGGAAGTCTCATGCCATATTCTGTGGCAGAGAAGATGGGTATGATGGATTTTTCACCCACTAGGACCTCTATTGTCCTAGCTGATCAGTCAATAAGGATTCCTGAAGGAGTTCTTGAGGACGTCCCAGTGAGAGTTGGAAACTACTTGATTCCGACAGACTTCTTGGTGCTTAAGTATGGCAATGAGCAGGATGATGCTTTGATACTGGGAAGGCCATTCTTAGCCACAGCTGGAGCAGTGATTGATGTGAGGCACAACTTGATTGATCTCCATCTAGGAGATGAGCCTCTGCACTTTGAGATGGACATGCTGCGCAAGCCGCTGATTGATGGGCAGACCTTCACTATTGAGGATGGATATGGAGCACAAACAAGTAACACTTTGGTTTTGGATCCTGGGGAACATTTCATTCCGTCTTTTCTTGGACGAGTTCACACTGATGACACTTACTCTCCACCTTGGATGAGGAGACTTGCACAAAGGCAATCACAGTCTCTGTCAGGATCTCCAGCAAACTGATCTTGTTCGTCCGGTCAAGCTAATGACCATAAACAAGCGCTGAGTGGGAGGCAACCCACTGTTAGGTTTTTCTTTCTTATTTTTGGTGTTTTTCTTAGGATTTCACGTTTTTATTTGTTTTTTCTAAGTTTTTAATACAGAACACTGTCTGGAGATGTGTGACGATCGTTGCTATATGTGGAACGGTCGTTGCAGGGAGATATGACGAAAAGATGGGATCACCTTGTGACGATCGTTGCGGTCCTGTGCAACGGTCGTTGCAAATGGTTTAAATCGCAAAATTAAGGTATACGTGCTAAACCGGAATCAATTCGGTTCAGCTGTGACGATCATTGCACCTATGCATCGATCGTTGCACCCACGATCCAGGTAAGTGCCTTAACCCCTCTTCTCTTCTTCCCCATTTCGCCGTCCGTACAACCGTGAGTGCACAACCCTAAATCTCTCATTTCTTCATCATTTTCTCTGATTCAAAGCTTGATTCTACTTATTTTCACACCCCCTATCTATTTCTCTAACCCATTTGCAGTGATTCCAAGGTAAGAGCTCTCATTTTCATCATTTTCGAAATCGGTTCTAGGGTTTAGAAACTAGGGATTTTTGGCTTGAAATTGATGATTCCGTACTGATTAGACTTGATTAGGGATGATTGGTTATGGTATTAGGCTGTTTGTGTGATTTTGGAACGGATTTAGAAACGTTTTTGAGGATAAACTGTCGGCTGTGAAATCGCCCTGCAACGATCGACGCACTTGTGCAACGATCGTTGCATTGCGATTTCACAGGGAGTTTTCTGCCGAGACTTATATGGTTTAATTCTTTCTTGCAGATGCCTCCTCGACCAGCTCGCAAACGTAGAGCCACCACAGCAGCTACAGCTCATCATGCTCCACCAGTTGAGTGGTTCCATCGAGACTCACCACATCTTGAGCCTTATCAGAGAGATAGGGAAGTGATACAGCCACCCTGGCCTAGAGCGGATAAGACACTGATTCCGACAGACAAGGTCTGGGGCATGGAGATTGATCAGTTGTTCAAGACTGACACGTTCACGGAGAGGCCATTACTTGACCATTGGGATGAGTTTGACACATTGCTCTACAATGGTTGGTGTGGCATGACCCTTAAGCCGACCAAGTTTGCGGATTATTCGACTTGTAGGAGTCTAGGCATCGATGAGCAGGTGATGACATTGTGTAAGGGCATTGGTCTGGGGAAAATGCCTATGCAGCATTACGAGTTGTACCCTGATCTGGTGAGGCAGCTGTTGGCCACTTGTAGAGTGATTTACCCTGACCCAGAGAGAAAGAAGGCTTCAGGAGGTTTCTTTACCTTCATGTGCTTAGGAGCCAGGTATCGGATTCCCCTTCTCGATATCTGTAGGATTTATGGATTCAGCACTAAGCCTGCACCCATTGGTATGACTCTTGAGTGGGATGTGCTGGAAGCTCAGTATTTCTGGGACTGCATTGGGAACGGTCGGTATAACTCGAGGACGACGAAGCTGATCCAGGTTAGGCATCCTGCTCTTAGATATGTCTTGCGCATCTTGGGATGTACTCTGTTGTGCAAAGCTGAAGCCAAAAAGATGCGTAAAAACGAGCTGGAGATGTTATTCATTGGACTGAGGGAGCAATTTGAGGAGACTGATCTGAGAGATCCCACCAGAGGACTCAACTTGGGAGCTGTCTTTGCTCATCACTTGTGCGGTCTGCAGAAGAAGCCATTCGATGGTAAGGATACTGAGACAGTAGGGAGTCTGCTTACTCCCATTTTCAGGCATTGCAGGATTCCCTTAGAGGGTACGGAGTGTGATGATAGCAAGGATTTCCTTGATTTTAGCCACCTGCAGAGTGCTACATGGCTGAAGGAGGGACGTGTATGGGTCTATTATGACCCTGCCACTACGAAGCATGGTATAGATCTTCCTGCTGCTGGTATGACACATATTGATACGCTGGATGCCTTGAGATTCCAGCCTCCTACGAGAGATCAGCACAGCGTTCCCACTATGGCTCATCCGCTGGGAGAGCCTTCTACACGAGCTTCTTCTTCATCTGCACCTGCTGCTCCTGCTGATGATATTGGTCCTTATCCCAAGCCTTCAGTACCTTTCAGTGAGATGTCTGAGACAGAGTGTAGAGAGCGTGAGGATGGCATTCTACGGAGCATCTGGAACTTCATGCGTACCTGCACTTGCAAGAGACAGCCGCATATACATCATCCATGACCTTTTCGTCGACGTAGACAGCGATCTCTGACTCCTGGTTCTTCGAGTGGTACTGATCGCTATGCTGACATAGATGACGAGTGAGAGTAGTGGCTTCTCTAGACATCGGTTCTGTATTTTCATTTTCATCTTTTCTTTTGCATTTTTCTTTCGATTTTCTCAGGATTCTTATATTTGGATGATGTTTTCATTATGAGACTATCTGTTGCTTTGATTATACTTGTTTGCAGTGATTTTCAGCTTGCAGGTTTGAAATTTGATGATTTATAACGAACTAACCTGCTAACTTGCTGACTGTTCTTGGATATCGCAATGCAACGATCGACACGGTCCTGTGTGTCGATCGTTACAACACGAAAATCGCATTGCAGCGATCGTTGCGGTCCTGAGAAACGATCGACACATGACGAAAAATCGCCTAGCAACGGTCGTTACATTTATGTATCGATCGATGCATGAGCGACAGAGGTAAAAATCAGACAGAACTCAACACATCCATTAACATTTTCTTTCTTTTTACCAACCCTTAGCTTAACACTACTGGGGACAGTGTGTTTCAAGTGTGGGGGAGGTAGCTACTGACTACTATCTTTCTGTTTTCTTAGAGTCAGTCCGTTTTCAAAAAAAAATTGTTTTATTGAGTCAAAACAAGTTTAAGTAGGAAACAGTGAATTTTTGAGAAGTTAACAACATCTTGCAGGAACTTAAGTAACCATTGGGATGAAGTTGCAGGAACTATCTATGACTATTAGAAAACCCAACACGGATCAACCTACTGAGGACACCCATATCAATTCAGGTATTCAGAGGATCCTTTTACTGGCTTCACCCTTAACTTGACTAAAATTTCTCACCTAAGGGCTTGGTATACCTTGAGTCGGACTCCTTTGTTAGTTCTGACACAGCTTGTAAACCTGTCCGAGTATGGTTCCCTTCTCCCCTTCCATAAAATAAAACAAAAAGAGTAATAAACTGAGGATGAGCTAGTAGCTCCGAAGTGGTCACGGGAGTAGTAGCAAACACTATTACCTCCTGCGCGATCCATGGAATGTGTCCAAAGTACACCCCTTAACGGGAAGAGCACTGATAAAAATAAAATAAAATGATACCCAATGTGGAAAAATCAGAATGCTAAGGAAGGGAAAAGAGAAGAAAGGAAATAGAAAAAGATAGTATGGTGGTTTAGAGCTGACAAAGTAAGAATCCATGTGCCCTTTGATCGATAATCCTTAGGTGAGACCGCACTTAATATGCTTAAGAAGTCAGTAGGGTGAATTTGAATTGCTTGGATTGATTGTGGAGTTTACTTAGGACAGTTGATAAGTGTGGGGGAAGTACATGTTGGTCTTGATATCTTGCAGTTGATTCTTTCAGTGGTTTACTAAGGGGAATCTGAGTGTTGTTGCTTCTAGGATAAAAAGAGTTTCTGAAAGTTTTCAAACCTCTTCACCATGTTTTAGTTCTTTGTTTTGCTTGAGGGCAAGCTGATAGGTCAAGAATTAATCCCTATACTAAACTGCAAGTGCACATCAATATCAATGTAGTATATAGGGTATCGAAATCCACAGAGACTCCGGTGTTCAATAGCTCAAGAACAGGAATTTAACTAGGAAGAAAGCAATGTAATTGAATTAAAAACAATGCAAGAAAGTAAGCAGATAGCAAAGATTGTTGGTTGTGAAAGCAAGTTATTAAGAGCGCTAGGTCTAGGGCGTTCTCAGGAAATCAGACAAGCAGACAGTTCATTCAGCAAGGATCTAATTAAGCACAGTTCTAGAACTCAAAATACAGATATAGAACTAACCAAATTCCTTTGCGATAATTCTCTAAGTCTAAGTGCAGCAAACCAAACTTTCGTTTGCGAGAACTAACAGATTAAACCAGCTTTAATTCCAAGTTTGATATGTTCACAATTATCCTAAACCAAACTTCCGTTTGCGCAAAGTTTAATTGCCCAATTTAATTAGTTCAGATTCCTAAACCCCACTTCCGTGACGTATTTAGCAACCTAAGATCTAGATTCTAATTGATCAGGTTAGAACTAGCTTTAAGCACAATTAAATTGAAGAACAGATATAGTTTGAATCCTTAACTGAAATTGAACAAGTCTAGAAGTTCATGAAATCCTATGTGAGAAACCCTAAACCTAACAAGGAATCTACTCAGACATGATTGATGAAAACATAATCATAGAAATAATAGATTGCATAAAAGATAAAGGATTAAAGGGGTTCGAAATCTTCTCCAAATATAGATGATGTAACAGGTTCAGATCAGCCCCAAAAGCTCTAAAAATCCTCTGCTCTTAATTATGAAAGCATATCTAATAAAAACAACTAAAACTTAATTATATAGGTATAATCTCGGCCAGGGGCTTCTTTGTAAATATCAGGAACTTCTGGATCAAAGTGCAATATCTTGATTCTTCTAAACCGCCGAGTTTTGGCCCATCTCGCTGGTGCAACGACCGTTGCAGGTGTGCAACGATCGACACCTTTCTCTGTTTCGGACAGTGAACTCTATCTCTCGGCCAAACACTCCAAAAATCTCCAAAAAGTGCCAAAATCACCAAATATGCTCCAAACCTGATTATACCTGTAAAAGACTCTAAAATAACACAAAAGACACTACAAACACAACTATATCATGGCATAAAACCGGTAAAAACCATGATATATCAACTCCCCCACACTTAGCCTTTGCTTGCCCTCAAGCAAAACATAGAACTAAAGCTTGGCGAAGAGGTTTGAAAACTCTTCAGAAACTCATTTCATCCTAGAAGCTACAATACTCAGATTCCCCTTAGTAAACCACTGAAAGAATCAATCACAAGATATCAAGACCAACATGTACTTCCCCCACACTTAGCAACTGTCCTAGGTAAACTCCACAATCACATTCAAGCATTCAAATTCTCCCTACTGACTTCTGCAAGTATTTAAGTGCGGTCTCACCTAAGGAGTATCGATCAAAGGGCACATGGATTCTTACCTTATCAGCTCTAGACCACCATACTATCTTTCTCTAGTCCCTTTCTTCTCTTTCCCTTCTTTAACAACTGATTTTTCCCACATTGGGTATCATTTTATTTTTTTTATCAGTGTTCTTCCCGTTATGGGGTGTACTTTGGACACATTCCATGGATTGCACAGGAGATAATAGGGGTCTCTACCACTCCTGTGACCACTTCGGAGTTACTAACTCATCCTCAGTTTATTATCTTTTTTTTTTTTTTTTTTACTTTATAGAAGGGGAGAAGGGAACTAAATAGGATAGGTTGACAGGCTGTGTCAGAACTAACATGGGAATCCGACACAAAGTATACCAAGCCCTTAGGTGAGAAATCTAAGTCAGTATTAAATTGAAGTCAGTAAAAGGATCCTCTGATACCTGAAGTGATGTGGGTGTTCCCAGTAGGTTGATCTGTGATGGGGTTTTCTAATAGTCAGAGATAGATCCTGCAACTTCATCCCAATAGTTACTTAAGTTCCTGCAAGTCTTGTAAATCTTCTCAGAAAATCATAGTTTCTTACTTAAACAATTTTGACTCAATAATTTTTTTTTGAAAAACGGAATGACTCTTAAGAAAACAGAAAACAAAAGTCAGTAGCACCTCCCCCACACTTAAGACACACTGTCCCCAGTAGTGTCCAGCGAAGGATCGGTAAAAAGAAAATAAAAAAAATTGAAAAGATGAAATTATGTCTGTCGGGTTACCTCTGTCGCTCAGGCATCGATCGTTGCACTAAGTGCATCGACCGTTACTTGGCGATTTTCGTGTATGATCGATCGTTGCTCAGGACCGCAACGATCGCTGCAATGCGATTCCTTTCGTGTTGTGACGATCGACACAGAAGTGAGTCGATCGTTGCACTGCGATTTTGTCCGAGACCTGCAAACATAACTGCACCAAAAACAAAAACAAACGTAAAATCCTAACAAAAACACCAAAAATTAAGTAGAAAAACACCAGTACCTAATGGTGGGTTGCCTCCCACCCAGCGCTTGTTTAAGGTCAATAGCTTGACCGGACGGATGGGAATTTTTAGGTACCAGGAGGTCCTGACAGAGACTTTTTCTGTCTCTGTTCAAGTCTCCTCATCCAAGGTGGTGAGTAGGCTGTTGCGGAATGCTCATGTCCAAGAAAAGATGGAGTGAAATGTGCTCCAGGATCTATAACCATAGTATTATCCGGCTGCTCAAAATCTGCGTCCCTTATGGTGAATGTCTGCCCATCTATCAGTGGCTTTCGCAGCTTATCCATCTCATAGTGCAGTGGTTCATCTCCCAGATGGAGGTCTATCAAGCTGTTCCTTGTTGGAATTGTGTCCAGTAATCTCGGTACTGTCTCTAGAAAGTAAGAGTATGTCAATGATCAGACATAAGTCATATAATACTGGGGGTCATGATGGCTTGCTAGAGTCCGCTCATGATCTATAAGTCTTGGACTTATTGCCTTTATTATATGATCCCATATGGGTCACACGCCTAAGCTAACAGGAAAATGTGTAGGAACGGCTTAGCAGAAGTACGGTAAAAGTGCCAGGCATTTGTCGTACTTAGAGAGAGGTTAATGGGTCTGATTAAATCCAAGGGATTTAATCAGATTGGTATTTGGGCCCAAAAGCCCAAAAGGGAAAGAGAAGGGTTTTATAAACTAAAACCCAAATCTCTTTCTCTCTAACCCTAGCCCCCCGAGCCGCGAACTCTCTCTCTTCCTGCGCCTCCTCTCCCTTGGTCTAGCAGCCTCTCTTCCTGCTTGGTGTGCGTGTGTGAACCTCTGGAGGAGTTATCACTTGGTGGCTCTCTGATCTCTGATATACCTTCTCTTTCCGCTGCATAAACAGGTATAAGGTGAGATCATAATGTTTCTATTCAAGAGAACCTAGATCCGCATGTTTAGGAACTGTTGAATCTGTGAATTGAATCAGGATTAACAACCAAAACATCCTTCAGTGGTATCAGAGCTATTGGTTCTGGTTTTTCTTGTTTAGATTCAAGTTTAGGATTGTTTAAAGTGTGTTTTTGAATCAACCTACTGATAAGAGCAAAACACTTAAGAAACATGAATTGAATCCTGAACAAACATTTTTGAAATCGCAAAACAGAGCTATATGACTCGGGTTTTGTGATCGGCCGAGAGTTGGCCGGTTGGGTCGGATCGCGACGATCGGAAAGGACGCACGAACCGATCGACGAACGATCGTGTTGCGTGGTCTCGTCCCGATCGTCGGATGGATCGCATCCTGATCGCGGCTCGTCCCGATCGTCGGATGGATCGCGTCCCGATCGCGACTCGTCCCATCGCGTGGATGCAGCAACCGTCCCGCACGTTCGGATCGTCCCGATCGTACCGTCCGCGTCCCGTCCCGATCGTGAGGATCGCGGCTGTCTCGATCATCCACTCGCGGTGATGCTTGCGGCCGTGACCTAGATGGTCGGTTCGAGATGGTTCGGTTTAAGGTTCGGTTTAAGATTTTAAAACTTATTCGTCCTGGTTTAATAAACAGATTTAATAATTTTATTAAATTCTGGTTAAACCGGGATAAGAAATCCAAAGTCGTAAAATTGGATTTTGTGCCTAAACCAGGATTTTCTAATTTGATTTGGTTGGACCAAATAAATTGAGAAAATCCGGTTTAGTAAATAACCGGTTGACAATTGTGGTCATCGTAGTAATTAAAATTTGGTTAGACCAATTTTAATGAACCAGACCGGTTATGTCATTTAATTGGACAATTGGGTCATGTCTTGGACATGGACAAATTCTTGGGCCTCGGGCCAAGAAGTTAAAACAATTGGGCCAATTATTTGAGTCTTTTCTTCAGATTAATTTAAAATTTATTTTATAAAATTATAAATCGATTTTAAATTAAAGTTTCCGAAATTTTGAAATTAGAAAGTTTCTTTAAGAAATTTCTAAAGTTAGAAAGTTTCCGTTTTTAGAAAGTTTCCAATTTTAGAAAGTTTCCAAAAATAGTAGGTTTCCAAAAATAGAAAGTTTCCCGAAATAGTAATCTTCTATTTTGGGAATGAAATTTTAATAAACCTACGAACCTCAAATAATATCAAGCGTTGGATGTATTGTCCAGGCTATGTCAGCTGTCGAAGCCCATTCAATCGTATTCATGGCCTTACAGTGTGAGGGTGTCTGCTTTTGCGTGGGTAAGACGGTTTGTGATTCATAAATGTCATTGGGAGTCCCAGACATTAATGATTACATGACTGTATAGTCTGGTTTTCTTGACTAGGCCATCGGGAGTCCCGGGCCTTGAGACATCAGAGTGAATTGGGCCTCGGGCCCAGATTCACAACCAAGAGTTATATCACGGATATAATTAGCCGACTTAGGGCTTACCGATATAAGCTAAGGTTGGGTGACGGCCAGTGGCCCACTTTGATCTTAGTTATATGTGGATCTTGGAATCATTATATTCTATTGAGGGTAACTTAGGTTATTGCATATAATGCATGATTGATCATATTAAGTATAATATAAGATTAATCATATTGAACATATTAACTAATAACCTTTTTATCTAAATATTTCAGCTATGACTACTACAAGCACACAAAACACATTCTCAATCCGGTCTGTTCTCGAGAAGGAGAAGCTGACTGGAACGAACTTCCTGACGTGGTCAAGGAACTTGAGGCTGGTCCTCAAGCAGGAGAAGAAGGATTATGTCCTTTGTGATCCTCTCCCCGAGAGGCCTGCTAACACTGCCGCAAGGACTCTGCATAATGCTTGGGAAAAGCATTCGTCAGATGAAAATGATGTGTATTGCCTTATGTTGGCGACAATGACGGCTGAGCTGCAAATGCAGTTCGAGAGTGTGTTGTCACCAATTGAGATAATGGCAAGCCTGAAATCGCTTTTACAGGAGCAAGCAAGGACTGAGAGGTTTCAAACAGTTAAGAACCTCTTAGACTGTAAGTTGGCTGCAAATGCGGCAGTGAGTCCTCATGTCTTGAAGATGATGGGTTATCTCGATCATCTTCAGAAACTCGACTGCCCTATCAGCCAGGAACTTGCCTGCGACATCGTTCTGCAGTCTCTACCTGCAAGCTATGATCAGTTCATTCTGAACTTTAATATGCATGGCTTGAGTAAGACATTGCCTGAGCTTCATGGAATGCTCAAGACTGCAGAGCCCAACTTGAGGAAAACCGCCAAGGACCCCAATGTGCTTATGGTGCAAAAGGGCAAGGGGTTTAAGAAATCCTCTGCTAAGGATAAGGGAAAGGCCAAGGCTGTCCAAGTCGCGGACAAGGACACGCCAAAGCCCAAGCCCAAGTCCAAGGCTGGGCCAACTGACATATGCAGGTTCTGTAAAGAACCAGGGCATTGGAGGAGAGAATGTAAGAAATTCCAAGAAGGTCTAAAGGAATTGAAGAAGAAGACTCTCGAGACTTCTTCGACAGGTATTTTTGTTATAGAAGTTAATACAACTACTTCTGATAATACCTCATGGGTTATGGATACTGGTTGTGGGGCTCATATTTGTACTAATATGCAGGCACTCAGCAACAGTAGAAGGCTGAAGCAAGGACAAGTGGAGCTACGAGTTGGGAATGGAGCGAAAGTTCCAGCACTAGCTGTAGGCACATACTTGTTGTCTTTACCTTCGGGATTGATTTTAGAACTCAATAATTGTTATTTTGTACCTGCTATAAGCAGAAATATTATTTCAATTTCTTTGCTGGATTTGGAAGGTTATGATTTTTCAGTTAAGAATAAATTATGTTCCTTCAATCGCAACAATTTGTTCTATGGTTCTGCCCCTCTTACGAATGGGCTTTACATACTCGATCAATCCGCGCCAATATATAACATTAATACCAAATGGTTCAAACCTAATGAGGAGAACCGAACGTTTCTATGGCATTGTCGTTTAGGGCACATCAGCGAGAAACGCATCAAGAGGCTCCATTCGAATGGACTTCTTGGCTCATTTGACTTTGAGTCATGTGAGAAATGCGAATCCTGCATGATGGGCAAAATGACACGGGCCCCCTTTAATAAACCTAACGAGAGGGCCAGTGACTTATTGGGCCTGATACACACTGATGTGTGTGGCCCAATGTCCACAAATGCAAGAGGAAACTATCAGTACTTCATTACCTTTACTGATGATTTCAGTAGGTATGGATATGTTTATTTAATGAAACATAAGTCTGAATCTTTTGAGAAGTTCAGAGAATTCCAAAATGAAGTACAGAACCAACTTGGCAAAAGCATTAAGGCTCTTCGGTCCGACCGAGGAGGAGAATACTTGAGCCAAGAATTCAGTGATCATCTAAGAGAGTGTGGGATCGTATCCCAACTCACTCCTCCCGGAACACCTCAATGGAATGGTGTGTCTGAGAGGAAAAATCGGACCTTATTGGATATGGTTCGATCTATGATGAGTCACACAGACCTTCCAATATCCCTTTGGGGATATGCTCTGCTAACAGCAGTGTTCACTCTAAATAGAGCGCCATCGAAAGCAGTAGCAAAGACACCATATGAATTATGGACTGGAGTGGCTCCAGTGCTGTCTTATCTAAGAATTTGGGGTTGTAAAGCCTATGTCAAGAGATTAATCTCAGATAAGCTTACACCAAAGTCTGATAAATGCTACTTCATTGGTTATCCGAAGGAAACCAAGGCTTATTACTTCTATCTACGTTCCGAGAACAAGATCTTTGTTGCCCGGGATTGTAACTTTCTTGAGAGGGAGTTTCTCTCTAAGAAAGACAGTGGGAGTAAGGTACTGCTTGAAGAAATTCAAGATGAACAGGATACTGCTCAACCTAATGAGGAAGAGCAGCAGGAGGACCTACAAGAAATTGTAGAGCCTGAACCTGTAGTACCTGAAGTTCGAAGATCCGGGAGGATCCGTCACGAACCCGAGAGATATCAAGGATTCCTCGTGACTAACTGTCATGATCTTTTGATCATTGATGGTGATGAACCATCGAACTTCAATCAAGCCATGATGGGCCCAGATTCCTCGAAGTGGCGCAAGGCCACTGATTCCGAAATGGACTCCATGTCGGTCAACCAAGTGTTTTCGTTGGTTGACTTACCCGCTGGTGTAAAAGCCATCGAGTGCAAATGGATCTTCAAGAAGAAGATTGACGTGGATGGAAATGTCCAGATTTATAAAGCCAGGTTGGTGGCAAAAGGTTTCAGACAAGTTCACGGTGTGGATTACGATGAAACCTATTCACCAGTGGCTATGATGAAATCTATTCGGATTCTACTAGCAACTGCAGCTTTTCATGATTATGAAATTTGGCAGATGGACGTGAAAACCGCCTTCCTGAATGGCATTATGGAAGAGGATGTGTATATGACGCAACCTGACGGTTACATAGATCCAAAGAATGCTGGGAAAGTATGCAAGCTTCATAAATCCATTTATGGATTGAAGCAAGCATCGAGGAGCTGGAATCTTCGTTTTGATGAAGCGATTAAGCAATTTGACTTCATCAGAAACGAAGAAGAACAATGCGTGTATGAGAAAACTAGTGGGAGCAAGATAGTATTTCTTATTCTGTATGTCGATGACATACTGCTTCTCGGAAACGACGTTCCAATGCTGAAGTCGGTAAAAGACTGGCTTGGAAGTTGTTTTTCCATGAAAGACATGGGTGAAGCCGCATACGTTCTTGGAATCAGGATCTACCGGGATAGATCTAGAAGGCTGATAGGCTTGTGTCAAGACTCATACATTGACAAAGTCCTACAAAGATTCAGCATGAAAGATTCCAAGAAGGGCTTCACGCCAATGGTACATGGCACAACGCTAAGCAAGAAGCAGAGCCCTACGACGGCTGCTGAGCTTGAGCGCATGAAGAATATTCCTTATGCATCTGCAATAGGATCTGTCATGTATGCCATGATCTGTACTCGTCCTGATGTTGCTTATGCATTGAGCATGACGAGTAGATACCAGTCAAATCCAGGTGAAAACCATTGGATTGCCGTAAAGAATATCTTGAAGTATCTAAGACATACTAAGGATAAGTTCTTAGTGTACGGTGGAAGTGATGTGCTTAAAGTCAGTGGATTCACGGACGCAAGTTTCCAGACAGACCAAGATGATTTCCGGTCACAGTCCGGTTATATCTTTTGTCTGAATGGCGGTGCAATCAGTTGGAGAAGCTCCAAGCAAGACACCGTTGCTGATTCCACTACAGAAGCTGAATATATCGCCGCCTCAGAAGCTGCGAAGGAAGCTGTTTGGATACGAAAGTTCATTATTGAACTAGGTGTGATACCAGATGCGGCTGAGCCTCTAGCACTGTTTTGTGATAACAATGGTGATATAGCTCAGGCAAAGGAACCAAGATCACACCAGAAATCCAAGCATGTTCTAAGAAGATTTCACTTGATACGTGACATCATTAATAGAAAGGAAGTCAAGATCAGCCGAGTTCAGACAAATGATAACGTCGCTGATCCGTTGACAAAGCCACTCCCAAGGCCTAAGCTCGAGTTTCTGACTGAAGCTGTAGGAATTAGAGACATTGAAATGTAATCTAAATTTGAGTGGGAGTTTGAGGGCTTTTATTTAGTTATTTGATATGTTCTTGTAAAACATTCTTATGTTTAATGAAATTATTATTTCAAGATTGTTTTAACTGTGATGAAATAATCGTTCCAAAGTGATATAAATCATTTTATAGGTCATCGAAGTAAGTGAATTGATCTTGAGTCATCAAAGTCATTTAGCTTGATCATGAGACCCTATATTTGATAGATGGCTTATATCATTCAGTCCCTAGTCGAAGGTTGTTGAGATTGGAACACCAACAACCGTGAGAGACTAGATTGGTATGTGACTTATGACCAAGTTTCATGGTGTCATAGATGCACGGCATCAAAGTCAATACATAGGTGTATGTTGGGAACATACGACCGGACACGACCCGCTTATAAGAACTCTTCAGGATATTTATATCTGTGTCATAAGAGATTCTTACTACGACTATAGAGTATAGTCCTTAGACCTGAGTTCGCATGCATGTGACTGCACATGGACTGATGCACTTTGATCATTGTCTAACGCTATCGTTCTGCGATAGTTATAAGGACCTTGTTTGGGTACATTATGAAATGAGTAGTTTACAGTGATGGAACAAGACGGAATTTGTCCCTCCAATATAAATGGAGTGAATATCTCTAGGCCAATCGGAGATTTGAATACTGGAAAATGCATGGCCATGCTCAAACGGAATGTCCCGAGTCGTTTGGATTGTCAGTATCGAATCAGAGTCCGATGAACAAGATTAGGCTTTATAAGGATGACACCAATCTTGCCTTATGACTAATCGAGATATTGTGACAAAAGGATTATGAATACAGAGATTCCAGTACAAGTGGGAGATTGTTGGAATTGTGTCCAGTAATCTCGGTACTGTCTCTAGAAAGTAAGAGTATGTCAATGATCAGACATAAGTCATATAATACTGGGGGTCATGATGGCTTGCTAGAGTCCGCTCATGATCTATAAGTCTTGGACTTATTGCCTTTATTATATGATCCCATATGGGTCACACGCCTAAGCTAACAGGAAAATGTGTAGGAACGGCTTAGCAGAAGTACGGTAAAAGTGCCAGGCATTTGTCGTACTTAGAGAGAGGTTAATGGGTCTGATTAAATCCAAGGGATTTAATCAGATTGGTATTTGGGCCCAAAAGCCCAAAAGGGAAAGAGAAGGGTTTTATAAACTAAAACCCAAATCTCTTTCTCTCTAACCCTAGCCCCCTGAGCCGCGAACTCTCTCTCTTCCTGCGCCTCCTCTCCCTTGGTCTAGCAGCCTCTCTTCCTGCTTGGTGTGCGTGTGTGAACCTCTGGAGGAGTTATCACTTGGTGGCTCTCTGATCTCTGATATACCTTCTCTTTCCGCTGCATAAACAGGTATAAGGTGAGATCATAATGTTTCTATTCAAGAGAACCTAGATCCGCATGTTTAGGAACTGTTGAATCTGTGAATTGAATCAGGATTAACAACCAAAACATCCTTCAAAAGGGTCTCCCAAGCAATAATGCTTCATCCGGATCACAGTCATATCTCAGCACAAGGAAGCCCGTTGGAACTAAGTAGTTTCCAACTCTCACCGGAATGTCCATAAGGAGCCCTTCAGGAACTCGTATGGACTGATCAGCTAGGACAAGAGAAGTCCTAGTAGGAGTAAAATCCAACATACCCAGTTTCTCTACCACAGAGTAAGGCATTATGCTTCCAGCAGCTCCTAAATCACACAGAGAACGCCTAAAGCTATCCTCAAAGATAGAACAATCCAGCACAAAGACTCCAGGATCAGGCAGCTTCTTTGGGATCTTAGTTAGCAGAACATCACTAATATGCTGAGGAACTATTATCACCCAGTCTTTCAGATCATCATCTAGGGGCAACATCTTGTTCAGGTACCTCTGCACACAAGGATGATAAGGTGGATCTTCAGAAGGTGGAATTTCTTCCAATTCTTCACCAATCTCTTCTAATTTCTTCAGCTCTTCAATCTCTTGCTTAATCAATTCAAAAATTGAGGTAAGTTGCTTAAGGATCTGAGCATAAATCTCCTGTTGAGAAATCTCAGAGGTTCTGGAGCATAAGTCATCAGAATCTAAATCTGCATCAATACCAGCATCGCTCAGAGAATATGTCTGTTCTCGCCCTGCACCGATCGTTACCATGGGAGTATCGATCGTTGTCCTCCCGACGGGTGCATCGATCGTCGCAGGAGTTGCATCGATCGACGCACTGCAGCAGATTTCACCCGAGAGTTTTTCACAAATATCCGAAAATTCTTGTTCTTTCACCAACTCGGCTGTACTTAGCTCAAATCTTTCACCTAGGTGAGATCCATCATTAATGTACACAGACCAGGCCTTAACATGAGTGTCTGCCACTCCTTTTCCCTTCAGTGAGCTGGACATCTGGTTCACCTGAGTGTCCAACTGCTTCATGTGAGTGCTCAGAGACTCAAACTTCCCATTGAGGTCTTCATAGACAGCGTCCAACTTCTTGTTGCAGTCCACAGAAATCTTGGTCTGACTCTCCATCAGTTGTTCCATCATAGCCTCCATTCTGCTCTCATGGGCTGTAGGTGCAGGAGGAGTCTGATAGGATGTAGATCCATAGGTTCTCTGAGTACCTTGTCCATAGGTCTTCTGAAAACCACCAGTCTGTCCTCCATTGGAGAATCTGTTCCCCTGTTGATTACTAAATCTATTACCTTGGAAACCAGAACCTCCTATGAAATTCACATCTTCTTCCTGAGTGTCCTCCTCAGTCTGAATCACCTCTACATCTTGGACAAAGTGGACAGCTTTCTTACTTGTCAGGAGATTGTAAACTGTGTCCAATCTGGATCTTATATTAGCTATATCAGAATTCTCTACAGTTCCACCAGATTTCTTCCTCCTTTCATCCATTGTCTTGCAACTGTTGCTGCCAATCAGGTTCTCAATCAACTGCTTAGCTTGTGTAGGAGTCCTGGTGTTGAAATTAGCATTACTGGAATTATCCAGCGCAACCTGATAAGGGAGATCTATGCCTCTGAAGAAGATACCAATCAGCTGTACTTCTGTGAATCCATGGTGTGGACAGTCACGCTGATACTGCTTAAATCTCATCCAGGCAGTCTTCAAGGGCTCCACAGCTCCTTGGGAAAAAGTGAGTATGTCCTGTCTGGACTGATCTGAGCGCGCATCATCATAAAAGTGACGCAGGAACTCACTCTTTAAGGCTGCCCAAGTAGTATACTGACCAGGTGCCAGTTGTCTCAGCCATGCACTAGCGTCTCCAGCAAGACTGTGCGGAAATAGCTTAAGGAACAGATAGTCCGGGCATACTCCTTCATACTTCATGCCAGTGACTATGTCCTCAAACTTGTCAATGTGATCCATAGGCTACTCTGCTTGAAGACCATGAAAAGCAATCTGCCTCATCAGCTGGTAGTAGATGGTCTTGACCTCAAAATCATTCCTCTCAAAAGCAGGAAGCACTAGAGCTGCTCGGTTTGCATGAAACTCATCAGGTCTGTTGTAGTCAGCTAGTGTCCTCTCATGAACCACCATCTCTCTACCTTGGGCCCGTTCCTGACCCTGGTTTTGGTTCTGCTCCTGTTGTTGTTGCTCAGGAATGACATTCCCTTCAGCATCAACCCTCTGCCAGTCGGTATTGTAGCGGTTGTTATCTCGGTCCCTCAGGACACCTTCAGCATCGCGTTCCAGAATCAAACGCTCTCGCATCATTCTTTCTCTTCTTTCTCTTCTGTTAGCTCTCTCTAAACGTCCAAACTCCTCAAGATCGAGATTAACCAAGCTCGAGTTCGGATTACTTCTAGTTTTCTGCGTTGGCATAAACTGTCTGTAATCGTCCAGCAACGATCGATGCTATCAGTGCAACGATCGGTTCAATCTCAAATCGCCTAGTGACGAACGATGCAAGGGTGCAACGATCGACGCAGTGCGAAATCGGTACCTGCGACATAGAGAAAAACGAAAATTAATAAAACTGAAAATAAAATAAAAACAAAAACGAAAACAAAAAGAAAAATCCTAGTAAAACCCTAGGCTCGAAGCTATCGAAGACTCAAAGAGTCCCCGGCAACGGCGCCAAAAACTTAATAGGTCAATAATTAATCCCTATACTAAACTGCAAGTGCACAGCAATATCAATGTAGTATATAGGGTATCGAAATCCACAGAGACTCCGGTGTTCAATAGCTCAAGAACATGAATTTAACTAGGAAGAAAGCAATGTAATTGAATTAAAAACAATGCAAGAAAGTAAGCAGATAGCAAAGATTGTTGGTTGTGAAAGCAAGTTATTAAGAGCGCTAGGTCTAGGGTGTTCTCAGGAAATCAAACAAGCAGGCAGTTCATTCAGCAAGGATCTAATTAAGCACAGTTCTAGAACTCAAAACACAGATATAGAACTAACCAAATTCCTTTGCGATAATTCTCTAAGTCTAAGTGCAGCAAACCAAACTTTCGTTTGCGAGAACTAACATATTAAACCAGCTTTAATTCCAAGTTTGATATGTTCACAATTATCCTAAACCAAACTTCCGTTTGCGCAAAGTTTAATTGCCCAATTTAATTAGTTCAGATTCCTAAACCCCACTTCCGTGACGTATTTAGCAACCTAAGATCTAGATTCTAATTGATCAGGTTAGAACTAGCTTTAAGCACAATTAAATTGAAGAACAGATATAGTTTGAATCCTTAACTGAAATTGAACAAGTCTAGCAGGTCATGAAATCCTATGTGAGAAACCCTAAACCTAACAAGGAATCTACTCAGACATGATTGATGAAAACATAATCATAGAAATAATAGATTGCATAAAAGATAAATGATTAAAGGGGTTCGAAATCTTCTCCAAATATAGATGATGTAACAGGTTCAGATCAGCCCCAAAAGCTCTAAAAATCCTCTGCTCTTAATTATGAAAGCGTATCTAATAAAAACAGCTAAAACTTAATTATATAGGTATAATCTCGGCCAGGGGCTTCTTTGTAAATATCAGGAACTTCTGGATCAAAGTGCAATATCTTGATTCTTCTAAACCGCCGAGTTTTGGCCCATCTCGCTGGTGCAACGACCGTTGCAGGTGTGCAACGATCGACACCTTTCTCTGTTTCGGACAGTGAACTCTATCTCTCGGCCAAACACTTCAAAAATCTCCAAAAAGTGCCAAAATCACCAAATATGCTCCAAACCTGATTATACCTGTAAAAGACTCTAAAATAACACAAAAGACACTACAAACACAACTATATCATGGCATAAAACCGGTAAAAACCATGATATATCACAAGCAATGGCTAAGTGTGGGGGAGTTGATATATCATGGTTTTTACCGGTTTTATGCCATGATATAAGTGCCTTTTAGAGTCTTTTAGTGTTTCTTTAGAGTCTTTTACAGGTTTTATTAGGTACTAGCATGTTTGGAGTGGATTTGGAGTAATTGTAACATTTTGGTGCATTTTGGTGTTTTGACCCGAGAGATAGAGCTCACTGTCCGGAACAGAGTGATGTGTCGATCGACACACATCAGCATCGATCGATACACATCAGCATCGATCGATGCATAGCGAGTTGGGCCAGTCTCGGCGAGAGTTAATGAAGAATGATGAATTTGCAGAATTGCCCAGAAGTTCCAAATATTTACACAGAAGCCCCAAGACGTGATTTAGCTATTTAATTAGGTTTTTACATCAGTTTAACATACGCTATCATACTTTAGAGCTGAGAGTTTTTAGAGCTATTTGGGGCTGATCTGATCCTGTACTACATCTTGTTTTTGGAGAAGATTTCGAACCCCTTTACTTATTTAATCTCTTTTATGCAATCTAATTAGTCATTGATTATGTTTACATATTCCATGTCTGAGTAGATTCATAGTTAGGTTTAGGGATTCTCATTAAGGATTTGATGACTTGTTAGATTTATTTATTTCAGTTAGGATTCATATCAATAGATGTTCTTCAAACTAAATTGTGTTTAATGCTAGTTCTAACTTGATCACTTAGAATCTAGATCTTAGGCTGCTAGATTGACACGAAAGTGTGGTTTAGAATCTGAACTATTTAGGTTGAGCAATTTAATTACTCGCAAAGAAATTTGGTTTAATTAGATTGTGAACATATCGAACTTGATTGTTAAAACTGGTTTAATCTGTTAGGAATTACAAAGAAATTTGGATTTCTGCAATTAGGCATAGAGAATTCTCACAACGAAAGTTGGTTAATTCTATATCTGTGTTTTGAGTTCTAGAACTGTGTTTAATTAGATCCTGACTGAATAAATTATCTGCTTGTCTGATTTCCTGAGAACTCCCTAGACTTAGAGCCTTTAGTTAACTGCTTACAAACCGAACTTGCTACTGATTTACTTTCTTGTTTTGCTTTTTAGTTTCTAATCACATTTTCTTTCTCCTAGTTTAATCTTTTCTGTTCTAATTCTATCGTTGCCTAGAGTCCTCGTGGATTCGATACCCTAAGTACTACATTAATATTACTGTGCACTTGCAGTTAGTATAGGGTTAAAACTTAGAGCCTATCACAAGAACTCATGTTTTTCACGAAAGAAGTAAACATATTCATCTCCTATTTCATTTCCTTCGTGAGTTGGTGAATGATGAGGTAGTAAGTCTGGAATATTGTTCTACACAAGATCAGATGGCGGATTTGATGACGAAACCAGTGAAGCTCGATGTGTTCAAAAAGCTTAGGAAGTGTTTGGGAGTTGGTCTTAAGGAAGTTTAAACTGGAAGCAAGGCATTTCTAGTTTAGGAGATGAATTGATGAATAAAAAAGATAAGATCGAGTCTTCTGCAATTGTCCGATACTTTAGCTAGTAGCTCAATATTTTTGTATTTTTCGAAGTTTGAATAAGTCTACTTAATTTGTAGGAGACGTTAGAGGTAGTCGAGATTTTAGGAAGTTAGTTTGTTTTGCTTCTCTAAGAGGTACCGCAATTGTAATGTTTCATTTTCACGGCAATAAAGAAACAAAAATCAATGTGCAAAGCTCTTGTATAACAAAAGGGACTTCAGATGGCTGCCACGTTTGGAAGTAAGTACTTGAATGTGTTTCTGTTGACAAAATGAGACCAAGCGTTAAGATGCTATTTCATTCGAGAGATGTTAGTGGAGGGTTTGACACCCTTTGTTATTTGCTCGACCCATAAAAACATTTGGTCCATTTTATCTCTATCAGCCCATACTCAAAATAACACGAGCTGAAAGCCCACGAACTGGCAGTCCACGAGCTGGCAGCTCACAAGCTGGCAGTGCACGAGCTGGACGCCCACGAGCTGGACGCCCACGAGCTGACAATCCACGAGCTGGAAATTCCCACAGCTCAGTCATCATTTCCGCCGACCGGAGATGCCATCGAAGGAAGGGAAAGGTCGCCAACGTCCCATCCCACAGCTCAGTCATCATTTTCGCCGACCGGAGATACCATTGAAGGAAGAGAAAGGTCGTCAACGTCCCATCCCACAACTCAGTCATCATTGTTGCCAACCTAAGCTACCATCGAAGAAAGGGAAAGGCCGCCAGGTACACGATAAGGTCCCCTCCTACATACCGGGGTTATCATCAGTGCCGACCTAAAATCATCATTATGAAATAATCATCAATTTTTCTATGTAATCTTCTATAAATACTCAGTCCAGTTTAAGAGAGAGGGACATCGATTCCTTCCCTAACGTGGCTATTCATCGAACTCATTTTATAAAACAGGGATCTCCGATCTCTCACTTCACAATCATCTTTTAAATTTCTATTTCAACAATTTATTTGTTTGGTCTTTTACACCATTAACAATTGGCACCCACCGTGGGGCTGAGATTCTTCTTTACGCAAAAAATAGTTCGACGATGACAGGAATACCACCATTGTTCTCGTCAACAACCGAGTCTCCCACGTCTGCTCCAACCTCGACAGCGACCGAGCTACCACCGCGGGCAACGTCAAAATCAGCACTCCTAGTCCATGGGCTGGAAAACCGGATACCTACCCCTAGTTCTCCAGTTCTTTAAACTGCAGGATCTCTCCCAACTGAACATACGGAGAATTTGACCGCAACCACCGCTCTGCTCCAGACCCTGCTCTCACGGATAGACGAAATATCACAATCCACCAACGAGATATTTTCGGAACTGGCTGCGGCTCAAAACCTCTGTCACGACCGAATTGAAAACCTTTGGATTCCCGAAGATCGAACTCACGAACATATATTCAGAGAGGAGACCCCTCGACTACAACGCAACCTGTTCGGTATCCCAACGTCGACACGAACTGATTCCGACAAGACCTACGACCAAACAAGGATATGCTTTAGGAAAAACCAACCTGACCGATTTCTAATCGACAATCGAGAGCGTGACCAAGAGATGGAGATAATGAAGGCAACGATTTGTGACAAGACCTCCATGGTTCATTAATCTACCAGCTCAGCTCCGGAAATCGACCGCGTGCTGAAAGAAACACTGAACATACCCTTCACTACCCGCATAACCAGCCCTCCTGTTCAGTATTCTGGAAAGATAAAATTACCAATGTACGAAGAAAAATCGGACCCCAGCCAGTATCTGACCGCGTTCAGCATAGCAATGGGACGAGCTCAGTTCGCACCTGAAGAACGAGATGCCGGATAATGCCAGCTCTTCGTGGAAAACCTGACTGGAGGAGCTTTAACATGGTTGTCCAAGCTCGACGCCTACTCGATCGATAGCTATCATCAACTCTCCACGGTTTTCCTTAAGCAATACCCGATATATATCCAGCAGAATACGTCGAGAGCTGACCTATGGACCATAACCCAGGGATCAAAGGAGTCGCTTCGACCATACATAGAACGATTTAAGGCAACCGCCTCCCGAGCTACGGTAGACGATGACGCCGCGCTGCCCGCACTAAGAAATGGACTATGGATCGAGTCAAAGTTCAAGGAAGAGATGACCGTGAATAAACTGCAGACATTGGAAGACGCATTACATAGAGCCAGCGCATTTATTGAGATGGAAGAAGAAAAAGCAAACTACTCCAAAAGACATGCGGTATCAAAGACCCCGACCTCAAAAGACAAACTTCAAGATGAATATTGTGAGCCGTTACAACACTATGACAAGGATTATCAAAGGGAGGATAAAGGCAAGAGAGCTACGACTTACGTCGTTAGCAATCCACAACATTTTTCCCAACAACAACAACCACAACAAGTTATGTGGAACAAGTTTGTCCGTACTAACGACCCTAAGGATACTCAGTCATACTGCACATTCCATAAGAGAAAAGGTCACTGACCTCTCAATGTCGGGGCCTTCAAGAATATCTCTACGCGCAATACCAAAGTGAAGGAGCCAGGGACGATGGACAAATTCAACCACACATGGATACGCTGAAAGAGACCGGTCACTCCAGCCGCCGCACCGAGGAAATAAAATCCAGGACTTCGAGAGACGACAAATACTAGATGTCTAACTCGCAGCACACTTGGGAGACGTTCCAAACAAATCCGGAGTCATCTAAGCGAAGTAAGGGAGACCAAAATCGTCGGAACTCATCACCTCCACAACCACCAGCATTGACTCCGTCCGATCGATCAAACAACATGAAAGAAAGACAGAGACCTCCCAGAAGAACCAGCACTGGAACAATGCAAAGCCATCGATTGAATTCGGAGAGCAAATAACATTCACTGAAGAAGATGCTGAAGGTTTGGACCAACCTAACAACGACCCTCTGGTGATCCTACTCAGAATCGCAGACTGTGAGGTCGGCCGAATCCTCATTGACACTGAAAGCTCCGTAGACCTGATCTTTAAGGTAACCCTACAGAAGATGGAGTTGAGCGGCTGCGAGATAAAAGCCTTAATCAAGCCCTTGACCGGCTTTGATGGAGATACCACCATGACCATCGGTACAATCAAACTACCCGGTTACATAGGGAGATAACAAAGATAGTCAAGTTCGTGGTACTTGACAAACCAGCGATCTATAACGTCATCCTCGGCACGCCATGGATATACGCAATGAAGGCCATCCAATCAACATACCATCAGTGTATCAAGTTTCGACTCCTCTCGGGATCTATACAGTTTGTGGTAATCAAGGTATGTCACGTTCATACCAAACCCACATTCGTAGTAGTAAGTAGTAGCTAGGCGCGTTACATTAACCCTAAGTTAAAACAAAAACTCGCTGCAACCCACAAAACCTGGAGGTTACTTTTTCGGATTATCTACTACAAAATGTTGCAGCGGACACAGTAGATAGTTTCGAGATACAATCACTTGTTGGTGAACTTGGACTCATCGATTTTAATCCCTTCTTCAACCGCACGCTCTCCACCAGATTTGTCCTTCGTACTGAGTCCTCCCATACGTTATTAGAGAGTATGATGAAATAAAGGAGGAGAGGCTGAAGTCATGAAGACAAAGCCGAGCCTCACTCCAAAGATAGAAGATATCACTACAAGAAAACTGCTCCATAGCCACATATTTATTCGTGGCTATGGGGCTTATTTCGTGGCTGTTTTCAGTTTAGCCACGGATAGCTACAAAATAAATTCGTGGCTATGGGCTCGTGGCTATCGGCCTTCGTGGCTACGCTTCCATGGATAGCCACAAAATTGTTCGTGGCTATATAGCCACGAATAGCAAGGAAAATTTTTGTGGCTTATATAGCCACGAATGGCTACGAAAGATGTTGTGTCTATAGCCATGAATTATCCACAATATATTTTGTGGCCTTAGCCATAGATAGCCATGAATTATTCGTGGCTAGCCACGAATTGCCACGAAATATGTCGTGGTCATAGCCACAAATTTTCCACGATATATTTCGTGGCCATAGCCATATATAGCCACGAACGATTCGTGGCTATATTGTCCAGGAATAGCAACGAATTGTTTCGTGGCTACATCCACGAAACAGCCACGCAATCATTCGTGGCCTTAGCCACGAAGTCCAAAGATAATTTCGTGGCTATCGTATCCACGAATAGCAACGATCTAAACCGTGGCTATTCTGTGATATCCACGACTTATATTTATAGCCATCCATGGTTAATGTTAATCCGATTAATAAAAAATCATATTTAAATTATACACTATTCAAATGCATTATCATATATTTGATAATGCATTTGAACTACTACAAAACATGCAATTAAAACATAAAAGACATTAACAACATTATATTAACATGGTTCAAATAGTTTACTACAACATTTAAACACATTTAAACACATAAGACATTAAAATGTTCTTCTACTACAATACATGGCATTAACATCATGAACTAAAACAGAAGACTAGTCTAGATCATTAGGCTGCTTGCTGGACTCAGAATGGAGGTTTCTTCCTGCAGCAGAACCAGTTGACTCAGGTGGAATTGCCTCATGAGTCACATGATTAATGCCATTCAGCTTCAACAAAAGCTCCACCCCCTTCTTGATGTGAGATACATCTTCCTTCACATGAGTTACATCTTCCTTCACATGCTGGAGCTCAAGTTCTGCTTCTGCATTCTTGAGTAGAGTTATGGCATAAGCTTCATTGGGATCAGCATCTAGAAACTGAATAGAGCCAAGTCCATACACTCTTCCTTTCTTGTTTGTAGCAGTCTGCAAGAACTAAGAACACAGTCACTAACACAGCAACACAATCTAATCGCATTCACTGACAAACCAAACATATAATACCTCAAACAACAAGATATATATATTCACTAATAACCTAATCGCATTACACACACCAAACATCATACTAACAAGCTAATCTTATTAATTTGTACATGCATACCTCAACATAAGCGGTTGTGAGCTCCTGGGAAGAGATTTCAGAGAGGCACTATCGGACACAGATCCTTGGGAGCGCTTTTTCTCCATTGCCAATACTTGAGCAGCCTTGCCTAGAGCCTCTGCTCGTTTGTCAACAATGGCGCCGTTCTTATTGGAGTGTGTCTTTAGCACCGCCGCCGTTACAGGGACTGATGCTTCACCAGCTTCAACTTACTGGAACCAAAAAAAAAAACAAGTCAGTAATGAAATCAGGAAAAAAAGAAACAGAAACAAAGATTGATCCTTACCATCTCATGTGCCACACGAATGTGTGGCTTAGATCCTGATGTATGGCGATGAGAGCCGTGTCCATCTGGATATGAGGCAGCGTTTTCTGCATTGGTTTTGCACCTCTTCATGTGTTCTACCTCCTCCCAAATCTCCAGCATTGTGTTCCAGTCTGCTAGCCCAATAAAGTCAGGTTTCTTCCCTGATCTCTTCCGCTTGCTGACAAGGTCGCTGATTGACAGTATGACGATGGTCTCCCATTTATTATAGACCATGCTCTCATGCTTGGGGTCCCAGTAGTATTTTTGCTACAACATAGAAAGTAAAGTGCATTAGTGCATTAGTAAAATACAGAGACCTAATGATATATATAAGTAGATACTTACCACAAATGCAGCCCACCATTCATCCTTCTTCTCCTTTGGAACCATGCTATAGTTCCACCAAGGCCCCCAAAATTTGGACTGATAAGCAGTGACTATATCCTTACCGATACAGTCATCAATTCCAAACCTACAAAAGAACAAGAATAATCAGATTACAACAATCGAAAACTATCAAAACAGACACACATAACAGACACAAATCAAACATAGCATGACTATCTTATTCAAATAACCAACCATTTTAATACTAGCAAGACAGGTCATAAGCAATCGTTTTCAAAATCACAGAAGCAATCAAAGCAAACAAAATCACAGGTCATAAGCAATCGTTTTCAAAATCACAGAAGCAATCCAAGCAAACAAAATCACAAAAGCAATGGTAACAATACTTACATAAGACTATAATTAACAATAGAAACATAAGCAATACCGTTTACAATCATTACAATCCAAACGATCACACTAGCAATACCAATGTTGTAGCAATGGCTAACAAACTATATCAATGGCTAACAGACTATAATCTATGGCTAACCTAACACACTATCAATCGCTAACAGACTATATCAATGGCTAACATACTATAATACCAAGCAAATGATCACACTAGCAATATCACTGTTCATAATACCAAGCAAACGATCACACTAACAGACTATATCAATGGCTAACAGACAATACATTTCAAACAATACAGCAAACAGACTATATCAATGGCTAACCTAACACACTATCAATCGCTAACCTAATGACAATATCAATGGCTAACAAACTATAATACCAAGCAAACGATCACACTAGCAATACCAATGTTAATAATACCAATCAAACGATCACACTAACAGACTATATAAATGGCTAACAGACTATACATTTCAAACAATACAACTAACATACTATATCAATGGCTAACCTAACACACTATCAATCGCTAACCTAATGACAATCGCATAGCAAACAATACATAACAACAGACTATCAATCACTATAATAAGAGAGTTGTAGGAGACGCCTACCAGAGACCTCCATTGAGCTTCCGCGGATGGATAAGGGGCATTTTCCGACACTCCGGTGCGTTCATGATTGTCGTTAGGCTCGCAATTGGGTGTTGAGAACCTGATGAAGTTTGCGTGGTCAGCCCAGGAGGAAGAGTCGTCTGTCGTTTTATTTGAGGTCTTCTAGATCCGGGAGCAGGAAGCATATCCATCTGCATGCACACAAACAAGATAGGTCAGTTACGAAAGATAAGACATGGATTTAAAATCGTAAAAACTAAACCCTAAAACGACTAGACATACCTAATGCAGAGACGAACAAAAACCCTAAATCGAATCAAGACAAAACCCTAAATCGAATCGTGACAAACCCTAAATCGAATCGACTACCCAGAAACCCTAAATCGAATCATGACAAACCCTAACTAGAATCGAAAAAACAGAAACCCCAAATCGACAAAACATAAACCCTGAATCGAATCGTCTCGAACCAAATCGAGAACCCAAAAAGAAGAAACCCTAAATTAACTACAGTGAACAAAGAACCCTAAATCGAAAACCCAGAAAGAACCCTAACCTAACCCGAAGAAAGAAGCAATCCTTACCACGATAGAGAGGTAGAGATGAGAGCTTTCCAGCGATGGAGAGAAAGAGACGAGGCGAGGAAGGAATCAACAGAGAGTTTCGTTGATTTCCAGAGATGTTTTGAGAGAGAGAGAGAGAGAGAGAGAGAGAGAGAGAGAGAGAGAGAGAGAGAGAGAGAGAGAGAGAGAGAGAGAGAGAGAGAGAGAGAGAGAGAGAGAGGGAAGGCGAATCGATAGAGAAATGACAAAAATGCTAAGGCATTGAGGGTTAGGGGTCTTTCTTCGCGGACTTAATTGGGCCAACATTTCATTTTGCGGTTTGTTAAGGGGGAATCCCAAAATTTTGGTGCGTTATGGAAATGGCTTAGCCACGACCAGAACCGTGGTTATTGGTGGCTATACTGAAAAATCAAACAGCGAAATAAAATTATACCAAATCAATTTCGCGGTTTAGGATTTATTAAATTTGCGAAATCAAAAATTTAGCGGTTTAATTTGATTTTCGTACAGCCACGAGACATTTCATGTCAATCCGTGGCTATCCATATATTCATTATGGTTTTATAATTTGTAATTAAATTGGTTAATTATTCTTAATTACATAATTGGTTAATTAATTATGGTTTTATAATTTGGGTTTGAAAATAATATTCATATTATTTTTGATTGAAATTTATATGGGTTTAGGGTATAAAGGTTTAGGATATATAGGTTTAGGATTTAGGGTTTAGTTTTGGGTTTAGGGTATATATCTTTAATTATGCTTTAAGGTTTTTGGATTTGGGTTTGAAAAATAATATTCATATTATTTGGGTTTTAAAATTATATGGGTTTAGGGTATATAGGTTTAGGGTATATAAGTTTAGGGTTTAGTTTTGGGTTTCAGGGTTTAGGGTATATATAGTGTATAAGATATCTTTATGGTTTAAGGTTTTTGGATTTGGGTTTGAAAAATAATATTCATATTATTTGGGTTTGAAATTTATATGGGTTTAGGGTATATAGGTTTAGAGTATATAGGTTTAGGGTTTAGTTTAGTGTTTTAGGGTTTAGGTTATATATAGTGTATATCTTTATGGTTTAAGGTTATTGGATTGGGTTTGAAAAATAATATTCATTTTATTGTGGTTTAGAATTTATATGGATTTAGGGTATATAAGTTTAGGGTTTAGTTTGGGGTGTTGTGGTTTATGGTATAGGGTCTAGGGTTTATGGATTTGGGTTTGAAAAAGTAAATAAAAACTTATATATGAATATTATTTGGGTTTGTATAATTTATTTAAATTTGTATAATTTATTTGAGTTTAGGGTATATGAATTAAGGTTTAGTTTTGGGTGTTAGGCTTTAGGGTATATATAGTGTATATTATAGGTTTATGGTTTATGGTTTTTGGTTTTTGGATTTGGATGTGAAAAGTGTTGAAATATTCTACAATGATTTTATTAATACGAGATCATACAATGATTTTATTAATACGGAATCATATAATGACTTGATTCAAACGGAATCATACAATGATTTTATGAAACGGAATCATATAATGACTTTATTAATACGTAATCAAACAATGACTTCATTCAAACGAAATCATATAATGATTTTATGAAATGGAATCACACAATGATTTTATGAAAAGGAGATCATTCTGAATCAGAATCAGAATATTCACTATATTGATCAACAAATTCATCTTCTTCTATATATTCATCGTTTGAATTAACCATCAGCATGGGTTCATAATCCGAAGCATCTGGGACTGCATGTGCTTCGACCCGTACAACATCAGTAGGTTGAATCATGTGGTCAACAAAGTTGTTTTGTACTGCGGTTTGAGAAACTTCTTGGTTTTCTGTAAATCCTCTCGGCATTACCTTCGTAGTTGCCCACCACACGTCTCTAGTTGGTCGCATTCGCGGATAAGGAATATAACATACTTGATCACATTGCTCCGGGAGTATGAAGGGATCGTACTTTTCGTAATGCATCTGCGGACAAACATCAACAATACATGATGGATGTCTTTGTATTCCCCGTCCTGTATTAAACCATTGACATTTGAAAACTATGGCTTTTAACCGCACGGCACCTGCATACTCTATCATGAATATCTCTTCAATCAATCCATAATACTCAGTCTCAGCGGTTCCACAAACGGAAACTCCATAATTCATCGTCTTCCTATTTTGCCCATGGTTTTGAGTATCAAAATGGTATCCCCTCGAGTAATACATGGGCCACGACGTAAACTGATGCTTCGGACCTTGTACAAATTCTAACTGAGAATGCAAGGCTATGCGTTCTCAGACTTAAAGCAAATAATTCACATGTTCTTTCTGAAAAACTTTCTTTATTAGATTGATCTTTGTGATCTTACAAGAAACACCTAATCTCAATCTAATCTCTCAATTTCAATGATCTATACCTCATCACTTGAACTCCCACAAATTCTCTCAATGAAAACGCTTGACCTAATACTCGGCGCAAGCTATCCTATTTATACACAATAGGTTCGCTAAACACTTTAGCAAAAACCCTCTAAAAGATAAACCTTATCTTCTTAGAGATAAACACAAGAATCCTAACTACCCTAAGATTTAGGAATCTCTCAAATCTTTATTAAATCTCGTTTTGACACTCTCCAAGATGCATGTACAGCTCAGCCATACTTCTTGGATTGCCCACATCAGCTCCAGCTCTCGATCAAGTAATTCCACCAGCTCTTCATGATGCGTTCCACACTCTGCCTGCACTTGTATCACTCTTTGATCTACTTCCTGACTGATACACGAAGTGACTCAGCAACATCTTCAATCTCCCCCTTTTTAGGATTGTGTGTCTCTCAAGCATCTGCATAAAATAAGAATACTACACACAAGGAACAAGTCGTATTCTGAACATTCATATTTTAATTAGATTTCTCAAATCTTAAATACTTGATCCATGAACACATAAAAGAGTCTTTCAAAAGATTTTTTTCAATCTAAAAGATAACCGAGATGATAGGATCATATTACTACAAAACAACCCCCCAAGAATCCTAGACATGTTACCAAGTGAACCGATTTCCCAAAAACAACAAAAAGAAAATCTAAGTCGGCTTCACTCCCCCATAATCCTTGCAACATTCTTAGCCACTATCCTCTTCTCCCCCTGCTTGTGAGCACACATTGTTAAAAACATAATGTTAGTAGCAAAAATATTGACTAAGTAGAAGAATGCTTACCTGGCATAGCTCAAAGAAGACGCTGAACAACCTCTGAGAAGGTCTGAAGTGCCTTGGCAGTGTCCTCAGCGGCTTCTCGAGCTTCTCGTGGACTGCAGTTGCCTACTGGTTCCCGAACTGATCCAAGATTCACAATCTCCTGTAGTGTCTGAGTTGAAGATCGAGGAGCTGAAACACTGGAGCTTGCACGTCAGGGAGTCTGAGTTCTTGGACTGGCACGAATCAATTCCTTCTTACCAGATTTAGATCCCTCTGTCTTGATGAACGCTTCACCCGATCGAGAATCTTTCTTATAGTAGCTCGGAGCATTGATCTTTTCTCCTTTGAGTATCTTTGCTTCATGCTGAAACTTTACAAGACCAGTGACAACCCTTGGAAACATTAGCCAGCGAGAGTCAGCTTCCTTGACTACACCAAGGGACAAAATCTGCTTGAAGATCATATTTCCAACATCCGTTCTTATTCATTGAGCAATCTTGTAGACCAACTTCGCTCTGTCAGCAGAGAGGTGATGCTTGTGAGTGGATGAAATCCAATTGTAAGAAGATAGAACACTCAAGGCAGAATAACACGGAGGAAGTCATGTAGCAGTAAGATCCTTCCATACAGTTTTTCCTCACCGAGACACGCAGATATTGTCTCCATGCTCTCTGATTCAACCTTAGCTTATGCCTGAATTTCCTCCTCGCTCAATTCCTGAGGTCCCAAAGATTCATTGATTGCAGAAGGAGAGAGCTCATAAGTATGTCCTCTGAACCAGACATCTACGTTCTCCACTGAATCTTCCAACTTGACACTCGGTAGTGCAACATAAAACTCACTAACATGTTCCTTGACATACCCAGCTAACCCATTCATAGTTGAAAACAAATTTCCATTCTTAATCAGTTCCAGATAACTCCATTCATCCTCTTCCCATATCTACCAAACGCTCAGGTAATATTTCTCTAGTTTGGAAGAGTTTGTACCTTTCTTGATCCAAAGATTTGGAAACCTTGGGTTTCTTGGACAGAACCGGTCTCCCATAGGATGTCTTGACTCTCGATTCCTTCTGCTGTGGAGCCTGATTTCTTTTCCTTGTCTGCAATCGAGCTGCTCTCTCTGATTGCTTATGCACTGAGATCTTGGTTGCAGATTCATATCCATCAGACTCGGTTTCCTTATGTGATGTCTCAATCGGTTTCTTCTTCTTCTTGGTCTTTGAGCTTTCAGAGACAATAGGATAGGGCTTCTTCTTTTTCTTGTTCTTTGGACTTCCAGACTTAGCAAGATCGGTTGTCTTTTCTCTTTCCACATCAGGAGACCTCAGAGGTAAATCCTCAGCTGGATATGTGATTTCAGCTGCACCAGTGCCGATATCTTTCTCTCCAATTTTATTAATCTCAACTTCAGGTTTCTCCTCACTCATCCGTGCATCGAGGGTTTATGTTTCTTCATGGTTTTCTGTCTAATCCTTCTCATTCTCCTCAGCATCGCACTTCTCTGTTGAAGCCTTTTCACCGTTGTTAGTGCTCTTACCTTGGTACACGATTATTGCAAGTGGATTGAAATCGTCTTGAGTTGCGATTTGATCCTGTTGGGCTTCGATTCCAGTTGCATGTTCCTTTGAAGTCTCGGTTTGAGTGGATTTGATCTTCTCAGAACTCATGGTGCCTTAATCGAACTTGAATCAGCTCACAATCGCCTTCTAAGGTTTTTCGGAGATGAGAAAAAATCGAATGATCCTTTTCCCTTTTGCCCCGAACTAATAGTTGTGACTCTCAAACATCCAATATTTTGTCTTTTAGTGCATTCCCCGGTTTATGATTGGACCGGCCTGGTTCAATAGAAATTGATTCCTAGTACCAGCCTGGTTCGCTGCGACAGACCATAGTCATTCTTTCACAAGAGTCATTTTAGCTCAAACATGATTAGCTTAACCACATCCACATTCAAATCATGAGGTTTAATGGGAATATATACAAGTAATGATGAACACCACTTACACATGAATCAACTGGCTTTGAAATGACTTATTTTACAAGATTTTAGGATTCTTTTGTACCTTCTGACATAATGCTTGTACTAGAATGTATCTTTAGCTCATGTTGATTCTTGCATCTGGTCATCTAGATTGCCATGGCTAGCTTTCACACTCCCATTCCTTTATCTTGTCTTTGCCAGTTTTCAACTTTTATCCTGTAGGAGAGAGCAGACCCTTTTCCCCTTTTTTTGCTTTTTCTTTGACTTACTTGTTGAGCTAGCTTTATCACTTGACTTCTCAAAAACTAGCTCAAACCTGATTCTTTCTAGTCTTTTGCTCTCTCTTTCTACGAAACCTGTACTAGATTCAGATAAGACGGAATGACATGTAGCTCTTTTCCACTTCATCATATGACTCCAAAATAAATTTGAGCTTAATACACATCCTGAGTCATTGCCTGTATCAGTTCTGCACACTTTCACAAACCGTCACATCACAAACACCAAGTGCATTTCTCGGAGTGACAAAACGATTAAAGTTAAGTGGTTTTGTAAAGAAATCAGCCAATTGAGACTCAGTGACAATGTGTTCTATCATTACATGTTTCTCCTACACTAGCTCACGAATGAAGTGGTGTCTTATGTCAATATGCTTGGTTCTAGAGTGTTGCACTGGATTCTTTGAAATACTTATGTCACTTTTGCTGTCACAATACACCAGTAGTACTCCTGAATCCATTCCAAAGTCTGCAGACATTTGCTTCATCCATAAGAGTTGTGCACAAAAACTTCCCATTGCAATGTATTCTGCCTCTGCTATAGAGAGAGACACTGAATTTTGTTTCTTGCTCATCCATGCAATGAGATTATTCCCCAAGAAGAAACATCCTCCACTGGTGCTTTTCCGATCATCAACACTGCATGCCCAGTCAGCATCACAGTAACCCACCACACTCTTGTTTGATCCCTTAGAATACCATATCCCCAAGTTAGCTGATCCTTTGACATACCTGATGATATGCTTGACTGCTTCTAGATGTGACTATTTGGGCTTAGCTTGAAACCGTGCACACACACCAACACTAAACGTTAGGTATGGTCTACTTGTAGTTAGATAGAGAAGGCTCCCTATCATTCCTCTGTAGTTCTTGATATCCGCCATTTCCCTCATCGCCCTTTGTCATTTTGACCGTAGTACTCATAGGTGTCTTAGCCTCTTTGTAGTGTTCCATTTTAAACCTAGTGAGGAGATTCTTAGCATATGTTGCCTGTGATATGAATATCCCATCTCTTGACTGTGTGATCTGAAGTCCTAGAAAGTACTTCAACTCACCAACCATGCTCATCTCAAACTCCTTTGTCATGCTTGATACAAACCCATTAACCAATTCTTGTGATGTGCCTCCAAAAATGATATCATCCACATATATTTGCACCATCAAAATCTCCTTGCTCTGTTCAAGTATAAACAATGTCTTGTCTACACTCCCTCTGTTGTAACCTTGATCTAACAGAAATCCAGTCAGCCTTTCATACCATGCTCTGGGAGCTTGTTTGAGACCATAGAGTGCTTTGTTCAGTTTGTACACGTGATTAGGATTCAACGCATTTTCAAATCCTTTGGCTGCTCAACGTACACTTCTTCTTAAAGGAATCCATTCAGAAATGCACTTTTTACGTCCATTTGATAGACTGTAAAGTTCATGATGCATGTCATTCCCAAGAACAGCCTGATTGACTCAAGTCTTGCAACCGGAGCAAATGTTTCTTCAAAGTCCACACCTTCGATCTGAGAATATCCCTAAGCAACCAGTCTAGCTTTGTTTCGAATCACAACCCCTTCTTCATCAATCTTGTTCTTGAAGATCCATTTTTTACCAACAATGTTTCCTTGGTCAGGTCTTGGAACTAACTCCCACACGTCATTGCGAACAAATTATTCCAGCTCTTGTTGCATAGCAACGATCCAGAACTCATCATTGATTGCCTGCACATGCGTTTTAGGTTCAATTGTGGATACAAAGCATGCAAATCTTACCATTTCTCTGAAGTTGAGTTGAACTCCTCTGGTATTTCTTTCTTCTTCTGCTTCTCCAATGATATCTTTGGCAGAATGGTTGCGAGGGACATGCATCTCTTTACTCGTTTTTGTCGCCTCTTGAGTTTGACAGTGAAAGCAGAATCCTATTTGATTTAGTTTAGAAGAAGGTTCTTTAGCTTTCTCGTTTTTCTAGGTTTTAAAACTCATCTGAACTCCTCGAGTTTTCCTTCCTTCTCCTGCTTCTCCAATAATGTCTGTAGCAGAATGATTTCGAGGAACTTGCAGCTCTTTCCTGGGTTGAGCTGTGTCCTGAGTCAGATCTCTGGGTGTTTCATTTCTTTCTTCATTATCATATTCTCCTTCAGAGTTTACTCCTTCCGACTAAGTGAACGAGTAATCATCAAACACTACATTCACTGACTCCATTATGAGACATGTTTTGTTATTGTATACCCTGAAAGCTGTACTATCCCTGAGTAACCAAGAAATATCCCTTCATCGCTCTTTGAATCAAACTTTCCAAGATGATCTTTGTCGTTTAGGATGTAGCACTTGCAGCCAAACACATGGAAATAACTCAGATTAGGTGTTTTTCCCTTCCACAGTTCGTATGGCGTTTTTGTAGATCCCTTTCTAACATACACCCTGATATGAGATCGGAGGCGGGTGGTCGAGTGGTCGAGAGGGATCGATCGACACCGGGTGAACGATGGGACAAATGAGCTGGTCGAAGACGCTCTCTCCTTGGTCAGTGGGTGATGGTGGTTGATTAGAACAACACAGAGACAGGAACCCTTTGAGTAACTCACGCACATAAGTAAGAAGACAATAGGATTAATTGTTCAAGGGGAATCCACGCAAGAACCAAGAGATCGACCACTAGACAATACTAGAGTTTTCTTATCATCAACTTACTTGAGTTTATTGAAAAGAAAAGAGTGGCTTTCAATAGCCAAAGTACTAGGGTTACAAGTCTTAAGAATGAGCCATAAAGAGGTCTGGTCGAAATTATTAAAATAGAATGCAAGGAAGAAGGTTGGACGGGCCAGATTCTCCTTCTCTTGAAGCGGGCCTTGGTTTACCTCATTAAAAATCTTAGTGGGAAAACCCAATTGGGAAAAAACTACACTTAAGGGAAAAAGAGTATAAACCAATGCCCAAGGAGATGTTGCAAGTACTCCTGGTCGCCACACATAAGTCTAAAGTCCACCAAGTCCGTGAGCTTCCAAATAAGGCAGGTCCAGCAAACTTCGGGTTTGATCTTGCATATCTTCTTTATCCGAGCTGGTATTGGCGTGCTTCCAACTTACATGTAATACCTGATGAATCAAGAATCTAGGCCAAGTGGTTTTACTCCTTAATTCATCCTGGTTCGTTCTGAGCATCCCGAAAAGTGCAAGTCGGTCTTTATCGGGTTCCCTGAACATCAGCTGTCTTGAATCAGGCATAACTTCTTCATAGAAACTGGTCTTGATGTGATTTCACTTCGTGAAGATTCCTTCACGAGTCAGGTTTTCAGAACAGGTTCATTTGCAGCTTGATTCCTCTTGTTCCATTCGAAATCCTCTATTGAATTCACATATATCCGCGGATAGGGCCCACTGGACAGCTTCTAGACATCCTCCAAGATGATCTCGAACCCAAGCTGATTCCTTCTGAAAAAACTCTTCCAAATAGCATAATTTCTGGTGAATATCAAGCCTGGCATGATTGGCTCGAACCAACCTCTCCTATGGACATCTTCCAAGATACGGTTAGGGCTCCGGAAGGTCGGTCATCGACCATCTCCAAATGGGATCGTTCCAATTGGGTTCTGGAACGATCATCACTCCTAAAACATGTTATTGGCTTATGAATCCTTGATACCACGTCATTGGGTCTGGTAGAACATGCATTGGCCTTCTGAACCTCCTCAGGTACGTTCAGCGGGGTTGGGAACAGCTCGATCAGCCTCATGGTCGAGGTTGGTACGTACCGTTCGTCCGGCCTGGGTTTGGATGATCCGATGTCCTCATCATACTCTCTCTCTTGAAAAGGATTCGACCTCGAATCTGCATAACCTGCACCAATAGAAAGCAAGTTGGCCTTCATGCGGTTTCGTGAGTCCATGACCTTACCTTGAGGAATTGGTGGCCGGCTGGTGCAAGGACTTTCTATGCGTGTTCCGTTGGGTTGGGAACTCAGTATCACGCCTTTGTCTTTGCCTGGGTTCCATGGGAAACTCCCTGGGTCGTGATCTCCATTGGCCACAGTCGGATCACTTTCTGGGCCGGCCGGTTCCTTCAGTTTCTCGGTGCGGTCCATCGAACTCTTGTTCATTCCTGCGTCCTGTTCAACACCTTTGACCAATTCCAAGTGCATTAAAACAGTTTCTGATTCTTTATAATCAGATAGAAAAGAAATGGGTTGGGATACTTGAACCTTGGTCGAAGCGGTCGAGGGTCGTGGTCGGACTTGGTCGAGGGGTGTCGAACGACACTCCAAGGAGATCGATAGACACGGGTGGCCCGTGGTCAATGATCGTAGACGGACCTGGGCTTTTGGTCTTAGTATGACATATTGCTCATATACTAGCCCTTTCAGCTCCTTCTACGTTCTTGTTGGTTCCTTGAGTTGTATCCGTATCTTCTCCTCGAGCTGCCACCAAGCATATGCTTCTCCGGTCAGTGTTTGGATCGCATACGAGGCCTGTTCATTCCTTGGGATGTTGTAATCCCAAAAGTAATCTTCTAGGTCTTCTTTCCACTGAAATTTATCTTCACTACATGAGAAAGATATTAGCTGTGAGTCTAAGACACAAAAATTATTTTGAAATTTACTGGGTTTTGAATGTCTTAGTCTGGAGGATTGATAGGGCCGGTATTGGTCAGGTCGCTCAGGATCCATCTCGTTCGCAGCATGGTCGTCTCCACAGTGGTATGGGTTGTGACCACGATCTGGTCGACCTTGCTTTACTCGACCATGTTGAGATGGGTCGGGCGGTCGCTCCAGGCGGTCGAGTCGGTCTCCGAGCGTCTGTCCGATAGTTTGGATCGCAGCCATCAGTTGGTTGAAGTCAAGACTGTCTACTACACACTTTTGAGACATCATCCTTTCCATGGTCTTCCCAATGAGAAACCCATGGACCACATTGGGGATTTTTCGCCTTCGTCAATGGGATGAAGCACAATGGAGTGGGTTATGATTTCATATACCTTAAGCTTTTCCCATATTCTCTTGCTGGAGAAGCTGCAGCTTGGCTTAAACAACTTCCACCTGGGAAGTTAACTTCTTGGGATGCAATGAAGAGAGAGTTCCTGCAACATTTCTATGATGATGCTCGCTCAGATCAGCTCAGACAGGATCTTTTGACATTCACTCAGTGACCTACAGAGCCATTTAAGTCTGCTTGGGTGAGGTTTAAGAGGTACCAACGAGATTTTCCTCATCATGGATTCTCTGAAGTTCAGCTGCTGGGCATTTTATTCAGAGGTGTGGATCTCTGGTACCAGTCTGCGTTAGATGCTGCCAGCAATGGCAACTTCAACACAAAGACTCCTGAACAAGATAGAGTGTTGATTGAGAATCTGGTGAGCAGAAACAGTGCTAAGACTGCAGATCAAAGAAGGAAAGAGTCTGGTGGAAAGTTGGATCATCTATAGATGGCTGAGATGCAGAACAAGTTGGATTCTGTTCACAACTTGTTGACTAGTAAGAAGCATGTCCACTTTGCTCAGGATGTTGAAGAATTTGGACCTGAAGAAGGCTGCACAAAAGAGGATGTGAACTACATTTGTGGTTCTGGATTTCAAGGAAACAGGTTTGGAAACCAGCAGAACAACAAGTTCTTTAATGGTGGAAAGAAGAGTGCTTTCACAAGCAATCAAAACTCTTCTAGATATGGTCAGAATGCTGGTTACCAGAAGCCTTTTCAGCAAAACAGTTCTTACCAGAGGACATATGGATCATCCTCCTATCAGACACCTCCTGCTACCAATGCTCGTGAGAGCAAGCTGGAAGCCATGATGGAACAGCTGCTAGAGGGTCAGACAAAGACCACTGTGGACTTCAACAAGAAGCTTGATGCTGTGTATGAAGATCTGAATTGGAAATTTAAATCTTTGAGTACTCATATGAAGCAACTGGACACACAAGTGTACCAAATTTCAAGTTCAGTCAAGGGGAAGAATGTCATAGACACGCACATCAATGCTTGGTCAGTTCAGATTGATGATGGGTCGAATCAAAGAGAAAATTTTGAGATTAAGACTGCTGAACTCGTGGAATTTGGTCAAAAACCCGAGGCTGTGATCCCAATGTCGACCAACATTACCATTGACGTCTATGACGAATGGAAATCGACCGACATCCACTTTCAACAAGGATTTTGAGTCCTCATGGCGAATGGAAATCGACAAGGACCGATTATGGAGTCGACATCAAAGGTAAATCAGTCGATGTCGACCGACATCAGTTCAACATCGGTCGACATCAAGAGCGTGAGGAGCCAGATTTACCAACATCTTGTGCTATTGCTGAAGGGAAGGCTCACAAGCCTCCTATACCTTTTCCTGAAGTGTCTGTGAAGTCTCAACAAGAGCTCGATGAAGCCAGACACCTGGAAGTGATGGATAAGAAGTTGAAAGAGGATCCACAAGCTGATACTTCTCCCTATCATCCTTGTATACAGAGATACTTGGAGAAGATGCTACATATGGACGAGGAATTGAAAGAATGGGTGGTAGTGCTTCCTAAGCGAGTCGGTGACGTGTTGCTTAATCAGGTCCCCAAGAAGCTATCAGATCCTGGTGTGTTTGTGTTGAGTTGTTCTATCTTTGAGAATGGCTTCAACCGCTCCTTGTGTGATTTAGGAACTGCTGGAAATCTCATGCCATACACTGTAGCGGAGAGACTGGGGATGACAGATTTTTCACACACTAAGATCTCTTTAGTCCTAGCTGATCAGCCAAGAAGGATTCTGGAAGGAGTTCTTGAGGATGTCCCAATCAGAGTTGGAAACTATTTAGTTCCAACAGACTTTGTGGTGCTAAGGTACGATAATGAGCCGGATGATCCTCTGATCTTGGGAAGACCTTTCTTAGCCACAGCTGGAGCAAAGATTGATGTGAGGAATGGTCTGATCGATCTCCACCTGGGAGATGAGCCTCTACACTTTGAGATGGATATGCTGCGCAGACCTAAGATTGACGGTCAAACCTTTAGCATTGAGTTGGAGCAAGAAGCTCAGATCACTGAGACTTCAGTGTCTGATACTGGAGAAAGGAAGATGGTGGTTTCGCAAAATTCCACTCTGGCATCTTCAGAGCTTGCAACTGCTCATAAGCAGAAAGCTCCACACATCAGATCTTCACCCAAGCAAAGGTATGCATCCCCTAAACTCAAACCTGCTAAACTCACTGCTAAGACTGCAGGTAAACGCTCGAATGCACCCAAGTTTCGCTCTCACTCTGATCTTGATCCCTCGTTCCTTGGACAAGCTCACGCTGACACTGCTTACTCTCCACCATGGATGAGGAGACTTTCGCAGAGGCACTCACAGCCTCTATCGAAAGCACCGAGAGTCTAATCTCCCATCAAAGTCAAGCTAACGACTTAAAACAAGCACTGAGTGGGAGGCAACCCACTGGTAAATTGTATATAATAGGATTTTTGGTTTTGCATTTTGATTTCTTTCGTTTTTGGAGTTTTTGTGTCAAGTTATGCAGAATCCGTAGCACTGTGAAGTCATTGTCGGTCGACATCAAGCTGGATGTCGGTCAACATTGATTTCCGAAGGAGTTTTCGAGCACGGACGATAATCGACCGAGGTCGATTTCCAGAGGTCGATTTGGTTCACACAGGTAAGTGTCAACCGACATCAAGCTGGATGTCGGTCGACATCGAGGAAATCGAGGTAAGAGTTATTAAAAACCCGAGACCAGTCCTCTTCTTCCTCATTTCCTTCTTGCAAAAAAATCTTCAAAAATCTCCATCTCTCTCAATTCTTCACCATTTTGACGTTTCAAAGCTCCATTCCACTTGTTTTTCCGTGCTCTATCCATTTCTAGTATCTATTTAATCGATCTGCAAAGGTATGGCTCTGAATCTCCACTTTTCAATTCGTATTCGAAGGAAGAAAGCTTCGATTTATTGATATCTAGGATGAGTTTGTGATAAAATATGATTGATATGAGTACTGTGGATGATTGTCTATGCTCAATTGGATGAGATTATGAATTTGAAATTTTGATGTACTTGAGCCTCATTCTTTTCGACTGTCGTTGGTTATTTTGCAGATGGATCCTTCTCTGAACCGCGGAAAACGACCCAGGAGATGCACTGGAGCGACAGGTTCGAACGCGCAGCTCAGATCACCTTGGAAAAGAATGGAAAGAACTAAGTTCGAGCTCACATGCTTCGCGAACGATCCTGAAACAGAGTCTAAGACCACTGCTTGTATCTACAGGCCAATCTCGGAGCAGTGGGATGATTATGACTCCCTGTTTTACAACGCTTGGTGTGGCGTTGATCTCCTGCCCACATGGATCGCTTGTACAACCACTATGAACAAGCTGAAGATCAGATCAGACATCCTGAACATCCTGAGGGTGATAGGCCTGGGTACCATCTGTACCAAGTATTATGATCTGCACCCGGATTTAGTCAGACAATTCATGGCGACAGTCCGAGTGTACTACACTAAAGAAGTGGTGAAAAAGGCTTCTGAAGGGATGTTGACGTTCATGGCTAACGGGGTGAGGTACAGGATTTCTATCTCTGAGTTGTGTGACATCTACTCATTTAACCGGAACAGGGAGCGCGTAAACCAGCCTGAGAAGTGGACCGATGTGCAAGTGTTTTGGGAGCATTTTGGTAATGGTGTTTATGACTCTCAGACCACTCGACAGTCTGCGGTGCGATACCCGGTCTTGAGATATCTTGTATGTCTATTCGCCAACACGATCTTGTGCAAGATGGGGCCGGGAATGATGCGGATAGCTGAGCTCCTGCTACTATATTTTGGGATTGGAGACATTATTGATGAGAGTGTGTATCAGGATACTCGTTTAGTGGCTGATGTGAACATGGGAGCTGATTTTTCCCATCATCTGGAGGATCTCAAGACACGAGCATTCAGTGGAAAAGCAACAAAGACAGAGTCTGTTGGAAGTCTGCTCACTCCTATTTTTGACCACTTTCAGATTGACAGGAGTCAGATGTCTATATGCACCACAAAGTCCACGATGGACTTTCAACATTTGAACAGCATGCACTGGATCAAGGGATATATCAGTGGGAGACAGTTCTTGTGGCATTTCACGGATACATCTGACGTCGTGCACCTGCACCAGCTCCTGAGCACATCAGCTCCGAGGATGAGGAGGTAGAGGTGGCTGCCGACTCCGATGAGATGGACAATGGAGACTCTCCAGTCTTCTAGACACTTGCTGATTCTGCATTTGTTTTTCTTTTTCCTTTTCTTGAGTCATTTTTATGTTTCTTTTGAGTCAGTTTTTCAGTTTTGTTTGCTTGGAACCATGACTATTTGAGTTTATTGCATCTCCACTGTTGTTTTTGATGTGATCTTGAGTGACCTAACGCACCTAACAGGTGAGGAATTGAGTGTTAACTCATGATCTTAACACGGACGCATTTAACACTCTGCGTATGGTACCACGAGCTCGATGTAGGGCGACACTAAGCTTAGTGTCGTTCGACATCGGCCATGATCAGGTTCGGATTTTAAGCTCAAAAACTCTTTGGTTCCAATTTGATTTCTCCCGATCTCATACTACGGTTGCATTGGGGACAGTGCAGTCTAAGTGTGGGGGAGGTGGCTACTGAGTGTTTTATTTTCTTAGAGTCAGTCCCTTGTTTTCAGTTGCTTTCACAATTGTTTTATTGAGTCAAAAAGTGTATGAAACTATGATTTTTCGAGGAAATTTTTCGCTGGAACAGGAACTAAGTGACCATTGGACAGACTTGCAGTAATTCTATGACTATTAGAAAACCCCAGACGGATCAACTTACCAAGGACACCCATATCTAACCACGTATTCAAAGGATCCATCACTAGCCTCATCTCTAATCTTGACTCTAATTTCTTACTTAGGGGCTTGAGATCTCTGGATCGGATTCCTCTGATGTACTTGACACAGCCTGTGATCCTGTTTGAGTATGGTTCTTCATTTTCCCCTCCCTTGAAAGTTTTTTAAAAAAGAGATTAAAACCGAGGATAAGCTAGTAGCTTCGAAGTGGTCACAGGAGTGGTAGAGACCCCTATTACCTCCTGTGTATCCATGGAAAGATCCAAAGTTACACCCCGAATAAAAAGGGAAGAGCACTGATGATATATCATGTTTTTACCCATTTTATGCCATGATATATATGTGTTTTTAGTGTCTTTTGTGTTATTTTAGAGTCTTTTACAGGTTTAATCAGGTTTGGAGCTAATTGGAGATAATTGGAGTATTTTGGGACTTTTGGAGCATTTTGGCCGAGAATTTAACTCACTGCCCGATTTGATGATCATACATCGATCGACACACCTTTGGTGTCGATCGACACACTAGCGAGATGGGCCGTACGCGGCGGTTTAACAAAGTTATGAAGAATTGCAGAGAAGCCCAGAATAGTTCCAGTATTTACACAGAAGCCCCAGCCGAGATTATGCCTATATATTTAGAGTTTTGGCTTTTATTTTAGATACACTTTCATACTTAGAGCAAACTCAGTTTTAGAGCTTTTGGGGCTGATCTAATCCTGTACTTCATCTATTTTGGAGAAGATTTCGAACCCCTTTATCTATTTAATTTCTTATATGCAATCTATTATTTCTATGATTTCTGTTTCATTGATCATGTCTGAGTAGATTCATAGTTAAGTTTAGGGTTTCTCATTAAGGATTTGATGACTTGCTAGACTTGTTTAATTCAGTTAAGGATTCACATGATTAGAATGTTCTTCAAACTAAATTGTGCTTAATGCTAGTTCTAACTTGATCAATTAGAATCTAGATCTTAGGTTGCTAAATACGACACGAGAGTGTGGTTTAGAATCTGAACTATTTAGGTTGAGCAATTCAATTATTCGCAAAGAGATTTGGCTTAGTTTAATTGTGAACATATCGAACTTGACATTAATGCTGGTTTAATCTGTTAGTAATTGCAAAGAGATTTGGATTACTGCACTTAGACTTAGAGGATTTTCGCAAAGAGATTTGGTTAATTCTAATTTCGTGATTTGAGTTCTAGAACTGAGTTTAATTTGATCATGACTGATTAACTTGTCTGCTTGTCTGATTTCCTGAGAATTCCCTAGACTTAGCGCTTTTAGTTTATTGCTTTCACAACCAATTCCTGCTACTGATTTACTTACTCGCCTTGCTATTTACTTTACAACAATTTGCTTTCTTCCTAGTATTAATCTCTTCCGTTCTGATCTATCGAGACCAAAGTCTCTGTGGATTCGATAAACCTATATACTACATAGATATTGATGTGCACTTGCAGTTAGTATAGGGAATAAAACCTGACCTATCAACTGATAAAAAAAATGATACCCAGTGGGGAAAAATCAGTTGCTAAGGGAGAAAGGGAAAAGAAAGGAACCAGAAACCGACAGTTTGGTGGTCAGTACTGAATGAGTTGAGTCCATGTGTTATCTGATCAATACTCCCTCTGTAAGACCGCACTTAATTATATACAGAGGTTAGTATGGTGAACTTGAATATCCTAAATTGATTGTGGAGTTTACTTGGGACAGTTTCTAAGTGTGGGGGAAGTATATTGTGGTCTTGACATCTGCAGGAAACTTTTCAGTGGCTTACTAAGTGAATGTGAATGCGAAAGTTCCTAGGACGAAATGAGTTTCTGAGTTTTCAAACGTCTTTCTTATGCTTTATTTCTTTCACTTGCTTGAGGGCAAGCAAGAGCTAAGTGTGGGAGAGTTGATATATCATTGTTTTTCTAGGTTTTCAACCATGATATAGTTGTGTATATTGAGTCTTTAACCTGGGTTTTCGAGTCTATTGAGTCTTCTACAGGTAGACTTTCGTTTGGAGCAAAGAGCGGGATTATAGAACGTTTCTGGTGATTTGTGCAAGGAGCTGAAGTTGGTTTCTCGGCCACGACTGGATGTCGACCGACACTAACTTTGGTGTCGGTCGACACTGAGCGCGAGAGAAGTCATACGCTGAGTTGAGACAAGTTTTGAAGAATTTGCATAAAGACCCCGAAGTTTCTCCTAATTCTAATATGACCCCAAAACGAGTTTAGGAGTTTTAATTAGGTTTTCAGACTCATTATTCAGTTTATCTTGTTCTTTCTTTGTTCTTGCTGTTGGAGATTGAGAGATTTGCTAAGGGGCTGATTCTTGCTACTTGTAACCTTGAGAGAAGGATTTCAAACCCCTTTACCTTATCTATTCAGTCTTTTGGTTTTCTATTCATGATGTTTTGCTTGATTGATAATATGTCTGAGTAGTAACCTAGTTAGATTTAGGAATTCTCATAAGGGTTTTATGCTTGTTTAGATAACTGATTCATTAGGATTCACAATCCGTTGTTCATCACCTAAGTTGTGCTTAATACTGAATTCTGGACTGATCACCTAGGGTTTAGATCTGAGATAATTGACAATAGCACGAGAGTGTGAGTTATAATCTGAAATAACTTAGTGTGAGCAATTTGACTAGAGGAATTTGAACCGATAGAACATGTTCTTAATGCTTGTTTAGAACTCTAGGATCATAAAGAGATTTGGATCACTAGATTGCTAGATATAGAAACAATCTCAACGAAAGTTGGATTGTTTAGCATTGTTCTCTAGTTCGTGAACCTGTGTTAAATCTGAATCCGGTTAGTTAAGTATCTGACATTGCGTAATTCCCGAGAACTTCCTAAGTCTAGCGCCTTTCTCTTATTGAAAACACTTCCCTGTTTACTTGCTTTAGTTTACTGCTTTTTTTTTTTTATTGATTTAGCTTAACTTGAGAACATACAATCTATCGTGTGAGCCGTGAGTCCTTGTGGATTCGATACCCTAAGTACTACATTGCATAACTGTGCACTTGCAGTAGAATATGATTAAAACTTTAAGCCTATCTCTGGCTTACGCTGATGAGATTTGCCTTGAGTCCCTGCACCAAATACACATTCATCAGTTTTGGTATTTCAGTTTCACTTGTTTGTCCCTTACCCAAAATGGTTTCATGCCCTCCATCTCCAAAGGTGACTTTCCCTCCTTTGATTGACTTGACCCCTCTGTAGATTCTTCTGATCTCCAGTCATGTTTCTGGAACATCCACTATCAAAGTACCATGGGACGGTTTCTTAGAGCTCGTCTGAAACTAGGGCCATATTACATATGAATCCAAGACCAGTTCTTACTTTCATGGAGCCATTCCTTGATGTTTGGTGTAGATCAAATGTCTTTATCCAGATTTGTTTCCTAAAACCATTCCAGTAAAACATACCTTGTCTTCTCAGCCAGTTCACCTTTTCTCTGAATCTTCTGCAGTATGCTTTGGTGTGTCCTTTGTCTCAACAGAACCAGCATCCATCCGTTCATCTGTATGAGTCTTTGAAATCTTGATCAGCAAATCCCCCTGAGACAAAGTTGATATTCTCTGCTTCCTGCGTTCTTCTTCATGTATATCTGAGACCTCTATACCCCTTTCAGTCCTTCCAAAACTCAAGATTTTGTCGAGCTGCTTGCTCCCTATGAGCATGTGGATCTTCTTGTAATGATGTGTGAGCTCTGCCTGCAGTCGTGTAGATGTTTCTTTTTCCGCTTTCAACTCTTGTTCCAGCCTTTCAGCCTTAACGGCTAGATTCATTTTCTCTATGATTAGAGTTACACTTTCATCACTTAACCTCTTTACGGTCATGATTTCCAGATTCAGAGACTCAATGATTGCTTCAAGTCGTGAATTTTCCTTGATCAGTTACACATTCTCTTTTCCTAGTTTGATTAGAGTATCTTTAACCTCGCCTAGATCCAAGTCTGGTTCTGATTCAGAGTCAGTCTCATCTTCTTCTCCTTCAAACTCAGTAATACCAACGAATACCACAAAGTTGTTTAGATCTTCCTCGCTTTCATTGCTGTCCTCATTTGTATCTTCTTCTGCAAGTAAGGATTTTTTCTTTCTCCTCTTTTTATCATTGACACATTCCAATTGAGTATGTCCTATACCTTGACAGCCAAAACACTTAATCTCTCTTCTCTTTACTATTGGACACTCAGTTCGGTAATGTCCAAAGCCTTTGCATTCATGGCACTGAATTTCTGCACGCTTAGCTGATTTATCTCCTTCAGTTTGATTCTTGGAGGTATTTGGTTTCTTTTGAGCAGATCCTTGTCCTTTCTCAATTCTTCTTAATGCTCGATCAAACCTTCTAACAAGCAAACTTAATGGATCATCTTCATTAGCCACATGCTTGCTTGATTCACTAGCCGCCAGAGCTAGACTACGCGGTTTCTTAATGCCTTCCAACTCCAGTTCATGAGCTTGCAGCATACCTACTACTTCTTAAATGTGAGTTCATCTATGTTTTGGGACACACTTAAGGCAGACTTGTATGGCATGTACTTGGCCGGAAGACACCGCAGGAATTTCTTCACCAGTTTCTTCTCCTTGTACTTTTTCCCAAGAGTTGCAGCTTCCTGGGAAAGTGAACTCAGCTTAGCACTGAAGTCTGCACTAGACTCATGCTCATCCATCTTTAGATTTTCAAACCGCGAGGCGAGAAGATCTTTCCTATAATTCTGCACTTTTTGAGTTCCCTTAAAGCATGTCTGTAATATATCCCATTCATCTTTAGCCGTTTCACACCCTTGAATCAGCTCGAAGGTATTCTTAGAGACGCTATAGTGAATAGCACTCGGAGCCTTGGAGTTGTATTTTGATCTCTTTGTTTCTTCTTCTGTCCAAGTCTCTTCTCGTTTAGGCGTCTCCACACCTTTTTCATCCTTGATCGTGGGCTCCTTCCATGTTTCCATGATTCTTTCCATGAAAGTGGATTAATTCCCCTGATCTGCGACCTCATTCTTGACTTCCAGAAGCCATAGTTTCCTGCATCAAGAATGGTTCTTGTGCTGTTCAAGAGTTCTTGATAGCCTTCCATCTTCATCCGCAGGATCTCACCCGAATTAAAATCTATGAGTGGTAGCTTTGATACCAACTGAAAATGCAAGGCTATGCGTTCCCAGACTTAAAGCAAATAATTCACACTTTCTTTCTGAAAAACTTGCTTTATTAGATTGATCTTTGTGATCTTACAAGAAACACCTAATCTCAATCTAATCTATCAAGTTCAATGATCTATACCTCATCACTTGAACTCTCACAAATTCTCTCAATGAAAACGCTTGACTTAATACTCGGCGCAAGCTATCCTATTTATACACAATAGGTTCGCTAAACACTTTAGCAAAAACCCTCTAAAAGATAAACCTTATCTTCTTAGAGATAAACACAAGAATCCTAACTTCTCTAAGATTTAGGAATCTCTCAAATCTTTATTAAATCTCGTTTTCATACTCTCCAAGATCCATGTCCAGCTCAGCCATACTTCTTGGATTATCCACATCAGCTCCAGCTCAGGATCAAGTCATTCCACCAGCTCTTCATGATGCGTTCCACACTCTGCTTGCTTGTGTCACTCCTTGAGCTACTTTCTGACTGATACACGAAGTAACTCAGCTACAAATTCACTAACATCCACAATGGGAATTCACATGAATTGCTCTCACCATTAATCTGCACATTATACAAATTAATATATACGATAACACATATGAAAACACAATTTGTACTACTTACGTATTTTTTGCACCAAACATCAAAATGATCATCTTTTGCTTTTGTCATCGCATCTGGAGTACTGTTTGGGATGTCACGCGTCATAGCTTCTTCAAATATCCTGCACAAAAACAATAACAACAAAATTATTTATATAGTTATATTAATTTTCAAGTATAAATAACTCCATACTCTCGTAGGGTTAAAAATCTTCACAGTTGAGTAGTAAAAAAGTTTGAAGGACATTGTAGTCCTCATCATATAACCATTCCCTTGCAGATCTCCCGCTGATTCATCCTACTTGATGGAACATGAGCGGAACATCAGGATATCTGTAGGTGAATCGAATTTCGTTGACATCTCCTGTAGAGTCTAAAACTTCCGGAGGTGTAACGTAGTTGGCAGTGAAGTAAGAAATTTCTTCGTTCACACATTGATATATCTCGATCTATCTCCAATTCGAGCCTTGCTTTTAACTTTTTTCTTCAGGTGATACATGTATCGCTCGAATGGATACATCCATTTATACTGGACCGGACCACCTAAAGCAGCCTCATCTGGAAGATGCACGGGTAAATGTTCCATCACATCAAAGAAAGCTGGTGGAAATATTTTTTCTAGATTGCAAAGCCTCATAGCTATATTTTCTCTCAAAATGGCAACATCTTCAGTCTTTAGAATTTTGGTCGATATATCTCGAAAGAAGAGTGCAATATCTACATAAATAATTAAGTGAAGACATTAAAAACAAAATAATTGGAAAATAGTATAATATATAAAGACGATATATATTATTTTTGATGCCTGAAATTGCTACATGCACGGGTTTTGGGAGCAATTCCGTAAATGCAAATGGGAGAAGTCATTGCAGGATGACATGGCAATCATGACTTTTTAGACCAGAAATCTATCCACTATCTAAGTTAACACAATGTGAAAACTTGGATACATACCCATCAGGAAATTTGATATCATTCTTCAACCACGTTAAGAATTTTTCTTTGGCGTCCTTGGACAATCAAAAGATTGGAACATACACTCTTCAATCTTAGATAACCTCCAAATCTGGTCTTCTGCAAAACAAAAGAAGATCTAACCTTGATTTTATGCTATCTTTTGTCTTCCCAGGAGCATTTAGGACCGTGTTAATAAGATTTTCGAAGAATTTTTCCTCAACATGCATAAAATCAAGGTTGTGTCGCAGAAGTAGTTGCTCCCAGTACGTTAACTCCCAAAAGATACTCTTCTTAACCCAGTTGTGGTGAACACCGTAGTCCTCAATTGTCCGAGCCGGATTGTCATATCCTTTACCTCCACAGTCCTCCGTTTTGTACAGTCCAGATATGTTGTATATCCTTTCACGTAAAATTTCTTCCCCGTCTAACCATGGCGGAGGATCATCATGAACCGTTTTCCCTCTCGTGAAAGCTTTAACATTACGCCTATAAGGATGATCTTTACTCAAAAACCTTATGTGGCAATCAAACCAAGAATGCTTTTTCCCATTCGGCAACCAAAATGATGTCGTCTCATCCATACAATATGGACATGCCAACCTTCCATGTGTCATCCATCCAGACAGCATACCGTACGCTGGAAAATCGCTGATTGTCCACATCAAGGCCGCTCACATCATGAACTTCTATTTCCGTGATACATCGCAAGTCTCCATACCGTCACTCCATAAATTTTGCAATTCTTCAATTAGCGGTTGAAGATATATATCCAAGCTTTTTTTTGATGTTTTGGCCCTGACACTAATATGGAGAGGAAGAAATATTCCCTTTTAATGCACATCCCGGGAGGTAAGTTGTATGGTGTCACAATGACGGGACAAACAGAATATGATTGCCCGTTCATACCAATTGGATTAAAACCATCGGTCAATAAGCCTAGATAAATATTGCGACTCTCAGAAGCAAATGCAGGATATACCTCTTTAAAATGCTTCCATGCCCTTCCATATGACGGATGATGCATTTCCCCTTCGGGAGATACATGTTCAGCATGCTATCTCATTTGTGAAGCGGTCGTCTTCGATTGATACAGGCACTTCAGTCGATCCGCAATCGGCAGATAAAACATCCTCTGCTTTGGTATCTTCTTCCCTGAACGACCCACATTTGGCTCGTACCGATCTTTTTGACAAAACCGACAACGTACAAAATCTTGATCTTCTCCCTTCCAGAATAACATACAATTATCCTCACAGACATCGATCTTGTGACAAGGCAACCCAAGAGAACGTGTCAACTTCTTTGTCTCGTAGTAAGACTTAGGAGCAGTATTACCAGACAAAAAGAAAATAATACATGCTATAGTGATAAAACCACATAGTAACTCAATTGTTTGTCCCATAAAACAATTTATTAGTAACAACAATACCCGATGGAGGAACATGATTAAAGGTGTGAGCAGTATCGTCCACACATTTTTCCGGGAGATTGTAATTGGTCTTCCAACTCATCACCTTCGAAGTCAGGTACAATTGAGATATTCCATCAGCACATCCATCATATAAAGGTTGATTTACAGCTTCTAATGCATGCTGAACGCAATCCTGGTATCCCTCGTAGATTGGTTCTCGGAAATTTGCGGCACCATCGAGTAACAGGTTGTAATCTTCGTTGGGATCATGGACTTGAGCGAATGAAACTTGAATAGGATCAGTCCATGCTTCGTTGGGTTCTTGGACTTGCTCGATTGGAACATGATGACTTGTCGATACTTCATCGTCATACGGGCAATTTTCTCCATGACACGTCCAAACATAGTAATTCTCCATAAACCCTTTCAACATGAGGTGAGCTGTCACCGTCTGCACGTCGTGGGGTGTTTGATTCTTGCACCTCTTGCACGGACAATATAAAACTCCACATTCCAGAAAAAGGTTGATTACAAGCAAAAGAAATGAAAATGTTTATTCCCTCCGTAAACTTTTCACAAACGCTACGATTAGAACGTTTTAAACATTTATACATCCACTCTCTCGATCGGAAAAAATCTGCCATTTTACGTTTTTGAATTTTTTTTCCACGTATACCTGATATATCATGGTTTTTCTAGGTTTTCAACCATAATATAGGTGTATATATTGAGTCTTTAACCTAGTATTTGGAGTCTTCTTAGTCCTTTGCAGGTTTAGGTACGTTTGGAGCTTATCTGGAGATTCTGGGAGCTTTTGGATTGATTCTGCAGGATACATGGATTTCACAGAGTTCACTGGGTGCGTCTGCACTGAGTGTCGTCCGACACTGAATTGGTGTCGCCCGACACAGCTAAAGGACGACATTCCTGCGCATCAAAAATACAGCTTTTGGAGATTTGCAGATTTACCCAAAAGTTTTCCATTTTTACAAGAAGGCCCAAATCATGTTTTAGACTATTAATTAGGTTTTCCAGCCATTGTTTAGGCTAAGCTTTATTCAATCATAGATTAGTAGATTTTGGGGCTGGTCTTGTACTCGAGAGAGAAGAGATTTCGAACCCCATTTCTTATTCTATTGGTTTATATGATTATTACTTTGATTATGTCTTTTGTCATGATTGCCATGTCTGAGTAGTTTTCTTGTTAGATTTAGGGATTCTCACTAGGGATTTCATGGAACTATATAGATTGATTAATCAATTAGGATTCAAAACATCTAGTTCTTAATCTAGGTTGTTCTTAATGCATAATCTGAATTAGCTACTTGGATTATTGATATAAGATTGATTAGCGCAGCGAGAGTTGGTTAATTGATTAGAAAAGAACCTAGCTGAGCAAATAACCTATTCGCAAAGAGATTTGGCTTAGGGAATTTGTGAACGAAAGAACCTGAATTAAATGCATGTTTAGAACTCTAGAATTCGCAAAGAGATTTGGTTTTCTAGGTTGTTAGACATAGTTAGCATTCGCAGCGAGAGTTGGTTTTTTATATAATTGTGATTCTAGTTCTAGAACATTGATAGCAGAATCTTGTTGATTGACTAATTTGTGTCCTGATTTCTTGAGAACTTCCCTAAGTCTAGCACCTTCGTTCATTGATCACACATCATTTGCTTCTTGCTTTCTTAATGCTTTCTCATATGTCTTGCCTAGCTTAATTCAACTACATATAATCTATCACGTGAACTGGAGTCTCTGTGGATTCGGTACTCTTTGTACTACGATTGCATATATGTGCACTTGCAGTTAGAATATGGATTAATTCTTGACCTATTAAGTTTTTAGCGCCGTTTTCGGGGACTCTTTGAGTTCGCCGATAGATTTTGTACTAGAATTTAGTCTAAGTATTTTATTTTCTTGTTTACTGACTCTTTTTCGTTTCTCTTTGTTTCTGCAGAGAAGAACGATCGAGAGCACTTAGTGTTGATCGACATCAACTCAGCGTCGGTCGACACCCTTCGCGGATTCAGTTTAGTTTCTAGCAGAAATCTTCAAGGATGATGAATCGATTGATTTTGATTCAAGATGCTGAAGGTGTTCTGAAAGACCAGCAGAACAATCCCTACAATGCTCAGGGACAAAGAATTGATGCTCAAGGAAACGTGATCCCTGAACCTGAGCAACAACTTGTTAACCCACCTGCTAGGAGGACACTATCGGACTACAACAGACCTGACGAGTTCTACGCCAATAGGTCTGCGATTGTACCTCTTTCTTTTGATAGGCTCTAAGTTTTTACCCTATACTAACTGCAAGTGCACAGTAATATCAATGTAGTACTTAGGGATCTAATCCACGAGGACTCTAGGCAACGATAGAATTAGAACACAAAAGATTAAACTAGGATAAAGAAAATTGTATTGAGAAACTAAAAGCAAGCAGGAAAGTAAATCAGTAGCAAGGTTTGTTGTAAGCAGTTAACTAAAGGCGCTAAGTCTAGGGAGTTCTCAGGAAATCAGACAAGCAGACAAATCATTCAGTAAGGATCAAATTAGGTACAGTTCTAGAACTTAAAACACAGATATAGAATTAATCAACTTTCATTGTGAGAATTCTCTAAGCTTAATTGCAAAAATCCAAATGTCTTTGTAATTCCTAACAGATTAAACCAGCTTTAATGATCAAGTTCGATATGTTCACAATCTAATAAAACCAAATTTCTTTGCGAGTAATTAAATTGCTCAACCTAAATAGTTCAGATTCTAAATTACACTTTCGTTTCAACCTAGCAACCTAAGATCTAGATTCTAAGTGATCAAGTTAGAACTAGCATTAAACACAATTTAGATTGAAGAACATCTATTGATATGAATCCTAACTGAAATAATTATATCTAGCAAGTCATAAAATCCTTAATGAGAATCCCTAAACCTAACTATGAATCTACTCAGACATGGAATATGTAAACATAATCAATGAATAATTAGATATCATAAAAGAGATTAAATAAGTAAAGGGGTTCGAAATCTTCTCCAAAAACAAGATGTAGTACAGGATCAGATCAGCCCCAAATAGCTCTAAAAACTCTCAGCTCTAAAGTATGATAGCGTATGTTAAAACTAATGTAAAAACCTAATTAAATAGCTAAATCACGTCTTGGGGCTTCTGTGTAAATATCTGGAACTTCTGGGCAATTCCGCAAATTCATCATTCTTCATTAACTCTCGCCGAGACTGGTCCAACTCGCTATGCATCGATCGATGCTGATGTGTGTCGATCGACACATCACTCTGTTCTGGACAATGAGCTCTATCTCTCGGGTCAAAACTCTAAAATGCACCAAAATGCTCCAATTACTCCAAATCCACTCCAAACGTGCTAGTACCTAATAAAACATGTAAAAGACTCTAAAGAAACACAAAAGACTCTAAAACATACTTATATCATGACATAAAACCGGTAAAAACCATGATATATCAACTCCCCCACACTTAGCCTTTGCTTGCCCTCAAGTAAAACAGAGAACTAAAACATGGTGAAGAGGTTTGAAAACTTTCAGAAACTCTTTTTATCCTAGAAGCAACAACACTTAGATTCCCCTTAGTAAACCACTGAAAGAATCAACTGCAAGATATCAAGACCAACATGTACTTCCCCCACACTTAGCAACTGTCCTAAGTAAACTCCACAATCAATCCACACAATTGAAATTCACCCTACTGACTTCTTAAGCATATTAAGTGCGGTCTCACCTAAGGATTATCGATCAAAGGGCACATGGATTCTTACTTTGTCAGCTCTAGACCACCATACTATCTTTTTCTGGTTCCTTTTCTTCTCTTTTCCCTTCCTTAGCCTTCTGATTTTTCCCCATTGGGTATCATTTTATTATTTTATCAGTGCTCTTCCCGTTAAGGGGTGTACTTTGGACACATTCCATGGATCACACAGGAGGTAATAGTGTTTGCTACTACTCCCGTGACCACTTCGGAGCTACTAGCTCATCCTCAGTTTATTACTCTTTTTTTATTTTATGGAAGGGGAGAAGGGAACCATACTTGAACAGGTTTATAAGCTGTGTCAGAACTAACAAAGGAATCCGACTCAAGGTATACCAAGCCTTTAGGTGAGAAATTTAAGTCAAATTAAGGGTGAAGCCAGTAAAGGATCCTCTAAATACCTGAATTGATATGGGTGTCCTCAGTAGGTTGATCCGTGTTGGGTTTTCTAATAGTCATAGATAGTTCCTGCAACTTCATCCCAATGGTTACTTAAGTTCCTGCAAGATGTTGTTAACTTCTCAAAAATTCACTGTTTCTTACTTAAACTGGTTTTGACTCAATAAAACAAAAAATTTGAAAAACGGACTGACTCTAAGAAAACAGAAAGATAAAAGTCAGTAGCTACCTCCCCCACACTTGAAACACACTGTCCCCAGTAGTGTTAAGCTAAGGGTTGGTAAAAAGAAAGAAAATGTTAATGGATGTGTTGAGTTATGTCTGTTTTTTACCTCTGTCGCTCATGCATTGATCGATACATAAATGTAACGACCGTTGCAAGGCGATTTTTCGTTATGTGTCGATCGTTGCTCAGGACCGCAACGATCGCTGCAATGCGATTTTCGTGTTGTGACGATCGACACACAGGACCGTGTCGATCGTTGCATTGCGATATCCGAGACCTGCAGACAAAAACCCACCAAAAAAAAACAAACGTAAAATCCTAACAAAGACACCAAAAATAAGAGAGAAAACACTAAAACCTAACAGTGGGTTGCCTCCCACTCAGCGCTTGTTTAAAGTCATTAGCTTGACCGAACGAACAAGATCAGTTTGCTGGAGATCCTGACAGAGACTGTGATTGCCTCTATGCAAGTCTCCTCATCCAAGGTGGAGAGTAAGCGTTATTAGTGTGAACTCGTCCAAGAAAAGACGGAATGAAATGTTCCCCAGGATCCAAAACCAAAGTGTTACTTGTCTATGCTCCATATCCATCCTCAATAGTGAAGGTCTGCCCATCAATCAGCGGCTTGGCAGCATGTCCATCTCAAAGTGCAGAGGCTCATCTCCCAGATGGAGATCAATCAAGTTGTGCCTCACATCAATCACTGCTCCAGCTGTGGCTAAGAATGGCCTCCCCAGTATCAAAGCATCATCCTGCTCACTGTCATACTTAAGCACCAAGAAGTCTGTCGGAACCATGTAGTTTCCAACTCTCACTGGGACGTCCTCAAGAACTCCTTCAGGAATCCTTATTGACTGATCAGCTAGGACAAGAGAGGTCCTAGTGGGTGAAAAATCCATCATACCCAGCTTCTCTGCCACAGAATATGGCATGAGACTTCCAGCAGCTCCTAAATCACACAGAGAGCGCTTGAAACCATCCTCAAAGATAGAACAACTCAGCACAAAAATCCCAGGATCAGGTAGCTTCTTAGGAATCTTAGTTAATAGCACATCACTTATATGTTGAGGAACAACTATAACCCAATCCTTCAGCATCTCATCCATTGGCAGCATCCTCTCTAAGTACCTTTGCACACAAGGGTGATAAGGTGGATCATCAGATGGTGGAATTTCTTCCAACTCTTCACCAATCCCTTCTAACTGTTTAAGCTCATAAATCTCTTGTTGCATTACCTCAGACACTTTAGGATATAATCGATTAGATAGGGCATAAATCTCTTGTTGAGTTATCTCAGACACTCCAGGGAATAAACGATTAAGCTCTTGATCTGCCCCTACATCAACGCCATAAGAATCATGTGAATCTGTCTGTCCACGCCATGCAACGATCGACGCTAAGGGTGCATCGATCGATGCAGTTAAGTTTTCACAGATTCCACCCGAGAGATTTTCCTCAAAATCAGAAATTTCAGCCTCTTCTACCAGTTCAGCTGTATTTAGCTCAAATGTTTCACCTAGGTGTGATCCATCATCAATGAACACTGACCAAGCCTTAATATGGGTGTCTACTACACTCTTTCCCTTAATGGAGCTTGAAATTTGGCTCACCTGAGTGTCCAATTGCTTCACATGAGTACTTAGAGACTCAAACTTCCCATTGAGATCCTCATAAACAGCATCTAACTTCCTGTTGCAGTCCACAGCAATATTAGTCTGTCCTTCCAGCAGCAGCTCCATCATACTCTCCATCGTACTCTCATGAGTATTAGCTACAGGAGGTGCTTGGTAAGAGGAAGATCCATAAGTCCTCTGATTACCTTGTTGGAAAGGTTTCTGAAAACCAGCATTCTGTCCAAAGCCAGAAGAGTTTTGATTGCTTGTGAAAGCACTCTTCTGACCACCGAAGAATCTGTTACCTTGCTGTCCTCCAAACCTGTTTCCTTGGAAACCAGATCCTCCGATGTAATTCACATCCTCTTCCTGACCATCTTCTTCAGCATTGATCACTTCAACATCTTGAACAAAATGGAGAGCTTTCTACCCAGCTAGAAGATTGCAAACAGTGTCCAATTTACTCCTAATATCAGCTATCTCCTGGTTCTCCATCTTCCCACCAGACTCCTTCCTTCTTTTATCAGTACTCTTGCAGCTATTACTTCTTACTAAGTTATCTATCAACTGCTTAGCTTGCAAAGGAGTCCTAGTGTTGAAATTTGCATTGCTGGAATTATCCAACACAGTCTGGTATGGGAGATCTATACCTCTAAAGAAAATGCCCAACAATGTTACCTCAGTGAATCCATGATGCGGGCAGTCACGTTGGTACTTTTTAAACCTCATCCAAGTAGTCTTAAGAGGCTCTGTCGGACCTTGGGAGAAAGTGAGAATGTCCTGTCTTGACTTATTAGAGCGAGCATCATCATAGAAGTGTCGCAGAAACTCACTCTTCAGAGCATCCCATGTAACAAACTTCCCAGGTGGAAGCTGTTTCAGCCAGGCAGCCGCATCTCCAGCGAGAGAGTAGGGGAAAAGTTTGAGAAACAGATAGTCATAATTCACTCCATCATACTTCATCCCAGTGACTATTTCCTCAAACTCATCTATGTGATCCATCGGCTGCTCATTAGGAAAACCATGGAAGGTATTCTGCCTCAGAAGAGAGTAGTAGATGGTCTTGATTTCAAAATCATTCCTATCAAAATCAGGAGGTACAAGAGCTGACCGGTTAGCATAAAACTCATCCAGACGGTTATAGTCAGCTAAAGTCCTCTCATGAACAACCATATCTCTACCTTGGTCATGTCCTTGGCCTTGGTTCTGCTCCTGTCGTGGTGGGTCAGGAGGATCAGGGATAACATTCCCTTCAGCGTCAATCCGTTGCCCAACAGCATTGTTCGGATTGTTTTATCGGTCCCTCAGGGTACCTTGAGCATCAGGCATTATAATCACACGTTCAACAACCATCCTTGCTCTTTGAACTTTCCTGTTATTCCTCTCTAGTCTATAAAGCTCTTCAAGTTGGAGGTTAACGAGATTAGTATTCGGATTACTTCTGGTATCACGCGTCTGCATAAACCGTCTGTAATCGTCAAGCAACGATCGATGCTAAGAGTGCAACGATCGATTCAACTCCAATCGCCTAGTAACGATCGACACAAAATATGCAACGATCGATGCTGTGCAAAATTAAAACCTGCGACAGAGAAAGAAACAGAAAAATCAGTAACTAAAACAAAAAATAAAAATCCTAATAAAAACCCTAAGTTCGAATCTATCGAAGACTCCAAAGAGTCCCCGGCAACGGCGCCAAAAACTTGATAGGCTCTAAGTTTTTACCTTATACTAACTGCAAGTGCACAGTAATATCAATGTAGTACTTAGGGATCGAATCCACAAGGACTCTAGGCAACGATAGAATTAGAACAGAAAAGATTAAACTAGGAGAAAGCAAATTGTATTGAGAAACTAAAAGCAAGCAGGAAAGTAAATCAGTAGCAAGGTTTGTTGTAAGCAGTTAAGTAAAGGCGCTAAGTCTAGGGAGTTCTCAGGAAATCAGACAAGGAGACAAATCATTCAGTCAGGATCAAATTATGTACAGTTCTAGAACTCAAAACACAGATATATAATTAATCAACTTTCGTTGTGAGAATTCTCTAAGCTTAATTGCAGAAATCCAAATGTCTTTGTAATTCCTAACAGATTAAACTAGCTTTAATGATCAAGTTCGATATGTTCACAATCTAATTAAACCAAATTTATTTGCGAGTAATTAAATTGCTCAACCTAAATAGTTCAGATTCTAAATCACACTTTCGTGTCAACCTAGCAACCTAAGATCTAGATTCTAAGTGATCAAGTTAGAACTAGCATTAAACAAAATTTAGATTGAAGAACATCTATTGATATGAATCCTAACTGAAATAATTATATCTAGTAAGTCATAAAATCCTTAATGAGAATCCCTAAACCTAACTATGAATCTACTCAGACATGGAATATGTAAACATAATCAATGAATAATTAGATATCATAAAAGAGATTAAATAAGTAAAGGAGTTCGAAATCTTCTCCAAAAACAAGATGTAGTATAGGATCAGATCAGCCCCAAATAGCTCTAAAAACTCTCAGCTCTAAAGTATGATAGTGTATGTTAAAACTGATGTAAAAACCTAATTAAATAGCTAAATCACGTCTTGGGGCTTCTGTGTAAATATCTGGAACTTCTGGGCAATTCTGCAAATTCATCATTCTTCATTAACTCTCGCCGAGACTGGCCCAACTCGCTATGCATCGATCGATGCTGATCTGTGTCGATCGACACATCACTCTGTTCTGGACAGTGAGCTCTATCTCTCGGGTCAAAACTCCAAAATGCACCAAAATGCTCCAGTTACTTTAAATCTACTCCAAACGTGCTAGTACCTAATAAAACCTGTAAAAGACTCTAAAGAAACACAAAAAGACTCTAAAACATACTTATATCATGGCATAAAACCGGTAAAAACTATGATATATCAGCTTTTGAGAGGAATGAGTTTGAGCTGAAGACTTCATACTACGCTCTTGTGGGACAACACCTCTTTCATGGATTCCCACATGAGCATCATATGGAACACATAGAGGACTTTGAGTCTCTTGTCACTGGAATGAAGCATAATGGAGTGAGCTATGATTACCTACACTGCAAGCTTTTTCCTCATTCTTTTGGAGGGGAAGCTGCTAACTGGCTGAAGCAGATTCCACCTGGGACTGTGACTACTTGGGATGCAGTGAAGAGGGAATTCCTGAGATACTTTTATGATGATGCTCGCTCCGATCATCTTAGATAGGATCTCTTGACCTTCAAGCAAGGATTTACAGAGCCTTTCAAGGCAGCCTGGGTAGGTACCAAAGAGATTGCCCACACCATGGTTTCTCTGAGGTTCAGCTGTTGAGCATCTTTTCAGAGGTGTGGATTTGTGGTATCAGATGGCTATGGACGCAGCAAGTAATGGGAACATCTACACTAAGTCCCCAGAAGGAGCCAAGGAGCTTATTGATAACTTGGTAACTAGCAATCGTGTCATGAATGCTGATGTGGAGAGACAGAGGAATGGTGGCAAAGATGATAACTCATATATAGCTGAGTTAAATAACAAGATTGATTATGTCTGCAACATTTTGCTTGGGAAGATATATCCACATGAGGCATCTGAGACTGGAGAGTGTGCAAAAGAGGCTGTGAATTACATTGGAGGAACTGGATTTCAGAAATATGGCACTCAGAAGCCTTTCCAGCAGCAACAAAGCAATTCCTTCACAAGGAACTATGGAGTTTCTTCTTATCAGACACCTCCTGTTGCTAATGCTCATGAGAGTAGATTGGAAGCTATGATGGAGCAGTTACTTGAGGGGCAGACAAAGACCACTGTGGACTTCAACAAGAAGCTTTATGCTGTGTATGAAGATCTGAATGGGAAGTTTGAGTCCTTGAACACTCATGTGAGGCAGATGGATACACAAGTGGCTCAGATTTCAGGCTCAATCAAAGGTAAGTATACTGAGAATGCCCACGCCAATGTTATCTCAGTTCAAGTTGAAGATAGGCTGATTCAGGAAGAAGAATTTGAGGTTAAGACTGTGAAAATCGTGGATAACAGTCGAGAATCCGTAGCTGCAGACTCAGCGTCGCCCGACACTCTACCTCAGTGTCGGTCGACACCCCTTGAAAGCCCAGATTTCGAGAGTTTTGACGGACCGAAATCGACCGAGATCGACATTGATCTTTTGGTAAAATCCCTCAGTGTCGATCGACATCCTCTTAGTGTCGTTCAACACCTAGTTCTAATGGCAATTTCGAGTTCTCATAACGAATGGAAATCGACCATGCTCGACATTGAAGGGTCGACATCACTTAGTGTCGACCGACACCACTTCTGCGTCGGTCGACGCTACGGTTGGGCAAACCCAATTTCGTCCAAATCTGATGTTTTTGCTAAGGAAAAGGTCTACAACCCTCCTATACCGTTTCCCAGAGTTCATATGAGGTTTAAACATGAGCAGAATGTGGTCAAATGCATGGTGGTGATGGATAAGGAGCTGAATGAAACTCCACCAGCTGATGCCTCATGAATTTACCCTTGTGTGAAGAGATATGCGAAGAAGATGGTCTCCACTGATGGTCATTTGAAAGAGGGGGTGATGATTGTATCTAAGCGAGTCAGTTCTGTGCTGCTGAATCAGATTCCAGAGAAGCTTCCAGATCCAGGAGTCTTTACGCTAGACTGCTCTATCTTCGAGGATAGCTTCAAGCACTCTTTATGCGACTTGGGAGCTAGTGCAAACCTCATGCCATACTCTATGGCTGCGATATTGGGGTTGCTGGACTTTAAACAAACTAGGATCTCTCTAATCCTAGCTGATAGATCAAAGAGGATCCCATAAGGAGTTCTTGAGGACATCCCTATCAGAGTTGTAAACTACTTGATTCCAACAGACTTCGAGGTGCTGAAATATGATATGGAACTGGATGATCCTCTGATACTAGGCAGATCCTTCTTAGCTACAGCTGGAGCATTGATTGATGTGAGGCATGGTCTGATTGATCTCCACCTGGGAGATAAGCATCTGCACTTCAAAATGGATAACCTACGAAAATCCACAATTGATGGTCAAGCTTTTAGTGTTCAGCTACAACAGGAAGTTCAGATTGGTAAAGCTACAGAGTCTGATATTGGAGAGAAGAAGATGGTGGTTCCTCGGGAATCTACTCTAACATCTTCAGAGCCTGCAACTGCTCATAAGCAGAAAGCTCCTAACATCAGACATCCACCAAAGCGAAGGTATGCATCCTCTAAACTCAGTCCTCCTAACTTCATTGCTGTGAATGCAGGGAAATTCTCTATCCCACCCAAGCTTCACTCCCGCCTTGGATATATTCCCTCTTTCCTTGGACAAGCTCATGATGATACTGCCTATAAACCTCCATGGATGAGGAGACTTTCGCAGAGGCACTCACAGCCTCTGTTGAGACCCCCATAAGCCTGATATCCTACCCATAGTCAAGCTAATGACTAAAAACAAGCGCTGAGTGGGAGGCAACCCACTGTTGGGTCAGTTTTTCTTTTCTTTTTGATTTTTGGTTTTGTTTCTTTGATTTTTCTGGTTTGTGGTGTTTTGGAACGTGTAGAACAGTTTGCATACAGCAGTATCGATCGACACCCTTTCGTGTCGGTCGACACCAAACTCGAAAGCACAGACCATAATCGAGGACGCTTGATTCAGATCAGAAAGTGTCAATCTAAGCCTTGTGTCGTTCGACACTGGCTATGTGTCGGTCGACACCAACCGCGACTGCATGTAAGGTTTCTTATTTACCGAGCTTTTCGCTGGTTATACCTTGTTCTCTCGAACCCAAGCTGCGATAACACTGGGGACAGTGTTGTTTAAGTGTGGGGGAGGTAGCTACTGACCACCGTTTGCTTTCTTTTCTTACAGTCAATCTTTTGTTTTCAAAATTGTTTTATTGAGTCAAAATTGGTATGAAACTATGATTTTCCGAGGAAATTTTTCGCTAAAACAGAAACTAAGTGACCAATGGACAGACATGCAGTAGCTATATGACTGTTTGAAAACCACACACTGATCATCCTACCAAGGACACCCATGTCTTCTGAGGTATTCAGAAGATCCACTACTAACTCCACCTTTAATCTTGACTATATTTTCTCACTTAGGGGCTTGGTATCTCTGGATCGGATTCCTCTGACGTACCTGACACAGCCTATAATCCTGTTTGAGTATGGTTCCCTTCTCCCCTCCTTTAAAAGTAAAAAGAAATAAACTGCGGATAAGCTAGTAGCTACAAAGTGGTCACGGGAGTGGTAGAGACCCCTATTACCTCTTGTGTATCCATGGAAACATGTCCAAAGTACACCCCGAATAAAAAGGAAGAGCATTGATAGAAAAAATAAAATGATACCCAGTTGGGAAAAACCAGTTGCTAAAAGAGAAAGGGAGTAGAAAGGAACCATAAACTGATAGTTTGGTGGTCATGTACTGACTGGGTTGAGTCCATGTGTCCTCTGATCGATACTCCCTTTGTGAGACCGCACTTAAATATATACAGAGGTTAGTGTGGTGAATTTGGATGCTCTGTCTTGATTGTTGAGTTTACTTGGAACAATTGCTAAGTGTGAGGGAAGTACATTGTGGTCTTGATCTCTGCAAGGATGTTTACATGTGGTTTACTAAGTGAATGTGAATGCGATGTTCCTAAGACGAAATGAGTTTCTGTGTTTTCAAACCTCTTTTTCATACTTTGGTTCTTTGTTTGCTTGAGGGCAAGCAAGAGCTAAGTGTGGGGGAGTTGATATATCATGGTTTTCTAGGTTTTCAACCATGATATAAGTGTATATATTGAGTCTTTAACCTTGTATGTGGAGTCTTCTTAGTCCTTTGCAGGTTTATGTACGTTTGAAGCTTATCTGGAGATTCTGAGAGCTTTTGGATTGATTCTGCAGCATACATGGATTTCACAGAGTTCACTGGGTGCGTCTGCACTGAGTGTCGTCCGACACTGAATTGGTGTCGCCCGACACCACTAAAGGACGAAATTCCTGCGCATCAAAAATACAGCTTTTGGAGATTTGCAGATTTACCCAAAAGTTTCCCATTTTTACAAGAAGGCCCAAATCATGTTATAGACTATTAATTAGGTTTTCCAGCCATTGTTTAGGCTAAGCTTTATTCAATCATAGATTATGAGATTTTGGGGCTGGTCTTGTACTCGAGAGAGAAGAGATTTCGAACCCCTTTTCTTATTCTATTGATTTATATGATTATTACTTTGATTATGTCTTTTGTCATGATTGCCATGTCTGAGTAGTTTTCTTGTTAGATTTAGGGATTCTCACTAGGGATTTCATGGAACTATCAATTGATTAATCAATTAGGATTCAAGACATCTAGTTCTTAATCTAGGTTGTTCTTAATGCATAATCTGAATTAGCTACTTGGATTATTGATATAAGATTGATTAGCGCAGCGAGAGTTGGTTAATTGATTAGAAAAGAACCTAGCTGAGCAAATAACCTATTCGCAAAGATATTTGGCTTAGGGAATTTGTGAATGAAAGAACCTGAATTAAATGCATGTTTAGAACTCTAGAATTTTCAAAGAGATTTGGTTTTCTAGGTTGTTAGACATAGTTAGCATTCGCAGCGAGAGTTGGTTTGTTATATAATTGCGATTCTAGTTCTAGAACATTGATATCTGAATCTTGTTGATTGACTGATTTGTGTCCTGATTTCTTGAGAACTTCCCTAAGTCTAGCACCTTCGTTCATTGATCACATATCATTTGCTTCTTGCTTTCTTACTGCTTTCTCATCTGTCTTGCTTAGCTTAATTCAACTACATATAATCTATCGCGTGAACTGGAGTCTCTGTGGATTCGATACCCTTTGTACTACGATTGCATATTTGTGCACTTGCAGTTAGAATAGGGATTAATTCTTGACCTATCAATACCAAATGCGTTCTCTTTCTTATTTATAAACTTCTTTAGCCACGGATAGCCACGAAAAAGTTCGTGGCTAAAATGAATATATTTCCTGCCTATTGATTTGATGATTTGATGAGATGATGATATGATGTTAGCCACACCCGTTAGCTTCAATTAGATGAAATATCCGCATAGCCATGGATAGCCACGAAAACATAAGAATAGCTACAGATAGCCACGAACTATTTGTGGCTATATCGAATATTATTACAGCTATGATTGACACGATTGAAGCTCGAAATGACATTAGCGTCACCCGTGAGCTGGTGAAATGACATATCTTGTATCCATGGATAGCCACGACTAGACACGATATTGTCGTGGCTAAGTAGTCAAGACATTAAGTCGTTGCTATTCGTGGAAATTTTAGCCACGAATAGCTATGAATGTTGTCGTAGCTACGTAGCCACGAATTCTGGTGTGGCTATTTGTGGCTAATATCTTCCACGATAATATTGTGGCTATTCGTGGCTAAATTAGCCACAAATAGCTATGATTTCAAGTCGTGGCTAGTTAGCCACAAAAGAATTCGTGTCTAGTCGTGGCTATTCTCTTCCACGACTAGTTCGTGGCTATTCGTAGCTAACTATCCACCGATAACCACAAATCTCTTTTCGTGGCTAAATAGCCACGAATTGCTACGAAATAGCCACGAATTCCAAAATTATAAATTCATGGCTATTACGTGGCTATCCGTGGCTGGAAAAAAATAGCCCGACCAATCTGTGGCTTGGACGTGGCTATTTCATGTTTTCATGTGTATGGTGTTGATCACAAGAGCCCAAGATGCATCAATCACTTAGACAAAGCTAAGATGAAGGCATTAAGGAGGCTGAAGTGATCTCTGGACTATATGTGTTACTGGCGATGTCGGCGACATGGATGCTGGAGTAGCGTCGATGTCATGGAAAATTCTATTCTATACTACAGTTGTCAAATAGAATAGAACGGCGGAGACATGCTGTCCTCTTATGAATTCAAATTCAAATGGTTTCCTTTTCCCACCAAAAGCTTAGTTCGAAATGTAACCCCATTTAGGGCTTCATTATGTTCTCCTCCTCTATATAAAGAGGCTTAACACGAGCTGTAATTTACACATTGAGATATACAAGAAATATTGAACTCATTTGTTATAAACAAAGTTCTTCTCAATCTTTCTCTCTTCTTGGAACCGATTCTCTTCTTTCTATCTCAATTGTATATTTGAGTTCATATACAATGTAGACTCTCAATGAGCCATGGTTATAGCTGCTTAAGGCAGCCTATCATCATGCTGGGATAACTCTTCCATACTTAATCCAAGTATGATGAGAGAATCGCTAAAAGATAGCTCTTTCATCTTCTTTTGAATATTCTTAGCTAATTGTTGATTCTCTTCTATGTTTATGAGTAAACTCTCCGGATGAGATGGTAAGCTCTTGTAAGTGTTTTCATATATCTAAGGACTCCTTTTATACAACTAGATTACTGGCTCTCTTGAGTACAAACAAGTTGTTTCTCTTCATAAGAATCGGTTTCATTCTTCTTTGTTCATCTGATTATGTTCTTATTGTGGGTTATGGTTCAGAGCTCCTTATGGATGTCTCATGAACCTAAGGTCGATAATCGGTTTCAAGTCGTGGCTAGTTAGCCACGAAAGAATTTGTGTCTAGTCGTGGCTATTCTCTTCCACGACTAGTTCGTGGCTATTCGTAGCTAACTATCCACCGATAACCACAAATCTCTTTTTGTGGCTAAATAGCCACAAATTGCTACGAAATAGCCACAAATTCCAAAATTTGAAATTCATGGCTATTACGTGGCTATCCGTGGCTGGAAAAATAGCCACGACCAATATGCGGCTTGGACGTGGCTATTTCATGTTTTCTTGTAGTGTATGGTGTTGATCACAAGAGCCCAAGATGCATCAATCACTTAGACAAAGCTAAGATGAAGGCATTAAGGAGGCTGAAGTGAATTTTGGACTATATGTGTCACCGACGATGTCGGTGACATGGATGCTGGAGTGAAGTCTAGACTATGTGACATCGACGATGTCAGCGTCAATGTCATGGACAATTCTATTATATACTACAGTTGTCAAATAAAATAGAACGACGGAGAAAGGTTGTCCTCTTATGAATTCAAATTCAAATGGTTTCCTTTTCCCACCAAAAGCTTAGTTCGAAATGTAACCCCATTTAGGGCTTCCCTACGTTCTCCTCCTCTATATAAATAGGCTTAACACGAGCTGTAATGTACACATTGAGATATACAATAAATATTGAACTCATTTGTTATAAAAAAAAATTCTTCTCTCTCTTTCTCTCTTCTTGGAACCGATTCTCTTCTTTCTATCTCATTGTATATTTGAGTTCATATATAATGTAGACTCTCAAATAGCCACGGTTGTGGCTTCTTAAGGAAGCCTCTCATCATGCTTAGATAACTCTTCCATAGTTAATCGAAGTATGATGAGAGAATCGCTCATAGATAGCTCTTTCATCTTCTTTTGGATTCTCTTTAGCTAATTGCTGATTCTCTTCCATGTTTATGAGTAAACTCTGCTGATGAGATGTTAAGCTCTTGGAAGTGTTTTCATATAACTAAGGACTCCTTTTATACAACTAGATTACTGGCTCTCTTGAATACAAACAAGTTGTTTCTCTTCATAAGAATCGGTTTCATTCTTCTTTATTCATCCGATTCTATTCTTATTGTGGGTTATGGTTCAGAACTCCTTATGGATGTCTCATGAACCTAAAGTTGATAATAAGAGCTCTTTATGGATGTCTCTGATATTCTACATGGCATCTAACCCATGGTCTTCAAAATCTAACATACGTTCCTGAAGGAATTTCTAGCAGTTCTAATCAGGATTAGCAACCCTAGTCTGAATTCCGAGCCTAGAATCTAAGGTTCATATAATTGAATCTATGGGATCTCAGATTTACCTGTTGATTTGCAGCGGAAGTATTAGCAGATAATCGAGATCACGTAGCGCCTCAAATGCTGCGCCTCTACTGGTATCCACACGCACACAAACTGGACCGCAGGGATGCTAGTGCCTTACAGAGATCTAATCTCCAGAGAGGTTTATTTCTGTGTTCTGGTGGCTGTAAACTAGGTTAGAAACGAGTTTAGGTCGACCATATATCTTATATATGTCGGCTTAAACCACGACGGAATTAACTAACGATTAAAGCGTATTAATCTGGTTAATCCGCGAGTGCATCGATCGATGCACTAACTGCAACGATCGACACTTCCCCAGAACATTGATATCGAATGCATATCAAATATGCATTCACTGGATCATTACATTAATGATCAACCTCGTCTTTAACGCCCAGTTTGCTTAGGTGTGTGACCCTGTAGGATCATATAACACTAGCAATGAGTTCTCAACTCATTGATCATAAGTGGCTTCTAGCAAAGCGTTATGACTATCTAGTGTTATGTGATTGTCTCATCTCGACTATACGACTTTCACTTAGAGCAAGTACAATAGATTTCAGGACATTCCCAACAATCTCCCACTTGTACTGGAATCATCTATTCCTTTAATCCCTTTGTAGCTATATCTCAATCTAGCATAAGGAAAGAACTGTGTCATCCTTATTAAGCCAGATCACGTTTATCGAATCCCGATTTGTACTGATAAAACAAACGACTGACAATCACCTCGTTTGAGCGCGGCCACGCATTTCCAGTATCAAATCTTCGATAGGCCCAGAGATATTTAACTCCTGTTATATAGGAGGTACAAATCCCATCTTGTTCCATCCATGTCTCTTTTATATCTCATGATCTGCCTAATCAGTGTCTTTATGATCACCAGTTACGGCTGACGTTTGACAAAGTCAAGACGAACCAATCCATATAAGAGATGACATGATGAACTCAGGTATAAGGACTACACTCTTTAGTCGTAATGAGAAACTCTTATGACACTCATATAACATCTTGTAGAGTTCTCATTAACGGGTCATGTCCGATCATGTGTTCTCTAACACATATCTATGTGACTGACTTTAATACTCTTATTAAATGACTCCATGAAACATAGTCATCAGTCACCTCACATACTAGTCTCACGTGGTTGTTAATGTCCCATTTCAACAACCTCGACCAGGGACTAACATAATTCATGACAATCTTAGTTTATAGGGTTTCATGATCAAGTCACATACTTGATGACCTATAAAATGTCATAAATTATTTGGGACTATTATTTAATAACACAATTAAATAATGCTGAAACAAATTTCATTAAAATAACATAACCAAATTATGTTTTACGAACATCAAGTCACAACTAAAAACCAAATATAACTCTCACTGAAAACAAGATCATATCTTAAGAAATCTAATGCCTACAGCAGCAGTGTGAAACTCATGCTTAGGCCTTGGGAGGGGCTTGGTCAGCGGATCAGCTACGTTCTCATCCTTCGGGACTCTGCTGATCTTCACATCTCCTCTATTCACAATATCACGGATAAGGTGATATCGCCTTTCTATGTGTTTGGATTTCTGGTGTGATCTAGGTTCCTTTGCTTGCGCAATGGCTCCATTGTTGTCACAATACAAAGCCACCGGCTCAGAAATGCTAGGAATCACACCAAGTTCAGTAATGAACTTCTTGATCCAAACAGCCTCCTTTGCCGCTTCAGAAGCAGCGAGGTACTCAGCTTCAGTTGTGGAATCTGCTACAGTGTCCTGCTTGGAACTCTTCCAGCTGACTGCACCGCCATTCAGGCAGAAGATGTAACCAGATTGCGATCGGAAATCATCTTTGTCTGTCTGAAAACTTGCGTCTGTGTAACCACTTACTACCAGCTCATCACTTCCTCCATATACCAAGAATTTATCCTTAGTATTTCTCAAATACTTCAGAATATTCTTGACTGCTGTCCAGTGACTTTCACCTGGATCCGATTGGTATCTACTCGTCATGCTTAAAGCACAAGCAACATCTGGACGAGTACAGAGCATGGCATACATGATGGATCCCAACGCCGAGGCATAGGGAATCCGACTCATGCGATCTCGCTCAACAGGTGTCTCAGGACACTGCTTCTTGCTGAGACTTATGCCATAAGACATTGGTATGAAGCCCTTCTTGGAATCTTGCATTCTGAACATGTGTAAGACTTTATCGATGTAAGTGTCTTGACACAGTCCAATCAACTTGTTCAATCTATCTCTATAGATTCTTATTCCAAGAATATACGCGGCTTCTCCCATGTCTTTCATTGAAAAACAACTTCCGAGCCAAGTCTTAACAGACTGTAACAACGGGACGTCTTTTCCGAGAAGAAGTATGTCATCTACATACAACACGAGAAATGCAACTGCGCTCCCACTAGTCTTCTTGTAAACACATGGTTCTTCTTCGCTTCTATTGAAATCAAACTTTTTGACTGCTTCATCAAAACGAAGATTCCAACTCCGAGATGCTTGCTTCAATCCATAAATGGATCGATGAAGTTTGCATACTTTCCTAGCCGCATTTGGATCGATGAAACCTTCGGGTTGTGTCATGTACACATCCTCTTCCAGAATTCCATTAAGGAAAGCTGTTTTTACGTCCATCTGCCAGATCTCATAATCATAATGAGCAGCTGTTGCTAGGAGAATCCGAATGGATTTAAGCATGGCGACAGGTGAATAGGTTTCTTCATAGTCAATACCATGAATTTGTTTGAAACCTTTTGCCACTAGCCTTGCTTTATATATCTGAATATTTCCATCCACATCAATTTTCTTCTTGAAAATCCATTTACACTCAATGGGTAAATCAACCAAAGTCCATACTTGGTTCTGTGACATGGATCCCATTTCGGATTCAGCGGCTTTCAGCCACTTTTCGGAGTCAGGGCTCATCATCGCTTCTTCAAAATTCGCTGGCTCGTCACTGTCAATGATCAACAAATCATGACAATTGGTTACGAGAAATCCATATCTCTCGGGTTCATGACGAATCCTTTCGGATCGGCGAATTTCAGGCTCCACAGGCGCCGTCTCTACAACTCTTTGTAGATCCAACTGTTGCTCTTCCTCTACGGGTTGAGCATTTTCCTGCGGTTCTCGAACTTCTTCGAGTTGTACTTTACTCCCACTGTTTTTCTTGGAAAGAAATTCTCTCTCAAGAAAGACGCAGTTCCGAGCAACAAACACTTTGTTCTCGGATTGGTTGTAAAAGTAGTATGCCTTGGTTTCCTTAGGATAACCAACGAAGTAGCATTTATCAGATTTGGGCTCGAGCTTATCTGTAATTAATCTCTTAACATAAGCTTCACAACCCCAAATCTTCAGGAAAGACACATTTGGAACATTTCCAGTCCACATCTCATGTGGTGTCTTTGCAACTGATTTTGACGGAACCCTATTAAGTGTAAACGCAGACGTTTCTAGAGCGTATCCCCAAAAGGATAATGGAAGAGTTGAGATACTCATCATTGATCGAACCATATCTAATAAAGTCTGATTCCTCCTCTCAGACACGCCATTCCATTGTGGTGTTCCAGGAGGAGTGAGTTGTGAAACAATTCCACAATCTCTCAAATGATCACTGAATTCTTGGCTTAAGTATTCTCCTCCACGATCTGATCGAAGAGCCTTAATACTTTTGCCAAGTTGATTCTGTACTTCATTTTGGAACTCTTTGAACTTTTCAAAGGATTCCGACTTGTGTCTCATTAGATAGACATAGCCATACCTGCTGAAATCATCAGTGAAGGTAATGAAGTATCGAAAATTTCCTCTGGCACTTGTGCTCATTGGGCCGCATACATCTGTATGTATAAGGCCCAATAGGTCACTGGCCCTTTCATTTTGTTTGTTGAAAGGGGCCTTCGCCATTTTGCCTAGTAAACAAGATTCACATTTCTCACATGATTCATAATCAAATGAGCCCAAAAGCCCATCACTATGGAGCTTTTGAATCCGTTTCTCGTTTATGTGGCCCAAACGAGAATGCAATAGAAAAGTCTGATTCGTGTCATTTGATTTGAATCTCTTGGTGTTAATGTTATAGATTGGTGTGCTTTGGTTTAAAACATAAAGCCCATTCTCTAATGGGCTGCTACCATAAAATATATCATTGTAATCAAAAGAACAACATTTATTCTTTATTGAAAACTGATATCCTTCCACATCCAAAATAGGAATAGAAATAATATTTCTGCTTATCGCAGGTACATAGTAGCAATTATTAAGTTTTAACACCAAACCAAAAGGTAAAGACAAGTTATATGTTCCTACGGCTAATGCAGCAACTCTTGCTCCATTTCCCACGCGCAGGTCCACTTGTCCCTTTTCCAACGTCCTACTGTTGCTTAGGCCCTGCATATTTGTACAAATATGAGCACCACAGCCGGTATCCAATACCCAAGAAGTAGAACCAGAAGTAGTAACATTTACTTCTATAACATAAATACCTGAACATGAAGTCTCGAAAGTCTTCTTCTTCTTCTTCTTCTCTTCCAAGAATTTGTTGCAATTTCTCTTCCAATGCCCATGCTCTTTACAGTAATGGCACTTATCAGTCTCAGATAGGCCCGGCTTGGGCTTCGGGGCTGGCGCAGGCGTGTCCTGGTTCTCAACCTGGACTGCCTTGCCCTTTCCCTTGCCTTTGCCAAGTTTCTTAAACTTCTTACCCCCTTGTACCATAAGTACATTAGGAGTGCCCTTCTTGATATTAGGCTCAGCTGTCTTGAGCATGCCATGAAGTTCAGTCAACGTCTTCGTCAAGTTGTTCATGTTATAGTTCATAACAAACTGATCATAACTTGACGGCAGTGACTACAGAATGATTTCAGTAGCCAATTCTTGGCTAATGGGACAATCCAGTCTCCCCAGGTTATCAATATAACCCATCATCTTAATGACATGAGGACTGACCGGACTGTCCTTTGGTAACTTGCATTCAATGAGAAATTTAACCGTCTGGTATCTCTCAGTTCGTGCTTGCTCCTGAAACATGCTTTTCAGGCTAGTGATCATCTCCACTGGCGACTCCACGTTCTCGTATTGCTTCTGCAAATCCGAGTTCATGGTAGCCAACATGAGACAATTCACATCGACCACATCATTGGAATGCTTATCCCAAGCACTCCTTTCTGCATGTGCAGCATTGGCTCTCGGTTTTTCAGGGAGAACAGTTTCCAGGACATAGTCCCTTTTCTCCTGCTTGAGAACAATTCTCAAGTTCCGATACCATTCGAGAAAATTCGATCCATTTAACTTGTCCTTCTCAAGGACGGATCACAGGGAGAAAGAGTTATTATGAGTGTTAGTCATAGCTGAGAACAAAGAAAGGAAAAGGTTTAGTTATGATGTTCAAGAAATGAGAAATCTTAACTTTTAAGAAAACTCGCATTATATTCAAAACAATGTTTCCTCAGATGAATATAATGATCCAAGACCCATACTTCACTAAACTTGAGTGAGCCACTGGCTATCACCCAAATTTAGCTATCTAGGTAAGCAACAACTTTGCTAGTTATATCCAATATAACTCTTGGTTGTGGATCGACATCTCATGTCCAATCCACCTGATGTCTCTGGGCCCAAAACTATTTTGATAGCCCAGTCAAGTAAACCAATCTCTTCAGTCATGTAATTGTTGATGCCTTGCATTGCAAGCCCATTAACACGATTACTTCCTGCCTTACTCATGTAATTGTTGATACCTTGCACTGCAAGCCTATCGTACAATGAAATGAGTCTTGGCAGTTGACAAGATTGGAAAGACATCAAGTATTACTTGATATTTGGTTGAGGAACGGAACCATTTAAAACGTTCAGTTTATGTTTTAATTCTTATAATTAATTGATTTGTCTTACTTCGGTTCTGTGATTTCAGGTTCAATAACCCAATCATCAAACTTGATGTCGACCGACACTACTATAGTGTCGATCGATGCAGGATAACCAAAAGCAATCCGCGATAACCGATCAATCCAATTGATCCGGTTTTGAATATCGGTCAGCGTCGATCGATGCTACGTTAGCATCGGTCGATGCCAACCTAATCAAGACAATCGCAATTAAACCATTCACAGTGTTCGACCATCTTTAACCAAGCTCGATAACCGGTCCAATCCAATTGAACCGATTCATCAATCTCGCGAGGTTTGTGTCGATCGATGCAACATTTGTGTCGATCGACACTAGGCGAAAACTGAGTTTTATTCGGGTTTCCGCCCTGTGTCGATCGATGCCGGATTGGCAACGATCGACACCATGCGAAAAACCCTAAATTTTATTTGGGTTTTCGCCCTGTATCGATCGATGCCGGATTGGCATCGATCGACACCATGCGAAAATACCCTAAAATGTTTTCGAACAGAACCCTAAACTAGGTTTTTTTTCATGGAAACGAATTTTAGCAAGTTTGTATCAACCATACACAGATTCAGATTCAACCAATCTAATCAACATGCTACAGATTCAATGGAACCCTAAAGCTTTGATACCACTGAAGGAATTTCTAGCAGTTATAATCAGGATTAGCAACCCTAGTCTGAATTCCGAGCCTAGAATCTAAGGTTCATATAATTGAATCTATGGGATCTCAGATTTACCTGTTGATTTGCAGCGGAAGTATTAGCAGATAATCGAGATCACATAGCGCCTCAAATGTTGCGCCTCTACTGGTATCCACACGCACACAAACTGGACCGCAGGGATGCTAGTGCCTTACAGAGATCTAATCTCCAGAGAGGTTTATTTCTGTGTTCTGGTGGCTGTAAACTAGGTTAGAAACGAGTTTAGGTCGACCATATATCTTATATATGTCGGCTTAAACCACGACGGAATTAACTAACGATTAAACCGTATTAATCTGGTTAATCCGCGAGTGCATCGATCGATGCACTAACTGCAACGATCGACACTGCCCCAGAACATTGATATCGAATGCATATCAAATATGCATTCACTGGATCATTACATTAATGATCAACCTCGTCTTTAACGCCCAGTTTGCTTAGGTGTGTGACCCTGTAGGATCATATAACACTAGCAATGAGTTCTCAACTCATTCATCATAAGTGGCTTCTAGCAAAGCGTTATGACTACCTAGTGTTATGTGATTGTCTCATCTCGACTATACGACTTTCACTTAGAGCAAGTACAATAGATTTCAGGACATTCCCAACAGTTCCATCTCCTTGTAACCCTCGGTCTACCTGCTCCTTTCTGGCCTCTCCCCCTTTCTGTCCATTTCTTGATAACCCTCGTGACCTAACTGCTCCTTCCTCGTCTCTCCTCCTTTGTGTCCAATCTCTTGATAACCCTCGTGCCCCAGCTGCTCCTTCCTCGTCTGCCCTCCCTTGGTCCTTCCTGAGTAATGTGTATATATTTGATTAAAACATGGAGATTACTTCATATTCACGTAAATCATGTAGAACCCATCTTATATATTAAGATATATTGAAGTTTTTATGGGTCTTTTTCACTAAACAAAATAATAAGATTACTGTATACACTATTTCATAAAATCATTTCGCGAACATTAGTTTATATTCACGTAATATATAGATTAATTTTATATTGAAGATATTAATTAGGTCCAAAGGGTCAAGTTGCTTTTATAAACCAATACTTGGAAACCCTCAAGAAAAAGGAAAGAGCGTCAAAAAAAAAAGGAGCGGCAAAATTTTAAATTAAATTATATAATACCTTCAGCCAGACGCTCTTGAGCTTCGACGCTTTTGCCGCCGGTACCACCTGGGACAACGGTCTCTCCTTGCCTAACCTTCTCATCAAGCTCCTCTCTGCTTCGTTGCTTTGACGCCATTTTGTAAGAAAAAACAAAGATGTAACTACGGATTTGAAAGCACTTGTTTTGTTTTATGCTCCAACATAGATACGAACGACGTAATATTCCTATAAATAGAAACATTTGTGGTTTCGAAAGGAAATGAAAAGAAACGAAAGATTAAATGTCACGTGGAAGAGAAGACGTCATGTCGGATCGCTGCGATTCGGCCGCCAATAATTCTTCCGGCTTCTGTCGGACTCGGATTCCCGATGTTCTATCGGTTTTTGGTTCCGACATCTTTGTCGGACTTTCTCCAAGTAAAAATCGATTTGTATTCCATATTCTTTTAATCGATTCTTACCTTGGTCTTCTCGATTCCTCTTGGGATCGATCGATCGATCTACCACCACAGCGCTTCTTCTATCAAGGATCCGACGACTCCTTCCTTTCTCCACGTCTCTTTCCGTGCGCTTTTGGCCAGTAAATTCGATGCCCGATCGAGTTTGAACGGGTCTGGCGGTGTTTCTACTTCCAGTGATGATTCTGATTTATGGAATTTGGAGATGAGGCGCAAGATAGCAGTGGCAATTTGTGCAAATGGAAGCGTTCTTCTTTAGATCCGGTTTTCCTTGCATCTCGGGTGGCTGGTTGATCAGCAGGAACACATCGATGAAGCGGTAAAAGCGACGGTGACCAGAACTTCTCGCCGAACGATCTGCATGCTGAGTTCTCTCGCTGCATGACACGTGGCAATCGGTGTTGATGCGTGACTTTACGTGTTGATCCGATAAACTCGTTTTCGGTTCAGTTATGTAATTGGGCCTGTTCTAATCCACTAGTTTGGACTAAATTTTGTAATCCTTTGTCATGTATTCCTGTATTTGTGTGTAGTCCATTGGGCCTTTAAACTTTAATGGAATTGCCAACAAAAAAAATGTCACGGTGGAAGCAACCGTGGTCTAGTGATCAATTGGTAAGCTTTTACATTGGTAGGTACTGGGTTCGAATTCTCGAAGGCGCAGTTTCTACAAGATTTATGGAGGCAAGCTTATAATAAATTTTTCAGGGACAGGTGGAGCCGTTGATCGTGGACGTGGATTCTTGTAGAACGGAGATAATATTATCTGTAAAATTGTCTTTGTAATAGTTCTCATAATCTGTAACACCATTAAAAAAAAAAAAAATTGTCACGTGGAAGAGAAGACGCGACGAAACCTGAGATAGTTGGCTGTGTGGAGATGACACGTTGACGCCTAATCAGTCAACTTGCTACAGCTATCAACGAGCTGCTTGACACGACTTCAGTTTAGTAGCTTAATCCATTCTGTGTTTCTCCAAGACATGAGAGGGCTCCAAAATGTTATAAGCAATATAAATTTTAAAGTTGGATGGAAAACAAGGGGGAAATTTTCAATACGTTATTTTCATTTTCTTAAACCATATCGATTTAACCGGTCGATCCAAATGTTATATGTTGGATTAGACTATTACTAGATATAGAATACAAAATAAGACACTACTATATATATAACCTTGACCAAAAAAATATATCTAACCAATATTTGTTTTTAGGACAAAATAAAATTATTGTAGTATTTAACATGTTTTGGTTTAGATATTTTATTATATATTAAACTAAATTTTCCATCCGTACTACGCATGTGATACATATTTATAATTTAATTATTATATTTTTACTGTTTAATTCTAAAATTTTAAAATAAAATTATAAAAAATTGTAATATTTATATTTTTCTAACTTACTATTTAAATTATAAAAAGAAATTCAAAATAACAAAAATAAATTGTTAATATTAATTTTTATTAAAAAATATTTAAAACATGATGTTTTATTTAATTATATTTGTTAAGACCGAAAATTTTCCTATTTTAATAAAAATAAAAATATATTTTGCTAAAATATAATAATTAATTGGGTTGGTTTTAATAATAGACCATAAATTTGATTAAATATAAAAGTGAACCATAAATTCGAGTTCTTTTATTTTTGTCATTTATTTCCGAGGTTAATCTCGCATATAACAAATATTTACGAAGTAGACTTTTCCAAAAGTCTACTAATAATTTTGGGCTAATTCAAATGACTTGCAACCTTCATTGTACATCGTATTTACCATAATGTTATCGTCATCAATTCTTCCAACCACCATGAACAACAGATTTTGAAGCTGTAAATGCTTCAACGACCTAAATTTAACCTTGTATAATTTATTATTTGTATTATTTATTTCACAAACTTCATATTCCTTTCAATTTCTCTCTTTTCATCTCAGAAATTCTAAATTTTACTTTTAAAATTTTTGATCTCTCTGAACTCTATTGTTCTCGGCGTTTCATTCAGTCGCAGTGGCCGGTTTTATTTGTCAGTGGTTGAAATTGAAGTTTTGGAGTATTGAAGTAGGTAAAAATCACCTCTCTGTAGTTTTCTTTCAATTTCTCAATCTGGGTCATGATAGTAGATTTCATTGAGAAATCCAGAAGTCTACTGGTCAACGTGTGGCCTAGTTTTGGAATTCACTTTTTAAAAATTTCGTTAGTAGACTTTTTTCAAGTATCGGGAAGTCTGTTGATTCCCTTTGAAAACAAAAAGTGTAAGTCTCCTGTCAATTTAGGGAGTAGTTTTGTATTGACTTAGTCAAAGTATTTTTCGTGAAGTTTGACTTAGGCAAAAAGGGTCTAGTTTTTTATTTGACCAAGCTTTGACTTCAGAGGTGGACTTCCTCACAAAGTCTACTACAGTTTATTTCTCGGTTGACTACTCGTTGGAGGGTTGACCAGTGTAGTAGACTTCGTTACTCCTCCCCGAAGTCTACAATTAATTTTGAAATTTTTTTGGCCAACTCCAAAACTACACCCTAGTAGATTTCTGAGAAAGGAAGTCTATTCGGGTCGACTTTTCATAGAAGTGTACTTTTTGATTTTTCAATTACAAAACTAGACCTTTTTGTAGTAGATTTCCCAGGTAGATTGTCCACAAAGTCTACTTGATCCGATGAAGTCTACTCCTAAAAATTCAAAGTTTGGTCAAATGCAAAATTAGACCATTTACTTTTTGCAGACTTCTCTACAAAGTCTACAACTTGATTTAATTCCAAAACTAAGCCCCTAGCAAACTTTCCAAACAAATCCCGTTGTAGATTTGTTCACGAAATCTACTAGATTATGTAAAGTCTACTCATGACACATCATGCTGACATCATTTTAATGTCACTAATTTATTAAAAAGGTTTTTTATACAATATATAATGGATTGAAATTTATATATATATATATATTTTTTTTTTCTTTAGGTAATATACTTGCTTGTGAAAGAGTTTGACATCTTTATTCCATATAAATATTTATAAATCTTAATTCTAGTGAAATTGTGAAACTAGCATATTTATGGTAGATTTCATGGAGAAGTCTACTATTCTATTTTTTTTTTTTTTTGCAAATGCAATTTATTGCATATATTTTGATGAATTTTTTTAATTTTAAAATTTTAAAATTTTTTTTAAGTATTATTGGTATTTATGTATAAGTTTCACAAGATTATATGTTATCACTATAAGAAAACACGCCCATTACTGATGGATTTACCGACAGTCCGACGGGAAACTGACGAATCCTCGACAGTGACATATTCGTCCGGTTTTCATCGATAATTCCAGACGGATTTGCTACCTGTCGGGAATTTCCCATCGGACTATCGACGAAATCCGTCGGTTAGTTTTCGGTTCAATATAACCGTTAATAGATACGTTAATATATTTGTTAAGGTATATGTTGGACCGACCACAAACGGACGGATTTCAGACGGATAACAGCTATATCCGTCGGTTTTCCATCGTTTAATTTCCTACAATACCACACGGTTCCTCTCTTCTCCTCTACATCAATCCCTCCCTAATTATCTCTCTCTCTCTCTCTCTCTCTCTCTCTCTCTCTCTCTCTCTCTCTCTCTCTCTCTCTCTCTCTCTCTCTCTCTCTCTCTCTCTCTCTCTCTCTCTCTCTCTCTCTCTCTCTCTCTCTCTCTCTCTCTCTCTCTCTATCTCTCTCTCTCTCTCTCACTCACTCACACACACACACTCTAATATTTTTGATTACAAAAATGTCTTTTTCTAATTATTACAGATCGTGGATGGACGGTCCGAGGATTGATGCGGCGATGAACTTATTTCACACCGAATATGCACTCGGTATTATGGAATTCATGGCAGTAGCATGTCGTCAACCACATACGCTGAAAACCAATAAGTTAAAATGTCCATGGACTCAGTGATGTAATGTTAGAAATCCTAGGATTGACGAAATATGTCATCACTTGTATTCAATGGGGTTTATGGCGGGTTATAAGATTTGGTATCTTCATGGGGAAACATCAGATTATGCAAGTAGTAGTAGAGAACCTTATGGTAGTATAGTAGTAGGAAATCTTATGGTAGTTCTAGCGATCCTTATAGTGCGGATGTAGATTTTGGTTTAGGTACTGTTCAAATGGTTAATGATGCATATCGAGAAAATATTCAAGAAGTAGGTGAATATCAAATTCCTAGGGTAGATGAGGAATCTAATGTAGAATCTAGGAGATTTTTTTATATGTTAGATGCAGCGAAGCAGCCGCTTTATGATGGTTGCAAAGAGGGTCATTCGCCAATATCATCTGCTACTAGATTAATGGGCATAAAGACGGACTACCATTTGGCGGAGGAATGTGTGGATGCGATTTACGATTTTGTGAAATATATTCTTCCTGAAGATAATCTTGTGCCATGTTCATACAACGAGGTTGAGAAACATGTTACAACGAGGTTGATAAACTTGTTACAACGAGGTCGAGAAACTTGTTAAATGGCTTGGATTACCGTACTAGATGATAGATGTGTGCATCAACAACTTTATGATATGTTGGCCAGAAGATAAAAACCGCCTGTAATGTAAATTTTTAAGCATTCGCGCTATCATGATACAAGGAGAAGATTTAAGGTTCCGTTCAAACGAATGTGGTATTTGCCGTTAACCAATATGCTGAAGCGAATATACAAATCTGAACGAACCACGGGGAAATGAGATGGCATGCCGAGCATAGAAGAGGAGAAGAGAATGTACATCACTCATATGCTGAGGCGTGGCGACATTTTCAAAGAATATGTCCGGATTTTTCCTATGAGCCACATAACGTGTACCTCGGATTATGTACATATGGTTTCAACCCATTTGGGAGACGTGGGAGACAATATTCATTGTGGCCAGTGATTCTGACTCCTTATAACCTACCGCTATCTTTGTGGATGCGTCCAGAGTTTCTTTTCCTCTCCGTACTCGTTCCTGGGCCAGAGCATCCAAGAAGATCACTTGACGTATTCTTACAGCCATTGATATATGAGTTGAAAATGTTATGGGAGCCCGGTGTTGAAGCATATGATGTCTCGTGCAAGAAAAGTTTTCAGATGCGGACTGTACTAATGTGGGCCATTAGCGATTTTGGGCTTATGGTATGTTATCTGGATGGACAACGCATGGGAAGTTAGCATGTCCGTATTGTCAAGAAAAAACTGATGCATTCCAAATGAATAACGGACGAAAATCATGTTTGTTTGATTGTCATAAAAGATTTCTACCGTAGGATCATTCATATCGGAGAAACACAAAACTTTTTATGAAGAAGAGAAAAGTGTTTGATGATCCTCCTCCCCTAGATAGCAGGGAGACTACTTTGGGTCTCTTAGGAACCTTTGGTGCACTATGAACTCCTGATTGCAGTGAAAATGGGCATGAAAATGTATATGCAGCTGGTTTATCCCATAAATGGCACAAGAAAAGCATCTTCTGGGATTTACCATATTGGAAGGACCAACTACTACGGCATAATATTGATGTCATGCACATTGAGAAAAACTTCTTTGATAACGTCATGAACACTGTTCTGAATGTGCAAGGGAAGACGAAAGATAATGTGAAGTCTATGCTTGATTTGCCGGAAATTTATGCTCGGCCTGAACTTCATCCGCAGAAGAACGGGAAATGTCCAATTCCAGCATATTGGTTAGACCCGCAGTCGAAGGAAGAGTTCTTTGAATGGATTATGCGACAAGTTAAATTTCCTGACGGTTACGCTTCAAACTTGCGTAACTGTGTTGACACTGATAGAGGAAAGTTTATCGGAATGAAGAGCCATGATTATCATGTTGTGATGCAACGACTCCTACCATTTGCATTTGCTCATCTCCTCCCTAAAGATGTTCATAAAGAAGTCGCAGCGGTAGGAGCTTTTTTCAGGGATATATGCACGAGGTCACTTACAGTTGACGACATCTAGAGAAGATATTTCCATTGTCTTTCTTTGATGTTATGGAGCATCTGCCCATTCATCTCCCTTGAGAAGCTAGACTTGGTGGTCCGGTACAATATCGGTGGACATATCCTTTCGAGCGCTATATGTTCGACCTTAAAAAGAAGGTGAATAACTCCGCTAAAGTGGAGGGTTCTGTTGTGGCTCAATATAACAACAAGAGAGTGCGACCTTTGCCAACTATTACTTCCCATCGCAATTACTACAAATAATCGGCGCACAGCTCGAAACGATGATAGAGGCGAGAAACAAATTTATCCGTCACATACACATGTACATTCTCACCAACTGCGAGTAAGTCTCCGAGTATGAGTGGCATATACGGGGGAAATTGTGTTTGTTGTTGCAATTGGCATGTAAGTTTCATAATGTGTTTCAATGAGATATTTACTTTTCATAGGTAATACATGGACGCTCTCTGACATTTTCATCCAGAATTGACCGAGGACGAGCGTGAAGAGCGTAAAAAAAGAGTCTTCTCGGCTTGGTTACAGTTTTATGTAAGATTTTATTTTTAAATCTTACTCAACCCCGATAAATAAGTTAATTTTATTAACTCCAGCGTGTTATATTTTCAGGTGGAAAATGAAGTCAAAAACAGCCGCACGCCCAGTGATTGGTTGATAGACATAGACAACGACCTCCACTATAACACAAAGACTTATCCAAGATATAGCACAAGTGGATGTGCGTTTAAGGTGCATAAATAAGGCTCTGCTAGAAAAACCGCATATCACGGTGTCTCGTCTGCATCCGGAGAAGTTGTATACTACGGTGTTCTAAACGAAATACTGGAAGTGAAGTACACAAGGAAGCTCGGCATGAGATGTGTGGCTTTTTTTTGTTATTGGTATAACCTGATCATTGGCCAAGGAGTCACCTACGATGATTTTGGTGTGACGTCTATCCATTCGAGTAAGAAGCTTCGGAAATATGATCCTTTCATTATTGCTTCACAAGCAGATCCGGTTAGTGATCGATTTTACGTTTTAATTAATCTAAAACTTGACTTTTTCTAATTATTTTAACATATAAATGATACATTCCTTACCCTCGGAAAATATACAAGAACGATCCATGGATCACAGTTACTAAAATTAATCCGCCAGGAAGAATCTACGGAGTTGAAGAACAAGATCCATTGCAAGCAAGCGAAAGTGATTATATAGCTCATGTAGAAGATTCCATTGAAATTAATCTAGTCGTTGATTTTAGTCTATTTGGGGACGTCATTCTTCATTCAGATTCAAAAGAGAGAGGGGTGAATTTGACGACGACACCGATTCAATTTCATCCGATTACGACTCAGAAAGCGATGAAGATTAAATCTAAAATATTAAATATTTTCAAAAAGCGAAAAATTACTTTTAATTTGAAAAACGTTTTTAACACTTCCAAGGTTTGTAAAGCTAAATTTTTAAATAAGTTTTCTTATTAATTTCATTTTTTTAAAGAATCTGAAAAACATATCAGTATCAATATATTGTTGTCTGATAAACTGTAACCTAACACTCATCTAAAACGGTTTCGATCCTCTCCATATACCACTGCCCGGGTTCGATACACGAATGATGTGAAGTTTCTTTTATTCTTTAAACTATCCGACGGATAAAAGGAGAGAAAACGGTGCATATTCCAACAGAATATGCGCCTGGAGTCTGTCGGAATATGCGTCGGTAATATACGCAAAAACAACAGAATATTCTGATGGAATATGCATCATTAATTACCTACGGAAAACCGAGGGTTTAGGGTTTAGGGTTTTAAAATTGGAAACGAATGATCGACAACCAACCGAGGACATAATGTAAGAATCCTTTACATTACATATCATCTTTTACAATCTCCAAGAACACGTGTTCTATGGTTTTAATAAAATCAAGCATGTCGGACGAAAAAAATCTTCTTAGTAAACAATGGTGTTTAAGAATAAGTTATATTGAACAATCGCTTAATTTACCGAAACATTAAAAATATAAGGATCATATATAAGGTAAATAGTGAACCCGCAGAATCCCAAAAAACATACCCTAATCCTCTAGGCGTCGGAAATCCGTCAGGTATATTTGAGTCAAACGCTCATTAACTCATTTCGTAAATGAACTTTCAAAAATTGGTCAAGGAACCGACAGATATCTGACGGTATTTATGTCGAAATACAATTTATAAATATAAGTCTGATATGCTGTTTTTTTTTCATCCTTAGATCTTCAACTTTTCTTCTAAAAACCATTCAAATTCTATAATTTTCTTCAAGACCAGCGTGGACGTTGTTCGTTTATCCGCCGATAACCGGACCGCCAATTAACATGTAATCGCCGCACCGGGTTGTGACCGACTTCCTATTCTACACCCATCCCGCAAAAACCGGACCTTTTGGTTTGGTTTTAATGCTACTATTGGTTTGGTTTTAATGCTACTATTCAGTCTGTCATTAGCAATGTCATCCAACGACGTTGGTCCGGAAATTTTATGATGTACATGAATATTGTTGGAGGTCTTAAAATTACATGGTTATTCTATTTCCTGGTAAATACATTATTTTATTTTATATATTTCATTTATTTTCTTTCACTATATTTTTTTTTAGAAATATTTCAATTTTACTCCCGATATTATCGGACAAGTGTGGCAGGAATTCTATTGGATGGCTCGGAGGGTTTTCCGAACGAAAAATGCGGCGGTTGAAACTCCTATGGAAAAGAGGGGGAGAAAGACCAGCATGGATTACAGTTCAAGACCGGATCCTGATGACCAAAAATTGGACTGAGGCACATGAAGGAGATTGGTTCGGGTACTAAAAAATAATTTATGTATTATTCAATAATTAAATCAATAATATAAATTTTTATTAATATATTTTATGTTATTTTCGTATATTGTTTTTTAAAAAGTGATTACAAAATTTTACATATAAATTACAATATAAACTTATAAATTTTATTTTTTTTCTTAATAATATAAATATCACCATATATATTGTTGTTACAAGTTGAAAACTTTCACAACATAGCCTATTGGTTTCGGTTCATATAACGTATACTAAGGACTCAGGTTCGAGTCACACCAAACCTGGTTTCTATTTTTAATTACTGATGGATTTCCGACGGTTTTCAAACTGCCGTCGGAAATCCATTGGTAATTTTCAGTAAACGGTAAAAAAAAACCCCAATTACTTTGCGTTTGTTCCCTATGCAATGTTTCGGTAAGTGTCTTTTCGAAAATTTAAAGCTAACCGACAAAAATCCGACGGTTATTCCGTCGAATTTTTTTTTATAAACAGGGTCCCGGTTTGTCATTGTTTTACATCTTCTAAACCACAACTTATCTACTATAAAAAAAAATCTGAAATGGACATTGTCTACTTGTCCCTCGAGAACCGACTTTCCTTCATTCGGATATCACTCAACCGGGTTGGGAACGTCTTCCTGTTCTTGACCCGCCCGCCAAAACCGGATCATTTGATTCGGTTACAACGCAGCGCTACTTTCTGTCATAAGCGATGTCGTCGAACATCGCTGGTCCAGGAGGTGGGTCACTTACGGAATGTTCATATCGACATGAAAGCCGCATGGTTCGATGACTTCTTAGTAAGTTTAGATTCTCCTAATTTAATTTTTCAAATCTTAGTTTTTAATATTTATTTTGTTTTCAAAATTACATGCCTACTTTAATTTTAACCCGAACATAATCAACCAAGTTTGGCGGGAATTCCACAAGACGGCTCGGCGGTTATTCCATACCAAAATGTGGCGGATGAAGCTTCTCTAGCAAAGAGGAGATCCAAGACCGACGTGGATTCTTGTCACGGAATGGAACCATATGATCGATAATCGGAACGAGAAAGATGTCGAGGATTGGTTCGGGAACCAAAATTAGAAGAATAAGTTTATTCGTTTGTACTATTTCTAAAAAAAGAAATATCTTTATTTTCTATGTTTGCTTTTAAAATTTTCAATAATTAAACAAGAATCAAAAATTAAAAAAAAATATATAATTTTAATTTTTACATAACGTTATGACGTATAAAATATTTACATTTGCTTGTGTTTCTTTAACGAGTATAACAACATAGCCTATTTGTTTTAGACCTTCATACCTGCCAACCGTCCGGGGTTCGAGTCACACTTATTACGGATTTCCAACTTTTTTTCAATAGACGTGAGTAATACAAATACTTTTAGGTGTAATGTCTAACGAGAAAAGTAACATAGAAAAATGGTTTAAGAGCTTTATATAGTTCCACAGACCTGGGTTCGAGCACGCTGAACCAGGTATTTTATTTTTCGACAGATTTTTGACGGCCAATGAAACATCCGTCGGTTTATATACCGCTAATTGCTTACCAAAATTTTCACGTAACCGCCAAATCTTTTTGCCAAATAATTGGACCGCCTAGTTACCGACGGATTTCCGACGGTAAATGAATTATACATCGGTTTTCCGTCGGTGATCGAACAATATTGAACCGACAACATCTTCGTGTTCCTTATTTCTCTGCGATTTCTCTCTCTCTCTCTCTCTCTCTCTCTCTCTCTCTCTCTCTCTCTCTCTCTCTCTCTCTCTCTCTCTCTCTCTCTCTCTCTCTCTCTCTCTCTCTCTCTCTCTATATATATATATCTCTCTCTATCTCTCTCTCTCTCTACCCTCGAGCTCTACCTTCTCTCTACGTTTTCGCTCTGATTTCGGCCTCCAAAAGACTAATCCGACCGTACAAACCTTCAAAACCATGTAAGTTTTTGTTTTACTAGGTTAATTCAATAAAAAATTGAGTTTTTAGGTGGAATGATGCATTTATTGTTCTAATGAAAATTTTAGGTAGTTTAGGTTGATATTGATTGATTTAGGAATTTTTTAGGTTATTCTAGTATGTGATTGTTTTGTAAACATTTTTTTAAAAAATATATAAAATAGATTTATGCAAATTTACAAACGTTTTAAACGTTTTCAAAGTTGTAAAACAATCTAAAAAAGTTTTGTAAATGTTTTTAAAATTTTCAATATTGTATTAACCGTTTTTAGAATTTTTAAAAAATTTGGATTGTGAAAAACTTTACATAAATAATGTTTTTATAAAAAAATTATTAGTAAATATATATATATATATATATATATATATATATATGTTTTTATAGTATTAGTATTTAAAAATATTTCCAATTTTTATATTATCTATAATTTTTTAATAATTTATTTGCATTCTATAGAAAAATTTAATCATATTTCAAAATATTTAATATTTTATAAATGTTTTAATAAAAAGTATTTTATAAAGAATTATATAATTTTGTAAAATTTAATAAGATTTTAGAAATTTTATAAATATTTTTTTAAAATTTTTATCAATTTATTGTTAATAGGGACAATTTCTCAGCGTTTGAGGCATAACTGGCTTCCTAGACGCCTCAGCTTCAGACGGATCAGCCTCGCACGGATGCGGCACGACGGTCCTGATCGGCTCAGACGAGAACTTCACAGACGAGACAAACACAACCTCGACATGAGGCTCCTAGTGGGAGCCATTCTGTGTCTCTGGTGCCGAAGACACAAAATGTTCCTATCTCTATTGCATCAGAGATATTGGTGTTAGTCGAGAATATGTGACGAGATTTGCTGAAACGACTCGATCCTGATTATGAGAACATCCCGAGAGTTTATTGGTAAGTCTTTTAACTTCGAGAATTTCGTTTTTATCATATTTGTTTTATATATGTTTAATGTTTAATGTTTTTTCGTTTTTAAGTTTGGGATGACGGAATCAAATATCACGAAGAGCATTTTGGGCATGATATACATCATGCTCTGGTTCATGTATCCGACGTACATGGAAATGCCTTTGCCCGATAGGCATAATTGGTTCCACTAGTTCGCGGTACGTATCTTCATTTGTTATCTTTCGTATTTTGTATTATTATTAATTGTTAATAACGAATGTTATTTTGTAGTAAGAGTATACTTGGGGTAAGAAGTATACTACACTTGTGGAGAAGGAGTTCCACTTGTAGGCAAAATCTCATTATTCTCACATCATCAACGAGTGGAAGTAGAAGTGGGTGGCAGAAGATGTACAGAAGGGAGTGAACGTCGATGTGTGGACCGGGTTGATCCGTCATTGGGGGCAGCCTTCTACAATATCGACCTCTTCGACGAACTCGCAGAATCGTAAGAGTCAGAGAAGCGGTGTCGGGACTGCGGCCCATAACGCGGTAGCAAAGAGCACTGTACAGCGGAAAATTGACTTTGCAAGTTTCTATGTTAATATTTTCCATATTTTAATAAACTCATTTCTAATCAATGATTTTTTTTTGTGTAGAAACCGCGAGAAGGACGAGACCCGACGTTTGTTGAGCTCGTCGAGGGCGACCATATTAAACACGACTCCCGGCGAGATCCAGGATCGATCGGTCATAGAATTGTTGAGTCGTTGAAGAGGCGGGTGGAGGAAGTGCTATCGAAGCAATCCAAACAAGTCGGCACGACAACTAAGTCTCCGCTATCCCCAGAAAATGTCAACGAGATCTTTCTCGAGGTAAATTTTTAAGTTAACTAAAATTTTGTATTATTCTTAGATTATTTGATTTCTAACTAGTATCTTTAAAAAAATTTGCAGGATACAGATAAGAGTAAGGGACGTGTATCCGGCTTAAGAAACTTAGCGGAGAAAGTCTCGACACCGCTTTCCTGCTTCCATCCAGAAATCGACTCTTTTATTGAATCCCCGAGGGATAAAACGAGGTAATCAATGCGTTAAAGGCGAATCAGGCGCGGATGGAAGCTCTAATGCGAGAGGAAATGGCATAAACAGAACAGAAGATGCATGCGATGCAAGCTCATTTTATGTACTTCGTCAAGCACGGTACTCTTTCGCTAAGAGTGGAAGAGGTAGCTCCGAGAGCAGCACCGAGAGTGGGAACGAGAGCTTCGGGAATGGGATCTGTAGAGGGAATGAGGATGGGATCGGGATCTGCAGCGGATCCCGGTTTTATGTAATTTTTTTTGAATATTTTTATAATAAATTTTCATTTTTATTAATTTTTAAATTATAATATTAATAAAATTATTATATAAATTAGAAAAAAATATTATTTAAAATATGTATATTTTAAGAACTCTCAGTAATCCATCGGTCACTACAGATTATTTATGTTGGTAATCTGTCGGTTTAAACCCGTCGGTAAACAATCTATTCGTCGGTTTTTTTCTCGTCGAAAAACCATCGGTAATCCATCGGTTTTTATCCCTCGGTAAACCGTCGGTTATCAATCATCGGTAATCCGTCGGTTTAAATCCGTCGGGAAACCGTCGGTAAATTTCCATCGATAATTTTCCATCGGTTAAGGTCTTTTGGTAAACCATCGATAATTTCCGTCGTTTTTAACGGCATACCGACGGCCTTTCCCGACGGATTACCGACAATCAGTATGTCGGTTATGTCATTAGTAATCCATCGGTTTTTCTCTCGTCGATAATACGTCGATAATCTATCGGGTTTTTCTCGTCCATAATTTGTCGGTAATTACCGATGGAAAACCGACAGATATTGATTTTCGATGAAATATAACAGACGGATTATTTCGGTTGGGAATCCGTCGATAATGGCCCTTCCTGACGGATAACCAACGGAAAAATCTGTCGGTTATGTTGTGTTTTCTTGTAGTGTAAGGTTTAGCTTGAAATAAATTTATGATTTTAAATTTTTTTTGGCAAGAATCCTAAGAGGCAAGACACTAGATCATTGATTCATATGCTGCCACGGATCTGGAAGATGGAGGAAAGGATCGCAGGTGCATACTTGGGCTCGGGTCATTTCCAGCTGAATTTTGACAACGAAGAAGACATCTTTGAAGTCCTCAGCATGGAGCCCTTTCATTTTGACCATTGGATAATGTCGTTGGTGAGATGGGAACCGATTATGGACGCTTCTTATCCATCGGCCATCATGTTTTGGGTTAAGGTCATGGGAGTTCCCCTGCATTGGTGGGCAGTTCCAACTTTCAAGAGCATTGGAAATGGACTCGGCAAGGCTGGTTTAGTGGATCTTGATAATGGCAGAGTCAAGGTCGTTGTTGATGGTTTTAAGCCACTGGTTTTTGAGTCGGTAGTGAATTTCAAGACTGGGGAGGAAGTTGTCGTACAACTTAGATATGAGAAGCTTCATGGCTTCTGTAGAATCTGTTTCAGTTTGTGTCACGAGCAGGAGGTTTGTCCACAGACCAAGGAGAATAGAACTCCAGAAGAAGTGCCGAGCAGGAGAAGCAATAGAGAACCACGGGGACCACCGGAGGGTCCGATGAGCTACAGGGGAGCGGTTATCATGGGAGAACAAGATGACTCTAGGGAGGCGAGGTCAGAATCCGGGAGGTTACCATAGAGCTGGGCTAAAGATAAGGGCAAGAGCAAGAGGTTTGAGGATAAGGAGCATACAAGGGTTTCATCAAAAGGTGACTCAATATTTGGTTACCAAAGATATGATAGGAGAGCTGGGGAAGGATCATCTTCGTTCTTAAAACAGTATAAGGTGGTTTCACCGCGGAGATTTAAACGCAGGGAGGTTGGGGAGGGGAAAAACCCTAACATTAGGAATGCCGGCTCTGTAACTGAGTAGGAGATGATGGTGCTAGAGGCTTTCAGGGCAAGTCAGGTTCAGAATGGGACTCTATCTAAGAGCAATACCTATGGTCAGGGGGAATCTTTGCATAGGAGAGAGGGTGGAGACTTGGCAAAGAAGGTGAGAAAGGAGCTTAAGTTTCTGGAGGAAGGAGAGCAAGACAAGGTGTCGTCAGTTATGGAAGGAAGGGGTGAGGAAAACGTGTTAAACACAACAGAGGTGGATGAAAAGGCTGCTCTGAATCCACATGAGGAAGGGATGAAGGAGGACTTTGAGGATGATGATTGCTTGGAAGATCTTATGGACTCAGTGGTAGGAGATCATATGAGAGAAGAGGCGGGTATGGAGGCAGAGGGGATGGAGAAAATGGAGCAGGAGGTGGGGGACCTATCTTTGGTTAATACAGATGTAGTGGCTGATGCCACAGGTTTTCAAGAGATTACAAGGGTAGCAGGGGATAAAACCCAGTGATTTTACCGCATATATGTTAGCTACATTTGTTGTTCTCAGAATTCGTTCTAAAAGAAAATAAAACCCAGTGATTTTACTATTATATTGTAAAAATTAGATTTTCTTTATTTCCGTTTCTTCCGGGAAACCACTTTTTATTTCCCCCTTTCTTTTACATTGTACAAAGTTTTTGCTTTGAATGAAATAACTAAATATCATTAAAAAGAGTAAGTAATAGCATTAAGGCTTTCATCTTTAACATGTACTATTATAGTTAAATTGCAATAGATATTATAATTTGATAACGTACAGTAAATGTTATATCGTAAAAACTGTAGATTTATATGATAATTTTGCTGAAAAATATGAGGTACAAAAAAATTGTTCAAAAATAAAAATATGAGTTACAAATTTCATTAAAAAAAAATCATGAGTAACTTTTTTATGTGTAGGTTGTAATATGTATTATTCAATTTGTTCGTTTATTCTTTAAATCAAAGAAGTCTTAGCTTTACAGTTGAGCCTTAGTCAGTTTTCTTCTCTGAATCATATTTCATTTTTGTTCATTCATAAAAATCTTTATTTCTTTTAGTCAGTTTTCTTCTCTGAATCATATTTTATTTTTGTTCATTCATAAAACATTTATTTCTTTGTTAACTATAATCATTTTAATATTTGGTCATATATGGAAACGTGATACAATATATGCATATTATCAAATCATCATTAGATTGGATTCAAATTAAATAAATTTACATATTCAGAAAATGAAAATATAAAAATATCAATTAATTTTTCTTTGTAACTTTTTATTAAGCTGTTTTATAGTAGTTTATTAAATATTTTATTGATTTTTATTCACAAGCGTATCAAATTAAATAATTCCTACTACATAATTGTGACAAATTTTTACTGATTCTATAAATATTAGAAAGTTTTAATACTCTAGTTTTTATGATATACAATATAATTTTAATATCACGTATTACATAATAATAAATAATTATTTTATCATGCGGGCATGTTATTATTACATAGTAAGTTAATGATTAAATAACTAGAACCTTAAAAACATAATTTGTAAAACAAATCAATCACATATGTATAAGAGATCTAGGATATTATTGGGGGTAATATTTAATATATAGTTGAAATATATATGCTGAAAATAGCAAATAACAACATTTATTTTATTTTGAACATAAAATAACAATATTTAGTTAGTAAGTATTATTCGCAACAGTCCTTGCAAATAACTTCACATTCACAAAGACGCATGTTTTTGGGTTTAGGAGTGCAGTTACAGTTCTTAGGCATCTCACTTGCACTTCGTGCACCCAAGAAGTCAAGGAAACAAGTGGTACGTGGACTGCCTCTGTCTGTGCATGATCCATGGAACATTTGTTTCGAACGACAGTAAACAGGTTCTTGCGTTGGTGCAACACTTGATACTTCTGATTTATTTCACAGGTCAGAAAAAAAACAAAAGAAATTATTTTAATCTAAAACACTTCTTTTTTTTAGAAGAACTGTGCATCTAGTTATGATATGTATTAGTTTATTACCTTGTGAAAATCGGGCGGGAAGAAGAGAGAAAATGACACAAGAAGCCAACAAGATTGCAGTAAGCTTCATTTTGTTGTTTTGTTGTTTTCGAAGTATTTGGTTGATTGCAGGTAATGATTTTAGTTGTGAACTATATACATATATAGGTGTTGTGCAGGTGCAACTTCATTGTATTGTAAATACAATTCAAAGTAAAACATTAAATGTCAATATAGTGAATTGTTGAAATTTTCATGAGAATTGCTCTATTTATGGTATATAAATTATTACTATTATGGAGTTTCTTGACTAATTTTCTAGTTTGGAAGATATATGAAGGAAAAAAACTATGACATTTAGTAAATAATTTATAAAATTTCTTATTCGATTCTAATATAACATAATTTTTCATAATTGCTATTTTTTAAAAAAATTGTAATTTTATAGTTTCACAATTTTAATATAACATAATTTCCCATAATTATCATATTACCTTAAAAGTTTTTTTAAAGAATAAGAAAAAATCAAAAATGAAAGACAAAATATTAAAAATTTTGGTTCAAACTTGAATTACAAATAACGTATTCAGATCTAGCTAGTTTTAAAGGTAGTCTCCATCAGGTATGAGGTGGCTTCCACATTGGACTATTCATTTTTCGTTATAATCTCCCGAAAAAGACAAGGATAAAATACAAAATGAATTAGATATATTTTATATGGTTGATAAGTTGTTTTTACATTAATAAATTATTTAAAATATGGGAATCGTAATTGATTTTTACTACTTTTGTCGCTGTATTTTACTTCAAAAGCCGTGTTGTCTTTGATGGCTTGTAAAATTCACTATTTTAATGTTTGAGTTTTGCTAGCATAACATATATGTTATTATCATAGTACAGCTTCGCTCCTCCACTACCGTTCGAAAATCAACATCTCTAGTAATTATCAAGATGTACTTCTTCTTATAAAGTACTTTTATGAACATATCCTTTACCGCTACATCTATTGTTCTCAGAATTCGTTCTAAAAGAAAATAAATAAAAAATATAAAATTATACCGTAAAAATGAGATTTTCTTTATTTGTCGTTTCTTCGGGGAAACCCATTGTTTCTTTCCCCTTTCTTTACATTGTACAAAGTTTTTTCTTAGAATGAAATAACTAAATATCCTTAAAAGGAGTAAATAATAGCATTAAGGCTTTCAACTGTAATATGCAGTATTATAGTTAAATTGCAATAGATATTATAATTTGATAGCTTACAGTAAGCGCTATATTGTAAAAACTGTAGATTAATACGATAAATTTGCTGAAAATTATGAGTTATAAAAAAAATTTGTTCAAAAATAAAAAATATGAGTTACAAATTTCATCAAAAATCATTAGTAACTTTTTTATGTGTAGGTTGTAATATATATTATTAAATTTGTTTGTTTATTATCTGAATCAAAGAAGTCTTAATTAGGCATGGACGTTTGGATACCCGTTCGGGTTTGGGTCGGATTTTTCGGGTTTTCGGGTTTAGGGTTAGAGAACCCATTCGGGTATTTCTATATATCGGTTCGGGTTCGGTTCGGGACTTATCGGGTTCGGATCGGGTTCGGGTATCCGGAATTACCATAAAATTTCTGAAAACTTGAAAAAATTACTCAAAAGTATTTGAATAGCCCAAAAATCATGTTAAAAATATACTCAAATTACCTAAAAGTATTCAAAAGTACTCAAAAAAATATTTGTATTATCCAAAATATAAAAACAAAAACTACTCAAACTACCTAAAAATACTCGAAAGTATCATAACTAACCGAAATTAGACAAAACTTTGGGTTACTTTGGGTACCCGTTCGGGTTCGGTTTGGGTTCAGGTATTACATGATACCGAAAATACCTTGACTTAAGCAGCATTCGGTTATTCTTAAAAATTGGTTCGGATCAAGATCGGGTTTTTGGGTCGGGTTCGGATTGGGTTTTCGAGTAAAATGCCAAGCCCTAGTCTTAACTTTACAGTTGAGCCTTAGGCAGTTTTCTTTTCTGAATCATATTTATTTTTGTTCATTCATAAAAAATATTTATTTCTTTTTCAGTTATAATTCATTTTAAAATTTGGTTTGTATGCATAATTATCAAATCGTCATTAAATTGGATTCATATTAAATAAATTTACATATTCAGAAAATGGCACTACAAAAATATCAATTAATGTTTCTTTTAACTTTTTTATTAAGCTGTTCTATAGTAGTTTATTAAATTTTGTATTGATTTTTATTCACAAGCGTATCAAATTAAATAATTCCTATTACATAATTGTGATAAATATTTTTACAGATTCTATAAATATTAGAAATTTTTAATATTTTCTAATTTTTATTATATACAATATAATTTTAACATCACGTATGACAAAATAAGAAATAATTATTTCATCTTGCGGGCATGTTATTATTACACAGTAAGTTAATGATTAAATAACTTGAACATCGAAAAGTATTACATCACATAATTTGTACAAAAAATCAATCACATATGTATAAGAGATCTAGGATATTATTGGTGGTAATATTTAATATACAGTTGAAATATATATGCGGAAAATAGTAAATAACAACATTTAGTTTATTTTGAATATATGTAACAATATTTAGTTAGTAAGTATTATTCGCAACAATCCTTGCAAATAACTTGACATTCACAAAGACGCATGTTTTGGGTTTAGGAGTGAAATTACAGTTCTTAGGCATCTCACTTGCAATTCGTGCACCCAAGAAGTCAAGGAAACAAGTGGTACATAGACTGCCTATATATGTGCATGATCCATTGAACATTTACTTCGAACGACAGTAAACAAGTTCTCGCATTGGTGCAACACTTAGTTTTTATAATTTATTTTACAGGTCAGAAAAAACAAGAGAACTTATTTTAATCCAAAACAGTTCTCTTTTTAAGAAGAACTGTGCATCTAGTTATGATATATATTGTTTTATTACCTTGTGAAAATCGGGTAGGGAGAAGAGAGAAAAGGACACAAGAAACCAACAAGATTGCAGTAAACTTCATTTTTTGTTTTGTTGTTTTGGAAGTATTTGGTTGATTGTAGGTAATGATTTCATAATAGGTGATCTCAATGAGATCATGGGCAATCAAGAAAAGCAAGGGGGATCCCTGAGACATGCTTCCACTTTTGTCTCTTTTAACGATTTGATTCATGATTGTGGTTTAATTGAATTTCCATCCTTGGGAGACTCTCTATCGTGGAGAGGAAGGAGGGGAAAACAACTTATTAGGTGCAAACTTGATAGGGCACTAGCTAATGAAGACTGGCATACACTTTTTTCCTTCTCATTTGTAGAATATTTGGGGATGATTGGATCAGACCACCGTCCGATTGTGGCATCTATTGAGGATAAAATTCAGAAGAGACGAGGTCAGTTCTAATAAACGTTGGGTGGGAAAAGATGGCCTGATGGACACAATTAAATTGGGATGGGAAGGTTCGGACGACATTGGAGGAAGGAACTTCTATGAAAAGATTGGTAGATGTCGACGTGAATTATCCAGGTGGAGGAAAAACAATCCTCAATACAATAAGGATCACATATATGAGTTATAGAAAGAACCGGAAGAGGTCTAAAAAGTTGATACTAAGACACATGAGGAGGTGTTGAAGATTTCAGATAAACTGAAACAGGCTTACAAAGACGAGGAACAATTTTGGCAACAAAAGAGCATGAATATGTGGCACACATCGGGTGACAGATATACAAAGTTTTTCTTTGCATTAACCAAACAAAGGCGGGCAAGGAATCGGATTTTCGGACTCCACAATTCATCAGGAGATTGAGTCACAAAGGATCATGAAGTGGAACGAGTAGCGGTGGAATATTTTGAAGAGTTATTTACAACAACTAACCCGGAGGATTTCGAGGAGTTTTTACAGGAAGTCCCGGTCTCAATCACAACTCATATGAATGAGAGACTTATGGTTTTAGCTACTGAGGAGGAAGTGAGGCAAGCTTTGTTCATGATGCATCCAGAGAAAGCCCTGGGGCCTGATGGGATGACAGCTTTATTCTATCAACAATCGTGGTCAATTGTAAAAAATGATGTGGTTCGCCTAGTTAATGATTTCCTACAATATGGGGAGCTGGATACTTGACTGAATATGACAAACATTTGTCTTATTCCGAAGACGGAACGACCGAGTAAGATGACGGAATTGCGACCTATCAGTCTTTGTAATGTGGGTTACAAGATCATATCGAAGGTTTTATGTCAAAGATTAAAGCGGCTACTACCAAGATTGGTTTCGGAGACACAATCTGCCTTTGTTACGGGCAGGTTGATCTCAGACAATATCTTAATAGCTCAGGAGATGTTTCATGGATTACGGACAAACCCATCCTGTAAGGGTAAATTTATGGCAATTAAGATGGATATGAGTAAGGCTTATGATAGAGTTGAATGGGCATTCATTGAGAATCTACTGAAGAAGATGGGATTCCATGATCAATGTGTTGATAGGATAATGCGATGTATAACCACGGTTCAATATAGGGTTCTCATTAATGGACAGCCACGGGGTTTTATAGCTCCACAGAGAGGGCTCCGACAAGGTGATCCTTTATCACCATATTTATTTATCCTATGCACAGAAGCTTTGATTGAGAATATAAAGAAAGCGGAGCGCAAAAAACAACTAACGGATTGAAGGTGGCAAGAGCATGTCCCTCGATATTACACCTTCTGTTCGCCAATGATAGTTTATTTTTCTGCAAAGCTAACAAGGAGGAATGTCAGACAATTCTACATATACTTAAAACGTATGAGGGTGTGTCGGGTCAGCAAATAAACTTTGCGAAATTTTCACTTCAGTTTTGACATACGGTTGCGTCTGAAGTCCGCGATGAGGTGAAAGCGATACTAGGCATCACAACGATGGGTGGAATGGTATCATATTTGGATATTCCAGAGAGCCTCAGTGGACCTAAGACACAGGTTTTTAGTTTCTTACAAGATAGACTTCATGGAAGAGTTAATGGCTGGACGACAAAACTACTCTCACGAGGGCGAAAGGAGGTTATGATAAAGGCGGTGGCAACGGCCCTACCAAATCATGTAATATCGTGTTATCGGTTACCAAAGAAAATTACTACGAAATTAACAAGTATAGTTTTAAACTTCTGGTGGAGTACGAGTGGAACGAGTTCAGGTATGCACTGGATGTCTTGGGACAAACTTTGCAGAGAAAAAGGAGATGGTCGGCTTGGCTTTAGAGATTTTCGGGATGTAAATGATATGCTCAGAGTTTACTTCCCTAAGTTCAACTGCAAGTGCACAAGCAAATGTAGTATCTAGGGGTCGAATCCACAGAGACTCAAGAAATCTTACGATAGACTATAGAATGTCAAGTTAAGCTAGGCGACACTAATCAGAAAATAAATAACTAAGCAAAAAGTAAATCAGTAGCAAGAACGGTTTTGTGAAGCAAGTACTAAAAGCGTCAAGTCTAGGGAGTTCTCAGGAAATCAGACAAGTAGATCAACTATCAGTCATGATAAAATTAAGTTCGGTTCTAGAACTCAAACACAAGATAGAACTAACCAACTTTCGTTGCGAGAATTCTCTAAGTCTAATTAATAGAGACCCAAATTTCTTTGCAATTCCTAACAGATTAAACTAGCCTTAAGTGCAAGTTTGATTTGTTCACAATTCAATTAAACCAAATTTCTGTACGGATAATTAAATTGCTCAACCTAAATAGATCAGATTTTAAACCACACTTTCGTGTCAATTTATAAACCTAAAGTCTAGATTCTAAGTGATCAGATTAGAAACTAGTATTAAGCACAATTCAGGTTGAAGAACAAATAAGATATGAATCCTTAACTAATAAACTAATCTAGCAAGTCATGAAATCCCTAACGAGAATCCCTAAACCTAACTATGAATCTACTCAGACATGATTAATGGAACACAAATCAATGAATAAATAGATTGCATATAAATAAAGAGTAAAGAGTTAAAGAGGTTCAAAATCTTCTCTCTGGAGTACAAGAACGATCAGCCTCTCGGTCTCTCTCTCTAAAAAGCTAATAGTATGAAAGCGTATCTAAAACAAAACACCAAAAACCTAATTATAAAGCCTTAATCACGTCTTGGGGTCTTTTCGCAAATACTGAAACTTTCTGGGGCAAAACTACAAATCTCCAAAGTCTTCATTAATGTGCTGGCGCAGGGCTGCAACGATCGACGCTAATAGTGCAACGATCGTTGCATAGGTCGATCAGACTTGGTGAAATTAGCTCTCTCGGCTTAAGCTCCTCATTTTGCCCAAAATGCTCCAATATCTCCAATAATCCTCCAAAGGTGCATGTACCTAATAAACACCTGTAATGACTCCAAAGACACGACAAAGACTCTAAAACACACTTATATCATGGCTTAAAACAGGTAAAAACCATGATATATCTACTCCCCCACACTTAGCCTTTGCTTGCCCTCAAGCAAAACATAAAACTAGAATGTGGTGAAGAAGTTTGAAAACTTCAGAAACTCCTTTCATCTTAAAAGCACAACACTAAGATTCCCCTTAGTAAGCCACATGAAAGATTTACCTGCAAAACATCAAGACCAACATATACTTCCCCCCCCCCCCCCACACTTAGCAACTGTCCTGAGTAAACTCCACAATCACATCCAGAACATTCAAATTCACCCTACTGACTTCTATAAGCTATTAAGTGCGGTCTCACCTAAGGAGTATCGATCAAAGGGCACATGGACTCTTACTTTGTTAGCTCTTGACCACCATACTAGCTTTTTCTACTATAAAAGTTTACAACCTAAGTCTCCCTAATAAGTCTACGATATAAGTCTACAACCTAAATCTAACCATGATGCATAACTAAGATTCTACTATTTTTGATAAAATTGTTTTTACATTTTAACAAAATATATTTTATTTATTTTACTATGATAAAATAAATTGATTTATTTCATTATTGTCATGTCACTCAATTGATTTTTATTAAAAGATAAATAAAATAATCAATATGTAAATCATTATTGCCATATCGTTTCATTTAGATAACATTTTTAAAAGGATATAAATTTGTAAGTTTAATATTAATGAATAGATATATGTTAATATATGATAAATTATTGTAAAAACTATATGATTTTAAAATGTTGTAAACTTTCTTAATTTTACAATTGTAATATTAACAAAATTTTCCATAATTATCATCTTATCTTATTTTCATAAGTTAATAGAATTTTCGATAATTCTAAAAAAACTTAAACAAAAATTTAGAAATTTGTAAAATTCTTTAATTTTGAATGATGTTTTGGATTATTCGGAAAATTTGTATCCTTTCTTAATTTCACAATTCTAAAATAAGATATTTTCATAATTTCTATTTGTTTTTTTAATTGTTTTTTAGTTTCACAAATTTAGTATAACATGATTTTCCATAATTATCTTATTACCTAAAAAGATTTTTAAAGAATAAGAAAAATATAAGAAAAAGTCAAAAATGAAAAGACAAAATATTAAAATTATTAGTTAAAACTTGAATTTCAAATAACTTATTCAGTTCAAGTGGGTTCTAAAGCTAGTCTCCATCAAGTATGACGTGACTTCTACGTCGGACTGTTCGTTTTTAGTTATAATCCTCCAAAAATAGTTAACTAGAATCCTTCAAAAAATACATGGGTAAAATAAATGAATAATAAATAAGATATGTTTTATATGGTTGATAAGTTGTTTTTACATTAATAACTGATTTAAAATATAGGATTCGTAATTGATTTTTACTACTTTTGTCGCTGTATTTTACTTCAAAATTCATGTTTTCTTTGCAGGCTTGTAAAATTCACTATCTGAATTTTTGAAGTTTTGCTAGCATAACATATATGTTTTTTTGAACTATAAAAAAAAAAAAAATCAGCTTCGCTCCTCCTCTATAGTTCGGAAATCAACATCTCTAGTAATTATGAAGATGTACTTCTTCTTATAAAGTATTTTTATGAACATCTCCTTTACCGCATATATGTTAGCTACATTTGTTGTTCTCAGAATTCGTTCTAAAGAAAATAAAACCCAGTGATTTTACTATTATATTGTAAAAATTAGATTTTCTTTATTTCCGTTTCTTCAGGGAAACCACTTTTTCTTTCCCCCTTTCTTTTACATTGTACAAAGTTTTTGCTTTGAATGAAATAACTAAATATCATTAAAAAGAGTAAGTAATAGCATTAAGGCTTTCATCCTTAACATGTACTATTATAGTTAAATTGCAATAGATATTATAATTTGATAACGTACAGTAAATGTTATATCGTAAAAACTGTAGATCTATATGATAATTTTGCTGAAAAATATGAGGTACAAAAAATTATTCAAAAATAAAAATATGAGTTACAAATTTCATTAAAAAAAAATCATGAGTAACTTTTTTATGTGTAGGTTGTAATATGTATTATTCAATTTGTTCGTTTATTCTTTAAATCAAAGAAGTCTTAGCTTTACAGTTGAGCCTTAGTCAGTTTTCTTCTCTGAATCATATTTCATTTTTGTTCATTCATAAAAATCTTTATTTCTTTTAGTCAGTTTTCTTCTCTGAATCATATTTCATTTTTGTTCATTCATAAAATATTTATTTCTTTGTTAACTATAATCATTTTAATATTTGGTCATATATGGAAACGTGATACAATATATGCATATTATCAAATCATCATTAGATTGGATTCAAATTAAATAAATTTACATATTCAGAAAATGAAAATATAAAAATATCAATTAATTTTTCTTTGTAACTTTTTATTAAACTGTTTTATAGTAGTTTATTAAATATTTTATTGATTTTTATTCACAAGCGTATCAAATTAAATAATTCCTACTACATAATTGTGACAATTTTTTACAGATTCTATAAATATTAGAAAGTTTTAATACTCTAGTTTTTATGATATACAATATAATTTTAATATCATGTATTACATAATAATAAATAATTATTTTATCATGCGGGCATGTTATTATTACATAGTAAGTTAATGATTAAATAACTAGAACCTTAAAAACATAATTTGTAAAACAAATCAATCACATATGTATAAGAGATCTAGGATATTATTGGGGGGTAATATTTAATATATAGTTGAAATATATATGCTGAAAATAGCAAATAACAACATTTATTTTATTTTGAACATAAAATAACAATATTTAGTTAGTAAGTATTATTCGCAACAGTCCTTGCAAATAACTTCACATTCACAAAGACGCATGTTTTTGGGTTTAGGAGTGCAGTTACAGTTCTTAGGCATCTCACTTGCACTTCGTGCACCCAAGAAGTCAAGGAAACAAGTGGTACGTGGACTGCCTCTGTATGTGCATGATCCATGGAACATTTGTTTCGAACGACAGTAAACAGGTTCTTGCGTTGGTGCAACACTTGATGCTTCTGATTTATTTCACAGGTCAGAAAAAAACAAAAGAAATTATTTTAATCTAAAACACTTCTTTTTTTTAGAAGAACTGTGCATCTAGTTATGATATGTATTAGTTTATTACCTTGTGAAAATCGGGCGGGAAGAAAAAAGAAAATGACACAAGAAGCCAACAAGATTGCAGTAAGCTTCATTTTGTTGTTTTGTTGTTTTCGAAGTATTTGGTTGATTGCAGGTAATGATTTCAGTTGTGGACTATATACATATATAGGTGTTGTGCAGGTGCAACTTCATTGTATTGTAAATACAATTCAAAGTAAAACATTTAATGTCAATATAGTGAATTGTTGAAATTTTCATGAGAATTGCTCTATTTATGGTATATAAATTATTACTATTATGGAGTTTCTTGACTAATTTTCTAGTTTGGAAGATATATGAAGGAAAAAAACTATGACATTTAGTAAATGATTTATAAAATTTCTTATTCGATTCTAATATAACATAATTTTTCATAATTGCTATTTTTTAAAAAAATTGTAATTTTATAGTTTCACAATTTTAATATAACATAATTTTCCATAATTATCATATTACCTTAAAAGTTTTTTTAAAGAATAAGAAAAAATCAAAAATGAAAGACAAAATATTAAAAATTTTGGTTCAAACTTGAATTACATATAACGTATTCAGATCTAGCTAGTTTTAAAGGTAGTCTCCATCAGGTATGAGGTGGCTTCCACATTGGACTATTCATTTTTCGTTATAATCTCCCGAAAAAGACAAGGATAAAATACAAAATGAATTAGATATATTTTATATGGTTGATAAGTTGTTTTTACATTAATAAATTATTTAAAATATGGGAATCGTAATTGATTTTTACTACTTTTGTCGCTTTATTTTACTTCAAAAGCCGTGTTGTCTTTGATGGCTTGTAAAATTCACTATTTTAATTTTCGAGTTTTGCTAGCATAACATATATGTTATTATCATAGTACAGCTTCGCTCCTCCACTACCGTTCGAAAATCAACATCTCCAGTAATTATCAAGATGTACTTCTTCTTATAAAGTACTTTTATGAACATATCCTTTACCGCTACATCTATTGTTCTCAGACTTCGTTCTAAAAGAAAATAAATAAACAATATAAAATTATACCGTAAAAATGAGATTTTCTTTATTTGTCATTTCTTCGGGGAAACCCATTGTTTCTTTTCCCTTTCTTTACATTGTACAAAGTTTTTTCTTAGAATGAAATAACTAAATATCCTTAAAAGGAGTAAATAATAGCATTAAGGCTTTCAACTGTAATATGCAGTGTTATAGTTAAATTGCAATAGATATTATAATTTGATAGCTTACAGTAAGCGCTATATTGTAAAAACTGTAGATTAATACGATAAATTTGCTGAAAATTATGAGTTATAAAAAAATTTTGTTCAAAAATAAAAATATGAGTTACAAATTTCATCAAAAATCATTAGTAACTTTTTTATGTGTAGGTTGTAATATATATTATTAAATTTGTTTGTTTATTCTCTGAATCAAAGAAGTCTTAACTAGGCATGGACGTTTGGATACCCGTTCGGGTTTGGGTCGGATTTTTCAGGTTTTCGGGTTTAGGGTTAGAGAACCCATTCGGGTATTTCTATATATCTGTTCGGGTTTGGTTCGGGACTTATCGGGTTCGGATCGGGTTCGGGTATCCGGAATTACCATAAAATTTCTGAAAACTTGAAAAAATTACTCAAAAATATTTGAATAGCCCAAAAATCATGTTAAAAATATACTCAAATTACCTAAAAGTATTCAAAAGTACTCAAAAAAATATTTGTATTATCCAAAATATAAAAACAAAAACTACTCAAACTACCCAAAAATACTCGAAAGTATCATAACTAACCGAAATTAGACAAAACTTTGGGTTACTTTGGGTACCCGTTCGGGTTCGGTTTGGGTTCAGGTATTACATGATACTGAAAATACCTTGACTTAAGCCGCATTCGGTTATTCTTAAAAATTGGTTCGGATCAAGATCGGGTTTTTGGGTCGGGTTCAGATTGGGTTTTCGAGTAAAATGCCAAGCCCTAGTCTTAACTTTACAGTTGAGCCTTAGTCAGTTTTCTTTTCTGAATCATATTTATTTTTGTTCATTCATAAAAAATATTTATTTCTTTTTCAGTTATAATTCATTTTAAAATTTGGTTTGTATGCATAATTATCAAATCATCATTAAATTGGATTCATATTAAATAAATTTAAATATTCAGAAAATGGCACTACAAAAATATCAATTAATGTTTCTTTTAACTTTTTTATTAAGCTGTTCTATAGTAGTTTATTAAATTTTGTATTGATTTTTATTCACAAGCGTATCAAATTAAATAATTCCTATTACATAATTGTGATAAATATTTTTACAGATTCTATAAATATTAGAAATTTTTAATATTATAGTTTTTTTGATATACAATATAATTTTAATATCACGTATTACATAATAATAAATAATTATGTCATCATGCGGGCATGTTATTATTACATAGTAAGTTAATGATTAAATAACTTGAACCTCAAAAAGTATTACATCACATAATTTATACAATGAATCAATCACATATGTTATTGGTGGTAAAATTTAATATATAGTTGAAATATATATGCTGAAAATAGCAAATAACAACATTTGGTTTATTTTGACATAAATAACAATATTTAGTTAGTAAGTATTATTCCCAATAATCCTTGCAAATAAATTGAGATTCACAAAGACGCAAGTTTTTTTTTTAATGCTAAGTTCATTCATTCAATCAATCCAAAATGTTGTCAAAACAGAGTATTGCCTTATGGAGGACTCATTTCAAACCCATAAATAAAAGGAATACCAGTAGGTACCCAGAAATCGAAATTCAAGGATATATAATATAGATATAATTGAGGTGGAATCTATATTCCATGTAGTGGTTGGTTATCAATACCATTTCCAGCCTCCAAAGCGATTATACCATTCCTTGGGCTAGAGAAGAAGGTCGTAACCAGGCAGGACTCCCATTGCCAACATACGACTGTAATCGATGATATCTTGTGACACCCTCAGCAATTAATTCTGCTGCTATGTTCCTATCCCTTACCACATGCTCACAGCTTAAGTTCTCTAACTGAGTAAGCGCATTCAAGATATTAGTGGTAAGTGATTCAAACCTCGGAAAGCAATCTGGGTTGATCAACATTTCTCTCGCCTGTTCGAAATTTGATTCAAGGATTACGTTTATGTGGTGAAGAGTCCTCATACCTTCAATCGCCCAAGCCATTGCCAATAGTTCACTTTCAGCGGAAGATGTAACATGATGATAAGATCTGCGGCTATAGTGTATCACTGTCCTGTGATCTCGCACTATCCACGCAACACCAAGAGGCTGTTTTCTCCAACTTCGTCTAAGATTTTGTGTGATCACAGATGTCGAATTCTGATTTTCCTCAAAATTGACTTTAAACCAAATGTCTGCATCTTCAATTTTATGGCCTTCCAAATGTGCCAAATTATCCACGGATAGGCGAGCAATTACAATTCTTAGGCATCTCACTTGCACTTCGTTCATCCAAGAAGTCAAAGAAACAAGTGGTACATGGACTGCCCTGTCTGTGCATTATCCATTGAAACACTTGGTTCTTCTGATTTATTTTACAGGTCAGAAAAAAAACAAGAGAAATTATTTTAATCCAAAGCACTTCTTTTTCTTAGAAGAACTGTGCATCTAGTTATGATATGTATTAGTTTACTACCTTGTGAAAATGACAAAAGAAGCCAACAAGATTGCAGTAAATTTCATTTTTTTGTTTGTTGTTTTGGAAGTATTTGGTTGATTGCAGGTAATGATGTCAGAATTTGCACCAATTTCTATCTATTTAGTTATTGGTCTGCTAGTTTCTTTGATCCTACTCGGTGTTCCTTGCTTCCAATAGTTCTACCGACCTAGGAAAACTGTCGGCCTACGAATGTGGTTTCGATCCTTCCAGTGATGCCAGAAGTCGTTGATGCCAGAAGTCGTTTCGATATAGGAATTTATCTTTTTCAATTTTATTTTTAATATCTGATCTTGAAGTCACCTTTTTCTTTCTTTGGGCAGTACCTCCCAACAAGATTGATCTGTTTGGATTTTGGTCCATGATGGCCTTTTTATTTATTTAGACGATTGGATTTCTCTATGAATGGAAAAGGGGTGCTTCGGATCGGGAGTAAAGTGATAGGGAAACAAATGGGGGGGGGGGGCGAAGAAAGGAAAGAGAATAATGCCTACATATAATCAATTGATTCGTCATGGAAGAGAAGAAAAATGACGCACGTACCGTACTCGAGCTTTGGATGAATGTCCACAGAAGCAACGAGCATGCCCGCGTGTTTCAACGAGAACATCGAAAAAAACTAATTCCGCTCCACGTAAGATAGCCGAAGAACGGTTGAGCAATGGACATGATATATTTGCTCACATTCCAGGCGAAAGTCATAGTTCGCATGATATATATATATATATATTTTTTTTTTTGACGACTGTTCGCATGATATATATATATATATATATATATATATATATATATATATATATATATATATTAGGTGTTGAGCAAGTGCAACTTTATTGCATTGTAAATACAATTCAAAGTAAAGCATTTAATGTCAATGTAATGAATTGTTGAAATTTTCATGAGAATTGCTGGTATATAAATTATTACTATTATGAGAATTGCTCAAAGAAACAAAACTATGTCCTTCAGGAAATGATTTATAAAATTTCATATCCGATTCTAGTATAACATAATTTTTCATAATTGCTATTAAAAAAACAAAATTGTAATGTTTTAGTTTCGCAATTTTAATATAACATAATTTTCCATAATTATCATATTATCTTAAACGTTTTAGAAAAAAAAAATAAGCAAAAATGAAAAGACAGAATATTAAAATTTTTGGTTCAAATTTGAATTACAAATAACTTATTCAGTTCTAGCTGGTTCTAAAGGTAGTCTTCATCATGTCTAAGGTGGCTTCCACATCGGATTATTAAACTTTAGTTATAATCTTCCGGAAATAGTTAATTAGAACCCTTCGAAAAAGATATGGATAAAATATAAAAATAAATTAAATATATTTTATATGGTTGATAAGTTATTTTTACATTAATAAATTATTTGGAATTCGTAATTGATTTTTACTACTTTTGTCACTGTATTTTACTTCAAAAATCATGTTGTCTTTGCTGGCTTGTAAAATTCACTATTCGAATTTTCCAGTTCTGCTAGCATAACATATATGTTATTATCATAGTACAGCTTCGCTCCTCCACTACAAGTCGGAAATCAACATATCCAGTAACTATCAAGATGTACTTCTCTTATAAAGTACTTTTATGAACATCTCATTTACCGCATATATATTAGCTACATCTATTGTTCTCAAAATTTGTTCTAAATAAAATAAAAAACAATAATTTTATTATTATATCGTAAAAATGAGATTTTATTTATTTGTCGTTTCTTCCGGGAAACCGACTGTTTCTTTCCCCTTTTCTTTTACATTGTACAAAGTTTTTGCTTAGGATGAAATAACTAAATATCCTTAAAAGGAGTAAATAATAGCATTAAGGCTTTCATTTCTAACATGTAGTATTATAGTTAAATCGCAATAAATATTATAATTTGATAACTTAAAGTAAATGTTATATTATAAAAACTGTAGATTAATACGATAAATTAGCTGATAAATATGAGTTACAAAAACAATGGTTCAAAAATAAAAATATGAGTTACAAATTTCATCAAAGATTATTAGTAACTTTTTTATGTGTAGGTTGTAATATGTTTTATTCAATTTGTTCGTTTATTCTTTGAATCAAAGAAGTCTTAGCTTTTACAGTTGAGCCTTAGTCTATTTTCTTCTCTGAATCATATTTCATTTTTGTTCATTCATAAAATATTTATTTCTTTTTCAATTATAATTCATTTTAAAATTTGGTCATATATGGAAATGTGATACAACATATGCATATTATCAAATCATCATTAAATTGGATTCAAATTAAACAAATTTACATATTCAGAAAATTGCTATACAAAAATATCAATTAATGTTTCTTTTTAACTTTTTATTAAGCTGTTTTATAGTAGTTTATTAAAAAAATTATTAATTTTTATTCACAAGCGTATCAAGTTAAATAATGCCTACTACACAATTGTGATAAATATTTTTACAGATTTTATAAATATTAGAAATTTTTAATATTTTCTAATTTTTATTATATACAATATAATTTTAACATCACGTATGACAAAATAAGAAATAATTATTTCATCTTGCGGGCATGTTATTATTACATAGTAAGTTAATGATTAAATAACTTGAACATCGAAAAGTATTACATCACATAATTTGTACAAAAAATCAATCACATATGTATAAGAGATCTAGGATATTATTGGTGGTAATATTTAATATACAGTTGAAATATATATGCGGAAAATAGTAAATAACAACATTTAGTTTATTTTGAATATATGTAACAATATTTAGTTAGTAAGTATTATTCGCAACAATCCTTGCAAATAACTTGACATTCACAAAGACGCATGTTTTGGGTTTAGGAGTGAAATTACAGTTCTTAGGCATCACACTTGCAATTCGTGCACCCAAGAAGTCAAGGAAACAAGTGGTACATAGACTGCCTATATATGTGCATGATCCATTGAACATTTGTTTCGAACGACAGTAAACAGGTTCTCGTATTGGTGCAACACTTAGTTTTTCTAATTTATTTTACAGGTCAGAAAAAACAAGAGAAATTATTTTAATCCAAAACAGTTCTCTTTTTAAGAAGAACTGTGCATCTAGTTATGATATATATTGTTTTATTACCTTGTGAAAATCGGGTAGGGAGAAGAGAGAAAAGGACACAAGAAACCAACAAGATTGCAGTAAACTTCATTTTTTGTTTTGTTGTTTTGGAAGTATTTGGTTGATTGTAGGTAATGATTTCATAATAGGTGATCTCAATGAGATCATGGGCAATCACGAAAAGCAAGGGGGATCCCTGAGACATGCTTCCACTTTTGTCTCTTTTAACGATTTGATTCATGATTGTGGTTTAATTGAATTTTCATCCTTGGGAGACTCTCTATCGTGGAGAGGAAGGAGGGGAAAACAACTTATTAGGTGCAAACTTGGTAGGGCACTAGCTAATGAAGACTGGTATACACTTTTTTCCTTCTCATTTGTAGAATATTTGGGGATGATTGGATCAGACCACCGTCCGATTGTGGCATCTATTGAGGATAAAATTCAGAAGAGACGAGGTCAGTTCTAATAAACGTTGGGTGGGAAAAGATGGCCTGATGGACACAATTAAATTGGGATGGGAAGGTTCGGACGACATTGGAGGAAGGAACTTCTATGAAAAGATTGGTAGATGTCGACGTGAATTATCCAGGTGGAGGAAAAACAATCCTCAATACAATAAGGATCACATATATGAGTTACAGAAAGAACCGGAAGAGGTCTAAAAAGTTGATACTAAGACACATGAGGAGGTGTTGAAGATTTCAGATAAACTGAAACAGGCTTACAGAGACGAGGAACAATTTTGGCAACAAAAGAGCATGAATATGTGGCACACATCGGGTGACAGATATACAAAGTTTTTCTTTGCATTAACCAAACAAAGGCGGGCAAGGAATCGGATTGTCGGACTCCACAATTCATCAGGAGATTGAGTCACAAAGGATCATGAAGTGGAACGAGTAGGGGTGGAATATTTTGAAGAGTTATTTACAACAACTAACCCGGAGGATTTCGAGGAGTTTTTACAGGAAGTCCCGGTCTCAATCACAACTCATATGAATGAGAGACTTATGGTTTTAGCTACTGAGGAGGAAGTGAGGCAAGCTTTGTTCATGATGCATCCAGAGAAAGCCCTGGGGCCTGATGGGATGACAACTTTATTCTATCAACAATCGTGGTCAATTGTAAAAAATGATGTGGTTCGCCTAGTTAATGATTTCCTACAATATGGGGAGCTGGATACTTGACTGAATATGACAAACATTTGTCTTATTCCGAAGACGGAACAACCGAGTAAGATGACGGAATTGCGACCTATCAGTCTTTGTAATGTGGGTTACAAGATCATATCGAAGGTTTTATGTCAAAGATTAAAGCGGCTACTACCAAGATTGGTTTCGGAGACACAATCTGCCTTTGTTACGGGCAGGTTGATCTCAGACAATATCTTAATAGCTCAGGAGATGTTTCATGGATTACGGACAAACCCATCCTATAAGGGTAAATTTATGGCAATTAAGATGGATATGAGTAAGGCTTATGATAGAGTTGAATGGGCATTCATTGAGAATCTACTGAAGAAGATGGGCTTCCATGATCAATGTGTTGATAGGATAATGCGATGTATAACCACGGTTCAATATAGGGTTCTCATTAATGGACAGCCACGGGGTTTTATAGCTCCACAGAGAGGGCTCCGACAAGGTGATCCTTTATCACCATATTTATTTATCCTATGAACGGAATATTTGATTGAGAATATAAAGAAAGCGGAGCGCAGAAAACAACTAACGGATTGAAGGTGGCAAGAGCATGTCCCCCGATATTACACCTTCTGTTCGCGGACGATAGTTTATTTTTCTGCAAAGCTAACAAGGAGGAATGTCAGACAATTCTACATATACTTAAAACGTATGAGGGTGTGTCGGGTCAGCAAATAAACTTTGCGAAATCTTCACTTCAGTTTGGACATACGGTTGCGTCTGAAGTCCGCGATGAGGTGAAAGCGATACTAGGCATCACAACGATGGGTGGAATGGGATCATATTTGGATATTCCAGAGAGCCTCAGTGGACCTAAGACACAGGTCTTTAGTTTCTTACAAGATAGACTTCATGGAAGAGTTAATGGCTGGACGAAAAAACTACTCTCACGAGGGGGAAAGGAGGTTATGATAAATGCGGTGGCAACGTCCCTACCAAATCATGTAATATCGTGTTATCGGTTACCAAAGAAAATTACTACGAAATTAACAAGTATAGTTTCAAACTTCTGGTGGAGTACGAGTGGAACGAGTTCAGGTATGCACTGGATGTCTAGGGACAAACTTTGCAGAGAAAAAGGAGATGGTGGGCTTGGCTTTAGAGATTTTCAGGATGTAAATGATATGCTCAGAGTTTACTTCCCTAAGTTCAACTGCAAGTGCACATGCAAATGTAGTATCTAGGGGTCGAATCCACAGAGACTCAAGAAATCTTACGATAGACTATAGAATGTCAAGTTAAGCTAGGCGACACTAATCAGAAAATAAATAACTAAGCAAAAAGTAAATCAGTAGCAAGAACGGTTTTGTGAAGCAAGTACTAAAAGCGTCAAGTCTAGGGAGTTCTCAGGAAATCAGACAAGTAGATCAACTATCAGTCAGGATCAAATTAAGTTCGGTTCTAGAACTCAAACACAAGATAGAACTAACCAACTTTCGTTGCGAGAATTCTCTAAGTCTAATTAATAGAGACCCAAATTTCTTTGCAATTCCTAACAGATTAAACTAGCCTTAAGTGCAAGTTTGATTTGTTCACAATTCAATTAAACCAAATTTCTTTACGGATAATTAAATTGCTCAACCTAAATAGATCAGATTTTAAACCACACTTTCGTGTCAATTTATAAACCTAAAGTCTAGATTCTAGGCGATCAGATTAGAAACTAGTATTAAGCACAATTCAGGTTGAAGAACAAATAAGATATGAATCCTTAACTGATAAATTAATCTAGCTAGTCATGAAATCCCTAACGAGAATCCCTAAACCTAACTATGAATCTACTCAGACATGATTAATGGAACACAAATCAATGAATAAATAGATTGCATATAAATAAAGAGTAAAGAGTTAAAGAGGTTCGAAATCTTCTCTCTGGAGTACAAGAACGATCAGCCTCTCGGTCTCTCTCTCTCTAAAAAGCTAATAGTATGAAAGCGTATCTAAAACAAAACACCAAAAACCTAATTATAAAGCCTTAATCACGTCTTGGGGTCTTTTCGCAAATACTGAAACTTTCTGGGGCAAAACTACAAATCTCCAAAGTCTTCATTAATGTGCTGGCGCAGGGCTGCAATGATCGACGCTAATAGTGCAACGATCGTTGCATAGGTCGATCAGACTTGGTGAAATTAGCTCTCTCGGCTTAAGCTCCTTATTTTGCCCAAAATGCTCCAATATCTCCAATAATCCTCCAAAGGTGCATGTACCTAATAAACACCTGTAATGACTCCAAAGACACGACAAAGACTCTAAAACACACTTATATCATGGCTTAAAACAGGTAAAAACCAATATATATATCAACTCCCCCACACTTAGCCTTTGCTTGCCCTCAAGCAAAACAGAAAACTAGAATGTGGTGAAGAAGTTTGAAAACTTCAGAAACTCCTTTCATCTTAAAAGCACAACACTAAGATTCCCCTTAGTAAGCCACATGAAAGATTCACCTGCAAAACATCAAGACCAACATATACTTCCCCCCCACACTTAGCAACTGTCCTGAGTAAACTCCACAATCACATCCAGAGCATTCAAATTCACCCTACTGACTTCTATAAGCTATTAAGTGCGGTCTCACCTAAGGAGTATCGATCAAAGGGAACATGGACTCTTACTTTGTTAGCTCTTGACCACCATACTATCTTTTTCTGGTTCCTTTCTTCTCTTTTTCCTTCCTTAGCAACTGATTTTTCCCCATTGGGTATCATTTTATTTTTTTATCAGTGTTCTTCCCGTTATGGGGTGTACTTTGGAGACATTCCATGGATGCACAGGAGGTAATAGGGGTCTCTACCACTTCCGCGGCCACTTCGGAGCTACTAGCTCATCCTCAATTTATTATTTTCTGTTTTTTTTTTTTACTTTAAGGAAGGGGAGAAGGGAACCTTACTTGGACAGGTTTACAAGCTGTGTCAGAACTAACAGAGGAATCCGACTCAAGGTATACCAAGCCCTTAGGTGAGAAAAGTAAGTCAAAATTAGGGGTGAAGTCAGTAAAGAATCCTCTGATACCTGAAGTGATGTGGGTGTTCTCAGTAGGCTTATTTGCGTTTGGGGTTTTCTAATAGTCATAGATGCATCTGCAAGCTCATCCCAATGGTTACTTAAGTTCCTGCAAGTGTTGTTGGCTTCTCAAAAATTCATTGTTGCTTACTCAAACTGTTTTGACTCGATAAAACTGGCACAAAAGACACGACTGACTCTAAGAAAATAAAAAGATTAATGTCAGTCTCACCTCCCCCACACTTAAAACACACTGTCCCCAGTAGTGTCAAGCTTAGGATCGGTAAAAGAAGAAAATGTTAAGGGATGAGTGTTGGAATTGTGTCCAGTAATCTCGGTACTGTCTCTAGAAAGTAAGAGTATGTCAATGATCAGACATAAGTCATATAATACTGGGGGTCATGATGGCTTGCTAGAGTCCGCTCATGATCTATAAGTCTTGGACTTATTGCCTTTATTATATGATCCCATATGGGTCACACGCCTAAGCTAACAGGAAAATGTGTAGGAACGGTTTAGCAGAAGTACGGTAAAAGTGCTAGGCATTTACTGTACTTAGAGAGAATAAAACGGTTTAGGCACTGTGTGTCGATCGATACACAAGGTGTGTCGATCGACACAGTGCGCGAATACCGTCGAGTTAATTGGTGTTTGGGCCAAATGGCCCAAACGGAACCGGACAAGTTTTATAAATAAAACTCGAGTTCAGAACCAAAAACCCTAGCCGAAAACTCTCTCTCCCTCTGCGCCGAGTTCCCCTAGTGGTCTAGCAGCCGTTTTCTGTGATCGCGTGTGTGAGCCTTTGGAGGATTCATCTCTCGGTGTTTCTCTGATCTCTGACCTGTTCTATCTCCTTCCGCTGCAATTAACAGGTAAAAGGTGAGATCATCAATTGTTTCTATTCGAGAAGAACCTAGATCAGCATGTTTAGGATGATATGAATCAGAGAATTGAATCAGGATCAACTAAACATTCCAACAGTGGTATCAGAGCATATTGGTTCTGGTTTTTCTTGTTTAGATTCAAGTTTAGGATTGTTTTTCTTGTTTAAAAGTGTTTTGAATCAACTACTGATAAGAGAAATCACTTAAGCAACAAGGAATTGAAACCTAAACACACTTAAAATCGCAGAAACCAAGCTATATTGATTTGGTAGAATGCGATTTTCAAAAGTCAGTATCGACTGCGATCGCATGGATCGATCGATACGATCGCATGGATCGGTCGATACAGTCTATCGGCTAACCCTGTTAACGCGTGAAAGCATCGATCGATGCAGGATCGATGCAGGTTCGATGTTGGTGCATCGACCGATGCGGTTGGTGCATCGATCGACACGGTTAGGGTTTTGGCTCGGTTCCGTGCATGCGTGAGAGCATCGATCGATACAGGATCGATGCACGATCGATGCAGGATAGATGCTAAGAGCATCGACCGATGCGGTTGATGGATCGATCGACACGGTTGGTTCATCGATCGACATGGTTGGTTTAAGGCTCGGTTTAATATTTTGATTAAAATTAATTCGTCCTGGTTTAATAAACAGATTTAATAATTTTATTAAGTCTGGTTAAACCGGGACAAGAAATCCAATGTCGAAAGAATTATTGGATTTAGTGCCTAAACCAGGATTTTCTAATTTGATTTGGTTGGACCAAATAAATTGAGAAAATCCGGTTTAGTAAATAACCGGTTGACAATTGTGGTCATCGTAGTAATTAAAATTTGGTTAGACCAATTTTAATGAACCAGACCGGTTATGTCATTTAATTGGACAATTGGGTCATGTCTTGGACATGGACCAATTCTTGGGCCTCGGGCCAAGAAGTTAAAACAATTGGGCCAATTATTTGAGTCTTTCTTCAGATTAATTTAGAATTTATTTTATAAAATTATAAAGTCGATTTTAAATTAAAGTTTCCGAAATTTTGAAATTAGAAAGTTTCTTAAATTAGAAGTTTCTAGATTTGCATGATTCAGATTTTAAGAAATTTCTAAAGTTAGAAAGTTTCCGGTTTTAGAAAGTTTCCAATTTTAGAAAGTTTCCTAAAATAGTAGGTTTCCAAAAATAGAAAGTTTCCCGAAATAGTAATCTTCTATTTTGGGAATGAAATTTTAATAAACCTACGAACCTCATATAATATCAAGCGTTGGATGTCTTGTCCAGTCTATGTCAGCTGTCGAAGCCCATTCAATTGTATTCATGGCCTTACAGTGTGAGGGTGTCTACTTTTGCGTGGATAAGACGGTTTGTGATTCATAAATGTCATTGGGAGTCCCAGACATTAATGATTACATGACTGTATAGTCTGGTTTTCTTGACTAGGCCATCGGGAGTCCCGGGCCTTGAGACATCAGAGTGAATTGGGCCTCGGGCCCAGATTCACAACCAAGAGTTATATCACGGATATAATTAGCCGACATAGGGCTTACCGATATAAGCTAAGGTTGGGTGACGGCCAGTGGCCCACTTTAATCTTAGTTATATGTGGATCTTGGAATCATTATATTCTATTGAGGGTAACTGATGTTATTGAATATAATGCATGATTAATCATATTAAAATTTAATACGAGATTAATCATATTGAACATAACAACTAATAACCTTTTTATCTTATATATTTCAGCTATGACTACTACAAGCACACAAAACACATTCTCGATCCGGTCTGTTCTCGAGAAGGAGAAGCTGACTGGAACGAACTTCCTGACATGGTCAAGGAACTTGAGGCTAGTCCTCAAGCAGGAGAAGAAGGATTATGTCCTTCGTGATCCTCTCCCCGAGAGGCCTCCTGCCAATGCCGCCAGGACTCTGCATAATGCTTGGGAAAAGCATTCGTCAGATGAAAATGATGCCTATTGCCTGATGTTGGTGACAATGACTGCTGAGCTGCAAAAACAGTTCGAGAGTGTATTGTCACCTATCGAGATAATGGCAAGCCTGAAATCGCTTTTTCAGGAGCAGGCTAGGACTGAGAGGTTTCAAACAGTTAAGAACCTCTTGGACTGCAAGTTGGCTGCGAATGCGGCAGTGAGTCCTCATGTCTTGAAGATGATGGGTTATCTCGATCATCTTCAGAAACTCGACTGCCCAATCAGCCAGGAACTTGCCTGCGACATCATTCTGCAGTCATTACCTGCAAGCTATGATCAGTTCATTCTGAACTTTAACATGCATGGCTTGAGTAAGACATTGACTGAGCTTCACGGAATGCTCAAAACTGCGGAGCCCAATTTGAGGAAAACCGCCAAGGACCCCAATGTGCTAATGGTGCAGAAGGGCAAGGGGTTTAAGAAATCCTCTGCTAAGGATAAGGGAAAGGCCAAGGCTGTCCAAGTCGCGGACAAGGACACGCCAAAGCCCAAGCCCAAGTCCAAGGCTGGGCCAACTGACATATGCAGGTTCTGTAAAGAACCAGGGCATTGGAGGAGAGAATGTAAGAAATTCCAGGAAGGTCTAAAGGAATTGAAGAAGAAGACTTTTGAGACTTCTTCAACAGGTATTTTTGTTATAGAAGTTAATACAACTACTTCTGATAATACCTCATGGGTTATGGATACTGGTTGTGGGGCTCATATTTGTACTAATATGCAGGCACTCAGCAACAGTAGAAGGCTGAAGCAAGGACAAGTGGAGCTACGAGTTGGGAATGGAGCGAAAGTTCCAGCACTAGCTGTAGGCACTTACTTGTTGTCTTTACCTTCGGGATTGATTTTAGAACTCAATAATTGTTATTTTGTACCTGCTATAAGCAGAAATATTATTTCAATTTCTTTGTTGGATTTGGAAGGTTATGATTTTTCAGTTAAGAATAAATTATGTTCCTTCAATCGCAACAATTTGTTCTATGGTTCTGCCCCTCTTTCGAATGGGCTTTACATACTCGATCAATCCGCGCCAATTTATAACATTAATACCAAACGGTTCAAACCTAATGAGGAGAACCGAACGTTTCTATGGCATTGTCGTTTAGGGCACATCAGCGAGAAACGCATCAAGAGGCTCCATTCGAATGGACTTCTTGGCTCATTTGACTTTGAGTCATGTGAGAAATGCGAATCCTGCATGATGGGAAAAATGACACGGGCCCCCTTTAATAAACCTAACGAGAGGGCCAGTGACTTATTGGGCCTGATACACACTGACGTGTGTGGCCCAATGTCCACAAATGCAAGAGGAAACTATCAGTACTTCATTACCTTCACTGATGATTTCAGTAGGTATGGATATGTTTATTTGATGAAACATAAGTCTGAATCGTTTGAGAGATTCAAAGAATTCCAAAATGAAGTACAGAACCAACTTGGCAAAAGCATTAAGGCTCTTCGGTCCGACCGAGGAGGAGAATACTTAAGCCAAGAATTCAGTGATCATCTAAGAGAGTGTGGGATCGTGTCCCAACTCACTCCTCCTGGAACACCTCAATGGAATGGTGTGTCTGAGAGGAGAAATCGGACCTTATTGGATATGGTTCGATCCATGATGAGTCACACAGACCTTCCAATATCCCTTTGGGGATATGCTCTGCTAACAGCAGTGTTCACTCTAAATAGAGCGCCATCGAAAGCAGTAGCAAAGACGCCATATGAATTATGGACTGGAGAAGCTCCAGTGCTGTCTTATCTCAGAATTTGGGGTTGTGAAGCCTATGTCAAGAGATTGATCTCAGACAAGCTTACACCAAAGTCTGATAAATGCTACTTCATTGGTTATCCGAAGGAAACCAAGGCTTATTACTTCTATCTACGTTCCGAGAACAAGATCTTTGTTGCCCGGGATTGTAACTTTCTTGAGAGAGAGTTTCTCTCTAAGAAAGACAGTGGGAGTAAGGTACTGCTTGAAGAAATTCAAGATGAACAGGATACTGCTCAACCTAATGAGGAAGAGCAGCAGGAGGACCTACAAGAAATTGTAGAGCCTGAACCTGTAGTACCTGAAGTTCGAAGATCCGGGAGGATCCGTCACGAACCCGAGAGATATCAAGGATTCCTCGTGACTGACTGTCATGATCTTCTGATCATTGATGGTGATGAACCATCGAACTTCAATCAAGCCATGATGGGCCCAGATTCCTCTAAGTGGCGCAAGGCCACTGATTCCGAAATGGACTCCATGTCGGTCAACCAAGTGTTTTCGTTGGTTGACTTACCCGCTGGTGTAAAAGCCATCGAGTGCAAATGGATCTTCAAGAAGAAGATTGACGTGGATGGAAATGTCCAGATTTATAAAGCCAGGTTGGTGGCAAAAGGTTTCAGACAAGTTCACGGTGTGGATTACGATGAAACCTATTCACCAGTGGCTATGATGAAATCTATTCGGATTCTACTAGCAACTGCAGCTTTTCATGATTATGAAATTTGGCAGATGGACGTGAAAACCGCCTTCCTGAATGGTATTCTGGAAGAGGATGTGTATATGACGCAACCTGACGGTTACATAGATCCAAAGAATGCTGGGAAAGTATGAAAGCTTCATAAATCCATTTATGGATTGAAGCAAGCATCGAGGAGCTGGAATCTTCGTTTTGATGAAGCGATCAAGCAATTTGACTTCATCAGAAACGAAGAAGAACAATGCGTGTATAAGAAAACTAGTGAGAGCAAGATAGTATTTCTTATTCTGTATGTCGATGACATACTGCTTCTCGGAAACGACGTTCCAATGCTGAAGTCCGTAAAGGACTGGCTTGGAAGTTGTTTTTCCATGAAAGACATGGGTGAAGCCGCATACGTTCTTGGAATCAGGATCTACCGGGATAGATCTAGAAGGCTGATAGGCTTGTGTCAAGATTCATACATTGACAAAGTCCTGCAAAGATTCAGCATGAAGGATTCCAAGAAGGGCTTCACGCCAATGGTACATGGCACAACGCTAAGCAAGAAGCAGAGCCCTACGACGGCTGCTGAGCTTGAGCGCATGAAGAATATTCCTTATGCATCTGCAATAGGATCTGTCATGTATGCCATGATCTGTACTCGTCCTGATGTTGCTTATGCATTGAGCATGACGAGTAGATACCAGTCAAATCCAGGTGAAAACCATTGGATTGCCGTAAAGAATATCTTGAAGTATCTAAGACATACTAAGGATAAGTTCTTAGTGTACGGTGGAAGTGATGTGCTTAAAGTCAGTGGATTCACGGACGCAAGTTTCCAGACAGACCAAGATGATTTCCGGTCACAGTCCGGTTATATCTTTTGTCTGAATGGCGGTGCAATCAGTTGGAGAAGCTCCAAGCAAGACACCGTTGCTGATTCCACTACAGAAGCTGAATATATCGCCGCCTCAGAAGCTGCGAAGGAAGCTGTTTGGATACGAAAGTTCATTATTGAACTAGGTGTGATACCAGATGCGGCTGAGCCTCTGGCACTATTTTGTGACAACAATGGTGCTATAGCTCAGGCAAAGGAACCAAGATCACACCAGAAATCCAAGCATGTTCTAAGAAGATTTCACTTGATACGTGACATCATTAATAGAAAGGAAGTCAAGATCAGCCGAGTTCAGACAGATGATAACGTCGCTGATCCGTTGACAAAGCCACTCCCAAGGCCTAAGCTCGAGTTTCTGACTGAAGCTGTAGGCATTAGAAACATTGAAATGTAATCTAAATTTGAGTGGGAGTTTGAGGGCTTTTATTTAGTTATTTGATATGTTCTTGTAAAACATTTTATGTTTAATGAAATTATTATTTCAAGATTATTTTAACTGTGATGAAATAATAGTTCCAAAATGATATGAACCATTTTATAGGTCATCGAAGTAAATGACTTGATCTTGAGTAATCGAAGTCATTTAGCTTGATCATGAGACCCTATATTTGATAGATGTTTTATATCATCCCGTCCCTAGTCGAAGGTTGTTGAAATTGGAACATCAACAACCGTATGAGACTGGATTGGTACGTGACTTATGACAAAGTCTCAGTGTGTCATAGATGCGCGGCATCAAAGTCAGTACATAGGTGTATGTTTGGGAACATACGACCGGACAAGACCCGCTTATGAGAACTCTTCAGGATATTTATATCTGTGTCATAAGAGATTCTCACTACGACTATAGAGTATAGTCCTTAGACCTGAGTTCGCATGCATGTGACTGCACATGGACTGATGCACTTTGATCATTGTCTAACGCTATCGTTCTGCGATAGTTATAAGGACCTTGTTTGGGTACATTATGAAATGAGTAGTTTACAGTGATGGAATAAGACGGAATTTGTCCCTCCAATATAAATGGAGTGAATATCTCTAGGCCAATCGGAGATTTGAATACTGGAAAATGCATGGCCATGCTCAAACGGACTGTCCCGAGTCGTTTGGATTGTCAGTATCGAATCAGAGTCCGATGAACAAGATTAGGCTTTATAAGGATGACACCAATCTTGCCTTATGACTAATCGAGATATTGTGACAAAAGGATTATGAATACAGAGATTCCAGTACAAGTGGGAGATTGTTGGAATTGTGTCCAGTAATCTCGGTACTGTCTCTAGAAAGTAAGAGTATGTCAATGATCAGACATAAGTCATATAATACTGGGGGTCATGATGGCTTGCTAGAGTCCGCTCATGATCTATAAGTCTTGGACTTATTGCCTTTATTATATGATCCCATATGGGTCACACGCCTAAGCTAACAGGAAAATGTGTAGGAACGGTTTAGCAGAAGTACGGTAAAAGTGCTAGGCATTTACTGTACTTAGAGAGAATAAAACGGTTTAGGCACTGTGTGTCGATCGATACACAAGGTGTGTCGATCGACACAGTGCGCGAATACCGTCGAGTTAATTGGTGTTTGGGCCAAATGGCCCAAACGGAACCGGACAAGTTTTATAAATAAAACTCGAGTTCAGAACCAAAAACCCTAGCCGAAAACTCTCTCTCCCTCTGCGCCGAGTTCCCCTAGTGGTCTAGCAGCCGTTTTCTGTGATCGCGTGTGTGAGCCTTTGGAGGATTCATCTCTCGGTGTTTCTCTGATCTCTGACCTGTTCTATCTCCTTCCGCTGCAATTAACAGGTAAAAGGTGAGATCATCAATTGTTTCTATTCGAGAAGAACCTAGATCAGCATGTTTAGGATGATATGAATCAGAGAATTGAATCAGGATCAACTAAACATTCCTACAATGAGTTGGGTTCTGTCGGTTTTACATGTTTCGCACCTGCATCGATCGTTGCACATGAATGCGATGATCGTTGCAGGGCTATTGAGATTTTGTGTCGATCGTTGCACACGGCCGCAACGATCGCTGCGAGGAAATTTCCCTCGCCAAATATCCACCTGCGTCGATCGTTGCACATGACCGCAGCGAACAACGCAGTTCTCAGACTCGTAATCTGCAAGCAAAACCCACCAAAAACAAAAACAAAACGTAAAATCCTAACAAAAAACACCAAAATGAATATGTACAAACGAAACAGTGGGTTGCCTCCCACTTAGCGCTCTTTTAACGTCATTAGCTTGACGTTTCAGCTGAATCATGAAGAGGGTGCATCATCCAGAGGCAGAATCTGACCTCTCGGAATCTCGGCCTTAGCCCAATAATGCTTCACCCTCTGTCCATTTACAGTGAATTCCTTACATTCCTGGCTGATTAGAACTATAGCTCCATAAGGACGTACTTCCGTGATCGTGAAAGGACCAGACCACCTCGATCTCAGCTTACCTGGAAACAATTGCAAACGAGAGTTATACAAAAGTACCTGATCATTAGGCTCAAATTGTCTAGAGACAATCTTCGTGTCATGATAAGCTTTAGTCCTCTCCTTGTACAACTTTGAGTTCTCGTAAGCAAAATGCCTAATCTCATCCAACTCATTAAGCTGCACCAATCTCCTTTCTGCAGCAGACTTAAGATCGAAATTCATCTGCTTCACAGCCCATGTTGCTTTGTGCCCAAGCTTTACTGGCAGATGACATGCTTTTCCATACAACAGATGAAATGGAGTAGTCCCAAGTGACGTCTTGAATGCAGTCCGGTAAGCCCATAGTGCATCATCCAGCTTTGCTGCCCAATCCTTCCTTGTCTTCCCAACTTTCTTCTCCAAGATCTCCTTGATCTGTCTGTTAGAGACCTCGACTTGCCCACTAGTCTGAGGGTGATAAGGAGTAGCAACTCGGTGATGAACTCCATGCTTCTGTAGCATCTTCTCGAAGACCTTATAATGAAATGAGATCCTCTATCACTAATCACTATCTGAGGTACTCCAAATCTTGGGAATATGATGGTCTTAAACAGCTTAATAACCACGGAAGAATCATTGGTTGGACTAGATATTGCTTCCACCCACTTAGACACATAGTCCACAGCAACCGAAATGAACTTATTCCCATAGGATGAGGGAAAAGGACCCATGAAATCTATACCTCAGCAATCGAAAACCTCAACCTCAAGAATGAAATTATGAGGCATCTCATGCTTCTTGCTAATTTTCCCTCTCCTCTGACAGGCATCACACTGAGAGACAACAGAATGAGCGTCTCTAAACATCGTAGGCCACCAGAAACCTGCTTGAAGAACCTTAGACACAGTCTTGAAAGTAGCAAAATGTCCAGCATAATATGATCCATGACAGTGGAATAAGACATCTGGAACCTCTGATTCAGCAATGCATCTCCTGTAAAGACCATCCGAACAGTGCTTGTAGAGATAAGGCTCATCCCAATAGTATCATCTGAGCTCTCTGAAGAACTTCTTATTGGCATACCCCTTCAACTCATCTGGTTCAGTCTCTGCAGCCAGGTAATTAGCTATATCTGCAAACCAGGGTCGATTGGTCGTCGCGACAGCATAAACTTCGAAGTCGTAGTGTCCAATTTGAACTTTTAAAGGTTCTGGGTTCGTAGGCGCATTGCAACGATCGTCGCTCAGCTATGCGTCGATCGTTGCTCTTCCGATACTTGCATCGATCGTCGCCAATGTGGCATCGATCGACGCAGTACACTGAATCTGACAGTTCTGCAACTTCCTGTCCAAATCCATCCGAAATACTGTCTTGACCATATTGACGTTCTCCTCAGTCAAGAAATCATTAATGGGGACGTCTTCTTCAACCAGAATCCTTAACAGATGGTCAACAACTCCATTTTCAACTCCCTTCTTGTCCCTCACTTCAATGTCAAACTCCTGAAGCAACAGAATCCATCTCAACAATCTTGGCTTAGCAACCTTCTTCTGCATCAGATACTCCAGAGCTGAATGATCAATGTGTACAATCACTTTGGAACCAACAAGATAGGGGCGAAACTTCTCAAATGCAAAGACAACAGCCGACAACTCCTTCTCTGTAGTGGCATAGTTTCTCTGCGCATCATCTAGTTTTCTGCGGCATAGTAAATGGCATGAAGCTTCTTGTCTTTCTTCTGCCCCAGAACAGCTCCTACAGCATAGTCGCTCGTATCGCACATAACCTCAAAAGGTAAATCCCAATCTGGTGGCTGAACTATAGGAGCAGTCACTAATGCTTGTGTTCAAATGCAGTCTGACAATCTGCAGTGAACTCAAACTTGGTATCCTTACACAGCAAAGCAGTTAGTGGTCTAGCAATCTTACTGAAATCCTTGATGAACCGTGTATAGAAACCAGCATGTCCAAGAAAGCTCCTCACAGACTTCACAAAATCAGGCGCCTGAAGGCTGGCCATGACCTCAATCTTAGCGCGGTCTACTTCGATCCCTGCTTCAGACACTCTTTGTCCAAGAACAATGCCATATCTGACCATGAAATGACACTTCTCCCAATTAAGAACAAAGTGCTTCTCCTCACATCTAGCTAGCACTTTTCACAGATTATTCAAGCACTCATGATAGGATGACCCGTAGACTGAAAAGTCATCCATAAACACCTCCATAAAGTCCTCAATCATATCAGTAAATATGGACATCATGCATCTCTGGAAGGTGGCTGGTGCATTACAAAGTCCCAAAGGCATCCTGCGGTATGCAAATGTGCCATATAGACAAGTAAAAGTAGTCTTTCCCTGATCCTCTGGATGGATAGGAATCTGGAAGAATCCTGAATACCCATCGAGGAAGCAATAGTAAGGGTGATTCGCTAACCTCTCCAGCATCTGATCGATGAAAGGTAAAGGGAAATGATCCTTCCTTGTCGCAGCATTGAGCTTCCTGTAATCTATGCACATCCGGTGTCCAGTCACATTCCTTGTAGGAATCAGCTCGTTCTTCTAATTCTTCACTACTGTAACTCCACCTTTCTTAGGCACTACATGGACTGGACTAACCCAATCGCTGTCTAAAATCTGATAGATGATCCCAGCATCTAGGAGCTTCATGATCTCCTTCTTTACCACATCGTTAAGATTAGGATTCAGCCTTCTCTGATGCTCAACAGATGTCTTATACTCGTCCTCAAGATGTATTCGATGCATACACAGCTCCGGAGAGATACCTAAAATGTCATCAAGAGAATAGCCAAGAGCCTTGCGATGCTTGCGCAGCTTGCTTAGCAGTAAAGTGAACTATGCGTTGTTCAAACTAGCATTAACAATCACTGGATATGTCGAATTAGGTCCAAGAAATGCGTACCTTAGCCCGGATGGGAGTTGTTTCAGCTCAATTTTTGGGGCTTTCTCTTATGCCTAGTCACTGGCGACTTGCAACGATCATTTCACAGGGGGTGTCGATCGATGCAGCGTTGCGTCAGACACATCTTACTGCATCACTTGCTCAGCAGAATCCATTAGCCTCGCATAGCAGATTGCGGGCTCGTCTTGCAGATGCTCCAGCTCCATTATAGAGCTCAGTAAAGCTCTCTCTAGCGGATCCTCAGCATGTGTCTTGTGAAAGAAATCCGCAGCCAAATCACTGAGAGTATCAACATAGAAGGTATGTCCGTCGATGGTTGGTCTCTTCACCAACTTGTCCATATCAAAGCTCATCTTCAGATCACCCACATTTACAATTATAGTCCCCTTCTTGCAGTCAATCATAGCACCAGCAGTGGCTAAGAATGGTCTACCCAAAATCAGTGGATCCCTTGGTTCCTCTCTATACTGCAAAACCACAAGTCAGTAGGAATCACACAGTTGATAGGTCTAGTTTTAATCCCTATACTAACTGCAAGTGCACAGTAATGTCAATGTAGTACTTAGGGTATCGAATCCACAAGGACTCTGGGCAACGATATATTTAGAACAGTCAAGTGAAAACTAGGAGAAAGCAAATGTAGTGAGAAACTAAAAACAAAGCAGGAAAGTAAATCAGTAGCAAGGTTTGTTGTAAGCAATTAACTAAAAGCGCTAAGTCTAGGGAGTTCTCAGGAAATCAGACAAGCAGATAAATCACTCAGTCAGGATCAAATTAAGTACGGTTCTAGAACTCAAACACAGATATAGAATTAACCAACTTTCGTTGAGAGAATTCTCTAGGCCTAATTGCAGAAATCCAAATGTCTTTGTAACTCCTAACAGATTAAACCAGCTTTAAGATTAAGTTCGATATGTTCACAATTCAATTAAACCAAATTTCTTTGCGAGTAATTCATTTGCTCAACCTAAATAGTTCAGATTCTAAACTACACTTTCGTGTCAATTTAACAACCTAAGATCTAGATTCTAAGTGACCAGGTTAGAAACTAGTGTTAAGCATAATTTAGATCGAAGAACAATTATGATATGAATCCTAACTGAATTAATTAAATCTAGCAAGTCATGAAATCTTTAAAGAGAATCCCTAAACCTAACTATGAATCTACTCAGACATAGAATATGAAAACATAATCAATGAATTAATAGATTGCATAAAAGAGAATAAAGAAGTAAAGGGGTTCGAAATCTTCTCCAAAAAGCAGAAAGCAGTACAGGATTAGATCAGCCCCAAGCTCTAAAAACTCTATGCTCTAAGTATGAAAGTGTATCTTAAAAACTGATGTAAAAACCTAATTATATAAGCTAATCACGTCTTGGGGCTTCTTTGCAATTATCAGGAACTTCTGGGCACAACTGCAATTTCTTCATTCTTATTAAACCGCCGAGGAAAGGCCCATCTCGCTCGTGTGTCGATCGATGCACATAGTGTGTCGATCGATGCATTACTCTGTTTCGGACAGTGAGCTCTATCTCTTGGGTCAAAGCACCAAAATGCTCCAAAAAGCTCCAATAACTCCAATTCCGCTCCAAACGTGCTAGTACCTAATAACACCTGTAAAAGACTCTAAAGAAACACTAAAAGACTCTAAAACATACTTATATCATGGTCTAAAACCGGTAAAAACCATGATATATCAACTCCACTATAGAGAACTAAAACATGGTGAAGAGGTTTGAAAACTTTCAGAAACTCTTTTTATCTTAGAAGCAACAACACTCAGATTCCCCTTAGTAAGCCACTAAAAGAATCACCTGCAAGACATCAAGACCAAAATGTACTTCCCCCACACCTAACAACTGTCCTAAGTAAACTCCACAATCAATCCAAGCAATTCAAATTCACCCTACTGACTTCTATAAGCTATTAAGTGCGGTCTCACCTAAGGATTATCGATCAAAGGGCACATGGATTCTTACTTTGTCAGCTCTAGACCACCATACTATCTTTTTCTAGTTCCTTTTTCTTCTCTTTTCCCTTCCTTAGCATTCTGATTTTTTCCCATTGGGTATCATTTTATTTTTTTATCAGTGCTCTTCCCGTTAAGGGGTGTACTTTGGACACATTCCATGAATGCACAGGAGGTAATAGTGTTTGCTACTACTCCCGTGGCCACTTCGAAGCTACTAGCTCATCCTCAGTTTATTACTTTTTTTTACTTTATGGAAGGGGAGAAGGGAACCATACTCGGACAGGTTTACAAGCTGTGTCAGAACTAACAAAGGAATCCGACTCAAGGTATACCAAGCCCTTAGGTGAGAAATTTAAGTCAAATTAAGGGTGAAGCCAGTAAAGGATCCTCTGAATACCTGAATTGATATGGGTGTCATTAGTAGGTTGATCTGTGTTGGGTTTTCTAATAGTCATAGATAGTTCCTGCAACTTCATCCCAATGGTTACTTAAGTTCCTGCAAGATGTTGTTAACTTCTCAAAAAATTCACTGTTTCTTACTTAAACTTGTTTTGACTCAATAAAACAAAAATTTTGAAAAACGGACTGACTCTAAGAAAACAGAAAGATAGTAGTCAGTACCACCTCCCCCACACTTGAAACACACTGTCCCCAGTAGTGTCAAGCAAAGGTTTGGTAAAAAAAAGAAAATGTTAATGGATGTGTTAAGTTCTGTCTGATTTTTACCTCTGTCGCTCATGCATCGATCGATACATAAATGTAATGACCGTTGCAAGGCGATTGCATCATGTGTCGATCGTTGCTCAGGACCGCAACGATCGCTGCAATGCGATTTTCGTGTTGTGACGATCGACACACAGGACCGTGTCGATCGTTGCATTGCGATATCCGAGACCTACAGACAAAACTCACCAAAACCAAAAACAAACGTAAAATCCTAACAAAAACACCAAAAATGAATAGCAAAAACAAAACAGTGGGTTGCCTCCCACTCAGCGCTCTTTTAGCGTCAATAGCTTGACGTTTTAGTTCAATCAGACAGAGGGTGCAACATCCAGAGGCAAAATTTGACCTCCTGGAATCTCGGCCTTAGCCCAATAATGCTTTACTCTCTGTCCATTCACAGTAAATTCCTTACCTTCCTGGGTGATTAGAACGATAGCTCCATAAGAACGTACCTCCTTGATGGTAAAAGGACCAGGCCACCTTGATCTCAGCTTACCTGGAAACAATTGCAAACGAGAGTTATACAAAAGTACCTGATCATTAGGCTCAAATTTTCTAGAGACAATCTTCTTGTCATGATAAGCTTTAGTCCTCTCCTTGTACAGCTTTGAGTTCTCATAAGCAAAATGTCTAATCTCATACAACTCATTAAGCTGCACCAATCTCCTCTCTGCAGCAGTCTTAAGATCGAAGTTCATTTGCTTTACAGCCCATGCTGCTTTATGTTCAAGCTCTACTGGCAGATGACAGGCTTTCCCATACAGAAGATGGAATGGAGTAGTTCCTAGTGGTGTCTTGAATGCAGTCCGGTAAGCCCATAGTGCATCATCTAGCTTTGCTGCCCAATCCTTCCTTGTCTTCCCAACTGTCTTCTCTAAGATCTCTTTGATATGTCTGTTAGACACCTCAACTTGTCCACTAGTCTGAGGGTGATAAAGAGTAGCAACTCGGTGATGAACTCCATGCTTCTGTAGCAACTTCTCGAAGACCTTATTAATGAAATGAGATCCTCCATCACTAATTACTATCCGAGGTACTCCAAATTTAGGGAATATGATGGTCTTAAATAGCTTAATAACCACCGAAGAATCATTGGTTGGACTAGCTATTGCTTCCACCCACTTAGATACATAGTCCACAGCAACCAAGATAAACTTATTCCCATAGGATGAGGAAAAAGGACCCATGAAATCTATGCCCCAGCAATCGAAAACCTCAACCTCAAGAATGAAATTATGAGGCATCTCATGCTTCTTACTGATTTTTCCTCTCCTCTGACAGGCATCACACTGAGAAACGAAGGAATGAGCATCCGCAAACATTGTAGGCCACCAGAAACCTGCTTGCAGAATCTTAGACACAGTCTTGAAAGTAGCAAAATGTCCAGCATAATTCTATCCATGACAGTGGAATAAGATATCTGGAACCTCTGATTCAGCAACACATCTCCTGTAAAGACCATCCGAACAATGCTTGTAGAGATAAGGCTCATCCCAATAGTATCCCCTGAGCTCCCTGAAGAACTTATTCTTTGCATACCCCTTCAAATCATCTGCTTCAGTCTTTGCAGCCAGGTAATTAACTATATCTGCGTACCAGGGTCGATTGGTGGTTGCGACAGCATCTACTTCGAAGACATAGTCTCCGATTTGAACCGTGAAAGGTTCTGGGTTCGTATTCGCACTGCAACGATCGTCGCATAGGGTAGCATCGATCGTCGCACTCTCGACACTTGCATCGATCGTCACATATGTGGCATCGATCGACGCAATACGATTAATCCAACAGTTTTGCAAGTTTCTGTCCAAATCCATCTGAAACACTGTCCCAATCATGTTGACGTTCTCCTCAGGCAAATAATTATTAATGGGCACGTCTTCCTCAACCAGCATCCTTGAAAGATGGTCAACAACTCCATTCTCAACTCCCTTCTTGTCCCTCACTTCAATGTCAAACTCCTGAAGCAACATAATCCATCTCAACAATCTTGGCTTAGCATCTTTCTTCTGCATCAGATACTTCAGGGCTGAATGATCAGTGTGAACAATAGGGGCGGAATTTCTCAAATGCAAAGACAACAGCCAACAACTCCTTTTCTGTAGTGGCATAGTTTCTCTGCCCATCATCTAGTGTTCTGCTGGCATAATAGATGGCATGAAGCTTTCTGTCCTTCTTCTGCCCCAGAACAGCTCCTACAGCATAGTCACTATCGTCACACATAACCTCAAAAGGTAGATCCCAATCTGGTGGCTGAACTATAGGAGCACTCACTAATGCCTGCTTGATCTGTTCAAATGCAGTCTGACAATCTGCATTGAACTTAAATTTGGTATCCTTACACAGCAAAGCAGTTAGTGGTCTAGCAATCTTACTGAAGTCCTTGATGAACCGTCTATAGGAAACCATCATGTCCAGGAAAGATCCTTATAGACTTCACAGAATCAGGCACCTGAAGGCTGGTCATTACCTCAATCTTAGCGCGATCTACTTCAATCCCTGACCATGAAATGACACTTCTCTCAATTAAGAACCAAGTGCTTCTCCTCGCATCTAGTCAGTACCTTGCACAGATTATCCAAGCACTCATTATAAGATGACCCATAGACTGAGAAGTCATCCATAAACACTTCCATAAAGTCCTCAATCATATCAGTGAATATGGACATCATGAATCTCTGGAAGGTGGCAGGTGCATTGCAGAGCCCAAAAGGCATCCTGCGGTAAGCAAATGTGCCATATTGACAAGTAAAGGTGGTCTTTCCCTGATCCTTTGGATGGATGGGAATCTGGAAGAAACCTGAATATCCATGGAGGAAGCAATAGTAAGGGTGATTTGCTAACCTCTCCAGCATCTGATCGATGAAAGGTAAAGGGAAATGATCCTTCCTTGTCGCAGCATTGAGCTTCCTGTAATCTATGCACATCCGGTGTCCAGTCACAGTCCTTGTAGGAATCAGCT